>JAFFSR010000066.1:372500-1572500 GCA_017163975.1 Anastatus disparis
GTCCGCAGTGTTAAAGATTAGGAAGGCGATAAGATCTTCCATCCCTTTACGACGTTGAGGATCCATCTGTTAGTAGGAAGAAAGGATTGTTTGTTAGTATTCTCAGGTGGTTACTTTTTATTTGCGCGGGTTCGCATTCTAGTTTTTCTCGGCGAATATTCGATTACATTTTCGCTACGCTGTATATTTGTAGAACCTTTTGGCCTACCACGCTTACGCTTGATTTGCTCAGGCTCAGTTTGACGCATACGCTTTACGGTTCGGGTTACTACGATGGCGGTCTTACGCGGACGACCTCGTTTCCTATTCGGCTTTTCGAGTTGGGGAGTCTCACCGCTCGCAGGCGGTCGCACGCAACCTGAGCCTGAGTCTCCGTCGGCACACGGAGTCGCATCGCTCGCAAGAGACGGGTCGCTCATCGTCTCATTCGCATGTGTTGATTCCACCGGTGGTTGAGATGGTGATTCGTCTTCTTGCCGTGCTATATATGGTTTTAGTTGCTCTACGTGAACAGGGCCGTAAGCATTGCCATCTTGGTCTATCAATCTGTACGTGTTGGAACCACATTTAGCTGTAATCACATATGGGCCTACAAATTTTGGTGCAAGCTTGCTTGCAATACCCTGGGCAGCAGAAGAGAGTATTTTATTTCTTTTCCATACTAAATCTCCAATGGTATACTCTACTTCTCTTCGACCAAGATCATATGCATCAGCTTGCTTCTGTCGCGCAGACTGTGCACGATCTACTACCTGTTCATGTAGCAAAGGCAATTTGCTTACACGAGTTTGCCAGTTCGTTACTTCTTGTAATCGTTCATTTTCCTGAGCAGCTTTATCTTCTTTTCTTTTCAGTGAGCTCGGAGGTACTGGTTGCCTACCATAATTTAACAACGCAGGGCTCGTGCCGGTTGTACTCTGTTTCGCCGTATTATATGCAAATATAATTTTAGGTAACTTTTCGTCCCAAGAACGGTGATTTTCATCAATAAATGCAGTAATCATGGTTTTAACCGTCCGGTTCATCCTTTCTACCGGATTAGCCTGCGGATGATACGCAGGAGTAGTATTATGACAAATACCTGCTTCATTTAGATATTTATCTACTACTTGATTCCTGAACTCTGATCCATTATCAGATAAGAAGATCTCAGGCGCACCAAACCTTAAAACAATTCTTTCTCTTAGCGCTTTTGATATCGTGGATGCATTCGCCTTTCTAATAGGTATGCACTCCACCCATTTAGTGAATAGATCTTCGAAAATCAAAGCATACTCATATCCACGCTTACTTCTTGGAAACGGACCTGTTACATCTCCAGCGACAACTTTCCATGGGCCTGAAACTTCTCTTTTACCCATCAAACCTGCAGGTAATTTTTGTTCGACCTTACACTGCTGACAGATCTCACAGCTCTTAACATACTGCGACACCGTTTTTTCTATATAAGGCCAGTAATAATATTGTTTTACGCGAGCTACTGTTTTATCACGACCTAAGTGGCCAGCTGTCGGCTCATCGTGGCATTCATGCAGTACTTCTGCTCGACTTTCGCTGGGAACAACGAGTTTCCATGCGTCATCGTCTCCCATCGTTTCTTCAGTAAACCTGTCCGGTACATAACGGTACAATTGACCTCCAACTATTTTCCATTTTGGATAGTCATTAGGGTTACTCATGACCTGTTGAAGCAGAGACTTATACCACGCATCGTTGGTTTGCGACGCCCAACTTAGTGCACTTAAGTGAGTGTCGCATTCTACTGAGTCTTCATGCATACGTGATAACGCATCAGGTACATAGTTTAATGCACCTTTTCTGTGCTCAACAGTGTAAGAGTACCCTTGCAGCTCCAGCGCCCAACGCGCTAGCCTGCCCGTTGGATTATGTAAATTACATAACCAACGTAAGCTACTATGATCCGTTATGACCTTAAAGTCATAACCTTCAATGTAACAACGAAACTTTTTGACAGCCCATATAACAGCTAGACATTCTCTTTCTGTTACGCTGTAGTTTCGCTCTGCACTGGACATGGTACGACTAGCGAATTCCAATACTCGCTCTTCGTCGTTGACTACCTGTAGAAGTACTGCTCCTAGGCCTGAGTCACTAGCATCTGTCTGTATAACGAATTGCAAATCGAACTGCGGTCTATGCAATAACGGAGCAGATGCTATCAAAGCTTTTATTTGGTCAAAAGCGATTTTCTGATCGCTTGACCATGCATATCTGCAGTCTTTTCTAGTGAGCCTGGTTAATGGCTCTGCTAACGTGGCGAAATTTTTCAAGAATTTCCTGTACCACGAGGCCATGCCCATGAAACGCCTCAGCTGCTTTAGATTTTTAGGAGCTGGGTATTCAACGATGGGTCTTATCTTATCTGGGTCAGGCTTAAATCCATCTCTATTTACCAGAACACCGAGATATTTGACTTCTTCTCGGCAGAATATACTCTTTTCATGGCTGATCGTGAGGCCTGCTGCTTTTATTCGCAGTAATACCCTCTTTAACCATTTTATATGTTCAGCGAACGTCTCAGTTACTACGATGATATCATCTAAGTACGAAAATGCGTATGGCTCGAGTTCTGGGCGTATAACCTTATCGATTAATCGCTGAAAGGTGGCGCCAGCGTGGCTAAGGGCCGTACGGCATCCGTTTAAACTGGTAAAGGCCCATGCCAGGTACCGTAAATGCCGTTTGAGCACGTGAGTCTTCTTTCATCCTAATTTGATGATAAGCACTGCTCAAATCCATTGTAGAGATGTATCTTGCTTTCTGCAATTTACGCAAGATATCATCCATTCTTGGCAATGGATACGCATCAGGTTTTGTAACTGCATTGACTTTTCTAAAGTCAATACAGAACCTGAATTTGCCATTTGGTTTCTTAACTCGAACTACAGGGCTTGACCAGCCGCTCATCGAAGGTTCAATTATATCTGCAGCTAGCATTTCCTTAACCTGCTCGTGCATCCATTCTTCGACTTTTTTAGAAACAGGATAATATTTCTGTTTAATAGGGCGTGCAGAACCTGTATCGATCTCATGTTCGATCCAATTTGTGCAGCCTATAGGAGTATCATCTTCTCCTAATATTTCTGTAACTAAACTTTTTACACGAGCCCGATCAGCTGCTGATACGTCAGCTAAACCAACTGATCCTAGCTTAGCAACATATAACTGCTTAAGCGCTGCGACTTCCAAATTCACTTTCACATTCGTTCCTTTGAAAGAGAGTTTATTTTCGCAAGGATCGAAAATAGCTTTAAACGCTCGTATAAAATTGCCACCTAGATAACATTCTTCATCTAAGCTAGGCATGATAGCAGAACGGATCATCTTCGTAACTCCGCCTACTGTAAAAGGTAAGTCGACATAACCTACTATCGAGCATTGCCTACCATCTGCTACTTTGGCGAATCTGTCCGTAGCTGGTATTAATGGCACATTACAGGCTGCAGCCAACTGTAAACCTGTAGAATTCATGACTGTACGTGACGCACCTGGGTCATATAATGCTCTTATACGGTAATCTCCGATCACTACCATGAGCCACCATCGAGCTTCGTCATCTATATCTGACTGCAGTTGCTCTTCCTGTTCACTTGTCTCAGCCTGACAAGTTCGAGACTCGCTCTGCTCTTCTACTGGAATTTCAGGTGACCTTTTGTCTATTACTTTTTCAGTAGAGAGTTCTGAGGTCTCGTTATCTTTGCTAGGAGCAGCAGGTACCTCATCTACTTGCTCCCTTGTCCTTTTCCCGTACATTGAGGACAGGACCATTGCGTGTATCCAGGCAACCCACAGCGATAACAACTGAGGTTAGGATTTCTACGTCTCGCACCTTTTTTATTTTCCTCGTTAGGTTTATCTTTATTTGGGTTTTCAGTCTGATTTCCCTTCTGATTCTGATTTTCTTGTTCAGAACTACCTTGCCCTTGATTAGGTTTACGAGGAGGTCTCTTAAAATTCTGTGGATTTCTCTGCTGATTTTTACGTGATGTATTTGGCGAAGCTTGTCCAGACTGATTTATATTGGGAACCGCCGGTTGCCTGTCCATCCTTTCAGACATTTTATTTAACTGAGAAACTATCTGCATCAACGTTTTAGCTATGTTAAACTGTTCAGATGCCAACGTTTTTTCTTCTATAGCGGCAACCTGGTGTTTATTCTCTTTTCGCTTGGACGCAGGACGGTAAGCTACGTCAGGCAATAAAGAATGTTCCGGCAGAGGAAGAGGCCTATATGCTCTCTCTGCTTCTATTGTTAATTCAGCTTCAACTGCTTTTTCTAGTAATGACTCTACGTCAACAATCTCATCCCTTCTTACCATGCGCTGAATCTCGGGTAAGAGGTTGCGATGTAACAGGTCGAGCTGTTGCCCTACATCTGGTAATGGGACTTGTTTTAATATAATGGCTTGTAGACAGGTTATATAATCACGCACAGGTTCATCTTTACCTTGCGTACGCCTGTTCGCTTCAGACCGCAGTCTTTGTTGGAAACGTCTACTGTGTCCGTACCAACGCAGAGCAGCTTCTTTAAATTCTGCCCACGTGTTCCACGAATGTTTATTGTTTCTGTACCACGTGGCTGCTACGCCTGATAACAGTTCTGAAAGAGAGGATAGCAGGTCACTCTCACTCATTTTTGCTAATGTTCTGCATTCTTCTACCCTGGTCAGGAACAGGTCTATGCTCTGTCCTTTTTCGCCTGAAAATGTTACGTTCCATCGGCGAACTATGTGACCAATATCTAACGTTCTATTAGCGTTGTTAGGCCGATCATTTTGCAAATTTGTGCTCATTTGCGGCATTGGGCTTGACGTAATAGGATTCCCCCTCCCCCCGACTGTACTTACTCTTGGAAGTTCACTCGGAGGTAAGCCTGCCTGTACGTCAGCCAGAGTGCCATTTCCAGTATTATTATATACCCTGAATGTATCCTGGAAATTTACTCTCGTGTTTGTTGGCGGCCTCTGGTCGTTACCCCTTTCTAGCTGGTTGCTTTGCTGCTCATCTATCCGTGTACTAGATGATCTTGGATTTGGAGTTTCCTCTCTTCTTTGTGTTATGGCAGCTACTGACTCTGCCAATGTTTTTATTTGCCTATTCATATTATGAAGATATTGCATCAGTTCAGTTGGTAATACGAACGGCGTTCCATCCGTTGTTTGCATTACTGTTGTCGCCTGTTCGGTAACTTGATTTGGAGGGTTGGTTGATGTTTGGGCCTGTCCGCCAGAACGTGGTTTGTTCGTTCCCTCTCTCAATGTTTCCTGTAGGTTTACCTTTATCTGAGGATCTTTATCGAGCACACTGAGAACATGTTCTTCATCGTTTTGCACGTTAGAGTCAAAAATAGTTGACCCTGACTTCTCAAATATTGTTTTTTCTATAAATTCCTTTCTTACTCTTAGACGGTGTTGACGTATTGTCAATTCATCATCACTAGAATTCGTTTGCTGAAATTCTTCAGCCGAATAATTCCCAATCAGCCAATTTATTAATCGATTGGTTTTTTGATGATGAAAGCCGTTTGTTCTTAGTCCTAACTCCTGTAGAGTTATTCCTAAGTCCTCCTCAGATATATACCCTACCCATTTTTCGGCTGCATCAGCACTTGCTTTTAACGGTACGTTAGCCATCTTGAATTTATTCTTCTTCTTTCTTGACTATATCTGTGTTTAAATCTGATCGCACGCAAGTACGCTACTACGCTTGCAGTGTGTGTGTATATTCGCTATATAAATACTATTCCAGTTCGTCTATGTGTGGTTAGAAACTAAGCCGCACGCATACGATGTAAAAAAAAAATAACATATATGTATCTATATAATTGAGAAGAAAAAATATATATTTTTATGTTCTGGTTTTTGGATTTATTTATTTAACGCAACAACTAATAATATTTTAGTGATTGACTGATATAAAACAAAATCTTTCAACACTGAAATTTTAATTTTTATTACAACCAGAATGTTAGAAATTCTCATTAAAATCTTCAAAATACGCGGCTAAATCCAAAAGCCTGTGCGTTTTTAAACTTTAGTTAAAAGCGCACACCTAACTGTGTGAGGACAGTTTTTTTTTACTATACACGTGTATTTAATGTGTAGTGTAAAAAGGTGAAAATTTATTAAAATGAAATCTTTGAGAAATTTCTAAATTTTCTCAACCACACACACTGCGCCGATCAATTGCCTCGCTATAAGCTGGCAATCTTTTGTGAGAGAGAATCTTAATATCACGAGAGAAAAAAAATACGTTATTATTTGTAAATAATGTTATGTAGTTTAAATTCTATTAAACCACACAAAAAAGAAAATTTTTCCAGATCCTTTAATGTATATACAAAAAATTTATTTTAATTTTTAATCAATTAAATTTAATATTAAATTACAAAAAAAAATTTTACTCTTATTGAGATTAAATTATTTTTACATTAAAGGATTATTTATAATTTATTTAGTTTCAGCTTCCTCGCCAGCTGAAACCAATATTCTCTCTCACTTTATAAGTCAACGAAATATAACTAATGACCTGATCGATAAGAGGGGTATATATTATAACGCACGTCTCTATTTTAAATAAATTCTAAATGCCTGTTCGCTTTTTCACATAAAGCGAACGACAGCATACAGAGTTATATGTCTTAATCTCTGTATCTACGCTAGGCTATGTCAATAGCGCCTGCGCATTACCTACAAAGAAAGAGACAAGAAAAAAAAATTTTCGCTGGGACACGTGGGGATGCTACTTGTAACAGAGAATTACCACCAAAAGAAAATTTCGATATGTAATTTTGTTCACAATTTTTTTTTCTATGTATTTAACAATAAACGAATTTTATTTAATTTTATTAACTTTATTAATTACGTAACAAAAATTTTGTCGAAATTATTTTCCAAAAGAAAAAAAAATTTTAATTCACTTTTATTTCAACCAGCAAAAATTATTGTTACGAGAGAAGAAAAAAAAATTTTTCCACGTTTTACTTCAAATATTAATATTTATCTGCACTCAAAACGCCATCTTTATTATAAAGACTTTTAAGAAAACGCGAAGTCCGTTTACGTCGATGGTAACTACACTCTCGACGCCATTTGCAATTTTCGATTTATTCGACAACGCGAGAAAGCCTGTTCCCGCTGACGCAACTATTCATTGGGCGCCATTTTGTAACGGTAATTTACTACGCGTTACAAAAGAAATTAGATTTTTATTAATTCCAATTTACTTTTTATAAAGACTAAATAGTTTTATTAAATCACGGAGCTGCCAGAATTTATACTAACTATGACAAACTTGTAACAGACTCCGGTAAAGCTAGTTAGTATATTAGATTGATATGCGACGGAGTATTTTTCCGTCAGCTCGTTGCTGCGCGTCTCTCTCTCTCTCTCTCTCTCTGGTTATCTTGGGTGATTTCAATACAAACCTATCTACTGATTCTGATGACTCTTTGTTTCTGAAGGGTTTGATCAAGGAAAATGCACTCTTTTCTGTGCCTTACGGTGCAACTCATCACACTGCCACATCTGATACTTGGCTAGATTTATGCCTTGTGGATGCAAGTGATTCCTTGCTTGATTATTGGAAGACTGATGTGCCATTTATAGATGGACATGATTTCATTGCAGCCACTGTCAAGTCTTCTCTTTCTAAGCCTGTGCTTAATGATTTCTCTTATCGAGACTATAAGGCTGTTGATAACACAAGGCTGATTGATTATTTTTCCTCTTTGGATTGCTCTATCTGTAATGGCGATTCAGATCTCGAAACTCGTCTTAATTGTCTTTATGGCCATCTAAGTGAAGCAATTTCACTCTTTGTTCCCATTAAAAAGGTTCGACAGGGTGTAAATCGTCGTCCATGGATCACTGCAGAGCATCGTGGTTTGGTTCATGATAGAGACCGGCTTTATAGACGCTATAAACGCTCACGACTTCCCTTTGACTTGCTATCATATAGAGCTGCACGTGATCGTGCTCATGAGAGCATTGAGTCTTCAAAACTCCTTTATTATTATGGCAGGCTCTCTGGGCTAAATGATTCTCGGCAAATCTGGAAGGAGCTGCGTAATCTCGGTATTTGTTCGAGTGGAAATACTTCTTGTCACCCTTTCTCTATTGATGAGCTAAATTTTCATTTTTCCAGTGTAGCATCTGATGGATCGGTCACCTCAGTCTTTGATTATTCGAATACTTTAGCTGAGGATGAACCATTTAAACCTATGTTTACGTTCTCTGAGGTGTCGCTGTTTCAGGTTGGTCAGGCTGTGCGTAGTTTTACTACGCAGGCGAGGGGTCCAGATGACATTCCTCAGTCTCTTATTAATACTGCATTTCCTGTTATCGGTAAATTCTTGTGTCGCATTTTCAACGATTCCTTGAAAGAATGTCTTTTCCCATCATGTTGGAAGTTATCGCTTATTAAAACTATTAATAAAGTTACTTCTCCACAATCTATGAATGATATTCGACCTATTTCCTTATTATCGTTTCTGTCAAAGGTACTTGAGCGTCTTGTCCATCAGCAGTTGTATGAATATTTGTCCACTAGACAACTATTGGATCCGCGGCAAACTGGATTTAGGACTGGGCATAGTACACAGACAGCCTTGTTGAGACTGACAGATGATATTAGACTCAATATGGATAGACGCTATGTCACCCTGCTTTTGCTATTTGATTTCAGTAAGGCATTTGATACCGTGAACCATGCTATTTTGCTTAGAAAAATGTCATCACTTGATGTCTCCATCACGGTAATCAGATGGTTTGCCTCTTATCTTGCGGGTCGTCAGCAGGCTGTTATTGGCGAGGGTGGTAATGTATCTAATTACCTCTCTCTTAGTATGGGAGTTCCTCAAGGATCTGTATTGGGGCCGTTATTATTCTCTATATATGTGAATGATGTTGCTATTGATTTTGGTCCTGATATTCAATACCTTATATATGCTGATTATCTTCAGGTATATGTCCATTTTCCTTTGGATAAATTGGATGTTTACTCTTCTATTATGAGTGCACATGCTGTTGCTATCTCTGATTGGGCTGCTAGAAATTGCCTTAAATTGAATGTCGGTAAAACTAAGGCCATAATTATTGGCTCCTATTATTATATTAATTTGCTGTCTACCATGCAGGCTGCTGGTGTCCAAATTAATGGCACTACTGTTAGGTTTGAATCTTCTGTTCGGAATTTAGGGGTGTGGTTGGACAGTAAACTGAATTGGAAGGAGCACATCTCTCGGGTTTGTAATAAGTCTTTTTCTTTGTTCTACAGGTTAAACTACTTTCGAAAGAGTACTAACATTGCTCTTCGTAAGCATCTGATACAGACTTTACTTTTTCCGCTCATCGATTATTGTTGCCTCGTTTATTCTGATTTGTCGGCTGAACTTGACTTGAGGCTTCAGAGAGTCATCAACTCTGGTATTCGCTATGTTTATGGTGTTGGCAGACGTGAGCATATTTCTGCTTATCGTACAAAATTGGGCTGGTTATCTACCTCCAGTAGAAGAAAATATTTTGCATCCTCCTTTCTTTATAAGATGTTCTCTACTAAAGTTCCTTCTTATCTTTATTCTAGATTTATTTGGAATCAATCTGTTAGAACATTGAGGGGTGCTGTGAGGCCATTGACTGTACCACCTGCAACTACTGAATTTTACAATGGATCGTTCTTGGTCACTTCATCCTTCCTATGGAATGAGCTCCCTGAGTCAATTCGAAATTCACCATCACTTCATTCATTTAAATCTTCAGCATTTACTCATTACCTCTCCTTAGAAAATGGACCTATGCCATCACAATAAAAATAAAAATAAACTGTAACTTAATTATAATCTTTAATTCAAATTATTAAGTTTTTATTATTTTCTTCTGTTTCTGTTTTAAATACTGCTTTTACTCAATATTATATTTTATTATTACTTGTATATAACTGTATAAAAATTGTACAATATAATGTACATACAATAAACATATATCTATATCTATATATCTATATCTATATCTCTTACCTGATCGAGAGACGCGATGCCGCTAGCACAGTTCTCCTTACTTATATGGAATTTAACTTTCCCAGTTAAATTTATTAGGAAATATGTATATCTTTTAATAAAATAAATAAGGACCGCGGAGGCGTCGGGGCAAGCAACAGGATAGGCTTTTTATAGCGTGCAACTTATATCAGACAAAATAATATTTTATGATTAAAATATATTTATTAAAAACAATGAAGTAAAGATACAAAATAATATATGAACGCGAATGAATTAATATGCAAACGTAAGCAATATAAAAGTGTTTAAATCAAACGGAGAAATATTCTCTAGAAAGAGATAGCAATAGGGAGGGACGCGACGCGAGCTAAGATACAACGTACGCTCGAACGCACGACAGTTGTTACAACGCCAGAAGTTTCTTCGAGGTAAGAAACTTCTGGTTAACAAAACCTTAATAATAACTTACGATATCACGCAGAGGCCTCTTATCTCGTGTAGCAAAAGACGACCGACGTTGACCACCAGAGACGGTATATATCTCGCCTGAACGCTGTGGCTCGTGTATCCAGCCCAACAGTAGAAACAATTTCCCGGTCGCTGCGACTCCTCGTGGACAGCCAAGATAGGTTGAACGCAGCCTGGATACGATGCACGTGCGATTTTCGACTGGAGATCTCCTTTTCCCTTTTCTCACACAAAATTATGAACAGCACTACACCAGCGAATTAATCGAGAGAGATTCGAATAAAATCGAGAAATTAGATTAAGTTGCGCGCTTGTAGGCCGTTGAATCAAGTCTGAAGCGCCGCGGCTTCTCTTCCTTCTCGTGCGCGTCGATTGACGCCTTATAATACTAGTATATGACGGCGCTCGTGACAGCGCCCCGAGTTAAATTAATTACAGCAGCGCGCGAGATTCGAACACGGTGGAATACCGTGACAATATATATATATATTATTCAAAATATATCGCCGCTGTTGCCGTCTGAAATATGCTCCTCATTTTTAAACTTTCATTCAGCTAAAATTTAGCTAAAATCAGCTAAAAGTCAGCTAAAGTTTTGATGAATTCAGCTATAATTTAGCTGAAAGCAAGCTTAAAGTCAGCGAAAAGTTAGCTAAAAGCTGGCTAAACGTTAGCTAAAAGTTAGCTGAAGTCGGATAAAATTACATAAAAGTTAGCTATATTAAATATCAAAAATTGAATCTAATATTAAAAATTAGCTAAATTTATACAAAATTTATATTAATTGTAGGCAGTTTTAGGTGAATTTTAGTTGAATTTCAGCTAAATTTCAGTTAGAAATTAGATTTATTTATATTATATTCTCTCGATACTATTAAAAGTATCACATTAAAAGTATTATGTTTCACATGAAATTTTGTGATATAATTTACATGTATTATGAATTTTTATATTTTTATTTTTATGACATTTTTTAGTAAGCTAATGTCTTTGTAAATTGGAAAATCTTAAAACTTTTTTATCACTTGTTTCACATGAAAATTTGTCTTTATCAATATGTTCTTGAATATGTCTTAAATAATGTTTTTGATGGTTGAAAATTTTATGACATAATTTACATGTGTTATTAATTTGGATGTGAAGACAATTAATATGATTATTTAGAGATTGATACTTTATAAATCTTTGCAATTGAGGCAATGATATTCTTTATATTTAAAAAATAAAAGTATAATTATTATAATAAAATGCAATTGAAAAATTTTTTAAAAAATTTTATTTAAAAATTATAAAATTTTGTTCCAAACAATATTTTTAATTTCATCTTTATTATCTTGTTCATTTTGAGTAAAAATTTTATCTGAATTTTAGGATCTAAAAATGGCTACATATAAGGTCTACAAAAATTTATTTGAGTCATTCTTGCAACAATATTGACCTATTATTTCGATTTCATCGAAATTTGTTCCGTCGATTGATTTACGACAGTACTACCTTAAATTCGATATATTTAAAAAAGTATTAAATATGTTTTAAAGTTTTACATGTAAGGTGGGGGTTGGCGCGCTTGCCCTCTAGTATATATATATATATATATATATATATATATATATATATATATATATATATTGTAGTGAGTTATAGGTATACTGTATGTCAGAATACATCTATATCTCTCCTCGTTGTAAGTCGCACAGCACGGCGTAGACTTCTATGCTTGCTTAGAGACAGAGAGGGGATGTTTTAGCTACTTGGATGGCTGACTATTGGAGAGGTCGCGCGCAAGGCACGACGGAGAGAGATTCGTGTGACATACGTTAACGTTCGCGTCGAGAGACTGTATAGCTGCCATATTTTCTTTCTGTTTGCGTTTAAGCGTCATTGTTATTTTCCAACTGTTTTTAGATTGATTGGCGATTGTTTTTTGCACAAGTTGTTCGTGTAGTAGAAGTTCTGGTAAACAGTGTGCAGTGATTATTTACTAGACAATAATAATCTGACAATTATTTACTGCGCTTTGCCAAAGCCTTCACGGTTGATTTAACGAAAAGTGTGAGAGAGACGGCAAGCTGCACCGCGTATCTTCGGTGCCGCTACAGAGTATACTCGAAGTTGTTGATTAAAAAGATATAAGGAATCTTTGAGCGGATCTTTTCTCGTTACATGTAAGTCTGCAGACTATTGCATATGTACTTCATAATGATCGTCTAATTTGCTGCATAAGAGACAGTCGTCCACGTCAATGCGTCATATTTTAGGTTAGGTTGTATATTATTTTTATTCAGCAAGTACATTTGATTTTACTTTTAATGCGTTTCTTTTATAGTTTCAATTGCTTGTATTAAACTTAATAATTTATTTTAATAAAGCAAAGCAAGATTAAATTTGAATACTAATTAGTGCATGACCTTAGTTTCTTGCTGATTGAATTTTATCTTGCCCTGATTTTATATATTGAATAAAATACATTTTTTATTAAACGGCGATATTCAGCAGAGTTCTCGAGTACATACCGTCGATTCCGTCATACCAGACGTCCAGGCAGCAGAACTTCTAAGCAAAGTTCTGTTAGAGTGTTAAATATCGTTTGATTAATTTTTATCACTAGAGAAAGATAGTCAAAGCAGATCTGCAGTATTAGACTTTGCTGATCAGCTGAATACTGAAAGTCAATTGTTTAACGATAAGTGCACGTGTACGTAAAGCAAGGACACGTGAAGCCCACAGACACATTTAATTCTGTTTATTTAAATATATTCCCCGTTAGAATATATATATATATATATATATATATATATATATATATATATATATATATATATATATATATATATGTTTATCATAATTAGTTATAATTATATCATTATAATTGAATTATAAAGTTATAACTAAATAGCTAAACAGAATCTGGATTCTTCTCCTTCTAATTTTTAACAGTTGTTACTAATAAAAAAGTAAGGTTACATTTTGTTCAATAAGAACCAATTTTAATCGCAACTTACACATTTTCTGCATGTCACATTGATCGGAAATACGCTGACAAGCGACGGCATATGATCATCAAATGCCTCAACCATAATTTTTTCGAAATTAGTTTCCTTTTTTAGCCTCATAATTACAACTTTTTATCTTTTTTTTCGTCTTTCATGAGAAAATTTGCATTGCGAGTCTCAAGAATCAATGCCATTTTACGAAACTTATTACAGTCTTTGCCTTTGGCTGGAGCTGTGAACTTCTTGTTTCATAAATACAGCCTTTTGACTTCATGTACTATTATTTAAAATATATAGTAAAAATTTAACCATTAAAGCATGATTGTTTATTGGGTTCAAATAATTTCAGAAAAAAAAGTCTGTAAATGATTATTTTAAAAGCTGTGGTAAAAAAATATATTTGTGATGTGTGAGAGAGACAGAGCAAAAAAAAAAATATTTTCTTATTTACAAAAGAGTCAAATTTCGCTAATTAAACATAATGGTTTTTCATTAAACGGAAGCATATAATAATATAATGATAGGTGTCTAACTCGAGTATATAATAATATAATACTAGGTATCTAATATAAATAGCTGCCAGGTTTCATAGCAAAATATAATAAAACGAAAGTATTCCAAAATTTAATTATCGATTCAAATTATTATATATTTTGTCTTATATTAATAGAAACATCAATTCTTATTATCTTCAATTGTTAAGAATAATTTGAATATTATTTATTATTCTAAATTTTGGCATTGCAAAACATGTTCTTTTTAAGAAGAGAGAAATAAATTTATTTTATTAAATAACAAAAGACTAATTGATTTCATTTCATTCACGTATGTTTACATTTACATTGTTAATCAATAATTTAGATTCAATTTTCAAAATTCAATGCAAACGTACATGCAGATGACAATATAAATTTTTTTTTGTAAAAGCTTATACCACGAGTTCTGATTAGTAGCGATCATAGAAAAAATCCAAAAATGAAAGTTATGGAATTTGAAGCGGCAAAAAGAAATGAATGGCACTGATGGAAACGGCTCAATGTTTGTGTACTTTTCTATTGTGCAAGAGGCTTGGGATTCGATCCACGCTATGTTAGCTTCTCTGCATTTTTTATAAATTATTTATAATTAGCGTTAATGGGATGATGGTGCTGCAGAAATCGATTTTTGCTTTTTTTATTTTAATGATATCTTTTTCAATTCATAATTTAAACAAATATAATAATTGATCTGCACTAAAGCTATGTAAATACAATGATTTTTGTTGAAATAAAATATCATTTAAACTTGTTATTTTTTTATAAACATGGAATGGAAATAGAACTCAACAAACCTAACCTTAAAATACTATACATTGAAAGTGCGTATATAACTTTTTATGTGTAGCATTTTGGTGGAATTCTTGAGTTATCCGCACTCAAGTTCAATCTTACAAATTTTTTTTACTTTTGTGGAAAAACTTGATTAAACGCACCGCTGACTCATAAACTTAGATCGGAAATATTATTAGGGGGGAAAGGGAGCTTCCTCATAACCTTAAGTGACGAAATAAAATTAGTTACTAAAGTGGAAACAGCTTACGGGGTCTTTCCGCATCAACCAGAAAAGGACTGTATCTCTAGTTGCCTAAATTACCTACTTCTATACACTCGAGTCTCGCTATAACGAGCGACTCTGAAATAACTTCTCTCGCTATTACGTGCATAAGAGGAGTCCCCACCACTCAGGGAATACTATACTTAGAACAATGAGCGAAATTACACCAAACCAATATAAACAATAACGATACCGATCATCGTATGATCGTTTAATTTCTATTTCTATAAAGACGTTTATTTAATTTGAAGTAACAGCTATATAAAATTCACATTTTTTTTATTCGGAAAATGATATTAATAAAAAATAAGATAATATGTAATAGTACAACGTGCAATGAGTGAGCAAGATCGCTTATTTCTCCCGAGAAAAAGTTTGCGACCCGAGAAAGCAACGCAAAGCGTGATGAGTATATTCCCCGAAGGAGAAATTAGACTTTACTCACGAGTTGCATATTGTGCTTTATTTCTACTTCATCAGTGATCACTTTGTTAATTTAAAACAAACACCTAATTGAAAAAAAAATTGAAATTAAAATTTTATAAAATTTATGATACATCGTTTTTTATTAAAATTTGATACTTTTTCAATTATTCTCTAGTGGAAATCGAATTTGTAAATGATTGTGAATAACTGGAAATAACTGTGAATAACTGGGAATAACTGGAAATAACTGTTATAAAATGTTCAGATTGAGACAGGAATAACAGTTAGCACCAGTTATTCTCAGTTATTCCCAGTTATTCCCAGTTATTTCCAGTTATTTCCAGTTATTTACAGATATTCCCAGTTATTCACAGTTGAGTTGAGAAATAATTTGAAAAATTACAGATACTATAACAGTTATTCATAGTTATTTCTAGTTATTTCCAGTTATTTCCAGTTATTCACAGATATTTCCAGTTGTTTCCAGTTAAATTGAGAAATAATTGGAAAAATAAAAGGTACTAAAAAAATGATAAAAGTTATAATATAGCGAAACTGGAAATAAATGTTAATAACTGAAAATAACTAGAAATAACTGGGAATAACTTTGAATAACTGTTATGCATCTTTGATTTTTCTCTGATTTTTCAAATTATTTGTCAAGTCAAATGGAAATAACTGAGAATATCTGTAACTAGAAATAACTGGGAATAACTGGGAATAACTGGTGCTAACTGTTATTCCTGTCTCAATCTGAAAATTTTATAACAGTTATTTCCAGTTATTCCCAGTTATTTACAGTTATTCACAGATTCGATTTCCACTAGGGTTGTTAATAATTTCTTCATGAATAGTTTTTAATATGATATTTTATTTGTGGAAAATCAATATTTTATTATTATTTTATTAAAATTCGAACAATTTACTTAATTAATAAATTTCTAATTTAACGAGAATAAAGTACTTTATTTCCGCAAAAGCAAGAGTAATGTATTACTTTATTCTTACAAAAGCGAGAGTAAAGTACTTTATTTTTACTAAAATTTCAGAAGTTAGTTATATCTTACTTTCAGCCCGTTTTTGGAGTTAACAAAGTGGCCATTACTGTTGAAGTAAAAATAAAACTTTTTTATATTATCTACGCAAAATAAAAACCTATGACGATAATTTTAAAAATAAATTACAATATAATGAATAATGAATTGCATTTTGATCTGAATTCATAAAAAATGCCTTGGTAACATTATCAGAATTTTAAGTCACTAAATTTACTTACCCAGGAGCATAAGGTTTGCAAGTATTGGAATCCTTATCCCAACCGCAATAGGGATCGTGAACACATCTTAAGCAATTGTCATAGCGCCGAGAGCACATAACCAAATCAATTTGCTTAATTCTATGATCAGATGTTACATAAATTGCTTTATGCTCTTGTGATATTTCTATAGCTTGTATCGGTTCACCGGGAGTTACGTCAAAGACGTCTAACAGGATTGATTGTGATTCCCCATCGGAGTCTATCCACTGAACCACTTTGTGAATTCGTCCGTTGCCTGCAATGCAAAGAAGTAACGTAAACTTATTACATACTCTCAAAGCAATAACATTTTCCAGTATATTTCATCATTAACCCATTTCCAACAGCATTACAAATGTGTGCGTGCACAGAGATAAGTAGAGATTGCCAATGCCGTGTTAATAAAACGTGCCGAATTCGATCATGACATTCCTTGCAGCGATTCCGGAACTATATGCGCAAAGCCCCTCCACGTCTACGCGCGCGTAGAGAAGCAAGCGAGAGGGGAGGAGACAAACACGAAACACGCGACTTCCAGTGGCGTAGGTAATCTTATGGTAAACTCGCTTTAGCTCGTTTTCGCCGCGGTACGTTATAGCTTTATTTAAATGTGACCAACCGTCCCGTTGAATAATCACAAATTTTTATTTAAAACATAAATATATTATTTAATACTAAAAATCTTTAAGGTATAATCAAACAAATTATGATAAATAAAATCTTTTGGGGGCGATGAACATATGTAACTTTTTATCTTATTTAACTAATGTATGCGGTGGCTGAGGTCCCTAAATTTTTACGCACCTTGCCGTTATTCTAATTTTGCCAAGTTCACACCCGATGTTCCACCAATTTTTTTTTTCTTTTTATGTTTTATTTTTAAATATTATATATTATTATAATCAATTTTTATAGCGGAAAAAATAAAATTTAAAATTTATTTAACACCTTAAATTCTATTTTATTTCAAAAATATAATAAAATATTTTTACAGATAGGGATAGAAAAAAGTTTTAATGTCAATATTACATGGATATATAACTTATATCAATATGAAATAGAAATGTAGCTAGTTATGTAATTTTTTTCTGCTAAATAAAAAATATTAAAGATTTAAAAATATTATAAACTATAGTTGTTTTTTATTCTCACTTAATTGCGAATAATAAAACCTTTTTTGTTCTTTATATGATTTTTAAATCTTTGAAACTTTATAAGAAAAAACTAAGAATGACAGATAAAGGGAAACATTTTTTTCAATTAAAAAATATTAAAGAATTATGAAATATATCTTAAAAAATCAATTCCCAATTGTTTATTATATGTTTAAATGGTTTATTATGGTTATGTAAATTAAATATTTTTATTATTTTTTTTATTGATTTAACAAAAATTTAACTTGGAATGAATAAAAAAATAATAAAAGAATTAAGGAATGTGCATTGATGAAGCATATTTTTTAAAAAGTGTTGTCAACTTCATCAGAGTGCATTAAATAAAAATCACGCTAAATACCATTGGTGTTAAAAAACATTTATTAAAAAAATGGTTTAATTTTTATAATTACAAAAAAATTTAATTATAATACTGCTTATAAATTTGCTATGTGTTATCGAACTGAATGAAAATCTAAAAAAAACCTGATGCAAAAAAACTATCGTATTTAGAAAGAAATATTGTAAGAAAATCCAAAAAAGTAGGTATTTCAAAGTATTCACTAAAACGAATGCATTACAATTTTTTCAAAGCTGCTTATCATATTATAAAATTAACTGAAAAATAAAATGTATTCGTTTAATTTTTTAAAGATGGATTTGTTTAGTTACTTTTCAAGTATGATTCAATAAAATTTGAAAATAATATATTTGATAGTATTGCATTGTTTTGTGTAATTTGTGAAAATTATTTTCATTGGAAATCGTATCACATAAGTACGTAAACTTAACGTAAAATTTTTGTATGCTTTGAAACGAAAAAGAATTTCGTCAAATTTACATCAAATATATGTACTTCATTATTCAAATTGTCTCATAACATAGAATAATACATTTCATTATTAAAAAAATTTATATTCTTTATGAATTTTTTTATTGAAATTTTCATTTTAAAATTTACCTGAAAACTTTTTTGAAGTAGCTGAATTTTAATCCAAGCCGACGATATGTAAAAAAAATAATTTATAGATAATTTTATTATTAAAACAGTTTTAAATGTATGTGGTAAACGTTATTTTGTTGTATTTTTTCAAATAAAATGTTAATTATATTGATATTGCACCTAAACATTTACTAAATTTGAAATTTTTCCAATATAAATTTTTTCTAACAAATATAATAAAAAAAAAACTTGAAATTTTAAACTGAAAATTCATTCAAAGTACTTGTAATAATTAATTAGGCAATTATATCTTGAGTATGAATATTTTTTTCATATTTAAATAACTAATGATCAAAGCCTACTTATAAGGAGAAATCATCTCCACCTTCAAGAAACAAATTCGGTTAAAACTACAAGATATGATTTCGTAATGAAAAAAATTAACCCGTATTTTTTCTTTTGCTTAAATAGATTTCAGAGACAAAGATATACACATTTTTCAATAATATAATGAAAAGAAGTTGTCATAAGAACTTAAATGATCGGACATCTAAAAATCTTACAGAAAAATGTATGAAATATTAAAAAAGTACAAATTAAATACTTTAATTTAAGCCTTATTAGCTTAAAAAAGCTTAATGTGGTTAAAAAGTTATGCTTAATTGAAAATTATTACATATTAGTTAATAGTTTAAGCATATAATACATGATAAATTTTTTACTCTATTTCACTTGTATATTTCGATCGTTCGTAATTCGTAACTTTTGAACTACATAACCTTTTTTGATGCAATACAGCTTAAATTAATATATTTAAGTACTTTCTTTGATCTATCACACATTTTTCAGTAAGAATTTTAACTGTTTGGCTATTCAAGTTCTGATAAGCGTTTCTTTTCACTATATTTTTTATGGAATATCGGTATTTTTATATCCGGAACCTTTTTTCATTTAATTTTTTTCATAAAAAATCAGATTCTTTAGTTTCAACCAAATTCGTTTTCCGAAGAGGAACCTTTCTTCTTCTTGTTCATTTGAAAATTTTTCATTCAAATTAAATTTTGTAATTCTTTTTGTAAGATTTTTGTGAACTTAATTTAAACTTTATATAATGTTTATTCAAAACATATTATCCCTTTCGTTAAAAAATGCCAAATTCTGAACTTTATTCGAGAAAATTTATTTTTCTTATGCTATTTTAGATTAATTATTAATGTCTTAAACATTTTTATTTTATTATTATGTTTTAATACTTTCTATTTAACATTTTCTATTATGAAACATGTTTCTCATAAGGTTTTAAACAATTTTCAAATTACATACTCTCTTTAAGTATACTATTAATTTATTTATGTTTAGAATTTAATTAATATTTTTTAAATTCTTTTTAAATATTATGCATGAATTGATTTGATCTATTTATAAATTATATTTATAAACGTTATATAACTATATTATATTTATAAACGTATTATCTTTAAAATATATAAAATACAATAATGTTTTTATAACTTCATAAAAATCAAAATAAATGAGCTTTGGCTACAATTATAAAAGAAAATCTGTCAGAATAATCAATTCCACAAATTACTTATATGAAATGGATCTATAAAATAAAGAAGAATTTAAAAAGAGAAGGTAAAATAAATATCAAATGAAAATTTTCATTACATCTAAATTAAGAAAATAATCTATATTAAAAAAAAAACGTTTTTAAAATTTTTATTGGTAATATTTCTTATTAAAAAAATTTTTTTATTTAAAATTTTTTTTGTATTCAAATTTTGCATTTAACAGCGTTTGGGGATTTGAAAAAAGCTTTAATTTTTTTATACTAGCGATGCAAAGAATAGTAAGTCTGAATTTAAAATTTTATGTTTAAAAAAGCGTTAATTAGCACATGCTTAGAAAATGCTAGCAGTTAACAGTTATTTTATTTTAAACGGCTGTATTGTAGGTCAATATTTTTTGTCAAAAATGTTCCTAATTGTATTGTAACAAATTTTATTTGTAAGCATATCATTAATTTTTTTTAATAAAAAAAGGCAAAGCATAAGATTTTAACTTGGAAAAATTTTTAATTGTTGCAACGTACCCTAAAACTTAACCAACACAGCTATTGTACGTTTTTCATTTAAACCAAATTACATATATTTATCGCTTTCTTGCCCCAAACTAAATTTTTTTAATTATCTAAACAGTTTTCATTATTAAATAACAAAATTAGTAAAATGAGCATTTTAAGGACAAACACGTTGCATGCTGCACATCATTTTTATGATAAAATTTTGTTTATTTGGATAATTAATTTCTTCATTTTTTTGGAATATTGTATTTAAATACATTTTTTATGATATAATAAAGTATTCGCATTTTATTACATTCATCCTAAATAACAGTCAAAAATATACTTTAAAAAGATAAAATAAACGTCAAAACATAAAAAATATATATTTAATAAATAAACTGCTATTTTTAAACATTAAAAACATAGATAAAATTTTTTCCTAATTAATTATAAAACTGAAAAAATTTTTAAATGCTTTTCATATTATGGTTCAAAGTTTGGAATCATTGTAATAATGACAAAATAAAATTGAAATCTATTTTTTTAATTTTTGGAAACGTTAAAATTCAATGTAAAATTTTTAAAAATAAAATAGAATTTAAAGTCATTTTCATTTGAATCACGCTTCCGTGAAATTTGCAAGGTTTCGTAAAGTTTCATTTTTCCTAAATCAAATTATCAACATTATGAATTTATATTAAGTTAATTCAATAAAAAGACATTTAAAACCTGATATCAAGATATTTGCTGCTATACTAAGAAATGATATTAAAAACGATATACTGATATTAATGTACTTTTAATAAAAGCATTTCTTAATTTTTTTATGTGCCTAAAATAAAATGATGTTTATCAACATTTTATGTTGAATTTTTATTAAATAAATTAAAAATAATGTTATCAAGCTCCTGTTTAGGAAATGCCAGTTTAAGAATTAAGCTATTTAAAATGTAATAAAAATTTTATAATCTGTCTTGTGAGAACTTAAATTACTATATTTGTTAAAACAATTTTGTTTTGTTTTGGAAATAAAAATTAATGATATTATAAAAATATGATATTTAATAAAAGAAAGAAGAAAAAATCCAATTTTAAAAATATTAATGATATTCAACGTAATTTTTATTTAAAATGCGCTTTAATAAAGTATACATTCGTAAAATTATTTATTTTTTCAGATTCATTTATTATTTTACTTTTCTCAAATGAAATTAGATTTATTCATATTTATTTTCTATTTTTATTAAATAAGTTAAAAATGTCATACATTGAAATAAATTTAGAAAAGATCTCTGGGGGCATGTATGTGTGAACATGTATTAGTAGCCTATCGTATGACAAACAGGCATCCCTTCCCCTCTGAGACGAGTTAACGTGCTAGCGTGCGAACGTTACTCTCTCACTTGACTACCGACCGTATCCCTGGCTTCAGCAAATACAACGCTTAACCATATCTCTCGTGTATTCATTCAACTTAACCTTAAACCTCTACCTTCTCTCATCTATACTGTGTGGCTTTTGGTTGGAGTCCCAGGCCCCACAATTGGTGACACCGAGTCTTCAGGACACGTTCTGCAGGATTCAAGCCGCGTCGTGAGGCAACATCTCTCATCGAGCATCATCGCCACCGACCGGCAGGGTAAAGAGAGAAAGAGAAGCAGCACGCTGCCCCCTTTGGAAATATCAAAGGTGATAAAACGAGGTTTATTTTATTTTCTTCTTTAAAGAAAAGGAAACTATTTAGCGGCGCAGAGAAAAGCATCAATCTTTTTTTCTGCATAAGTCGCAAATAGTCTGGAATTCTGTGTACTGTCAGGCGCATTCTACGTCGCGTACAGTGCACGGAAAGTTTAGAATACATAGAGTATATGATATCCTGTAACGTGCAATTAAGTCGCGTACAGGTGTCATAAGATAGAATTGTACACAGCTCCGGAAGCAAATGCGACATAAGTACTGTGCACACGTTCTACGTAAAAATTGTATTGCGTGTGCGGGCGGAGCATGGTAAACGCGAAATAAGCGTAAAATATATTATAAGTAAAGTAAAATTCGCCTTAGCGGTCAGTTCGTAGAGTTTTTTCTCTTTTCTCATTTCATTGATACACATATAAAATATATACATATATATATATATATATATATATATATATATATATATATATATATATATAATAAGTGGAAAGCATAAAATATTTAGTTTTTTTTTAAATATCCAATGCTGTTGTGCGACAAAGAGTCTTGGGGTACGTTTCCTACTGGCTTTTTGCCACTTTTATAGGCACGTACTTCTGGGGCATCTGAGTCTATCAGAGCAGCAAATTAATGCATGTATGTTATCTTGCGCAGCTAAGGACGTCCTGGAGTTCTGTGCCTACTGGCTTTTCGCCTCTTTTATAGGTACAAGCTACTAGGGTTTACTTGGCCAAACAAGATATTTATTCTTAAAATATCGAAATTAATAGCAATTAATATCCTATTTTCCACGTATTAATAAATAATAAGTAGGAAAGAAAATGTAAAAAATTGTAAGCCATTGCACGCACGAAATATTACAAGTGCAAAATATAAGTAAATGCGAAAAATTGATGTGGGTGTATCGAGGAGAGAGAAAATTCGCGAAAAATTTCAAGAACAAAGAAAATTCGCGAGGTAAATTTTAATATTAAAATCGGAAATTCTGGAATATTCGAACGAACTCGAGGTGACCGTTCAAGGATGATAGGTGACCAAAGCCGTTAGAACGCGACCTTTTATGTTTTAAAAAGCATAGTAGTTAGTCGAGTAACATAAACAAGGCGCGTTTAGACCCAAAGTTATCTCGTAAACAAAGCGAGAATTTTGTACCGGGGGATAGAATTATTTTATTTTATAATATTATTCGTATTCTAGATAATTTATTGTAATAAATATTCAGTTGTATATGCGAGCGTGTCGTGATAATTTATTTATTCGTGTTATTATTAATTTATTTATTCGTGTATCGTTGTTTATTTATTTATTTATTCAATTGTATATAATTTATGTAAATTCGTGTCGTATTAATTTATTATGTCATAAATTGTTTTCAAATTGTAAATAATTTATGTATTATTTTTTTTTTCATATTGTATATAATTTTTGTTATATTGTTTAATTTATTAAAGTCGTGTAGCGTGAATTATTATTTTAACCGCTCGTACTGCAATTGTGTATTTAGTTAATTATTATTGGACCGATCAATTATTTTAGATAGACCGTTTTCGGAGCGCATAGCGTATCTTAATTAACGTATATT
Organism: Anastatus disparis; assembly: GCA_017163975.1. Classification (NCBI taxonomy): domain Eukaryota; kingdom Metazoa; phylum Arthropoda; class Insecta; order Hymenoptera; family Eupelmidae; genus Anastatus; species Anastatus disparis. The sequence goes on from JAFFSR010000066.1 coordinate 396,738, forward strand.
TATCCTTTTTTTAATTGTTAACACGCGCAAAATGAGTATTAACATGGAAGTTGACAATGACAGCGCGTTTAATATCACGGAAATTGCTAGGGTGAATAAGGTTATAAATGATAATTTAGACCTTCAGCAGACACCGAATTCTTACGATAAATTTAAAGAACAAGTAGATAGTCGAAGAATAGGGTTAAAAAATCCGCAAAGTTGTCCGCTGGAGGCTGCCGGGGGCATCGCGGAAAATGGTGCAAATAAAGCACCAATAGGAAATAGGTTCGAGGAGTTTGTAAAAGCCCAAGAGAGAACGCACCGCGAGAGAATGCATCAGTTACGCGATAAATATACAGAAGATTATAAAGTTTGGCTCGCGAAGCTAGAAGAACGCGACAAATTAGTAGAAAAAATGCGTGAAGAGATCGATGCGTTGAAAGTGAGTGTAGGTAGATCAGTAGCTATGGTCGGTAATAATAACGCGGTCGGTAATATACCGACAGGAGGCAACGTACCACCAGTAGACCCCATACCGACGCTGGATAATCAAAGGCGTATCGACGCCGCAAATACTAATCAAGAAGTTCCCATACCCACTCCGGGCATAGGGGGTGGCAGTTACCATTATGGTACGCGAAATGTTAACTTGCCATTTTGGCAGCACGACCCGGATACGTGGTTTAGCATTTTCGAGAGCCAGATTAACTTTCCTAGGCCGATGGACGATAACGCAAAATTTTACGCGTTGATAACTAATCTCGATAAAAGCGTAATTTATGAGGCGGCCGAGATTACTAAATTATTGCTGCCGGGACAAAGATACGAAGGATTAAAGAGTCACTTACTAGAAAAATACGGAAGATTCGCCAAAAGTGAATCTAAAATCCTTTTTGCTGGGTATAAAATATGCGATAAAAAACCCTCGATGTTCCTAAACGAGATGCTGAATATAGCAAGAGGACGGATCCCTCGGCAGATGGTCCTCGAGGCATGGAGGCATAACCTCATCCCTAGTATTAAATATTATATGGCAGGGTACGGCGCAGACGCGGATGAAGCAACACTCGTTAGACACGCGGATGAAGTATATAAAAATCTGCTGGAAAGTAAAAAGGAGATAAACGCGGTCGAAAAAAGTAAAGATAACGCGGAAGAAATAGCGAGAATAGAAGCAGTCGTGCAAGATCAATTAAATAAAAAAACGCGACTATGCCAGTGAGAGACGAACAAGATCTCGTAGTCGCGATAATAAAGATAGAATTAGAAGTAGATCCGCGAATAAGTTTTGTAAATATCACGCTAAATACGGAAATAAGGCTTATAGATGCATAAAATCCTGTGCGTGGAAAAATTCGGACGTAAAAAGTAAAATTTCAGAAGAAGTAACAGTTTTAGACCGACTAATAGCACGAGAAGTCCGAATAGGAGAGAAGACGTTGACAAGTCTTTAAACCTCCAAACCGACGCGTAGATAAGGCATGCGCGTCGGGTATCGAGTCAATACGTCTCCATATTAAAGATAAAGTCTCTGGTAAAACATTTTTAATTGATTCGGGCGCAGAAGTTTTGCTTGTTCCAAAAAGCGAAGGTCAACGCGAGCAACCTGTCAAGTTCCAATTATATGCCGCTAATAACACGCGAATAAGCACATACGGTACAATCCATATGCAATTAGATATAGGTTTTAAAAATAAACGATTCGGGTGGACATTTATCGTAGCAGACGTGCCATACGCGATTTTAGGCGGAGATATGCTGAAACAATACCATCTACTACCAGATCTTACGAGAAGAAGACTGGTGGATGGTGAGACGCAAGAGTCCGTCAAAGGATTCAACAAAACCGCCGCATTAGTTCAAGTATCGATCGTTGACCCGGATAATAAATACGCGAAGTTGTTAAGCCAGTATCCTTCAATAGTTGGTATAGAAGATCCCTTGCCGGCAAAACATAGGGGCGTATACCACTACATTAAAACAACAGGACCCCCCGTCGCACAAAGGCTACGTAGACTTCCACCAGAGAAGCTCAGAGCCGCCAAGAAGGCGTTCGAGAAATGGGTCGAGGAGGGTATTTGTAGACCTTCGAAAAGTCCGTGGGCTACACCCATCCATATGGTACCCAAGAAGGATGGAAGCTGGCGTATTTGCGGTGATTATCGTAAACTAAATAACGTTACGGTTCCTGACAGGTATCCCTTGCCGCATTTATACGATTTTACGAGCAACTTACACGACAAAAGTATATTCTCTGCTCTGGACCTCGAACAAGCGTTCTTGCAAGTGCCAATTTTTCCGGAAGACGTACCCAAAATTGCGGTTGTCACGCCTTTCGGTCTCTTTGAGTATCTTGTAATGACGTTCGGATTCAGAAATGCCGCTCAAACCTTCCAGCGGTACGTCAATCTAGCCCTTGGAGATTTAGACTTTGCATTCTCGTTCGTGGATGATATTCTCGTTGCATCTTCATCGCCAGAGGAGTACGAGGAACACCTTAAAATTGTATTTGAACGGCTCGCCAAGTTTCACTTACGTTTGAACGTGGATAAATGCAAGTTCGGCGTGTCGGAGTTAATATTCTTTGGACACCAGGTAAGCAGGGAAGGATTCCACCCGGACCCAAATAAAGTTAAAGCTATAGTAGAATTCCCTAAACCAGAGACTAAAGATGATATGCGTAGATATTTAGGTATGATTAATTTTTATAGAAAATGGTTACCACATGCAGCTGAAACGCAGCGCCATTTAAATGCATTAATTAGTGATATTAAGAAAAAAGATAAATGTCCTATAGCAAGGACAAAAGAAGCTTAAGACGCGTTCGAAAAAACTAAAAAGGAATTGGCAGAGGTAGCTTATCTGGTCGTTCCCAGCAGAAAACGCGGAAGTTAGAGTCGTAACGGATGCTTCGAACTTCGCGATGGGCGCGTCGCTGGAGCAATTAGTAGGTGACTCGTGGCAACCATTAGCATTTTTTTCTAAAAAATTCACGCCTGCACAAAGGAATTATTGTGTTTTAGACAAAGAATTGTCAGCTATTTATGAAGCGCTTAAATATTTTAGATACTATCTTGAGAGTCGGGAGTTTAAAATTTATACCGATCATAAGCCGCTCATTTACGCACTTGCGCAGAACGTAGAAGATTGCCCAGCAATTCGTGGTAGAAGGCTATCGTATATAACAGAATTTAATACGAAAATATGCCATCTCCCTGGACAGGATAATGCAGTAGCAGATTCCTTATCAAGGATCGGGGACGTAAGATTTCCTACGTTTTTTTCTTTGGAGGAGCTAGCAGAAAAGCAGCTAGAGGATGAGGAATTAACGGCGATTTTAGATAACCTCGATCATCCCCTTAAATTAATCAAGCTGCAATGGGGAGCCGGTAAGACCTTCGTGTACGTAGAATTAGTAGATCAGGTTTTCCGCCCTTACGTCCCTAAAGAATTAAGACAGGATATTATTAACCTGTTTCACAATCAAAACTCGCATCCGTCGGGCAAAGTAACAGCTAAGCTGATTAGACAGCAATATGTATGGCCCAAGATGAACCAGGAGATAGCTGCATGGTGCAAGGCATGTAATAATTGCCAAAAATCCAAAATCTCTCGCGAGAATAAATTTTTACCATCGAAATTCGCGCTTTTTATGATAATTGGGTGGCGAGATTTGGCGCACCGGTGATTATTACGAGCGATCAAAGGAGGCAATTTGAGGCGCAGTTGTTCAAACAGCTGTTAAATTATATCGGGTGTAAGAAGGTCAGAACGACACCATATCATCCAGCCTCCAACGGTATTGTCGAGAGATGGCACCGTGTTCTTAAAGCCGCAATCATGTGCCACACAGAGACCGCTGAATGGACCAGGGTCTTGCCTACCGTAATGCTTGGTCTGCGTACGCGCTTGAGACTGGATACGGGGGCAAGCCTAGCCGAATTTTTATACGGTACGACGCTGACTGTACCAGGTGATCTCTGTGAATTTCGTGAGATCAATGCGCATGATGCAGGCGAATTCCTTGTTGAATTCAAAGATTACATAAGGCAAATTAAGCCAGTGCCTGCCACGCACAACTGTGCAATAAAACCTTTTGTTTTTAAAGAATTGAGTCACTGCATTCACGTTTTCGAAAGGGTGAAGGCGGTTAAACCGCCACTTACGCATCCATATACGGGACCGCATGAGGTTATAGCGAGGCATGACGGTGGTAGAAACTATACAATCGAGAAAAACGGCAGGAATGTGGTGGTAACGGCTGATAGATTGAAACCAGCTTTCTTCCTGAGAAGTGAGGACAGCTTACACCAGTCGAACAACGAGTGCAGGAAGATGCTCTAGACGAAGAGCAACCACCCACGCCATCGTCACAAACCAACAATACCTCGCAAACCTCTGTACACAATCAAACGTCGGTCGAGGTGGAAGTCCACCGTAACGCAGAAGATGCGCGGAGCGCCGTCGAAGAGCGGTTAGAGGAAGTCTCTGACGAGATTGGTCCAGTAGACGAGGCAAACCCAGCTGAAGTTGGCCAGCAAGATTACGATCAACTGACAATGGTCAGTCAGCCGGATACTGCCAATAGTGTACAGAATGACGAAGGCAGGAGCATTGAAGATGCAAGTACGGTTCCCTAAAGGCAAAAAAAGGAAAGATTTGTGCCTAACATCTTAAAAAGGAGAAAAAGAACTGATAGCATCCTTAAGAGAGATTGTAAAGAAACCGCTATTAAAAAAACAGTTAGGTTTGACGTTAGCGTTAACGTAGGGAACCATGCTCCACCCGCTTTTGTAAATAGTTTTAAGTATCGTAAGAAAGTATAGAATGATTGAAATATGAGTAAGGGTGTCACACTGATTGTATTATATTAATTTATTATGTTTTTTTATGTATATATGTTGTTTATTATGTGTATTAATATTTTTTTTTTCTTTTCTTTTCTTTTTATTTAGGTAGCTTTGGCTCGTTCCTACTGGACTGCGTTCCACTTTTATAGGAACACCACTGTGACCTTATTTCTAATAAAATTTAGTGTGCTTCCTTTCTCAGTGTTAGTGTACCTGTGTTCTGCAGCGATGGAAGAAGTGTCAAGAATCAAGACGGACCTCCCTCGCCGTATTATGCAAACAACAAAAACAATAGGCAGTTTGACCTAGACATCATCCAGAGGCTAATTTCGAATTACCCACAGGAGTTCTCCTTCATCACAAGGAAATGTAAGGTGAGGATTACCGCGGATCTCCGCAGGTTTTTAAAAAATAAAGGAGCAAGGATCACTGAGGATGGGGACCTGCTCCACATCACCTACAGGTGGCCGTACTAGGCTGAAGATGCGCAGAACACAGGAGAAGACAAGACTATGAACTCAGTGTAGTGATAGTGCGTATGTGTGTGAGAATGCTAGAGTAAATGTGACTTACGTCAAGAATGTATGACGTGCAAGCATATGTTATATATTATTATATATTTAATGTGAAATGACATTTTTTATGGTTGGCAATAGTGCAAGTTCTTTATTATTCAGCGCGTTAAGCGCGAGTAACATATGGTTGCACAATGTATGATAATCATTGTAAAAACTTAGCGTATTAAACGCATAAATGTGATAATCTTAAAGACTGAGCGTAGTAAACGCATAAATGTGATAGTTTTAAAGACTGAGCGTATTAGACGCATAAAATGTGATAAAAATTAGAATGTTATATTGATTGTATGAAATCTTAAAAATATGTATTGTAAAACATAAAAATTAACTTGCTTAGTTCCAAAAATAATTCAATACGGTCGTATAAATAAGAGCATACAGTTAATGTAAAATTGTCATAAAATTGTTAAAACTAATTAAATATGTAAATTCAGTAAGTTTTGAGATGCAATATATAGCATAACAAGTGCATTCATGCACGAAATAATATATAAAACGCATAAGTGCAAGCGAGCACAAAGTATGTGCGTGAGCAAGTACTATAAGTACAGTTATGTAATGTAAGTGCATTAGGCACAGCTGTATGAATAAGTGCAATTAAGCACGGAGTGTGAATAAGTATAAAGTACGAGTAAGCACGGGTAATTAAGCGTACATTTACGTGCGAGTAGCATATTTTGTAATAATTCTATTGTTTAAAATCAGCATCGTTAAAAATTTTTTTTGTAAATGTAAATAGTTAGCTATGTATAAAAGTAAACATTAATGTAAAATGTAAACGGAGTCGGATAAAAATGCGATAAAATAACTAAATTCGTGAAAATAGTTACGCACGGAACGTTAAGAGTACGCAAGTACAGAACGTAAACCAGGGTACTAGTGTAAGTAATAATTGTAATAAAAAAAAAAGGGGGAGTATTGTCGGGGCATGTATGTGTGAACATGTATTAGTAGCCTATCGTATGACAAACAGGCATCCCTTCCCCTCTGAGACGAGTTAACGTGCTAGCGTGCGAACGTTACTCTCTCACTTAACTACCAACTGTATCCCTGGCTTCAGCAAATACAACGCTTAACCATATCTCTCGTGTATTCATTCAACTTAACCTTAAACCTCTACCTTCTCTCATCTATACTGTGTGGCTTTTGGTTGGAGTCCCAGGCCCCACAGATCCTTTTTACTTTTCTAAATTGAAATTATATTTATTCATATTTATTTTCTATTTTTATCAAATGAGTTAAAAATGTCATACATTTATATAAATTTAGAAAAGGACCTTTTTTTAAAGAACAAAAATGGTTTTATTATTCACAATTGAGTGAGAATGAAAAACAACTATAACTTATAATTTTTTTAAATCTTTAATATTTTTTAATTAGCAGAAAAAAATTACATAACTAGCTACATTTTTAATTCATATTGATATAAGTTATATATCCATGTATTATTCACATTAAAACTTTTTTCCATCCCTATCTGTAAATATATTTTTTTATATTTTTGAAATAAAATAGAATTTAAGGTGTTAAATAAATTTAAAATTTTATTTGTTCCACTATAAAAATTGATTATAAAAATATATAATATTTAAAAATAAAAATAAAAAAAAAATATAAATGCTTAAAAACTTAGTGACCACAGCCACCGCATACATTAGTTAAATAGGGTAAAAAGTTACATATGTTCATCGCCCTCCAAAAGATTTTATTTATTATGATTTGTTTAATTATACCTTAAGGATTTTTAGTATTGAAAAATATATTTATGTTTCGAATAAAATATGTGATTAATCAACGAATTTCCGGGACGGTTAATCACATTTAAGTAAAGTTATACCGAACCGCGGCAAAAACGAGCTAAAGCGAGTTTGCCGTAAGTTTACCTACGCCACTGGAAGTCGCGTGTTTCGTGTTTGTCTCCTCCCCTCTCGCTTGCTTCTCTACGCGCGTGTAGACGTGGAGGGTCTTTGCGCGTATAGTTCGGGTATTTATGCATGTGGCGGCAGTAGTTTATATTGAATTTTAACGGGCACGCTCTCGCCTATGCTCATCGTCGATCTCTACTAATCTCTGCCGTGCACATGCTCGTACATCTACATATTTAAACTTAACTTTTTCAAGAAAATGTGAGCAAAACTTTACTTTTAAATTGGGTCGAAGGGGGTATTACTGACGTTTTTATCAAAGATAAATTTCAAAGCAAAATATGGCAATTTTTTAAATGAATTTGCTACGATTATTTTAAGGAAAGCTGCTCTATAAAAATATTGAAAAACGTTCACATAGAGTTGTTATATCCCGATGATTAATTAAATAAATATAAATTATATGTAAAAGGTCCATGAATGTATTAATGTCATCTTGTACGATTTACTGCACACCATTTACTGTTAAAATTTGAATTACCGCGCGCCTGTTATTGTGCTTACGTAATATGTATTGTAATCATTTAAAATAAATATTTTTATGTTTTTAACGTAATATTAAAATATAAAAGAGAGTAGGAGAATAGGATCTAATAATTTTTTATTAGTATGCAAAGCTAAACAAAAGTAACTTTTTAATTAACAACATTTTTTAGTACTATATAATATTCTCCTTCCATACCTTTTTTAATTTTATTTTTAACATTTTTCATCGCTTTGACCATTTTTTCATGTTAAATAAATAGGATAAATAATAAATCTTTTTACTACGTTTAACAGTTGCTGCGTCTTCATAACTTTGTTAAATATAGGTTAGGAAACCTCGACTTGACTCTACAGTGATGGGCGCGAACTAAGAAAAACGTGCACATTACTAATTTATTAATTTATTATTTAAATAGAATAAAAATCACATTTAAAAGCTTTTTTTTTTAATTTTGGAATCGATCTTTGTTTTAATTGATAATTTTTAGTATCAAATATATAACGAATAAATTAATATTAATGTTTTTTACAAAGCGTCAAAACGACAAAATAGTAAATTATCAGTATTTTTGCTGAAATACAGTTTAAAGATGAAAAAAATATTAAAATGGAGTTATTTTTCTAATGCAATATAGTTTTTTAATAATATTAAATAATAAAATTACTTCGTAATTTATATTTCTGAAATCAAGCATTAAAAAATATTAAAAAGAATATGTTTAATGAAAATTGACAGTAGTTGGGGCAGCGATAGCAATACCCACATTTACTCTATTAACAAATTATTTTGTTTCAATTTAATAAAGCACAGGAAGGAAATCTAAAAGTTAAATTTTCCTTAAAGTAGTAAATATATTATTAAGCAAAATGATAGGAGCAAAAGTATGCAAAATAATTTTTTTTAAAACAAAAATTATTAAAAACTGTAAATAACATGAAAAAGTAAAAACATTCATACATCAATTTTGATTGTCAAAAGCATAATTTATATTACATTTGATGAGTGAATTACGCGTATGAAATTAAATAAGGAAATAAGCATAGAGAAAATGAGAGAAAAAGAAAGGAAAAAACCTGTAATTTATACTCACTGGAGCCAGCATAGTAGACAGTATAATCGAGATCCATGCCACTAAAGTCGATGCGCAGCTTGTCGACTACTAATCTTGTGAGCATGATATCGCGCTTGTAAAATACTGGTTTCTCATTCTCATGTGAAACAGCCGAGTCCATGAGTGGATGCGACCTAATAAAGTTGAGTACTGTGTCGGGTAAAGTTTCCGTATCGTTGACGCACTGGCCAGGTCTTGGTTCCGGTACTTTGTTTGATAAAACAGGTAACCAAGCACTGCTACTAGTAGCTTGTTCCTTAAATTTTCCACGGAACGCTTCTTGTATAGCATCTATATGGAAGGAACAGATAGCCGAACCCATAAGCCCGTTAGTTGAGGTTGTAAACGTTCCGTAAAAGTGTGTATCGTCGCCTGGCACTTTGTATATGCTTTCTGAAAATCAAGACAAATATTGTGGGGGGAGAACACTTATTAAGGATGTATTGGTTATACAGCCTGTATGTTTTTTTTTAGTTTTTTTTTTTTTTTTAAAAAAAAAAGATTAATATATAAAGGATATTGTCCTCTATATGATTAACTTTTTTTATATGGTGAAGTCGAGGGAGTCCCCCGCCCGGCATCTGTTTAACACATTACATCAGGCTAGGACTGTCAGACTCACCATACCGAAAACTTTGACTACCGATGGATGGTCAGCCACTTTTGTAACCAACAATCAACCGATACCCAATGAGGTCGGATTTTTTAAAGAGTCGCGATATAAATGGCACATACACTGATATAAATGGCACATACACATACAGCCTGTATCATAAGCTACTTTTTCCAATAATCGTTAACATTTTTCGGTGGAAAGTGTCTATTTAATTTTTAGATTTGTAACATATTAGATAATATTAAAACAATCATTTTGAACTTCGTTTAATTTAAATATAATAAATTATTAATAAGATATAGCATTTCTAACTATTACACAAATCTAATGCAATCATAAAAGCGGTGCTAAAGTTTCAAAAATGATTTCATTTAACAGTAACAAAGTTTATTTTATTCAGTTTGGAATTGAAAATCTATTGACTAGGATAAAATTTTTATTTTTATTTTTAAATTTGTATTTCACAAACATTATATTTAGATTAAACAATGTTTAGAATAATTGTTTTAATATTATCTTATAAGTTTTGAAGCTTAAAATTGAATGAACCTTTTCAAATAAAAAATTTAAACGATTATCGAAAAAATTAACTTTAGGCATAGACTTCATTACCTCTAATATTCCTATAAGCTTCAAGAAATAATATTTAATTTATTCATGCAGGCGATTTTTAACGAGACGAGTCAAATATTAAGACATCAAAATTCGTTTGTATGTGTATGTGTGTAGATTTATATGTACGTGTGTGTATATGCTTGGGATATGTAGGCTTTCAAAAACTAACATTTTCTTTAATTAAAGCTTAAATGTTTTGTTAAATTCATTTTTATGTACACACGTACTGTAGTATTTTATAATAAGAATCATAGTAATTTATCTTCTTTATATTTATGTTTGCTAAGAATCTTTTGCTTTATGGACATATTAAACAGATGTATTCTTGTAGCTTTTATTTTTATTGAAAACTAAAAGATCAAATGTAAATTAGATTTTGATTTGAGAAAATATTAGACCATACTCACGTATTTCATTAAAATAAAAGGGAAATTCTCCTGGTACTGAGCAATTTAATCTCGCTTTTAGGTAGGTTGCCCAGTTTTGTGAAAGTATATTTTTACCACCAGTATCTCTCTTGCAAACTCTAGCAACACGCGAATATACGCTCTTGCCGCAGTTTATATACTCCACAGCTGTTTCGCGGAAGAAAAAGAAGACGTGCTCTCCAATATCGAACGAACCCACAAAGTTTGGCTCTAAAAATTAAATAAAAGAAATTTTGCAGCTAAAAATATTATTTACTTTAATGATTATATAATTAAAATGAAAATAATTTTTTTATAAATGTAATAATATGAAGCTATAATTGCATATTTTATACTGAATTTCATTACACATTTGAATTAAATTTTAGTGTAAAGTCGAGAAATACTTTGCGCTGAAAATAGAAAATTCAACTTATGCATAAATGCAATTAATTATACTTCTAATCCGTTAAGAAAAAAGAAAATTGCATTATCAAAGGATCTATTAATTTGGCTACATTTTAATTATCTTTTTTCTTGAAAATAATTTGACAAACCAGGACTTGGTATCTTTAGATATAGATATATAGATATTTTTTTTATTTTCTAACAGGAGTACAAAATCCTTTTGAAAATAATGACATCTTTTTATAACGCCATAAAATTACGTCATTATATGATGTAATTTTATGACGTTATTGGTATGTCTTAATTTCGGACGAAAAATGACGTCATCTAATAACGTCATTTGATGACGTTATTGAATGACGTCAGTGTTGAGAAAAAGACGTCTTTGTTAATAAAATGATAGTCATGCCGAAAAGTACCCTGTTGAAAATAATGACGTCAATTAAAACGTTTTTGAATGACGTCTATTAAGGACGTCTTTAAATGACGTCTATTAAAGACATCTTTAAATAACGTCTTTAAAGATGTCTTGAACGTGTTTCACATTAGAACAAAATAAGACTTCATTTTCTAAAAATTTGTTATGAAAAAATGACGTCTCCTTTCCTGAATTATGTCATTAAAAGACGTATTTCTACGGTGATACCGATATTAAAAAAGTTCTTTTTAGACCTCATTATCTCCAAATTTAGGAAAAAATAACGTCATTTTTCATGAATTATATTTTATATCATTGAAAAATGTCTTTACTTAATATTTATTTCCCGTTTAAAGGAAAAATCAAAAACGAAGTGAACCTCGTAGTTTCAACTCTTCGAATAATGAAGAGCATTTGCATTTAAACTGAGTGCGTTTCGGTCTTATATATCTGCGTCTCTGACATTTGTAATAGGGATTGCATATTTAAAAAAAACGCCACCTAGTGACTTACAGTCGAATCAGCGATGGGGTTTGATTATTTTTTTCTGTAGCATGAGGTCTTTTTATAACGTCATAAAATGACGTGATCTAATAACGTCATTTTATGACGTTATTAAATGACGTCAGAGTTAAAAAAAAGATGTCTTAGTTAAAAAAATTGAAGTCATGACGAAAAGTACCCTGTTGAAAATAATGACGTCTTTAAATAACGTCTTTAAAAATTTCTTGAACGTGTTTCACATTGGAACAAAATAAGACTTCATTTTCTAAAAATTTGTTATGAACAAATGACGTCTCCTTTTCTGAATTATGTCATCAAAAGACGTATTTCTACGGTGATACCAATATTAAAAAAGGTCTTTTAAGATGTCATATTCTCCAAATTTAGGAAGAAATAACATCATTTTTCATGAACTATGTCATTAAAAAACGTCTTTACTTGATATTTATTTCTCATTTAACCTTTTAAGGACGGGGGTGGTCCCTTTAGGGACCACTCTGAGAACACACTAGTTAATGTACATTAAAACATTAAAATAAACATTTAAACATTAAATAGATTGTGTTCTCAGAGTGGTCCCTAAAGGGACCACCCCCGTCCTTAGAAGGTTAAAGGAAAAGACAAAAATAAGGTGAACCTCGTAGTTTTAACTCTTCGAAAAACGAAGAGCATTTGCTTTTGAACTGACAAGGAGAGTGTTTCACCTTCGGGTCACCGATTTTGCTCAAATTTTGGTAATGTTTTCTGGATGCAGGAATATGGAGAACGCCAAAATTTTAGAGGCCAACGCTCAATATTTCCCTAGTTACAGACAATTAAAGAAAATAACAAAAAAGTTACTAGATTTTCAAACGCTTATAATTCCTCAGCATTATTAGCTAGAAGCTTAAACCTTTTTTTGAATGAAAGCTGAGCTCAAATCCGTTCGAAATAGTAGTTATAGCATCCCAAAATATTATTTTTTCCCAAATTGATAGCGGAATAAAGATTGGACCTAATTTCAGTTTTTATTATTGATTAATGTTTCAAACAGAAAATTCAGGGGCAATTTTGATTACGCTCAAACTTTAGGAAAAAATAATATTTTGAGATGCTATAGGTGCTATTTCGAAAGGATTTGAGCTCAGCCTTCATTTAAAAAAAGATATAAGCTTCTAGCTAACAATGCTGAGAAAATATAAGCGTTTGAAAATCTAGTAACTTTTTTTGTGATTTTCTTTGATTGTCTGTAACTAGGGAAACATTGAGCGTTGGCCTCTAAAATTTTGGCTTTTTTCATATTTTTGCACCTAGAAAACATTATCAAAATTTGAGCAAAATTGGTGACCCGAAGGTGAAATACTCTCCTTGTGAGTGTGTTCCGGCCTTATATATCTGCGTCTGTAACATTTGTATGAGGGATCGCAAATCTTAAAAAAACGCCACCTAGTGACTTACAGTAAAATTGATGATCGATTGCGACAATTTCATTTCGATGTCATTATTTTCAACAGGGTACTTTTCGGCATGACTACCATTTTTTTTAACAAAGACAACGTCTTTTTCTCAACTCAGACGTCATTTAATAACGTTATTAAATAACATCATTAAATGACGTTAGTAGGTAAACAAGGGGGATTCTAGCCCAGGGGGATTCTGGTCCACTACATTTGTAGCCCACTGTATTTGTAGCCCACTACTTGTCGCGACAGATTAGAATTTTAATAACCCAAGTTTGTAGCAACTTTAATAACTCAAGTTTGCAGCAACTTTAATAACCCAAGTTTATAATTTTTAAACAGTTTATTACGTTTAAATTTTTTGTGGCTCTGAAAAGAGCCGATTTAAAGTTTTTTATATTTAATATTTGGGCGTGGTATTTGTGATTTATATTTTTAGTAATGCTCCTTCCATGACATCTTCTCTTTTTTAGAAGAATCAATAAGAGGAGTATAATCGTTAGGTTTATCGGTGGTGCTCGGACTTCGTCCCATGATGAAATAATACAAGTCATGACTACTTTTATAGTGATGAGAGCTCTATGTAATCATTAACTTACACTCCTTAGGTATTTCCAATGGCAAACGACTCTCAGTAAAATATTTTTTCATGAGTCTGACGTTGTGTAGAGCACAACAAGCTTTATACATTCCATCGTGATGGGGGCAAACAGTCACTAGCTTTATCTTATCCAGCGGTGGATAACCCATCTCTGTAACATCGGTAACGTTGAACTTGAAGCGCTCTAACCATCTTTTCTTTATACTTCCCATCACTAAAATTTTGCTAGCATCTTGTAGAGCTTCTTTAAGAATGTTTCCTATTTCGATGTAGGGAATCGTACCAGAACACCAAGACAAACCATGATAATATTGTTCAAACCATTTGTTTTGCGTCTTATATTTCTCTGTGAGTCTTCGCTAAGGAAACGGTTCTTTAAAAAGTAGCACAACAGGATCAGAAACATCGTTTAACGGAACTATGATCAATTCTTTTAAAACATAGTCATTACCAGGCTGCTTGAAGCCTTGCATATCGACCAAGTACTCCATCGTGAATGACTCTTTTGACGATGAACATCCAATTTATTACTATTTCCCACCACTTAGACAAGTTTTCATACATTACCATTGACAGGATTGTACTCGACTACGCGATCGTGTATAATCAAACAATAAGCTGATGTTCCAGCAAGAATATTATTTCTTGATTCAAATTCCAAGCGAACATCCACAGGAGTGCTTTTCAGAGACTCGTTTTGTTTCGAGCAATCGATTACAATCAACGGCACATAGTCACTGAAATCTTGCTTTTTTAAGAGCGGTTCGGCATCTTTCTCATAGTACGCAGGTTGAAAATTAGCATACATATCGTATAACATAGCAAATTGATTACGTTTAATATTTGAATTTAGATTTCCATATGGATAGTATTGCGAATTAAGGAAAAGCTTTACATTACTTATGTTGCAGTGATCAAAGCGACTCGCATTGGCTGTTTTTAGATTTTTTCGATTCGTTTGAAAAGCTAGAATAACAAAACGTGGCTTTTCCAATTAGTTAGAAGTTTTAACAGTCCAAACGTGTTTTGATGTGGTTGGAAGTAGCGGATACTCGTACATGTCCCAACTGCGGAAACTCATTGCAATCGGTTTATCTTTTTCAATATGATTGAGTAAGCGAAGTTTGTAGGCATTTGATAATATTACATAGGGCATAAGCCATTCTATTCTTTGCAAACTGATCTGAAAATCTTCATATCTATTTTCATGATGTGTCTGAACTACCGCTTTCAAATCATTCCTAGATCTTGTCAGTATAAGTTCATATTTTACATTAACTACAATTTTACGATAGTCTTCAGCGAAACCGAAAATCATACTCAGAGGAATAGATAAGTCAAAGTAACCTGCTTCGTCGTTTACTTTTAGATTCTCCTCTACATCAACCCAACCAGCGTTCTCAAGAATTGACTCTTGACTAGAACAAAAGGAAAGCTATTCTTTCATAAGTGTAGTTAAACCAACATTTTTACATTTGTCAATCTCCACAGCATTGATTTCATATCGGATTTCCTCAAACATGTGACAGATGGCGTTATTGACTATTTTAATTATTTAATTTTAATTATTTTATTAAGAGTAACAGAGGGAGTCTTCTTCTTTTTTGCTCCCATTCCAAGTTTAGATTTTACTTTCATAGCGTTTGAAATAGCGAATGCAGCTGCTTTCTCACCAATACTAGCGTCTTTCGATGAAACTCTTTCCCAAGCTTTTTCTCCTAAAACCTTATCAGCAGTATTTCTAACCTCAATATTTTCACGATTCTGTGAATAAGCTATATCGTGCTCCTTGCAGGCTTTGTCGAGTGGATTGATTCCTGGATCACCTCTTGCTAAACGTTTGGCTAATTTTGTCCCTGGTCCACAATATTGATATCTCGGTAGATGAAGTTCCAGTGGAAGATTATTAACGATTTTATTAAGCAAACCACGACCGCGTCGTCGTCGTCGATATATGATCATAACACTTTGAAGTTCAAAGGATAACTAACCCATTGGGTATATAAGCAGCGTATTTATAGTTAATCGAACAGTCGCAGTTTGTGTCTGTCAAGATGAATTTCAAGGAGCAGTCTGTAAAACTTCCGATAGCAAATTTTGATGCTATTTCGGAGCAAGAGAATAAATCAAAGAAACATGGAAATTTACTTCCAGATAGTATAAGAAATGTATTTTGCGACCATCTAATTGCGGTAAAACTAATAGCCTACTCGCACTCATAACACATCCTAATGGTCTAAGATTTGAGAATGTCTACGTATATTCGAAATCTCTTAATCAAGCAAAATATAAGTTTTTGAAAGAGCTCTTAGAACCATTGAAAGGTATGCAATACTTTCCATTTAGCGAACGCGAATCAGTAATATCTCCGGATAACGCTCTTCCAAATTCTATAATGATTTTCGACGGTGTAGCTTGTGAAAAACAAGAACACATCAGGGCATACTTCTGTATGGGTAGACACAAGAACGTTGATTGTTTCTACCTCTGCCAGTCTCATGCTCGAATCCCAAACATCTCATAAGAGATAATGTTAATCTCTTAGTTATCTGTCGTCAAGATGATGTTAATCTGAGACATTTATACGACGATCATGTTAACTCTGACATGACTTTTTTACGTTTCAAAGAATTGTGTTCTAAATGTTGGATAGATGATAAGTATGGATTTGTAATGATTGACAAAGATAGTCCACTAAATGCTGGTAGATATCGAAAGGGTTTTGATTGTTTTGCTATAAATATAACTCATACTTAGCACATATGCATCAATCTATCTTTGAAACTCAAAGAGATAACATGGCAGACCTTAAGCAAAAGAAAGTCTTACTCCAGCAACTTATTTAAGCGCGTAATGCGGTGAAACGCAAGTATGACATGTTAAAATATGGAAAAGAAATTACAGAAAGAGTTGTTCAACAAACTCTTAAACCCATCATTGACCTACTTAAAGAGATTGCTTTTGAAAGCAAGAGAAAAAGAAGAAGACTCATTCCTGAAGAAGAAGAAGAAATTATTCTACCTGAAGTTAAAAAATCTGAATCCGATGAATAATTGGAGTATACTATACAAAATGATTCCTCGCATTCTCTTGAGACCTCGTTTGAATCTGCTAGCGAAGATTTTATAGAAGATTTGCAATATAGAGAATTGGATAAAGTTTATAGTGTACGTAGGGAGGGTGATAAACTTTTTCTCGGTAATACACCAATACATATTGAAAAAATTTATATGCAATTAGGAACTGAAAAGTTCCCAAAAACTCGAGGATTGTACGAATTGCTTGTTGAGAAGCATCCATCTCAAAAATTAGTAACTCAAAAAGATTTAGATAACTATCAAAAGATCCTGGAACTGACAAATGCTCATAAGAAACGTTTCAGAAACGATGAAGGAATTCGTTCGCATACTAGTAAAAAGTTCGCCAGCATTATTGCTCCTCTATTCGGTAAAAAAGGAGGTTCGCTACCTAGATATAAAATTGCAAGAAAAAATACCAAGTTTGATTATGTCTACTGGGATGATACAAACGAGCTAGTTGATCGACTGCGTTTATTGGTTGCTGAAAAAGCAGCTGGTAATCCAAGTCATATTAACGAGATTCATTCCATCATCGAAGAGTTACGAGAAGCTGGCTATATATATTTAGCTGCAAGTTAAAACTCGTTACATTATCAAAATGACCGTCGATGTATTCGGACGTAATCTTAAACGAAGCGAGGGTAATCGAGGACCTGCCGGAATTAGCTATAAATTGACAAAAGATGGACATTCCGATGTAGAAAATAAGAGGTTATGCAATGTTGCCATTCCTAAGCAATCGAATGATGCCGTTAATTTTAATACACTGCAAGGTTTGATTACATCTGAAGTCCAGAGTATATACATAGTAACTGCTAGATTAAGAGATGATCTTAGCACATCAGGATTAGAACTGCAAAAGTTAAAGGATGAGTATGATGAGAAGATAAAAAAAATAAATATAGCTGTTTTACTGTTCAGTAATCATTCCACAACTGAATATTGGAGAAGCAATATGGTGGATTTTGAGCGAGAGAAAAATATATTACGACAACTTATTATAGTTCGTAAAGCCGTCAAGCGAAAATATGATGCATTAAAGTTCGAAAAAGAAAATTTCGAATCTTGTCGAATTTTCGTCGAATCTTGTCGAATTTTGATCGAATATGTTAAATTTAAAATTCTTTGATTGAAGTTGCTAAATTTATATCTAATAACATTTTTAAATCATGCTATCTAAAAATCATCTTGTTATCTTATAAATCATCTTATTAAAGTCTTACTCAACTCGTTATTTTACTATAAATACAGATTATTTTATATTTCAGGAACAGTATGCATCATTAGCATAAACAAACAACATGTCAAACTTCCTTGAAATTGAGAGATTAAGGGAGGTGATTAAATCTAAACTTCCAAATCAATTAAATTCCAAAATTGGTCAAGTGTTAAATAAAGAAAAAAAAAACACCATTCATAAATAATTCGGAGATTGATGTTACTTTAAATACTGATCAAAATCATACGAAAACAATACACACATTTTACAACAATTACTTTACAACAATTTACAATCGAAATCATACTGATGAGTCTCCGCTTAATACATCTTTGCAACTTATGAAAAGTTCTAGAGGAAAAGATATACTTCTTTGGAATGATATCCCTTTTTATAAGGAGAAAGCTATGAGTAATGGTAATATATACTGGAAATTTCAACTTTACCATTTAAAACAATGTTCAAGTCGTGCAATAACCAAAGATATGAAACTTGTAAGTTGTACACCGCATAATCATACTTTAACACCAACCGAGAAAAAGAATGAAACAAGGACTATGATTTTAAAGAAAAAATATCAACCAAATGTTTTCAAGATGAGTCATACAAATTATAAACTCGTGAAGAGTGATAATGTTGAAAATTCTGATTTATTTGATGGTGGAAAGTATTCTGAATCAAAATTACTTGAAGATGATTATTCCACCTCTAATAATGAAATGATAAACTATCAAAAGAGTGGAAAATGTAACACATTCGAAAGCTGTAAAAGAAAATCTTATAGTAAGATTTCACCAATATCAAGACGCAAAAAAGCAAAAATAAGTTCTAACGATGTTGATAGTGATACATTATCAGGTTATTCTAATAGTAATGAATCATTCTCTACAGAGAAGTATAATGATGCATTTGAAGAAATGAGTGAAGGTGATAACTTCAGCTGTCATCATGAGTTAGAAAATATTAAAGAAAATAAAAAAATTTTTGGAAGCCGTAAAAGAAAACCTTATAAAACTTTACCAGTATCCAGATCCAAAAAAGCAGTAATGAATTCCATCGATACCAACAGTGATACTTTATCAGATTATTCTAATAGTAATGCATCTTTCGCTAAATATATGAGTAAATACATGTTTGAAGATTATGGATTTGGAGAATGGGATGATCCTAATGTTTTAGTTAATCGTCTTCATATTATTATATCTTCAACTAATACAGATCTATATACTTACAAAGAGATGAGCTTCATAATTAACGAGCTACGAGAAGCTGGTTATATTGAGTAAATTTTTAGGAAATTCAAATTGATCCTTAATTGGAGAGGTATCGTAAAGTGATTGACTTTATCTTATACATGAGTGTGAAAATTAGGACGTTCATTATTCTCTTTAAAAAATAAACTCAATAAAAATATACACTTGACGGAAAATATTTCCAAACATGCATCATAAATGATAATATTACATGTAATAGTTAATATATCTTACAAAGATTCTGACTTGAAGACGAAAAGGTTTTGATAACTACAGTTTTACATCATTCAATTCTTTGATAATATCACAAGAAGAAGATGAATATCTATGTAATAAAAATTATTGTATGATAAATAAAGATTTAATACATTTTGTGTACGCTTAAAAAATGATTATAAGTTTATGATAAAGTATTACTGCAATAACTTATCATAAACGGAAGAATCTCACAGGTAAAGAGCGAAGGAGAGGCTCTTACCATATTAAAACAATATTTTAAATTAAATATATTATTTAAAAAAAAATCTTATTTAAAAAAAATTGTAGTCCAAAGCACTTTAAAATTATTTCAAAGAACGAAACTACATTGATCACAATTCAATTTATTTTCAACTAAATTTAAAAATATTTCAAGTTTTAGACAAATTATAAAAATATGAACTATTCTGAACTCATTTATGATTTTATTCACAAATCTTTTTAATTTAACATTTATTCAACTTTTCAGTTATAAATGAAATTAAATTTTATTACTAATTCATAAAATTGATTAACTTATGCTAGAAATGAAATTCTATGTGTACACGAACAAGTTTCACTTTTCATATCAACTTTTCACATTGGATAAACAAAGAATAATCTTACACACTTGAAATTTTATATTCTCATTTTCATTATCATAACAAAGCTACACACCAATTTTCAAGTGTTATCTCTTTTAATTGCTGGGACATGAAAATGAGCTAAACATCAATACCTAAGATCTATCAAATTTGTAATATCAATTGAAAAGCAAAGTATCACTTCCATTTTATAAAACAAATTTAATCTTGTTGCATTAAACCTAAAAATAGTTTCATATTCGAAATTTAATAATGAAAACAAGTTAAAAATAAAGATTAAGAAATTTTAGTTTTACAAAAACATAATTCACTTTTTACAACAATAAACGAGCTAAAAATCAATACCTAAGATTTATCAAATTTGAGCATTATCAACTAAAAAGCATAAATGTCACTTCTACATTATAAAACAAATTTAATCTTATTACCAAAGCGTAAAATAGTTTCATATTCAAATTTAATTATAAAATCAAGTTAAAAATGAAATTCAAGAAATTTTAGTTTGACATGAACAAGTTTCACTTTACACATCAACTTTTTTACATCAGAAAAAGAAAGAAGAATCTTACACACTTGAAATTTTTTATCCTTATTTTTATCAACACAAGAAAGTTAATCATCAATTTCCAAGTGTCTTAGATCTTTTAGCTGCTGAGATATAAAAATCAGCTAAAAATCAATACCTAATATTTATCAAATTTTAGTATTATCAACTAAAAAGCATACTCTCTAAATATAATCCAGTGAAATCTCACTGGATTCAAGTGAAAATGGCTTCACTGGGGACCAGTGAAATTTGACTGAATGAAATAGCGAAATATCCACTGAAATATCCAAATTTCACTGAAATTTATTGAAATTTCTTCTGATTATTCAGTGAAATTTCGTCACTGATTTCAAATAGTGGATATTTCACTGAAATTTCATTGAAATTTTAGCTGAAATCCTAGTGCAGCGCTTTTCACAGATCCATTTAGTGGGATTCCACTAAATTATATTTAGAGAGTAAATATCACTTCCACTTTATAAATAAATTAAATCTTATCAGTATAAACGAAAATTAGTTTTTAGGTATCAAGGCTGAGTTAAAGTCTGAAAAAAATTCAATTTAAATGTAAGGATAAATTTTTTTTTTTATAATATTAATTGATGAAACATTTTTTTATCTTAAATATCAGGCTTTAATCAATGAATAATTTCAAAAGACCTCATCCGATAGTTAAAATCTTTTTCTCATGTCGATTAATAGATTTTGTCTATTTTTGTAGTTGCCGCAGGATTTCTCAGCCAATTTTAAACTAATTGACTTCAAAATTTGCAGAGATCTTTAATTTATATACCTTCACAAGTTTACTGACCTAGAATTTTTATAAGACAAGCTCAAGTAAATGTTCAACAAAATTACTTGCATAAAATTTTATAAAAATACCTATTTTTTCTAATATTTTCAACTTTTTCCAAATCAAACTTTTTAAATTCATTTTTTTTTTATTTTAGAAAACTGAAACAATAAACTTGTGAAGATACATAAATTGAAAATCTCTGCAAATTTTTAAGACAATTTGTTGAAAATTTGCGGAGAAATTCTACGGCAACTAAAAAAAATAGACGATATTAATTCATTGACAAATGAAAAAGGATTTTAACTATCAGATAGGGTCTTTTGAAATTATTAATGGATTAAAGTCTGATATTCAATATATATTTAAGATAAAAAAAGTTTCATCAATTAATATCATTAAAAAAAAATTATCATTACATTTAAATTGAATTTTTTCAGACTTTAACTCAGGCCTGATACCTTAATATTTAAAATTTAATAATAAAACAGATTGAAAATAAAATTTAAAAAATTTTAATTATACACGAATAAGTTTCACTTTTCACAACAACAAATAAGCTAAACACCAATACCCAAGATTTATCAAATTTGAGTATAATTAACTAAAAAGCACTTTCACTTTATGAAACAAATTTTTATTTTATCACCATAAACTTAAATTAGTTTTAATATTCTAAATTTAATAATGAAAATAGGTTAAAAATAAGGTTTAAGAAATTTTAGTTTCACACATACGAATTTCACTTTTCACATCAATAAATAAGCTATACATTAATACCTATGATTCATTAAATTTGAGTATTATCAACTAAAAAGCATAAATATCACTTCCACTTTATAAAACAAATTTAATCATATTACCACAAACCTAAAATAATTTCATATTTAAATTTAATTATAAAATCAAGATAAAAATAAAGTGTAAGAAATTTTAATTTAACACCAACGAAGATAGACGCTTATAGAAGCGTACTTTAAATGGGCGGACAGGGGCTCAAAATCTAAGCTTATGTCCTCCAGCCGCATGGTGGCGCTACTAAAATCCCATGTATTTCTATATCTATATATACCGATGTTTTCATATATATAGATATACACGTAATGTTAAATGTCCTCCAAAAGCTGGGCCCCCAAAGTTAACCCAGAAGTACGCTTCTATAAGCGTTTATCTTCGTTGTTAACACAAACATATTTCATTTTTCATATCAACAATGAGCTAAAACATCGATAATTAAGATTTATTAAATTTGAGTAATAACAACAAAAAGCATAAATATCACTTCTACTTCATGAAACAAATTTAATTTTATTACTATAAACCCAAAATAGTTTCATATTCAAAATTTAATAATAAAATCAAGTTAAAAATGAAGTTTAAGAAATTTTAGGTTCCATGCTGATGTCTCATTTTTACATCAACTTTTTATTATTGGATAATGAAAGAATAATCTTATAGGATTAAAATTTTATATTCTCAGTTCTATCATCACAACAAAGCTGCACACTCATTTTCAAGTGTCTAGCTCTTTTAGTTGTTGAGATATGAAATTGAGGTGAAAAGGCAGAATAGCTAACATTAATCAGAATTGAGAAATATCAACAAAAAAGCATATATGACTACCACTTTATAAAAAAATTTAATTTTCACGAAGCTGGAATAGTTAAAAATTAAATAATAAAATGAAACTACAGATTAATTTCACACAGGACATACTTTATAAACACTTTTCACTTTTTACAAGTAATTTTTGTAAATAATTCACTTTTTCGCAATACACTTTTATTAGAATTTAGAAGACCATAATAAATGCTCTCCTCTGAGAGGTTTACTACAAAAGCAAAGAAGGGGTTCTTACTATATTATAAAAGTTATTATTTAAATCAAATAAAATGATTAATTTACAAGTCAGTTCAAAAGAACTTAGGTTTTCTCTACGTTAAAAAAATTTATAGCTCTGAAAAGGGCCGATTTAAAAAGAAATAATGAATTTTGCGAGTCACTGATGTCATGAATGCTCTTTGGTGCGCTGCTTCTTGAATTCATAAAAGAGCTGTTTCACGCACACATATAAGATTCCTAAGCGCAATGCTCTCTTATGAGAGGTTCAATTAAGAATGCCCTCATAACTATCGTTAATATCCCCCCCCCTTCCTTCATTTCTCATATAAGAGAAATATTGCGTACAACAATGTGCGCGCACAACGCTCATTCATGAGAGGTCGGAGCAAGAATGCATCAAACATTACCGTTGCGAACTTGGCGAAATGAAATGGATTAAAAGAAAAAATAAATATCCAAAAAAATTGCGTTTTTTTTGCAGATTTTGCAATTTCTAAAAAGAAAATTGCGTATTTACTCGTTTTTTGCGAAATTAAAAAATTATTCATTGTAGCGAATTAAGTAATAAATAATTTTTTTTTACATGAAATAAACATTTATTGTATAATAAAAAAGTACTAATCGTTTGCAAATTTATTGCGGATGAGCCCAAGATTTCGCAAATTTGTAAATTTGTATTATTTTATGAATTACTAAATGCAAAACATATTGATCGCAGCGAATTTTGATAAAAAAATCGTTTTGTTCATAAATTATAAAAATAACGTATAAATAAATTATACTAATCATTTGCAATTTTATTGCGGGTGAAGAATTAAATTTGAGAACTTAAACATTCGTTTGATTAATGTAAATAATAATTATTTTATGAATTAACTGACTTTGATAATTTCTCCAGTGCATTTGCGCATGCGCAAATATTAGATTTAAGCGCGTATTTTAAATGTATAATATATAAATGCTTGGTACTTTTATTTGATCCGATAAAAAGAAATGTTTTTTTGAGATTGTACTCCATTTATTAATAAATTAAACGGGATAAATCTTTTTTATGTTAATAATTTCGAATGATTTTTTTTTTAAATTATAACGATAAAAAAATTTGTATGAATTATTGAGAAACAATCTTTACTTTTCATATATTATAATGATCGGTAAAAAAACCCTAAAAAAAATTAATCCAGTATAAAAAATATTAATAAAATCGCATCCAATGATCTAGCGGACATGGATTTTTTACATGGGCTGCTTAATCTTTTCTTCAAATAATCTGAAACTATAAAAAAAAGCCAAATAATTCTAGTTTCTTTTTTTGTTCAATGCATTTCATCAATGCAATTGAAAACAAAGCAATAGTCTCATTGGAAATTATTATGTGCAAAATCTTCTACATAGATACATTATGAGCAAATTTTATTTAGTCAAACTTTTTATCAGCAATAGATTTAATGATGATATATATTATTATATTTATATTTATCATTTATATATTATACATTTAAAATACGCGCTTAAATCTAATATTTGCGCATGCGCAAATGCACTGGAGAAATTATCAAAGTCAGTTAATTCATAAAATAATTATTATTTACATTAATTAAACGAATGTTTAAGTTCTCAAATTTAATTCTTCACCCGCAATAAAATTGCAAATGATTAGTATAATTTATTTATACGTTATTTTTATAATTTATGAACAAAACGATTTTTTTATCAAAATTCGCTGCGATCAATATGTTTTGCATTTAGTAATTCATAAAATAATACAAATTTACAAATTTGCGAAATCTTGGGCTCATCCACAATAAATTTGCAAACGATTAGTACTTTTTTATTATACGATAAATGTTTATTTCATGTAAAAAAAATTATTTATTACTTAATTCGCTACAATGAATAATTTTTTAATTTTGCAAAAAAACGAGTAAATACGCAATTTTTTTTTTAGAAATTGCAAAATCTGCAAAAAAAACGCAATTTTTTTGGATATTTATTTTTTCTTTTAATCCATTTCATTTCGCTAAGTTCGCAACGGTTCAAACATTGAGTTTAATACCCCCTCTTCTTTTCTCATATAAGAGAAATTTTGCGTACAATAATGTGTGCGCGCGATGTTCTCTCATGAGAAGTCGAGTTACGAGTGCGCTAATCCTCGCGTTTAATATCCCCTCTCCTTTTCTCATATGAGAAAAATTTGCGTACAACAATGTGCGCGCGCGATGCTCTCTCATGAGAAGTCGAGTTACGAGTGCGTTAATCCTCGCGCTTAATATCCCCTCTCTTTTTCTCATATAAGAGAAAAATTGCGTACAGCAATGTGCGCGCGCGATGTTTTTTCATGAGAGGTCGGAGCAAGAATACATCAAACATTGACTTAAATATCCTCTCTTCTTTTCTCATATAAGAGAAATATTGCGTACAGTAATGTGCGTGCGCAATGTGCCTTCGTGAGAGGATAGAATAAAAATGTTTTAATCCACGCGTTTTATATCCCCTCTCCTTTTCTCAAGAGAAATATTGCGTACAGCAATGTGCGCGCAGTGTGCTCTCGTGAGAGGATAGAATAAAAATGAGTCAATCTACGCGTTTAATATCACTTTCCCAGAAGTAGTGGGCTACGAATGCGGTGATAAACTTGAGTTATTAGAGTTGCTACAAACTTGAGTAATTAAAATTGCTACAAACTTGGGTTATTAAAATTCTAACCTGTCGCGACGAGTAGTGGGCTACAAATGTAGTGGGCCAGGATCTCCTGAGCTAGAATTCCCCCTGGGCTAGAATCCCCCTTGTTTACCTACTGACGTTATTAGATGACGTCATTTTTCATCCGAAGTTAAGACATACCAATAACATCATATAATGACGTCATTTTATGACGTTAAAAAAAGACGTCATGGTACAAAAGAAATAATCGAACCCCAACGCTTATTCGACTGTAAGTCACCAGATGGCATTTTTTTAAGATTTGCGATCACTCATACAAATATCAGAGACGCAGATATATAAGGCCGGAACGCACTCAGTTAAAACACAAATGCTCTTCTTTTTCTGAAGAGTTGAAACTACGAGGTTCACCTCGTTTTTGTTTTTTCTTTTAAATGAGAAATAAATATCAAGTAAAGACATTTTTCAATGACATAATTCATGAAAAATGACGTTATTTTTTCCTAAATTTGGAGAATATGACGTCTAAAAAGACCTTTTTAAGCACGATTGTTACACGGAGTGCCTTATATTTTTATCATCTCAAAAAGGGCACACCATATTTTTCTCCGAAATTTTTTGTTGTAACTGAATAAAACAAAAGAGATTGAGTTTGTATTATTAAAAACTGAAATAGGTATCTTTTCTTTTTTTTAAATTCGTCCTATGTATTGAATTATTCACAAAAAATATGCATTTTTTCTATAAAAATATGAACTTTTAGTAATAACACAAAAAGTAGTGACTATAAAAAAAAACTATCTTAAGAAAACTTGTAGATTTTTTAAAAATAGAACTTTTTTATATCATACGTTTTTGTCTTATAATGAGTTCTTTTTCAAATAAACGTCTTTTGCGATTGAAAAAAATGCTTTTTGCACTTTATGTCCACAGAAATAATTTCATACAAAAATTTGTAGCATAAAAATGTATTTCATTCATAAGTTTTTAAAATATTTAGATTTCTGGTACAAAATAAAAAAATTTTAATAAATAATATTAGAACCCACAGTTCTCAATAACTAATGAATAAATTTATTTAAAAATCGAAACTGAACTGAATAATGTTTATGGCACATACTACAAACTAATGTATTTTTTTACAGAAAATTTTGCAATGAAATGGAAAGATGGTCAATATTTATGAGTACAGGTTTAAGGAGGCTCATCAAGCTAGGACCGTATCATGTTTTGAGTTCCTTGGTGGTATTTGTATTATTGCAAATTTTCATAGATGAATACACTCTATGTTTCTAAAATATAATTATTATTATTTCAAGAACAAAAATCATTGCATAAATATATGCTGAGAAAAATTTTTTTTTTCTTGAAAAGCCCTTGTGACTATTTATTTATATATGGCACTATACAGCGGACTTCGTAATATGCATACACGCACTCTAAGCGTCTTAGCATTATCACGCATGCGCAGTATATACCAGCTGATTCTTTCGATTCTACGTTAATCAAATATTTTCAACTTTTACACTTAATTTCTCTTTATTTTGATGGCTTACCCTCTTTTTTCTTAGTTGCATTGTAATTCTTATTAAAAAATCTATATCCCTCTAGTTTTTTATAAAAAATCTTTGCGTAGAGATTAAATTACGATAACATTTGTAGTTCCATCATGCGTTTTTCACATAAGGCCTGTGTATAAGAACAATGATTTGACACATTGATTTCCTTAAATTTTAAAGGCTTACCCTATATTTTTTCAGCAACGAAAAGATGAAAGGTCAATGAACATTTTTTCAAATTTTCATAAAAATGCATTCAGTTTAGAAAATAATATTGGAGACCGAGGAGCCTTCTTAAGATGATCATTAGTATAGTTATGTATTCATATATCAAATACATTACTAAATAAAAAATAAAAAATAATAAAATTATTTCTCACTATCTTATTAAGAAGATGTTACAGTTGCTTAAACCTTAAAATAATACGGCTACTTTTCATGTATAACTTTAAGTTATATAAATAGCATCTCGATGTTCAGAGAATGTAGAGTTCTG
The DNA here is from genome assembly GCA_017163975.1 of Anastatus disparis. Classification (NCBI taxonomy): domain Eukaryota; kingdom Metazoa; phylum Arthropoda; class Insecta; order Hymenoptera; family Eupelmidae; genus Anastatus; species Anastatus disparis. The sequence goes on from JAFFSR010000066.1 coordinate 424,974, forward strand.
ATACTGCATGATACTTGTAACGAGGATATAGTAAGTTGCTTTTTTACTCTATTGGGAATTCCAACCACTCACATCCATTTCTTGTCAATCACTATTAAAATCAATATAATTATATTTGTAGTATACAATTGTAATTAATTTAAAAAAGAATAAATTTTTTTCAAATTATTTAAAAAATATTAAATTATAAAGAGCAATTTAAAATATTATTAATTAATATTATAAAATGAACAAAAAAAAATTATTTTCTAACAAAATTGAAGTTTATTATATTTATTTTCAACAATAGTTTACTCTTTGTATTCAAAAACTTAAATTATTGGTAGAATTTTACTAATTTTTCCTCAAATAAATTTTTCTTATTATTAAGAAATAAAATAATTAATGTATTTACGAACCACTTATTATTCCAATTGGAATCAAACAATTTCATTGATTCTATCCATATAATTCATGTTTTTATCTTCAACAAAATGAAGTAGCAGTGACATCTTCAAAACAATGAATCCATTTCCTTTGTCAGAACGTTGACTACCAATATCAAATCAATAAGTATTTTGATGTATTCATATACATTACTCTAATAATTTCAAAAATATTTAAATCTATTTACAAATGACTCATTAATATTAATGCAATGTTTAAAGATTCTTCAAATAAAATGCTGATTTATCGTGTTGACATTCTTATACTAGTGTTTGTATTCATATATTAAATCGTAAACACAAAGCCAACAAATGTTAAAAATCATGCAATAAATCACGAAATACATAAAAAAATTGTATTTCAAAAAATTTTATGTTAAATTTTCCTTACAAATTTTTTGTATATATGTATGTATAAAAGAAAGTTAAGAAAGTTAAAAAAGTTATAAAAATAATCAAGCTCTTTAACTTGATAGCTTTTAATTATATAAAGCACTTTTGCTTACCTATGGAGGTTAACTACATTTTGATGAAAAATTGAAGGCTCAATCAGGCACTTATATTTCATTTTACTATTGTGAAGTGTCGTTCTATCTTTATCACTTGCAAATGTAAACTGTTTTCAAGAATATTGTTTGGCAAACGACACTTCAGAGTTGGGCTAGATACGATATGGGAGTTGAGTCGCGCGAGGCAGAGGGGTTTCTCCGGAGCGATAAACTTAGTGTATCGATATATGCTATCTTTGTTCAGCAGATTGATTTCATATCTTCTCTCTCTGTGATACAGAGTTGTGCAATTTTTCAGAGCAACCCCCCATGGGGGTTATTCACAAAGTATCTCACGAGTGAGATAAGCTGTTTTGGCCAACCAAGAAGCTCCTTTAGACCTATCTCACGCGCGAGAAATTTTGTGAATACTCCCGTATCGTATTCAGTAATTGTCTCGCGAACGAGATAGACTTAAAGAAGCTCTCTGATTGGGCAATACAGGTCGTGTCGCTTGTGAAACACTTACAGAATAAGGCTCGAATTTATAGTCGACACTCAGCATTCAAACATCATTTTGTCTTTAGGCTCGAATTTATAGTCGACACTCATCACTTAGCACTCAGTTTACATGTATTAAATATCATTTTTTTCTTGTTTTTCTTATGAAAGTAGAGTAAGATAGAATGATGTTTGATACATGTAAACTGAGTGCTGAGTATTGAGTGACGACTATAAATTCGAGCCTTATTTTTCTTATGGTGAAAGAGTAAGATAGAATGGTGTTTGAGTTTTGAGTGAGGACTATAAATTCGAGCCTAACCCCCCAGTGCCAAAAGGCTCTACTCTCGTATGGCGTTTCACTTCAAGGTCTGAAGGTGGCGCAGCTGTGATGTGGTTGCCCTTATTTGTATGGCTATAGACCTGAATTTTTTTAAAACTAAAATATTTATTATCAAACATATAATTGCAAGCCACATCCATTGTTATGTAAACTATACCAAATCAAACTGAAAATAAATTATATAAAATATTTGTGTCGTTAAATTAAACTTGGAACATTTACGGTATGTATATTTAGTTTAAATTTAAAGTTAATAATAAAGTGTAATTAGTTGCTACTATGTTATCTCAGGGGGACGTTAGTTATACTGATAAAGTGACTGTTTTAATTTTATATAGACCAAAGGAAACTGATCATCTCATTGTACACCCAACGTTAATTGATTCTTTCCGAATCTTTTTGGAATTCTCTAATAAAAACAAAGGAAATAACGGAACGGCCCAATTCAGGATTTTAAAACATTCGGAAAGAATCCATTAACTTTGGGTGTACAAGTATGTATATTTCTTAATTTAATATCATAATTAAAAATTAACGTAATATTATTGATTGATCAAGAAAATTATTAACCACAGTTTTGAAATTAATTTTTTCATTTAATTGACTATTACGCAGATGTTTTTATTATGACTTTTATTTATTTTTATATTGAAAGTAAATTTCTAAAAATTTGTTTTTATTGTCTGGTCAATATTGTACAAATGAGTTACATACACAGAAAAAAATTTTATGTTGAATCAAATACAGCTTGTGAAGTAATTGTAAACCGTGAAGCATCGCGTTAAATCTGATAAAAATTGCGACAGAAGTTACTGCAGTCTCGAGTTGTGATTACTCTAGTAGGGCAGTGAAGTCGTGCGTATATCACGTGTTATGTTTTATTTACATAAAGAGTATAGCTGGATAAGTACGTTAAAATGGCCTATCCTTCGATTTTTTTAGAATTTGGCCTATTCGCAAGTTCAAGTGAATGTGTCCCACCTATCGGTGAAATTACTAACCGCTCAAAGTTATAACAAAAATAAAAACAAATAGCTCATAACCTAATATTAAATATCTAAAGTATTGACACATTGTAAAAAGAAAATTTAAAATATTGATCGTAAAAAATAATACGATGATTAAAAGATTAAATGATGACGGAAAAGGTACTTACAAATTTCATTTTTATACAATTTTCAACTTGCCGCAATATATCATGTGATCAAAGTATAACTTTGAGCTGCTACCGAACCGCCACCTAACGGAACTTGAACTTGCGAATATATTCATCATGTCAAAAAACTCCGATCCTAGAAGTTACAGCTCGCTAGACTCAAAATTGGCTTCTTAACATCAAAAAATGTGATTTTCTGTCTTTTAAGCATATCCCTGCGAATTTTTAACCGATTTGGGTGATTAGAAATCGAGATTATAGGGAATCATAATGCGCACATAAGCTTATTATTTTTAGAGGTTTTTGAAACCAAAACATAGCCTAAAAATGGGTTTGAAAATTTCTAAGTTGCGTAGAAAAAAACTATTGTTTGGATTTTTTTACGGTCACCTCAAAGTCTTCTTTTTATTTGAATTTAGTACCATAAATTTTTTCAGATTTTTTAAAAGGGTGAAAAGTAGTTAGAATGATGAAAAACTCAAATTTCCACTCATTTTTGGGATTTTTAGAGTATTTAAACAATTTCAAAGTACAATTTATGATGAAAAATGAGTTCAGCGATCCAAAATACCCTTTAATATCAGTTTTTGGTTACATTTTTCCACAATATATTGCTCAAATGTCGAACACTAACCTCAAAAAACGCGTTTTGATATTGCATACGACGTAAAAACTCACGTTATCTCGGTAATGATCCAAGGTGTTGACTTAATGTTTATTGAAAACATCATTTTTTTCTTCAAAAATGCTATATTATTAATGACATAAAAACTCACATTTTCCATATTTGACACAGTGCTTTTGATAAACACTTACCTTTAAAATAAGTTATCTACCAACAAATTCGTTTAGATATAATGTTAAGTCACGTTTCTGTTGAATAAGTGAGAGTATATGCGCGAAAAAAATAAAATAAAAATCGCTCAAAAACGCTAACTAAGGGCTCAAAAAAGTAGTAATTATAAATAAACGTTATAACTCTTATGTTTAAGCATAAAAGTTATAACGTTTTTATGGCCACACCCGAGCTACAATTTTTCATACGCTAAGTTGAATTAAAACTTCTTAGTTGCCGAAGCCAAGTTGTTACGTTTTTGAGCTTGGCTGAATTACGATCTTTTTCCTTCCACCCGACGATATGCTCAACTACACCCAACGACAACAGCACCCTTATTCCTTCTTGTGCCTTCTTGTTTCTTATGGTTATGGTTTATGCATGTTTAGCTGTCATGACCTTTAACTGTTTTGATTGTGGTCAAAAAAATTTGTATTAATAGAACATACAACGATATTACAAATAATATTAAATATTATTTGTAATATCAATGTTGTCGCTGGGTGTAGTTGAGCATATCGTCGGGTGGGAGGAAAAAGATCGTTATTCAGCCAAGCTCAAAAACGTAACAACTTGACTTCGGCAACTAAGAAGTTGTAATTCAACTTAGCGTATGATAAAATTGTAACTCGGGTTCGGCCATAAAAACGTTATAACTTTTATGCTTAAACATAAAAGTTATAACGTTTATTTATAATTAATACTTTTTTGAGCGCTAAGTTGAATTAGAAATTTTTCGCGAACAAAACCAAGTTGTTACGTTTTTAAGAGTTTAGCTGAGTTATGATGTTTTTCCGCCAACCCGACGATATGTTTAGTGGTTCTAGCCTACTGGATATGACTGAAAATTAAATATTCTTATTATTTTATTTTTAGAACAAGAAAATAACTATATCGACATAAGTGTTTTTGAAATTTTTAAATGATTTTATATTTCATGATAAACTAATTAATTGTCATTAAATAATTTTTATAAGTAAAGAATCAAAATAATTTTAATTTTTTTTCCTTTTTTTTATTTTACGTGAAGTACTCGATGGATATGTTCCAAAATTTGCACGATCTATTGATTTGCTTTTTCATTTATCAAATAAGCTTTTTTTTCATTATATTATTATTTTTTTTTTAATGCCAAATTTAATTATGAAACTTTATTAAGATGAGCTTTATAAAAATATTAGGAAATATTACTGGTAAATCATTTTTTATATTAGAATTACATTAAAAAAAATAAAGTCTAATTACTCGAACTTAAAGAACTCTAAAGCACTGCGCTAAGGCAGTTGACAGCGTTTTTTATTTTATTTTTTTCGCGCATATACTCTCACTGATTCAACAGAAACGTGACTTACCATTATATAAACGAATTTGTTGGTAGATAACTTATTTTAAAGGTTAGTGTTTAGCTTAACATCAAAAGCACCGTGTCAAATATGGAAAATGTGAGTTTTTATGTCATTAATAATATAGCATTGTTGAAGAAAAAAATGATGTTTTCAATAAACATTAAGTCAAGACCTTGGATCATTACCGATATAACGTGAGTTTTTACGTCGTATGCAATATTAAAACGCGTTTTTTGAGGTTAGTGTTCGACATTTGAGCAATATATTGTGGAAAAATGCAACCAAAAACTGATATTAAGAGGAGGTCGAGTATATCTGTCCTTTTCTAATCAAAGAATTGATTTTTTCACAAAAATTAATAATCGTAGCAAAAAATAAGAAGAAAGCCCCATCTCGTATTATAAAAAGGAAGATTTTCTTTTATGAGGAAAAATTATTTTTATCGCTTCGTTTTTAAGAAAACCTTGAAAAACTTAATCGTCCATCCTAACCTTTATTTTTTAAGTTTTTGAAGGTTTTCTTCAAAACGAATCGATAAAAATAATTTTTTCTCATCAAAGAAAATCTTCCTTTTTATTATACGAGATGGGGCTATCTCCTTATTTTTTGCTACAATTATTAGTTTTTGCAAAAAAATAAATTTTTTGATTAGAAAAGGACAGAAATATACGACCTGCTCTTAAAGGGTATTTTGGGTCGCTGAACTCATTTTTCATCATAAATTGTACTTTGAAATTGTTTAAATACTCTAAAAATCCCAAAAATGAGTGGAAATTTGAGTTTTTCATTATTCTAACTACTTTTCACCCTTTTAAAAAATCTGAAAAAATTTATGGTACTGAATTCAAATAAAAAGAAGACTTTGAGGTGACCTGAAAAAAATCCAAACAATAGTTTTTTTCTACGCAACTTAGAAATTTTCAAACCCATTTTTAGGCTATGTTTTGGTTTCAAAAACCTCTAAAAATAATAAGCTTATGTGCGCATTATGATTCCCTTTAATCTCGATTTCGAATCACCCAAATCGGTTAAAAATTCGCAGGGATATGCTTAAAAGACAGAAAATCACATTTTTTTAGGTTAGGAAGCCAATTTTGAGTCTAGCGAGCTGTAACTTTCAGGATCGGAGTTTTTAGAAATGATAAATATATAGACCAAATTCTAAAAAAATCGAAGGACAGGCTATTTTAACGTACTTATCCAGCTATACTCTTTATTGTTAAATGACTAATTGTTTAGTTTACAGTTTTTAAATTTATCGAATGTCAGTAATAAGGCAAAAAATTAAAAATAGCTCAAACTTTCCCATATGGAAATAATTTCTGTGAAAAGCTGTAAATAACAGTAAATAATTGTAAATAACTGTTAAAAATGTCAGAATTAAGACATAAATAATAGTTATTTACATTCATTTAATATTATTTATCATTAATTACTATTATTTACAGTTATTCACAGTTATTTATAATTATTTACAATTATTTACAATTTTTCATAGTTTTTTACAATTATTTACAGTTATTCATATTTTCAAAAATTTTCGCATATATTTAAAAAAATCGAATAAATTTGTGAAAATTTTCGAAAATTTAAATAACTGCAATTAACTTTAAATAATCGTAAATAACTGTAAATAATTGTAAAAAAAAGTGAATGAATGTGAATAACTGTAAATAAATACAAATAACTGTAAATAAGTGTAAATAACAGTAAATAATTGTAAATAAGTGTAAATAACAGTAAATAATTGTAAACAACTGTTATTTATGTCTCAATTCTGACATTTTTTTACACTTATTTACAGTTATTAACATTTATTTACAGTTATTAATAGTTATTAACAATTGTTTCCAGATATTTTTTCCATATGGGTTTGTAAAATAATCTTATAAATGTCCATAATATGTATTAAAATTTCGATATTCTCATTTCCACCTACGCAAAAGTTATGTAAATTTAAAAAAATAAAATAATTTGAAAATTATGTGGTTTTGCAAAATCTTAAGAATTTATTTTTGATATATAAAATGCTTTCATGTACAGTTTTGCACATAAGATTTATGTTGTAATTTATATCATTTTAATTAATACAAATTCAAGCCATACATCTATGAACTATTAAAGTTTATCGAACAAGTTAATTTTTTAAATTAAATTTTAAATACAGTGTAAGATCTATAATATATTATAAAATAAAATTCATTATTGAAAGTATTCAGTAATAGAATATTGCGAATTTTAATTATTCCAGGCTTACATGTTAAATTTTATATTTAAATCACAATTTTTTTATTTATTCAAATGTTAACAAAACTGTACATACATCTCTATTTTATACACATATAACATTCATTATCAATGTTAAACATTCTTAAATTTCTAATTTATTTATTTATGTTGACTTCATTTTCTAATAACAATATGAAAAATTTTGAAACAAAGCATTTACGAATATGTATACTTATGTAAATGTTCAAATCAAGGTACAACATAAGTGTATTATTTATACATTTATGAAACGTTATTCAATAAGTGAATTCTGCAAATAATTTCTGTTAAATATTTGGGTGTCAGTCTCGCCGCAAGAAGATAGTGAAGAGCGATTAAGAATTCTTTCTCAATGCAATGAAAGTGGGTTTACCTTTAAACCAATTAGTTTTAATGATGTTGTTCTTGCAATTTTACATTTTTTCTCACAGGCTTGTGGTGAGGGTGGAATTCCGCAAAGCGTGATAGTTGAAGCTTTACCATTTATTGGTGAACATCTTGTGACTCTGTACAATTCCTCTTTTGCACGGGGGGTCTTCCCTTGCCGTCGGAAGCGAGCACAAATTATGCCATTGAAAAAGTGTGCTGCACCTAAGCAGCCAAAAGATTTTAGGCCCATAGCCATCTTATGTTTTCTTTCAAAGGTTCTTGAGAAGATCGCCCATGACCAACTGCAGGAGTACATTACATCCCAAAAATTGCTCGATCCTATGCAAACGGGCTTCAGGAAAACCCATTCTGCTGTACTTAAACTTACAGACGATATAAGGTCAGATCTAGACAGGAAACTTGTGACGTTACTACTACTTTTTGACTTTAGTAAGGTATTCGACACGATCTCTCCCTCCAAACTTCTTGCGAGGCTTAGATCGATGGGGTTCTCTAGGGCCGTACTTGGATGAATTAACTCCTATTTATCAGGTAGGAAACAAATGGTTTCCACGCATTTAAAGGAAGAATCGAATTGGCTAACAACCAATCTAGGCTTACCTCAGGGTTCGATGCTGGGGCCTCTGTTGTTTTGCCTTTATATAAATGACGTACGTAACGCACTGGACTCTAGTTGCGTCAGGCATCTGCTGTATGCGGATGATTTTCAAATTTATACACAGGTCCCTTATGATGATGTGGATGAGGGGATTCGTATTTTACAGAGGGCGGCCAGGGCGGTGTCGGGGTGGGCTGCTGGTGTTTCTCTCACTTTGAATGCTAGTAAAACAAAGGCGATCGTCTTTGGAAGTAATCGTTTTATTAAAAATTTTTATTCGGGTAAGTGAAGGACGATCGACCTGGGGAGCGGTATCGGTATTCCTTTCTCTGACACCGATACCAGCCTTGGTGTTGTACTCGACTCTAAACTGTCGTGGGAACCGCATATTAATATGTTGACTAAAAAATTCAATAGAGTGATCCTGCGGTTTTTCCGTCGGTACACCACTGAGGCTCTGCGTAAGCAGCTCGCAACCGCCCTGCTGTTCCCACATCTTGATTACTGCTCAGTGGTTTTGCTCAATGCTTCGCAGGAGTTACAAAGACGGCTACAGACAATGCAAAATTCATGTGTGAGATATGTATTAGGCGTGAGGGTGGGTGATCACATCTCTCCCCATAGATATGCTTTGGGTTATCTACGTACTGATTCGAAGAGACAGTATTTTATGGCTGTACTCATGTACAAAATCGTACATACGAATACTCCCGAATATCTAGTGAGTCTCTTCACTTGATATATACCCAGAGTGACCACTAGGAGTGAGATTAAAGATCTTGCAGTGCCCTTCATGCGCACTGAGACTGGAAGAAATTCCTTTCAAGTTCAAGGTGCGCATTTTTGAAACTCTCTACCTTCTGATATTAAAAAACTTCCACCAATCAACGTCTATTACGCTGGCACAGCCACTAGACAACGCCACTACCTAACCAATGCCACATTTTGTTGCTAATTTGTTACGCAAAAATCAATTTTGTTGCTCTAGCCGTTCCCAAGAAACACGGACCGTGCTAGCGTAAGTCTTACGCTAGCAAGGCCACTGCTGTAACTCTTATTCTAATAACGATATTTTAACTATTCGAACGGCATAATTTGTTGCTAATTTGTTGCTAAATCATGATATTTTTCAAAATTCGAAAACAATAGTATTTGACCCTAATACCGACATCAGGCCCAGTTGAATTTCAAGAAATCAGTTATTTTTCAGGGTATGACTAATACTAAAGAGTAATAATTTGTTGCTAATTTGTTGCTGATGATTCCACCTGAAAACAATTTTTTTGCTCTAGCCGTTCCCGAGAAACAAGGGCCGTGCTAGGGTAAGTCTTACGCTAGCAAGGCCACTGCTGTAACTCTGGTTCTAATTAAGATATTTTAAAGATTCGAATAGCATAATTTGTTGCTAATTTGTTGCTGAAAGATGATGTTTTCTAAAATTCGAAAACAATAGAATTTGACCCTAATACCGACATCAGGCCTAGTTGAATTTCAAGAAATCAGTTATTTTTCAGGGTATGACTAAAACTAAAGAGTAATAATTTGTTGCTAATTTGTTGCTGAAAGATGATGTTTTCCAAAATTCGAAAACAATGGTATTTGACCCTAATACCGACATCAGGCCCAGTTGAATTTCAAGAAATCAGTTATTTTTCAGAGTATGACTAGAACTGATGAGTAATAATTTGTTGCTAATTTGTTGCTGATAATTCCACCTTGAAACAATTTCTTTGCTCCGGCCGTTCCTGAGAAACACGGATCGTGCTAGTGTAAGTCTTACGCTAGCAAGGACACTGCTGTAACTTTTATTCTAATTAAGATATTTTAACTTTTCGAACGGCATAATTTGTTGCTAATTTGTTGCTGAAAGATGATATTTTCTAAAATTCGAATACAATAGTATTTGACCCTAATACCGACATCAGGCCCAGTTGAATTTCAAGAAATCAGTTATTTTTCAGGGTATGACTAAAACTAATTAGTAATTTCAATTAATTACTAATTAGTATTTCTGCCGCCCAGCATTTGCTGCATGATATAATACATCTCGGCAGCAACGAAATGAGAGTATAAAAATGACATATTACGTTAATAAAGCTTTTCAAATCTAACTTTTCATAAATTTTGGATTTCAAAAGTTTTTAGATACGTTCTTTTATGTTTAAAAGTCGAAAGATATAAATAACATATTAACGAATTTTTAGATGCATAGCATTCATTGCATTATAATGTGTTTGACAGGTTATGACTAAATAAGTTCTATTGCAAAAACAAAAAAAAAAAATATTCAAATAAAATTTTTTTGTCCAAACCTTGGGCGAAGTTTATATATAGATTTGTTTTAATTGTAACTATAGATTTTTACATTTTCATTATGTATTCTAATAGTACAAAATAATTATATTATATATATTTGATTCGAATTCATAATTGTAATTTAAATAGTAATGGATTTAAGTAAGAATTGCTGAGTTTATAATACGAGCTCACATCTCCACCAATGGTTATGGTTAGGTCAAGTTCTGTTTCTTCGCAAAGTTTTCTTCGCGAGAGATTTTTTCTCTTGAAGCGTGGGAGGTGCGAACAGGAGGCGTATAAGTTGTTTTAGCTATATAAATATATAATATATATATATATATATATATATATATATATATATATATATGAATATAAATATATATATATATATATATATATATATATATATGTCGTATCAGGTATTCGGCGTTGTATGTGCAAAGCTAGTTAAATGGGTATTGAGGTTTCATACATTTTAATTCGTAGCACAACTATATTCAGTTTGCTATACTTCACATTAAAAAATATAGATGATTCCATACCTCACATGGTGACGTATGGAGTTATCTATACGTCACACTACAAGGTAGTAATTAGCTCTGAAGCGATCGTCGAAGTCGTAAAATTGATTAGTTTAATCGGCGTGTTTTGTTTTTTTCTTTTCACATTTTGTCCTTTAAAAAATTGATTAATTATACAAAAAAATTACTGCAAATAATGAAAAAAAATTAGTACAAATAACAACAAAATTATTATTATAGTGAAAGTGAGACAGTGAAAAAAAACATTAATTATAAAATGTGCGTGATATGCGTGGTCAGCTTGTCAAATTTGTGACACATCAATGACGGTTCCGCAGACGATCCGCATCTACACTGTTACCATACGTTTATTCAAATTCAAATCAAAGGAAAGAAGGATAGCAAATTTGCACATTTATAATTTGATAGTCCCTCATACCTGCTACAACGACATAGAATCATCTACGCCATTTGGGAGTAAGAAGGATTAATATGGGGCGAATTTGTTGCTCGAACCGCAGTCAATCTCGGGCGCGCTTTGCGAGACCCTCTTTTTTCTAACTCTAACTCTTTCTCTCTCTCTTTTTCTTATAAATAAAAGAACTAGTGCATCTGCTATTCATTCCTGCCGCTGCCAGCCAGTAGTACCCCTCTCGCTCGTGCAGCAAATACTGGGCGGCAGAAATAAACTAAACTTGATTCAAATACTATTGTTTTCGAATTTCGGAAAATGTTATCTTTTATCAACAAATTATGCCGTTCGAATCGTTAATAGTACATTACGATACACGTGCTCTAAGTGGTCCTTTTTAACACGGCGCGCAGTTAAGCACGTCATGTGAGAGGACCACTTCGAGCATACAAATCGTATATTATTTTATAGCACGTGTGAGATAAATCCACCACACGTAACACAGGCCAACATGGTTTTGTTGTCAAAAAGTGGAGGGTCATTTCCGAAGTAATTTTTTGCGTAGAATCCGAATCCGGGGTCCGAATTGCTCTATCACGTCAGGATTTTGAGATATTTGAGGTTTTTTACCCAAAAAATGGCGTTTTTGGCTACTTTTGAGGTTATGTACAGAAGAGACAAAATTTTTTGGGAGTTTTTTTTTTGTTGCATCTTATAGCACTACTCTTCCTCTTTAATTTAAGAGTCGCAGAGTTCAATTACGATTTTTCTACACCAAGTTACGCCAATTTGAAATTACGAGCGGGAGTCCCTTCGCCAATATTAAAACATGTTTTCTTTTTAATTTTGCCCCGTCTCACTTTGGAATTCCTTTAAGCATACATTTCTTTAGTGTGAATCATTTAGTATAATTTTGCCCCGTCTCATTGATATACAATTTTTTATTATTTGTACAAAAAAGACCATTTGTATTGATTCTGTATTTATTGTAATCGCAAATAAATCATTTTTTTAATAACATTTTAAGCAACAATTTACTAGATAGCTCTTAATTGTTCGTTCATGGTGCCTTATTTTTCGGAAAAAATTTTGTGAATATTTGTATTTGATCTGTTGGTTAACAACTCGCTGGAGGTATAAAGTATTAAATTAAATATTCTAACTGTTGATCATTTCAATAATGACCTCGCGTAAGTGTTTAAATAATCCTGACAGCTTTTGCTACATTTGTAGTCGCTTCGTGTTCGCAAAAAATACGATGAAAATCAATGAAACGATAAAAATATTTTATCTTAATTACTTCAATATTTCGATAACTAATCAGGATAAGTCTTGGGTTCCACATACGGCTTGTAAATCATGTGTTGAAACATTAAGACGTTGGTATAATGCCCATAAAGAAGTAACACCAATGCCTTTCAAAACTCCTGCAATTTGGTGTGAACCTGTTAGCCACAATGAATGTTATTTCTGTTTAACCAAAACATTTGGATATAATATTAAAAATGCTTGTAATATAAAATATCCGAATGTAGCAAGCGTAACGAAGCCTATTCCTTTTGCATCTGGTGATGTTCCTCCAAGCCCTCTATTTGTAAGAATAAATGTTGAAGACCATACAGTCTGTGACGATATTGAAAATCAGGATTTAGAAGACATCGAATCAACCTCTGATGCTCCTATTTTATTTGATCAGGCTTCTTTAAATGATTTAGTCAGAGATTTAGGCTTGTCGAAAGAAAAATCTGAGTTGTTAGGATCAAGACTTCAAGAGAAACACCTTCTTGCTCCAGGAACTACTTTTAGTTGGTATCGTAATCGAGAGAAGGAATTAGTTGAGTATTATTCTGCATGTGATGAATATGTTTTTTGTAATGATGTTAAAGGCTTAATTGAAAAATTAGAACTTCCTTATGATACTGATCAATGGAGATTGTTTATTGATTCCTCAAAAACAAGTTTGAAAGCAGTTTTATTGCATAACTCAAATAAATATGCGTCAATACCTATTGCTCATTCTGTCCACCTAAAGGAATCATATGAAAATGTAGAAACTATTCTTAAAGCAATAAAATATGAACAGCATAAATGGGAAGTATGCGGAGACTTAAAAATGGTTTCAATGCTGCTTGGACAACAATTGGGTTATACAAAATATCCGTGCTTTATATGTTTGTGGGATAGCAGAGATAGAGTTGAGCATTACGTTACAAAGGATTGGCCTCTTCGTAAAACTTTAAAACCTGGAGATCCCAACATTATTCAACAACCGTTAATTGACTCTAAAAAAGTTTTGTTGCCTCCGCTTCATATAAAATTAGGATTAATGAAGTAATTTGTAAAGGCTCTTGATACCGATGGTGCATTATTTCAATATCTTAGAGATAAATTCCCTTATTTAAGTGAGGCGAAGATAAAAGAAGGAATATTTGTTGGACCACAAATAAGAGAATTAATGAAAACAACAGAGGTTGAACAGGTTATGACAAATGTAGAAAAAGAAGCCTGGATTAGCTTTAAAAAAGTTGTTAAAGGATTTTTGGGTAATAATAAAGTTAGTGATTACAAAGAAATAGTTGACGATATGATTGAAAAATTTCAGAATTTAGGTTGCAATATGAGCGTAAAATTGCATTATTTACACTCTCATTTAGAATGGTTTCCAGAAAATCTAGGTGCCGTAAGCGAAGAGCAAGGTGAGCGATCTCATCAGGACCTCAAAGAAATGGAAAGACGTTATCAGGGTAAATGGTCTCCAACAATGTTAGCGGACTATTGCTGGTGTCTTCAACGAGATAAGCTAAATGTTCGTCATAAAAGACGGTCTGGGTCAAGATCTTTACTAGATCAAAAAAAAAGATTTCATAAGTTAAACTGAAATAGTTTCTAATCGTGAGAGGCGAGGGGACTCACGTAAATTAAGCACCCCGATCGTGAGAGGCGAGGGGACTCACGTAAATTAAGCACCCCGATCGTGAGAGGCGAGGGGACTCACGTAAATCCAGCACCCCAAAGGGAACAGATTTTACTACGTCCACGTCGTTGTTCCTGGGTAATGCTAAATGTAAAAAAAGTTTAACTTGAAATGCACTTGAAGATCAAGCTGAAGGTCAAATTCAATGTCACGATACCTGTGTAAATATAAATTACTATAATGTATTATGTTTATCGTAACAACAAAAGTTATTAGATAGCAGAAAATGAAAATATGTTTCATATTTGCAATGTTTTTTGAAAATTTTTATACGCCATTTTGAATCCGCCATCTTGAATTTGAAAATTTTAATATCTCAACTTCATATTCGTAATCAGTAACCCCAAAAATCCCCAAGTAAAAATTTTGAAGAAAAAATACCCAGTAGACAAATGTCTGCCTCAACGTATTCAATGCAAATGGTCATGCAATTAATAGGACATATCTCGTAATTTCAAATTGGCGTAACTTGGTGTAGAAAAATCGTAATTGAACTCTGCGACTCTTAAATTAAAGAGAAAGAGTAGTGCTATAAGATGCAACTAAAAAAAAACTCCCAAAAAATTTTGTCTCTTCTGTACATAACCTCAAAAGTAGCCAAAAACGCCATTTTTTGGGTAAATAACCTCAAATATCTCAAAATCCTGACGTGATAGAGCAATTCGGACCTCGGATTCGGATTCTACGGAAAAAATTACTTCGGAAATGACCCTCCATTTTCCAACAACTTCCATGACCCCAATATTTGTAGGCCTGTGTAATCTATACTATAGAAAATAAATTTCAACGAAATCTATACGCTCCACAAATGATAATTCGTAAATAAAAACGAACGCTATATATCAACAAAACAATGCACTCTACAAACGATAATTCGGAAAAAATGAAAATTATATACATTATCAAAACTAAACCCTTCACAAACAAATAAGAAAAGTAAAAACGATTTCAAAAGCATTTTTAGAGTGTGAAATTATATTGATAATTATTAATATCACTGATATTTTATTAATAATTAAATACAATATGCTAACAAAATCTTGCCGATTATTCAGATTCATGTATACATAAGTCAGACAAAGCGAAACATCTAGTTCATTTTTCATATATGCATCTCTCTCTTTCTCATCGTTAAGCTGTATACACTGTACACGCATGCGCGCTCACAGAGGTTTTATATATTTCGACAACTCACGGCACAATAAGAATTTATAAACTATAGTTTTCGTTTTCTTGATGTTTTTAATTCTTTATTGAGGTATTTATATTTTTTGGTTAATTGTCTACGTGTTATTATAGGTGAAAAGATATTTCTACGTATTAATAAACGTACAAAGAGTGATTGTGACGCGTGATTTCGATATGATTACTTTTTCGAACAGTATAATAAATTGTTAAATATATTACAGTAGTACTTTTTTACACAGTTCAAAAAAGTTGTACTTAGCTCCCGCTAAATGGTGTAGAAAACGCGGATTTAGCTCACGCAGTGCTATAATAGTACATTATTAACCTGGGGTGGGAAGGCTGGATTTACGTAACGAGTTTCGTAAAACAGCCTTTACACCAGAGGTTAATAATGATTTTTTTCGCATAAGAGCCGAAAATGAGAAAAGAAGTTGCGATTTTGAGGTAAGAATGCGAAAAAATATCTTAATTAGAACCAGAGTTACAGCAGTGGCCTTGCTAGCGTAAGACTTACGCTAGCACGGCCCGTGTTTCTCGGCTGGAGCAAATAAATTGTTTCAAGGTGGAATCATCAGCAACAAATTATTACTCATCAGTTTTAGTCATACTCTGAAAAATACTTGATTTCTTAAAATTCAACTGGGCCTGATGTCGGTATTAGGGTCAAATACTATTGTTTTCGAATTTTGGAAAATATCATCTTTCAGCAACAAATTAGCAACAAATTATGCCGTTCGAATAGTTAAAATATCTTAATAAAAACCAGAGTTACAGCAGTAGCCTTGCTAGCGTAAGACTTACGCTAGCACGGCCCGTGTTTCTCGGGAATGGCTGGAGCAAAAAAAATGTTTCAAGGTGGAATTATCAGCAACAAATTATTACTCATCATGTTTAGTCATACTCTGAAAAATAACTGATTTCTTAAAATTCATCTAGGCCTCATGTCGGTATTACGGTTAAATACTATTGTTTTCAAATTTTGAAAAACATCATCTTTCAGCAACAAATTAGCAACAAATTATGCCGTTCGAATAGTTAAAATATCTTAATTAGAACCAGAGTTACAGCAGTGGCCTTGCTAGCGTAAGACTTACGCTAGCACGGCCCGTGTTTCTCGGCTGGAGCAAATAAATTGTTTCAAGGTGGAATCATCAGCAACAAATTATTACTCATCAGTTTTAGTCATACTCTGAAAAATACTTGATTTCTTAAAATTCAACTGGGCCTGATGTCGGTATTAGGGTCAAATACTATTGTTTTCGAATTTTGGAAAATATCATCTTTCAGCAACAAATTAGCAACAAATTATGCCGTTCGAATAGTTAAAATATCTTAATAAAAACCAGAGTTACAGCAGTAGCCTTGCTAGCGTAAGACTTACGCTAGCACGGCCCGTGTTTCTCGGGAATGGCTGGAGCAAAAAAAATGTTTCAAGGTGGAATTATCAGCAACAAATTATTACTCATCATGTTTAGTCATACTCTGAAAAATAACTGATTTCTTAAAATTCATCTAGGCCTCATGTCGGTATTACGGTTAAATACTATTGTTTTCAAATTTTGAAAAACATCATCTTTCAGCAACAAATTAGCAACAAATTATGCCGTTCGAATAGTTAAAATATCTAAATTAGAACAAGAGTTACAGCAGTAGCCTTGCTAGCGTGAGACTTACGCTAGCAGGGCCCGTGTTTCACGGGAACGGCTGGAGCAAAAAAAATGTTTCAAGGTGGAATTATCAGCAACAAATTAGAAACAAATTATTACTCATAAGTTTTAGTCATACTCTGAAACATAACTGATTTCTTAAAATTCAACTGAGCCTGATGTCGGTATTGTGGTCAAATACTATTGTGTTCGAATTTTGGAAAACATCATCTTTCAGCAACAAATTAGCAGCAAATTATTACTCATCAGTTTTAGTCATACTCTGAAAAATAACTGATTTCTTAAAATTCAACTGGGCCTGATGTCGGTATTAGGGTCAAATAGTATTGTTTTCAAATTTTGGAAAACATCATCTTTCACCAACAAATTAGCAACAAATTATTACTCTTTAGTTTTAGTCATACCCTGAAAAATAACTGATTTCTTGAAATTCAACTAGGCCTGATGTCGGTATTAGGGTCAAATTCTATTGTTTTCGAATTTCGGAAAATATCATCTTTCAGCAACAAATTAGCAACAAATTAAGCTATTCGAATAGTTAAAATATCTTAATTAGAACAAAAGTTACAGCAGTGGCCTTGCTAGCGTAAGACTTACGCTAGCACGGCCCGTGTTTCTCGGGAATAGCCGAAGCAAAAAAATGGTTTTAAGGTGGAACTATCAGCAACAAATTAGCAACAAATTATTACTCATTAGTTTAAGTCATACTCTGAAAAATAACTGATTTCTTGAAATTCAACTTGGCCTGATGTCGGTATTAGGGTCAAATACTATTGTTTTCGAATTTTGGAAAACATCATCTTTCAGCAACAAATCAGCAACAAATTATTACTCATTCGTTTAAGTCATACCCTGAAAGATAACTGATTTCTTGAAATTCAACTGGGCCTGATGTCGGTATTAGGGTCAAATACTATTGTTCTCGAATTTAGGAAAACATCATCTTTTAGCAACAAAGTAGCAACAAATTATGCCGTTCGAATAGTTAAAATATCTAAGTTAGAACAAGAGTTACAGCAGTAGCCTTGCTAGCGTGAGACTTACGCTAGCAGGGCCCGTGTTTCTCGGGAACGGCTGGAGCAAAAAAAATGTTTCAAGGTGGAATTATCAGCAACAAATTATTACTCATCAGTCTTAGTCATACTCTGAAAAATAACTGATTTCTTAAAATTCAACTGGGCCTAAAGTCGGTATTAGGGTCAAATACTATTGTTTTCGAATTTTGGAAAACATCATCTTTCAGCAACAAATTAGCAACAAATTGTTACTCATCAGTTTTAGTCATACTCTGAATAATAACTGATTTCTTGAAATTCAACTGGGCCTGATGTCGGTATTAGGGTCGAATACTATTGTTTTCGAATTTTGGAAAATATCATCTTTCAGCAACAAATTAGCAACAAATTATGCCGTTCGAATAGTTAAAATATCTTAATTAGAATAAGAGTTACAGCAGTGGCCTTGCTAGCGTAAGACTTACGCTAGCACGGCCCGTGTTTCTCGGGAACGGCTAGAGCAACAAAATTGATTTTTGCGTAACAAATTAGCAACAAATTAGCAATAAAATATGGTAATGGTTAGGTAGTGGCGTTGTCTAGTGGCTGTGTCAGCGTAATAGACGTCACCAATCAGCAGGTTTAAAGCCACTCTGAGGAGGCATTTACTCGACCTCGATTAAACAGTATTATTTTCGGACTATATCATATGTGTTAATTTATTATGTGATGTACCTTTTATAGATGTAAGGCATGATTGTATTTATTGGCGTGATTGTAGGATGTGTGTGCATAGATCAAATAATTATATTTTTATCAGCTTGACTTGTATATTACTGCGCATTCAACCTTGTTCTGTGATTTTAATTTACTGTATATTGCTGGTATTTTGACTGCGCTCTTTACACGCTTGATTTTATGTAATTCTTTTGACTGATAGATATTTGAGACTGATTTTTAACTTTATTATTTATACTCTTTGCGTGTATTTATTCGTGTTTTATTTTCTATCTGTGATAATACTTTTATTTAATTTATTGACTTACTATTACAGTATTATTATCTCTATTATGTTTTATGACTGTGATATCATATTGTACTATTTTAATTTTATATATGCAAGGCTATTTCAAGTATTTTATGTATTTCAACTTTGTAATTTTATTGCATTTCACGCTCTTTTTGTAAATATAATACAAAATATAAATAATATCTAATATCTAAATATAAATCACTACTCCTTGCAGAATTTACAGCAGCTCTGTGCAGCTAAAACTACTGCAGTAGGTTAGGTTAAGCTTACTTGATATGCGTTCACTACTCTACTGCAGCTAAATATAGTACAATTATCAGTTGGATTAACATAAAATTTTTTTTGTGTAAATTATTGGATTTGAACAAGAAATACATTAAAAAAATTTTTCTATTCATTTATAAAATTTGACTTATAGATAAATGTATTTCCAGAAGTAAAAATTCAAGAAGTAATTAACGAGAGGAGGGTGTATACAGGCTTCATATTAGCTAGGCATTCAAAATCAGTTGTAGGTTTGGAGATAATGCGATTCGCTTACCATGCCAAGGAATGCCAAGTACAATGAAAGCAGTACACACAACTCAGTCATATGGATCATTGTATGGTTGTTTCACTACCTGTTTGTTCAGAACATGTTACATGACTTCTTTTTATTTATCTTAGTCAGGGAGGAGGTCAGACATTCAGCAAAAACTATGCAGGAGATCAATATTGAATACACTGTAACTTTCTTTTCAACATCTAATACTATGTCAACGTTTTAATCAATATGTGGAAATGGCTAATTTTAGATTTTGCAGATAAGGTATTCAATTGGGTCTTTGCATGAAAAATTTTTTTTGAATCCATTATATCCGTCATTTAGAAAAAGAAAAACTAAAAGACGCGTATTTTTTCTTATATCATAAAAATGAAAACTCAAAGAGATAGAGACAGTTAAAATTGTGTGACGTCACGGTTGTTTTACCAATCGTGACGTCATATACATTGGCGCTATATCTATATATATCAAAATTGTATTAATTTCTACTGGCTATAGCTTTTGCAATTCATCATATTTTAAAAAACAAAAAATACGGGTCTTTTATTTTTTCGTATTCTACCTGACGGATATAATGCATCTTTTCACGCAAAGACCCAATTCACCATTTTATTTTGCATAACTTAAATATTTACAATTATTTGCAAGTCATTGTTCTCCGTCTCCGTCTCCATCCCTGTCTGTTCGTCTCCGTCTCTCCATCACCGTCTCTGTCCCTCCTCCACTGTTTCTCCGTCTTCATCTCTCCGTTTCTTCGTCTCCGTCTGTCTGTTTCCGTCTCTCCGTCTCTGTTTCTCCGTCTCCATTTCCACATCTCCGTTTCTTCGACTCCGTTTCTCCATCTCCATTTCTCCGTAATTACAATTATATTATAGTGAAGAATTAAAACTTTATTTTCACGAGAATATCTTTTTCATAATCGTCATATATATATATATATATATATATATATATATATATATATATATATATTCCTATGTACATTTTTACATATATATGTCACATACACACGTACACATAAGCACATACACATACACTCATGTACACAAACACATCTACACATACACATACACATAAATACATACACAACATTTGCCTGTTCATCTTCGTCTCTTTGTCTTTTTGTCTCTCCATCTCTGTAACTCCGCCTCTCCGTCTCTGTTTCTTTGTTTCCGTCTCTACGTCTCCGTTTCTCTATCTACGTCTTTTCGTCTCCATCTCTCCGTCTCTCTATCACCGTCCCTATGTCCATGTCTCTCCGTCTTTGCCTCTCCGTCTCTGTCTCTCTGTCTCTGCCTCTCCGTCTCTCCATCTCCGTGCCTCCATCTATGACTCTTCGTCTCCGTTCCTACGACTCCGTTTCTTCGTCTCCGTTCCTACGACTCCGTTTCTTCGTCTCCGTTCCCACGACTCCGTTTCTTCGTCTTTGTATC
Organism: Anastatus disparis; assembly: GCA_017163975.1. Taxonomy (NCBI): domain Eukaryota; kingdom Metazoa; phylum Arthropoda; class Insecta; order Hymenoptera; family Eupelmidae; genus Anastatus; species Anastatus disparis. The sequence goes on from JAFFSR010000066.1 coordinate 446,389, forward strand.
TCTGTCTCTGTCTCCCCGTTTACGTCTCTTCGTCCCTCTGTCTATATCTCTTCGTCTTCGTTTTTCAGTCTATGTCTCTCTATTTCCGTCTGTCTGTCTTCTTCTCTCCGTCTCTCCGTCTCCGTCTCTGTGTCTTTGTCTCTCCGTCTCTGTTCCTACGTCTCTGTTTCTTCATCTACGTCCTTCTCTCTGAAACATATAATTAAAAAGAATGAATTCCTATCATATTTTTTTATCAATTGAAATGGGATTTAGTGGGACAAATTTTTAATTTATCATGATGATATGATTTGTATTTAAAAAATTTTTATGCATATTGGAACTTTAATTAATTTTTTTTTTCAAATATATAAAAACTACATTTTAAACAGAACTGCAATATAAAAATTTATAAATTAAGGCAATTTTTTTGATTTTTAAATTGATTAATTTATACATATTAATATAATATATGAAAATTTAACCGAGCGACGTAAGGAGCAAGGTAAATTAAACTCGTTTATATATATTTTAAGCAAGTTTAGATAAATTTTGGTTTGACTTCAGCTGTATTTTAGCTGCATTTTAGATTTTTTTATATTATATTCTCTCTATACTATTGAAAGTATATCGTCGCTGTCGTCACTGTCATCGTCAGAAATGTGCCCCTCATCTTTGGACCTACATTACAGCGTTAAATTTAGCTGGATTTAAGCTTGCAATTAGCTAGGAAATAACTAAATTAAGCTAAATTCAAGCTTTGAAATAATTAAAAATTAGCTAAATTTAGCTGAATTTAAGCTTATAGTAAAATTGGTAATAGCTAATTTTAAGTTTTGTATATAACGATATATCATAACATATAAGTTTAAGATTAATAATAGATGAAAAATAGGTAATAATATCTTTTTCACAATTAGCTTATTATCCTGTAATCATCGTGAAGTTTGATCATATAAATAATTATTAATTTTACGATTTTATTTAAAATATAGGTTTGAAAATATTTTGAAAAAGTTTAATAATCAAATGATTAAATTTAAATTTTGTTAAATCAAAATCAAACATTTGAATATAGTCTTTATAAATTTAATTATATTTTTATTTAATTTTTTAAAAAAAGATCGACATCACAGTTTTCCAAATTTTTTATTCTTAATCTAAAAATGTTTCAAATATCTATTTATTACTGCCTTTTGTTTTTACTAATAGAAAGCCTAATATAAAGAAATTTCGAGAAATATTTAATAAAGATTAAAAATTTGGGAAACCGCAATGTCGGTAGCTATGTACGAATCATATACCTTATGTAATCCCCTTAAATGATGTTTTCGATTGTGAAAATTTTATGACATAATTGACATGTATTATTAATTTTGTTATAGAAACAATTAATATTAATATGTATATTTAGAAGCAAAAACATTTACAATGTAACGTCAATGAAAAAAAATTTTTAAATAAAAAACATTAAAACATCGATAAAAAAATGAGAAAAAACGTTTGATTGATACATCCATAGACTAATAGAAGTATTTTTTAATTCATTATGTTACAATCAACGTAGGTATTCTTTTTATTTAATAATCTGCATATAAAAATAATAGTTATTTTTTCTGCAAACACATTTTTAGAAATTTGTGTGGATGTGTTACGCCACGACGTATCTTTTATTTAAAAATTTTTTATTCCAAAATATGCAGTTGTTAATCAATTAGATAATGTGACTTAGTAAGCATACTGTAAAATTAAGTCATTTTTTAAGAAATAAAAGAAAGTGCAATGCGATTTACAAAATCAACAAAACAAGAGCAGTGCGAAGGCTACATGAATCACATTTACCACGTTAACCATATCATTCAATAAGAGTCAAAATTCATAATAAGCATTACTCCATTGATTGACATCAATTCAAAATTTAAATTCTATTAAAGATTAAGAAGCACTTTTTCAAAGAACTTCTACGAGCACTTTCACCCGAACTTTTCAATAAGTACTTCCTAAGATACAATTATTACAATTATACTTCTCGTACTTAAAAATTATACAATTATTCGCGCAATATATTTAATCGCACTATATTTAGTTTATTATAAAAATATCAAATAAAATCTCTATAATTAAGTTATTAAATCAAACAATTCTATATGCCAAGCATAATATCAATATAAATCCATATATTGTGGATTGCATTGTAATTTCACTTTGAAAAAATTGGTGACAAGTTTTATTTTTGGTTAAGCTAAAAAAAAAAATATTTCATAATATACATATTCGTTTTGAAAGTCTGACACTTAAAGTTCTAAAATTTTGCAAATAATTTTAAAGTGTCCTGCTATAACGTAACATCAATGCAAATCAATAAGTTGTATTATATAACATAATATTAAGTTTTATAGTTTGAAAAGAAGTAGTCTGGTACGTATCATATGAAAGGACTCATCATAGACTAAATCAAATATAAAACCGCTTACCAACTTTTTTAAACAAAATAACAGTACAATCTAAATTATATTCATAAGCATTGATACCATGTTCGAAGAAGACATTTTACAGCAATATACAAAGTATCATATCTTTGAGTATTTTTAGTTTAAAAAAAAATAATTTAACACGTATCACGGAAACATTTTATTTAACATAGACTAAAAATGAAACTGGACATCAAGTTTTTCAATTTACTAACTAAACTTAAGAACCACATTAGCGCGTCTATTTTCAAAGTTTTTGGTTAGCTTAGGATGTCAAATATCAAGTCATATCAGAAAATTAGGTTATAATAAAAAAACTTCAGTTTTACTTAAGGCGACTACGGAGATTAGTCTAAATTTTCATTTTGTAGTTTACAAATTAGACTTTTCGTTTGTAAAATTTTTTGGATTTATGTTTTTCGCCATTCTATGGTTATCAAAAAATGGTGGAAAATTAAAAATTTCAAAAACTTTTATGTATTAAAAGCATGATTTATAAACTAAAAAATAATAACTTACTTAAATTCCGAAGTCGCCTTAAAATCTGAAGAATAGTGAATAAAAAAATAATAAAGAAGAGTAGAGAAAGTTCACAATTAAAGTTAAACTTGTTATACTATAAATACAAGTTTATTGTAGTAGTACGCACAAATTCCACATGAGAATAAGTTCATATTATGGCCGACTTATGGTGAACTTTGACAATGTAATTACACCGTACAAATATGGCCATATGTTGGTAGACCAGCCATATTTTATGCTAAACTTTCTACCTTGGTAAATATCTTCTTCAAATGTATCTAAAGAGAAATATTTTCTCCAATATGTACAGATTTCTTCATTTCTTGTCTTTCTCATTGATTACGTTGCTATTTAGTAAACCATAAACTATTAGCTTGATAAAAATCACATACATTCAAGAGATAGTCCACTAGCATTATTTACTTCTAATTCAGATGACTTTCAAGACACTTTGATTTCATTTTTACAACTTTTTCATTAGTTACGCAGGTTTGTAATGAAATTTTTACGGAAAATATTTAATAAGTTGGTACTTAAAATTCACTATTTATTACACACAAAACTGTTATTAACCCTTAAAGGGCCGGGATTTGAGAGGTCAGTATCTCCATAGAAATGAGGGAAAAAATCCCCCACTTTTGATCAAACATCATTGGTATCACGCCTCAAGGCCTCATCCCGGCCCTCTAAGGGTAAAATTAAACTCCATTATTATTTAATTAATAGTTATTAATAGAGTTTTTTTACTAGTCATCACGTATGATGATACGATATTGACTCAAAATTAAATACATCCTACTGAAAATGTTTACGTGGTAAATGACGTAATAAATTTTATATCAAATAAAGTGTTAAATAACATGCTAGCTAATATGGTGGATTATATGTTAAATCACACGTTGAATCACATGTTAAATTGTATGTTAAATACCGTGTAAAACTCGACTGAATCGTACATATGTCATAGCACGCGTTGTAACATTAATAATGTAACTTGTTATCTAGTTTTTAAGGGAATGTAAAATACCGACATTACAGATTTCCAAATTTTGTATTCTTAATCCAAATTTTTTGAAATTATCTCTATATTACAGCCTTCTAATTTAATTAATAAAAAACATAATATAGAAATATTTCGGAAAATTTTTGAATAAATATTAAAAATTTAGAAAACTGCAATGTCGGTAATTATGTATTAAACATACACCCTATTACATCACCTTAATATAATTTGTTATGTGATATTATAGTCCGGGCGCTAGCTATGGGTTGAGTATGCACTTTGAGGTCCAGAAGGTAACTTGATGTTTTTTTATGTATTTCTGGACGCTGAATCGATTTTTCAAGGTTCCCAAGCGAAAAAATCAGTACTTGAAAGGGTATAGTCCTTATTGTCTCAAAAACAAAATTTTTTACGTAATTTATTGATTTTTTTTATAACAATCAATTGATGTATTGATATTTAATAATTATATAATCATATATTTTATCTAAAATATTTAAAAATAATTTATTTTCCTATAAATATACTTTTAATGTATTATTATCAGTTATATATACAAGAAACTAACATTTATATGCGTTATTATTCATATAATACTTAGTAATTAGTATACATACTTTTATTTTATTTAACGTCGCAGTATCATTGCGATAGTAATTAGCGATGAATGTTTTTAAAGTGTTTGTGAACCATCCATATCATTATAAATCCATCGCTCTACTGAGTGAGTCACAGAGGACCTCTAATATACACATAATAATTTGACTTATAATTATTTCATAAAATATGTTGAATTTTTATGCAATAAATAATCATGTAAATATTCGTAAACGAAATAAATATATAAAATGAACATAAATTAATATATAAAATAAAAATTAAGTATAAAATTAAGAATTTGAAATGTTATCAGAATAAAAAAATTACGTTCAAAATTTAGAAGCAATGGAAAGAAATTATAGGTGAAAGTTTGTATTTATTAAACTATTTATTTAAATCAAATGGATTTTTACAAAGGCCATTTGAACGACATAAGCAAAACATTATGCATGAGAGACCAGTTAGACCAGCTTTTCTGCAACTACACAATTTGGTTGAGCATGATTTGCAGTTACAATTTGGAGGCAATTCATTGGTTGATGGAAATATAATCGATATTTTTCTAGGAAGAAAATTATCTTCTTCTACGAAAAATCCATATTCTTCAGGATTTAATTTATGTTTTTCAATTTTCAATAAATTCATTTGTTCATAACAAACATAAAATGCTCTTAAGATGTGCAATTTTATTGATGCACTGGTAGGAGGCAGTTCTGGTATAGACGTCATATTTCCATAGAAGTACATCCAATGTTTTAGTTCATCAAATGTGTAAGACTTGTTATTTTTTTTTATAACTTGAACAAGATATTTTTCTTTTTCTTCAACTGATTTTTCTACTTCTTCTTTGGTAACACCTTGAATTCAAAAGTAAATAATAGTAAAATTGATACAAATTATTATTTTATAGATGATAATACCTTTTGCAAAATTTGTAAGATATTTTACGGGATTAGATTTAATGGCACTCATTTTTGTACCAATTTTACTGGTATAATCAGCTACCGTAAGGTGGTGTATTGCCAATAATGTAGAGCACATTTCAGAACCAATTTTTTCGGCTAAAGCAAGGTAAAAATCTTTTTTTCACCCCAGCACCTACTCTTATCCACAACTCCTAAAATGAATGATTATTTATTATTAATAAGAAATAACAATCTATAAAAAAATAATTTTTTGTTAATATACTTCATAAAACTTACCTTTAAATTTTCGTTTTTAAATTTTTTCCAGTGAAAAAGCAATAAAACTACAACATCAGTATCAGATGACAATGCTATGATAGCTTTAGAATCTTCTCTACTAGCGTGAAAAATATGTAGAACTATTTTAGAATCGGCTTCTTCGATGTATTCACAACGTAAATAATTTGATTCTGTATCGTTAACAGATTCACACGGTAGTTTATTTGTACTGCTACACTGAAAAATAAGTGGGAAAGAAGCACTACCATCGGTAACGAAACTATACTCTTTTCGTTTCGTGCACACAGAGTGCCACTGCGGGAAAACAGTGGTGCCACTGTGGGACGAGAGGAGTACTTCGCATGACGCCAAACGAAATCCCACGTGAGTGGGATACACATGCACAACAAAAAGAGCTGTTAGCTTCGACAGTGGGGCGTCACGTTCCCCACGAGAGAAAGCATTAGCATTCTTACGGTTTCGTGGAGCAGAAGTTCTTCGAGGGACTCGTGGACTACCACTTATTTTTCAGTGTAAATATTATTTTTACATTTTTCCAAATACTATTGCATATTACTAAAATATATTTTCGAAGAAAATTTTGAAGCAGAATTTTATTATTATTCGATCCCCAAAAAAGATGTGCTTCTTTTGGTAAAGGTGTGTTTTCCTGTATTATGTGAATTTCAATCGATTGATTTTTATATCTAACAAATCTCTCATGATTCTTTTTTGAATTTTTTAAATATGAGTCGAAAACAAAATCAATTTGTTGTACACCTTTTTTTGATACAGAGTAAACACGGTCACAAAAAGCTTTAGCAAAATCTGAAAAAGTTTTTAATTTTTTCCATTCACATACAAGTTGTCTACATAAAAGCATCACATCAACAACCAAAGAAAATTCATTTACTGCTTTCAAATCAGAATCACACTGCACTTGAGACAATTTTTCCAATATTTTAACTAAGTTAATGTTCCATCGTTATTGAATAACATATTGTTTGTAGTTAAGTCAAAAGTAAGAAGTCTTTGGATATCAAAATTTCTTTCTTTAGCAATATCAATTATTTTATGAGCAAATTGATTTTCTTTAATTAACGATATATTTTTTTTTTTTTTAAGAATTGGATGTTTGATTACAACTTTTAAAATTAGGTAAATTGTAAGTTGAAATTTTTTCTGATAAACTTTTAGATTTTGTTATAAATCTTTCAATATAAAAATCTTTATACAACTCATAGCCATTTTTAAAAATATTCAAAAGAGCTTCGGTGCTTTCGGTACTTACAAGATCTTGAGTGATAATATTTTTAAGTAGTTGATTTCCTTCAAAAGAATTGCCATTTGTCGTAATATATTTTAAAATTTTATCCACTTCTTGCTCAGACTGCTGAGTATTGGTAAAATTAAAATCATGATGTATTTGTAGTTCATCATTTTCTGGTCGTACATTTGTGATTTCTCTCAAATAATTACTAACTGCCAAAATTTCGTAAAAATTTAGATTCCATGCAGCAACATATTCTTTCTGCTGTGTGCAACCAATAATACCGGAATTACTTTTCTGCGATTGATTAATAGTTTGCCCTAAACGTTGATCAGTTGCAACAGATTTATACGGAACTGTTGAAGTTTTGACAATAAATTTACCTTGCATAAATTCTTCGCATAGTTCTAGTTTGGTTTCTTCAAATTCTATAACATCTTGCACATATAGGGATATCTCTGGAACTTTTTAATTTTGAGAAATTGTCTTCACAACAATTCAGAAGTCTATAATACAAGTTTTTGGAGTGGCACATACTTCAATAAGGGCTTAAATTACTCGTTTCTGTAAGTAGAATATGTAATTAAATTTTGGTATCGATTGAACAGTCGTTGTTCACGGTACATAATTTTATACGTCAAAAATGATACTTTTTTCATATTTTTTTACGTGTGTTTCTTGAGCTATAAAAAAAGTAACGTACTTTCGATCATTCTCAAATTTTTTGAGCATAATGAATATGGTAAAAAGAACAGTTTAAGCCTACCCTGGTACATGTGCCCCTCTTTAGGAAGCTGTTAGACTATTTTTAATGTTAGTGTGATTTTCACCTAAAAAGAAACTTGTATTATAGACTTTTGAATTGTTGTGAAGACAATTTCTCAAAATTAAAAAGTTCCAGAGATATCCCTTTATAATGAACATGAACGAATATAATTAACACGATTAAAGACATAAAATTGGAAGAAATTTCTTGTAAGTGTTTACATGTAATTTCCAATCACCAATGCGATCAGCTCGAACCATGTCTCTCAACAACTGCAATAAAGTCAAAACGTTATTCCAATACTTAAACAATGTCGATTCACTACTTTTTTGTTTGACAAAACTTTGTAAACCAATAAATAATTGTTTAGAATTGTTGACAGCAAGTTCAAAAAGTGATTTACACTCATCAAAATTTCCCTCTAAAAAGTTTCTTGCAAGGACTTAATCGTCGTCAATTCACTGTCATAGTTGTTAAGATCAATTCTATTAAAAAATGCTTCTAATAAAAGAGATTTAGTTCCATGAAAACTTCCTAACATTAATGTAATATTTTTAAATTCATCTGGACGTAACAATTGGATATGTCGAGCAATACGATATACACCTTGATCGCCAAAAACAGATAAATATTTTTGATTCAACTCACTTAAAATAAGATTAAAATTATTCATGGATGTATACACCGTTGAGTATTCTGTTACTGAAAAAGGTAGCATTGGTAAAAATGTAACATTTTGAGTTTTTCGCTTATCTTGACAAACAATTGAATTAAAAGCCGTCCATATGGGAATTGATTGAAAATGTTCATTGTTATCATTTTCAGAAATTTTCGAAATGTTCATTCGACTCAAAATCCACAGCAAATCTTCAATACTTATAAAATTGGACATTTCTTCAGTTACTGAAATATTTTGTGCAGGTTTCGAGTCCAAAATAATATTGCCAATTGGTTTAAAAAAGCTTTTTATTTTTTGGCAATCTAAATTTTTGTCTAAGGATCTTTTTTTTTTAAATAATTGTAGTTGATGAGATACTGGGTTTACAATTGACTTTATCAGAAGTTTCTTGAATTAGTACTAATACTGTGTCATGTGTACTTTGAAGGCCAGATTGTGTGGCTTCGTTGTGATCAAAGTTGTCAAAAGCAGCACTAGTAAAATTCAATTTATTAAAATGGCTTGGAAGAGGGATAGTATTTTCACATGTACTTAATGTATATTCAGCTAAACTATTTTTACACCTAAAAATTTCGTCATATGAAATACTAAGACCCATATGATTTAAGCTTTGAATTAAATGCTTGCTTCTACAAGTGAAATTAACAGATAAACCGTTCATGATATGCAATGGGGTTTTTACAGTTCCATTTTTTAATATATAAACCATTATTTAAAAAATCGTTTTCATTTTTAGTTTTTTATTTTCTGACATTTTGTGTTGTTTACTATAAACATAACTAGAATTATAAAATTATTTTTCTGTGAAATTATATAAACTACTTAAAAAAATCATCACTTCTTTCGGAATTTCAAAATTTTCCCAAGAGCTTTTCAAATTATTTTCATCAAAAAATTTATCATCAAGATCAAAATTTACCTTATCCATTGCTTCATTTATCAGTTTTCCACTTTGTTGCAAAATATTCTCTGGTTGTAATTTTTCTACCATATTATCAATAGATACTGATGTACTATAAAAAATAGTACTTTTGCTGTGATTAGACGGCACGGAAAATTCTATTTCACCACTGTGATAATTTATTAAATAGTTTTTGACATCTCTATTTTCTATTTTTAATTCGGGTGCAAATAAATTATTCACTTTATCTCTTACAAAAGATAACGTAAAAATTTCACCAGATTGTATACGTTCTGTGAATAACTTCATCACTTCCTTAATTGCTTCAGATTTACTTATTGATAAAGAAATATCACCATTATTGTTCGAAACACTTTCATTATCACAGCTTTGCAAATCATCATTGACGTGACTTATATCTCGATCGTATTTTTTTTTTCGTAATTTCTTAAACAGTTACAATGATAATATATATCCGCAGCAAAGATATCCTCTGGAGTTTGTGAGTTGCAGATTCGTGTAAAAACGTTATCTTGATAGAATTTTAAAATTACGACCAAACGTTTTGCTCTATTCACCTCACATATTCGGAATAATTCTCCATATTTCCTATGACTACGATAACATATAACACATGAATTAGAATTTTCAGATCCTTGACTTGATTTTGATTGCCTTATTGTTATTTTTCGGTGAGCATGTTCATCAAGCGTTATTTCTTTAGTCAATTTTTTTGTGACTCGTAAAATTTTAGTTTTATCTGTATATGATTTATAACATGAATTACTCATGTGATAATGGAAAAGTTCACTCGATTCAAACTGTTCTGATCTTTTTTGTGATTCATCATCTTGTCGTTCATTCGCAGCTCACCTTATTTTTTCACATCCTGATAAAGTACTTTTTAAATTTTCACCATTTAAACAAAATATGCAGTATTTTCCAGTCATCTTAACTGATCAATTGTGCGTACAATATTACACGATACAAATGTGCATTATTGAAACTCGAATGCTTCGACAGGTTTATACGTGTACCTTACGAATATACTGCTCGCCGAGTATTCCAAGAAAAGTGCGCTGAGTTCTACTTGTTTATAAATACACATTGAGACTTCTATTATTTTTTTATTTTTCAGCTACAATTTGAATTTCTAAAAATTTAAATGCACTGTTTAATTAATATTTTTGCTTTATTTTTTAAGACCACAAAGTGTTGTTTCACGAAAAACTTATAGCGTGACTGCTTGTTAGTTTTGCTATATTCGCATATAAGAGTAACTATGCTAATAATGATTATAAATTATATATTTGAAATAAAAATATTACTGAATTAATAAAATGTAACAAGATGCTAGTGCATATGAAGCGTATAGCTGCAAAAGTAGTTATCTCCAAAAAAATTTTTTTCAAGAAATAACATTTTCTGCTGTACTTATACTTAAAAGTCAGTGTATTTTGCAATACACCATATTTTTTTCATTTCATAAAAAAAGACTATACCTATATTTTGGTCCCATATGATTTTCTCATGATAAATTTTAATGTTCTGTATACGAAAATGCAATAAAAATGAATTCGGAAAAAATGGAGATAGCCACCTTTGCAGCTACACGCTTCATATAACAAAAACTAGAAAAGATTAGTAAAAATTTAAAAAAATCGTCATTTTAGGCTCAAATTTGTTATAACTCTTTAAGCACTCATTTTTTCGCTTGGGAACCTAGAAAAATCAATTCAGGGTGCAAAAATACATAAAAAAACATCAAGTTACCTTCTGGACCTCAAAGTGCATACTCAACCCATAGCTAGCGCCCGGACTATTGAAAAAGCCAGGTTTTATTATATTAGGTTTTAACAAATTTAATCAAAAAAATAAAAAAACATCCAATGCAAGTCACTTTGATCACTGCAAAATAAGTAACGTAAAGCTTTTCCTTAATTCACAATACTATGCATATGGAAATCTAAATTTAGATATTCAACGCAATCAGTATGCCATTTTATACGATATGTATTATCGTATAACCATTATTCGAAGACAATATTTTATTGGATACATACCACTGATTGTAATTGATTATTCTAAACAAAACTAGTCTCTGAAAAATGCGTCAGTAGATGATTACTAAGAATTTGAAGAGATAACATTCTTGCTGGAACATCAGTTTTTCGTTTGATCATACACGATCGCATAGTCGAGTACAATTCAGAAAACTTGTCTAAGTGGGGGGGGGGGGGGGGCAGTTATGAATTAGATTTTTATCGTCAAAAGATTCATTCATAATAGAGTACTTAATCGATATGCAAGACTTCAAGCAGCCTGGTAATGACTATGTTTCATAAGAATTATGTATTTTCGAAATAAATATGTTTTTATCTTCTAATATGAAAACCTAAGCTTCTATGCACCTTTTCTCTGTTATGAACTTTGTAATTTACTATTTTATAGTACTCAATGGAATTTTTAAGTCGATTTTGAAGTATTATCTTAAGTATTCTGAAAATCATTTAATTTTTTCCGGCTATTAAATTTTCCGGATTCACATTGATTACCTAGTTTCCTAGATGTGAAGGTAGTTTTTTTAAAGAGACTACCTTTAAAAGTGAGTAACACGGTTTTTTTGTTTCATTATAATATGTCAAAATTCAGAAAAAATTTATTTTATACGTGTGTCTGTAATTTTTTTTTTCTAATTTATTGAAGGTGAAATCTTAACATTATGGAGGATTTACATAAGTATTTATATACAAGTGAAGCTTTAAATTCAGTCTATTTTCAGTACTTTATTTTATGTGAAAGAAGGTAAAAAATCAATATAAACAAATGCATGAAGCCTTTTTCATAAAATTTTTTAATTTTTTGTTGGTTTTAATATTATGTTAACTAATTGAAAAATTTTTTTTTTATAAAATTTAAATATTAAAAATTATTTCGTGAGGACTGATGCCATTTTGAAATAAAAGCTCATATATATGAGAATTCCAATGATTTTCGTATGTGATTCTTATGTAAAAATCACGAAGCCATTAATAAAATATCAAAGATTTAAAAAACAATTTAAATAATTGAAGAAATAAGATGTTTTTGTCAACACTTCTGTGTCTAATGACGACATAACTCGTCTAGTTTCTGATTTACACATTTTTTAGAGCTGGCACAGAAACTTTTTTTCAAAAGTTTTTCTTTTGGCAATTGCAAATAATTTCCATGCAAATTTTATAGCAAATCCATCAAATAGTTTGCGTAAAATAAAAAAAAAATAAGAGATTTAAATTTTTTTTAATTTTTAAAATGACTAAATTAAAATCTACACTAAGAAATACAATTTTAAATAGCTTTTCGTCTAGTTAGACAAAAAAATAAATTATATACCGAATTTGAAGCAAATCCTTCGAATAATTTTCGAAATGTTATGCGGTAAATAAATACATGCATACACACATACATATGAACATCTACTGGGAATTATTATTTTCGAATCCGTGAGTCCAAATATATACAAATCAATGAGAAAATAAGAAAAAATCTTTCTTTTCGATACTGTGCTTTCTCTATGGAAAAGCAAAAGAGGTATAATAAAGTTAGAGTCCGAAGAGTGTCTCATGAAAGGTTGAACAATAGTACATTACGATACAAGTGACCTAAGTGGCACTTTATTACACGGCTGGAGTTATCGCCCGAGCGCAGCGAGGGCGATAACTCCGGCCGTGTAATAAAGTTCCACTAAGGTCACGAGTATCGTACTATTTTGTAGCACGTGGTACATAAATCCGCCAAATTAAATCTGTACTCTTCAAAATCAGTAATAAACAAAAACTATGCACTCCACGAATTATAATTAAAAAAATAAAAGCAAAAACTATAAAAAACCAAATACTACGCATCCTGTGAATGATAAATCAAGAAAAAGAAAAGAAAACTATAAATAAACTAAAACTAAACACTCCATGAATAAAAGATCGAAAAAGAAAAAAAAGAATATAATTTCAAAAATATACTCAAAATGTGTAATAATAATTAATTTTTATCAATATAATTGATATTATGTGAAATTGTTTGTTGAAATCATCTTCTATGAAGTCATAAATTTAAATTTTGTTTCACGTATGAATTAGCGTCGCACTATAGGCCCAAACGACTTTTTATTGGACAAAATTAAGTAGCGCCTAATAGAATAGGGTTACGGGGGTCTATCAGGGCTCATTTTGAAGGTCTTATGATGTACTTTCATGGAAAAATATTTATGAAAAGCTTTCCGTGACAGAGATATCTTAAACAACCCGTCAAGACCATGGTTTTTTCAAATTTTTCGCTTATTTCTTCTTAAACGTTAGTACGAACGAAATGAGGACGAAGATACATCACTAATTATTAAAGTAGTGTAAAAAACCTTCAATTTGCTTTTTTGAAAACGTTTCTAGGTGCTATAGAACTCAATTTACAATGATTTTACAACATATTCCGCTTGCTTCTCTTGAGGATTTATTGGAAAAAAAATCAAGATGATAATACATTATAGACCATTAAAGTAAAGTAAAAGAATTATTTTCTTGGTGTTTAAGTGCTATAAAATCGTTTTCACAGCTATTTCAAATGAAAGTAGCGAGTATATTCAACCATTTTCACTTGGCTTTAAGAGGAGGTCACGTATCTCTGTCCTTTTCTAATCAAAGAAATAAGTTTTTTACAAAAACTAATAACTTTAGCAAAAAATGAAGAGAAAGCCGCATCTCGTCTCAAAAAAAGCAATATTTTCTTTGATGAGAAAGAATTAATTTTATTGCTTCGTTTTCAAGAAAACCTTGAAAAACTTAAATCATAGAGGTTAGGTTGGACAATTTGGTTTTTCAAGATTTTCTTGAGAATAAAGCAATAAAATTAATTTTTTCTTATCAAAGAAAATATTGCTTTTTTTGATACAAGATGCGGCTTTCTCTTCATTTTTTGCTAAAGTTATTAGTTTTTGTAAAAAAATAATTTCTTTGATTAGAAAAGGACAGAGATACGTGACCTCCTGTTAAGTGTAATAACCTGTATCAGCCCAAATGAGCATAAATTTTTTATGTTATTCGACTGAATATTTTTCTATGTAATCATAAGTAGAAAAATTTGTAAATTGATTTTTTTAAAGTATTTTTGTCCGTTCTTTTCAAATCTGCTCTTCATTTTTGCCTATAATATTCCATTTTTTCTAAATGGCAACTTTCTTGCAAAAAAAACCATTTAAAAAATTTTTTCATCTTTTCATTGTACTGGCTTGTAATGTTCCCTCTATATAATCATTGCGAACATTGAAAATCCATGGAATAATTATCACACCTATAATTTAAGACGTATAGGATGTCAAAATTCTAAATGGCATATTTAATATGATGATGTTTACAAGAGTTTTTTTTATTTTTTTATTTTTTTATGTTATAACGTATCTCACGTGACATTTCATGTCATTTTTTCCAGTAAGGTAGATAAATGTTCTGACGAAAGTCGGGCAACGTGAAATTTACGGCCAACGGTAGGTTTAGAATATTAAATTATTGAATGATTACAATTTTTACAATCAAACAAATAAATAACAAATTTGGAAAATGAATGTAAGAACTAACAAATTAAAGAATAACAATATATTTTATACAAAAACTTGTAAATTTTTGAAAAAAAATTAATAAATTTAAGAAAATTATAACATTTGTCGCTATTTGGAACTCTATATATTCTTATATCACTATTTTCTTAGATAATTATTATTAAAAAAATCAAAGAATAATTAATTAATTTAGAAAGTGAAAGTTATGACCTTATAACATGAAAAATAATAAAAAAATTAAAAACTCTTGTAAATATCATCATATTAAATCAGCCATTTAGAATTTTGACATCCTATACGTCTTAAATTTTAGGTATGAATTTTAATGTTTACAATGATTATATAGAGAGAACATTACAAGCCAGTACGATAAAAAGCTGAAAAAATTTTTTAAATTGTGTTTTTTGCAAGAAAGTTGCTATTTTGAAAAAATGGAATATTATAGGCAAAAATGAAGAGCAGATTTGAAAAGAACGGACAAAAATACTTTAAAAAAATCAATTTACAAATTTTTCTACTTATGATTACATAGAAAAATATTCAGTCGAATAACATAAAAAATTTATGCTCATTTGGGCTGACACAGGTTATTATACTTAAAGCCAAGTGGAAATGGTTGAATATACTCGCTACTTTCATTTGAAATAGCTGTGAAAACGATTTTATAGCACTTAAACACCAAGAAAATAATTCTTTTACTTAACTTTAATGGTCTATAATGTATTATCATCTTGATTTTCTTTCCAATAAATCCTCAAGAGAAAAAAGCGGAATATGTTGAAAAATCTTATTTTTAAGGAGACTGTTAACTTAAAATCATTGTAAATTGAGTTCTATAGCACCTAGAAACGTTTTCAAAAAAGCAAATTGAAGGTTTTTTACCCTACTTTAATAATTAGTGATGTATTTTCGTCCTCATTTCGTTCGTACTAACGTTTAAGGAGAAATAAGCGAAAAATTTGAAAAAACCATTGTTTCGACGGGCTTTTTAAGATATCTCTGTCACAGAAAGCTTTTCATAAATATTTTTTCATAAAAGGACATCACAAGACCTATAAAATGAGCCCTGGTAGACCCCCGTAACCCTATCCTATTAGGCGCTACCTGATTTTGTCCAATAAAAAGTCGTTTGGGCCTATAGTGCGTCGTAGGAGCGGTGAGGAGGTAACATGTTTAGTATAGCCATAGCAATCCTGCGTGGTAATAGGGGGTTCCCCGTAGCATTTTTTAATACAACGCCTAAATGTCTATACCTCTTCGCTTTACATGTTACGCTACTATCAATTTTAGTTTTACTCGTATCTTACTTGCTTATAATTGTTATTTAATTTGAAGAATGTTAATGTAAAAGAGTTCTAATATACTACAGCTTATTGTTATTTATGAAAATACTTTGTAAAATAATTTACATATAAAATTATTTCTTATTATATACGTACGTTACTTAAGTAAATTCATTATTATACTGTGTAAAAAAGTGCCACCTAGGTAACAGAAAAGCGTTACCTAAATGCGGATTTAGGTCCCGCAGTGCTATAAAATTATAATTTTTTAAGATTTACTTAGCAGCACAAACATTTCAGTTTGTTTTAACGTTTGAGATAAAAATAATGTTTGAGATATAAGGATGAGTGTATTTAAGTTATTGAAAGCTCTGAACAGATTCAAGTGAAAAAAAAAGAAATTGATTTATGGTGTATATGATACTCACTGTCCAGCCACTTTGAGTCATACTTGAGCGTTCTCTTAAAATTGTATGCTTTGTGACCAGTGGTGAAGTTTAACAAATCCGTGCGAAAGATAACAGTATCAGCCTTAGTGAATTCAGCATTGGTACCAGAGTAAAGCGCTGGCAAGTCTCCTGGATTGCCTTTTTCTACCCATACCGCTGTGGAATTGTCCGCAGGATCGTAGGGACACTTTGCAATACCCATACCCATTCCAGGCACGTGCTCTTGCCGCGTCAAGTGGGTAAGGTTGCTCTGTAAATAATACATGATTTTTCGTTTAAAGCAAAATCGATGGTCCTTGATGATGATGCTTAATACAAAGAGTCATCAAATTTATTTTTTATTAAATACTATTATTTATAACAATATCGATATTTTGAATTTATGAATTTTTAATATTCAACAAGTACAATCATTATCATTTGATCTTTCTTGAATTTTCAAACATATAAGTAGAATTTTTAGTTAATTAAAATTAAGTATAAATCACATACACGTAAATTAGAAAAAATATATGACCTAAATATAATAGATTAAAAAGTATTTGAAATTTGTTAAAATTTATTGTTAAACTAAAGAGAAAACATAACGACAACTCAGAAATAATGTTTCAGAGTATCATAGTGTTTGTATAAAGAGTAAACTGATTATGCTCACATAATACGCATGCCCACAACAAACGACTCGTAAAAAAGAAGAGGAACAACGTCGTTGAGAGAGGCCGTATCATTCTGTCCTTGTCTAATCTAAATTTTCTTTATTATTAATAAATTAAATATTTTCATAGAAAAGTAAGACAACCGCCCAATAGAGCAAAAGACAAGCAAACGATTCTTTTTTATGAAAAAATATGAAATTTTGATTATTTTTCGAGTGAAGTCTCAAACGGAAAAACAATCGAACTTGATTGAGTTGATTCAACTGTTTTTCCGTTTCAGACTTCACTCGAAAAATAATAAAAATTTCATATTTTTTCATAAAAAAGAATCGTTTGCTTGTCTTTTGCTCTATCGGGCGGTTGTCTTACTTTTCTATGAAAATATTTAATTTATTAATAATAAAGAAAATTTAGATTAGACAAGGACAGAACTATACGACCGCCTCTTAAGAGAGGTCTATTGCACATTTGGGACTCGTAATCTTTAAATATGACACTGTTCGTATATTTTCCGGCATTGTTACACGGGTACTCAAATGCGCGAATGACTTCGGTAGAATTCGACAGTTAACATAAATCTTGTTTGCTTCAAAGGGAATAAAAAAACTAAGCACGATAAATACTTACATAGATCACCCAGTCCCTTGGCGAATGCGCATTCGTACCGCACAAATACAGTCTGTGACCATCTTCCATTGGTTGTATCACTCGTATGTGATTTCTGCAGTCAAAGTGCTGAAATATAACGAATAACGCTAAATTTACAATCCACGCTCATATATTATCTTCTTTCTGTTTTCAATGCTATTTAGATTAGTAGTAATCGGAAACATATTTTCAATATCACATGAAAATATAATTAATACAACAAATATAAATCTTCGTTATCATCGATTTTACACATGCACATAATAAGTAGAGCGATAAAATATTTTCATCGAAATAAATTTTATAAAAGTAGATTCTGTTCATTTTCGTTGCATTTCAAGTATGATTCCATTTTTATAATAAAATAAAAACTTTATAAATAAAGAATATATTCGACATGCCGTACGAAAACTATCACTCTTGAACTATTTTCGACGAAAAATATTAAGTTTCAATATATTTTGACGAAAACTATTATTTAAATTTTTATGTAAACGAAGACAATCACTCCTGAACGATTTGTGACGAAAAGAATTAAACTTCAATATATGTTGACGAAAACTATAATTTGAATTTTTAGATAAACGAAGACTATCACTGCTAAACGATTTGCGACGAAAAGAATTAAACTTCAATCTATTAGATGAATTTTATTAATATAGATTAGATTGAAGTTTAATTCTTTTCGTCGCAAATCGTTCAGGAGTGATATTCTTCGTTCACATAAAAATTAAAATAATAGTTTTCTTCAACATACATCGAAGTTGAATTCATTTCGTCGCAAATCGTTTAGCAGTGATAGTCTTCATTTACCTGAAAATTAAAATAATAGTTTTTCTCGTATACGGTGGAAATTATAGTCTTCGCCGAATGTCTGAAGGTAATAGCCTTCGAAATCACCGTCGATATATAAAAAAAATATATGTAAAGAACATATATATATATACACATATATATGTATATCGACGGGTCCTATTGAAAAAGACTTATCTCGAAAAAACGTTTGCAACAGACTTATCTCGTAAGAAAAGTTGGAAAAGACTTATCACACCAGTTGAAAAAATCAGCAGGACAATCTTTGGCAATATAGGACAGATTTAAATAAATACAAATTTTTATTATTAACGTTTGTAAAATAGTAAAGAATGTACTAATCAATAGCTTCAAAAATTAAAATTTTTATTCCATAAAGTCTGTCTTATATTTCCATGTTAAGTTTCCAATTTTTCTAGTTTTCGAGATGTCTTTTTCAACTTTTTGCATGAGATAAGTCTTTTTCAAATGTTTTTGCAAGATAAGTCTTTTCTAACCGTTTTTCTGAGATAAGTCTTTTTCAATAGGGATCGTCGATATATATATATATATACTAGGGGGGGTACCCCCCTGCTCGCTCCGCTCGCCAACCCCCTATTTGTTATTTAGGTTACATTATCTTTATTTTTTTATTTTTATCAACTGTAAAAAATATAATTATTAAAATATATTTAGTTATACTCAAAAATATATTTAAATATTTATTACAAACCCATTTTTGTTTTCCTTATTTATATGATGTTATATAATAAAAGTTTTTATTGTTTATATAGAACCAATTTCCATAAATACTAATATCTTATGAATGTCCGTAGCATTAATAAATTTTTGTTTTTTTACCTAAATTATTAAATTTATAAAGTTTGTATTATAAATATATTTCTATATTTTCCACACCACCTAGTATTTTTAAATACCGAGGTATATATGTAGGTGCGTTTTTTTAGTGATTTCCCCAGGAGGCCTATTTCCACTCACATTTTTGAAAAATGTTTTTTTTTTAATAAATAAATAAAAAAAATTTTTTATTTATATATTAAAAATAAAAAATAACATCTTTTAAATATGTTCGCTGAAATATAAAATATTAAAAATAATATGTATATTAAATTTAATATATTTAAATATACAAAAAAATATTACTTATACTTACTATTAAACAGTATTTAGAAATTCAAAAATTTTTTTAATTCATAAATTTAGAATATTAAAAAAATTTTACTTATTTTTATTATGACTAAAAATTTTGAAAACAGAAATTTAAAAAATTTTTATGTATTATCCTTTTTTTTTGTCAATATACTTAGAATTTTTTTCATCTTTTTGTTCTAATTTTTGTAAATATTGTAAAATTATTTAATATAATTGTTTAAAAAATTTTATATAATTTTTTACTTACTTTTACAAATAAAAAATAATATTCCTGGAAAATACTTCTTGGAATTTTTATATGTAATATTAATTATATATACATAATTCATACATATATTTTGTATAAAAATAAATTATTTTTTAGCATGTAAATTTTTGTTTCCTATTAGATTTCGTACTAAAATTTTTCTTACAATAAATACAAAATTTCTTTTTTTTGTACGTGAGTTCTTTCATGTCTTCTAATATTTTTAATTTTAATAAATAAGCCACATGCTCTACAACTTATAGTTTTAATATGAATTCTACTTATATGTATTTTTTAAAATTCAGATATAGAATAAGAATTTTTGCAAAACGGGCATTGAAATACATCCATTTTTCCTATTAATATTAAGTTTAAACATTAATTTTCATTAAATAATAATTTTATAAAAAACTTGGGAAACATTTTAATTATATTTTATACATGGGGATTTATGATTTTATTTAAGTTTAATTTTATTCTGTTTCAATTATATTTAAAAAAATAAAATATAATAAGCATAACACATTTAATAATTTACATCAATGACTTTTTAGGGGTCCACCTTTGCTTTATTTGACATTTTCATTGATTGCAATTTTCTAATGTGAAAGAGAGAGAAAGAGAAAGAGTCTACTAACTCTTTACTTAGCTGCCTACCCGACACTGAAGTGGCTTTTGCTGATCGCTTGCTCTACGCACGCACTAATATTCACAGTGAAAAATTTGTTAGCTTTTGTCGACAAAAATCGCATCATGAGTAGCGCGGCTCACGAAACAGCTACCACTCCGATATTTTCGACTAATTACTTTCTGACAGCTATGCAGAAACTGTTTTAGCTTTCAATTTAATTTAAAACAAGTTTTACAAAAGAAAAAAATCTTTAATTTTAGTGAAATAAAATATCCTTTAAGTGAATCAAATTTACCCAACAAAATGAAATTTGGAAATCAATTAATCGTTAAAATTAAATGAAATGAATTAATAAAAATGGTAAGAATTTAAATAAATTATTTATTGAAAATTTCCGTCCAAATAATGTTATCAAATATTATTAAAAGTTTTACATCTTGACAAAGCAACGTATAATTGACCATGTAAAAACAATGGTCTTCTTATAAATAAGCCTACATTATCGAAACTTTGACCTTGTGGTTTATTTATAGTTATTGCAAATGCTAATGTAATTGGAAATTGTTTTCTGTAAAGAATAAATGGTAATGAAGAATTATTTCCTGTATTTAAAGTAATTTTTGGAATAAAAACTTTATTTCTACTTTTATCGCCTGTTATTATTTCAGCTTCAATATTATGTTTATATAAATTTATAATTTTTAATCGTGTACCATTACATAATCCTTCCGATATACTTGAATTTCTTAACAACATTACTATAGCATTAACTTTTAAATTAACTTATGAGGTGGTAAACCTTCTTTAATTTTATTTAAAAATTCTATTTGGTAATTCAAATAAATGTTATCATCAGTTTGATCAACACCTTTATGCGTAGCGTAATCAATACTATGATATGTTTCAGTTTTTCCATTTAATAAATTTAATACTTCTTTATTTAAATTATCAATATCTTCATTATGAGGAGCTAATATAATTTTTTCTTTGCAACAATTTTTATTAATATTTGAATAAATTTTAGAACAAATATCGTTAGTTTGTAATTTGTTTGGAATTATGAAAGGGTTTATTTTGCCATCAAAAATTTGTAATAGAAATGAAGCAAATTTTTTATTTTTAGATCGAATATTTTTTTGTTAATTTTAATATACTAAAAAATTGCCATAAATATGAACTTTTTATTGTTTCTTCTATAATTAAATTTTTATTTCCATGTTTAACAACTGGTAAAATTTGTCGAAAATCACTACCTGAAATAATTAATTTTCCACCAAAAAGAAAATTACTATTACAAACATCTTTTAATGTATTATTTCTAATGCTTTTTTGGAATCATTGATGCTTCATCCCATATTATTATATCAGCTTCTCTTAATTTTTTTTTATCTGATTGTAATTCTAAAAATGCATTTTTAATTGTATTTAAATTTAAAGGTGATCTAAAAGTCTTATGACTTGTCATTCCTTTACGTAATAAAGTAGATGCAATACCAGTCCAAGCCATAGACAAAATTTTTTTATTAATTGATATAAAATAAAATATTAAAGTTTTATAAAAAAAAGTTTTTCCTGTTCCTCCAGGACCATCGATAAAATATATTTTTTTTATTATCTTTTTCAGTTAAAATTTCAAAAATTAATTTTTGTTCATCGTTTAATTTATTATACATTGATTAAAAATTTTTTTTTGCTTTCTATTTCATCATGATGATTATTGTTCACAGTAATTGAATTTATTTTTGGTTCAGGTAAACCAAAATCTTTACAAGATATATATTCATTAATAAAATTATTATTAAGTTCAAATAAAGCATTATTTTCTTTATTTTCATTAAAATCTTCAACAAAATAATTAGTAGTGGAGGTTGGCGCGCTTGCGCACAGGGGGCTTGCGGAATTTCCATTTTACCATGTTTGATGTCATTTATTCTTTTAAGCAATAATTGTACATTTTATAAAATTTATCATAAAAATTATTAACTTAATATGTTTGTTCTATATATTTAAAGTAATAGCAGTAGGTGCAAACAATAAAAATTAGCACAGACTCTCTCCGTCTCACTCTTATACTCACACATTAAGCATAAAAATCTACGTTGTGCTGTGCAACTTACAACGAAGATGGATATATGCGTATACTATATCATAGTATACGAGTAATTTTTTATCCTCGTTACAAGTGGTACACTTGATTCATTAGATACCCATTATAAAATAATTCAAAGTAATAATCAAAATATTCAAAAACATTGATCTAATTTAAAATATAAAAATTATAATGTTAAAAGAACATTTTGAATTTAAAATAATTTCAATGAGTTAATGTTTTACAGTTTTACTTAGTAGTGGAGGTTGGCGCGCTTATGCACAGGAGGCTTGCGAAATTTCAATTTTACCATGTTTGATGTCATTTATTCTTTTAAACAATAATTGTATAAAATTTTATAAAATTTATCATAAAAATTATTAACTTAATATGTTTGTTCTATATATTTAAAGTAAAAGCAATAGGTGCAAACAATAAAAATTAGCAAGAAGCTTTTTAAATGATGGAATTTGAATGAAATTGAGGATCAAAGAGGATGAGCTAAGGAGCAGCTAAGGAAGAGGAACAAAAACGTAAAATAACGTAAAATAACACAAAAAAAAAGGTAAAATTTGAGGATTTACCTGAGGACGAGCAAAAATGACCTAAAATAACGTAAAAATAACGGAAAAAAGTGATGGATTTTTTGAGGAAGAGAAAAGGAAGAGAAAATGAAGACATGAAGAAACTCAAAAGAAGAGAAAAAGAAGAGGGGAGGAAGGGAAAAGAAAAGGAAGAGGAACAAATAACGTAAAATAACGTAAAAAATAAGAGGAAAAAAAAGAGGATCAAAATTAGGTAAGAGGATGAGGAAAAGAAGAGAAGGGGAGGACCTTGGTCGTAGAAAATTTCCTTACAACTATATAATATAGATATATATATATTAGAAAGGTCGTTATTTCCCGAAACTTACTGAGCATCGCTCCCAACCCTTAGATCGATGTGTTTATACTAAAAATTGAAAAAGCAGCTGGAATACCTTGTTGGAATAGAGATTTAACCTTGCCGAATCGCAAAAAACCGTATTTTTTTATTGTTTTTTCTTATTTTTTTTTCTACATGCGGCTATGACTAAAAAATTTTTTTTGAGACTTTCTTTCACACTTTTTCTATTGCCGTCAGTTAAAATAATATCTTATGGGGTGATTTTAGAGCCAAGAAACATTTTTTTTCCGAATTGTTGCTCTTGAAATATTAAAAAATTTTACTCAAACGGGTTTATCCCCGTGTATTTTGAGGTTAAAAGTACCTTACAATTTTTTTTCATTTAAACAACCAATATAACTTTAAAGAAGGCTTAAAGATCTTCAATTTCCTTTTTTTATAAAAGTTTCGCGGTGCTTCTGATACTGAGATATGGCCATTTGAATTTGATAGGAAATTCCTAGAATAAAATCTGTAAACATCGTGAGCATGCAATTAACTATCAACTCGCTCTGATCACAAATTCAGTTTCAAAGCACATAGAAACGGTCTAAGTAAAGTAAAATGAAGGTCTTTATCTCAACAAAAAAGTGGCGCTAGGTGTCTTTCGCACAGTCAGAGTTACGAAATTAGTAAATACTCATATAGAAATAATTTTCGTAAATATCTGTAAATATCTGTAAATATCTCTAAATAACTGTAAATAATTAATAAAAAGTATTGAGACTGAAACATTAATAAAAGTTATTTACACTTATTTATTATTATTGACAATTATTTATAGTTATTTAGTTATTTACGATTACTAACTGATTTTAAAAGTTATTTACTATTATTTACAAACACTTACAGTTACTTACTCTTAATTACTAATATTTACTATTATTTACAATTTTCAAAATTTTTAGGTAAGTAAATAGTTTATTGTTATTTATAAATATTTACGATGATTTACAGTTATTTATAGTTATTTACTTTCGTTCTCTTAGATAATTTTTCGGAACGCATGTACGCTTACCGTTAAATGATTTTTTCCGAAGGTGTACCGAAAATGACAACGTCGCATATTTAGTCTATGGCGTAAGCGAACTATGAATTATACATCGAGTTTCGAATCATCAATCTTTGCAACTACGTCAATTGCACTCTGTTGGCAAAACAGCATCAAAATTTTTTAATTATCCTGTCAAATTTATAATTATATAAAAAATATGAATTGAAACTAAATTTTAATTTGAATTATGCTGTGAAATATATAATTGTATAAAAAAAATGAATTGAAAATAAATGTTAATAATTATAAATAATTATAAAATTAAAAAATAAAGCAAAATTTGTTCTTTATTTAGAACTTCAAATAATATAACATCAAACTTTTATAATTTTTTATTATTAAAACTTTTGAGAAAATTTATGATTTTTTTTAAAATAATTAACTACATTAATTTCAATACAATTTAAATTCATAATTGTAATACATAAACTATGTTTTAATACAACTTTTTATTTATTAAATATATAAATATGCATATATCTGAAAGAAACATGATCTACAAATTTCATGCTTGAATAAACTTCTAATTTTTCTATTATGAATTATTATATTAATTTTAATAAAGTTAGTATGACATAATGAGTGTCTTCTAAATATAATAGTTGACAGAACCATTGCTTTCAAGATTTACATAATTTTATTCAATTATTTTTAATAAAATTTTACATAAATTGATGATTTATAAAATTATTGTTGTAATTAATCAATTATGAATCAGAGTTATGTATACGGGCTCCATTAATAGCTATTTTAACAGCAGCATCAAACCCCAGATCAACTTCAGTATCTGCAATTTATCGAAGAGTTTATAAACTAAGAAACAAGGAAACTGTAACTTCTTCGCTTGCAAACAGTTAAAGCAAGACGTGCATCTCATTTCTTTCTACAGGAATGCTTATTAATTAACTACTGAGTAAATGAATGGACTCGTTCCAGTATGCTTTTGTTTAAATATCCTATCTTGCATCCGGAAGGATATAAATTTTTACTGGATACAAATTTGACTGAACAAGGAAGAAATTTAAACTTTAAATTTCTTGACGAGTGTTTGTTATTCCAGTATTCCAATATTTACATCTCCTCGATATAACCAATACAACATCTATGGTTCTGTTAATGGCGAATAAAGGAATTTTACTCTATTTTACTCTGTTAGTAGCTTGCACCTGCTATATAATCTTAGCGGCTTCAACATCATTTATGATTCCAAAACATAATTTATTTTAGAATATTAATTTTTTAATTATTACAAATATTATACTTTTAGACATGATTTAATTTAATTAAGACATGATCCACAAGTCTTATGCTTTATAACACTTGAGAATGTTTGATTAAATTTGTAATATTTCTAAATAATAATTATATTATATTACATACAATTAACATGACATAATGTGTGTTTTCTATGAATACTCGTTTACGTAATCAAAGCTTTTTATGATTCCATAATTTTATTAACCCATCGCCTCCAATCAAATTTGAAATTAATTTCTTACTTATTGAATTTTCATTTTTATTTGTTTGTTGTGAATCCATAAAAGCTATTGGTATGAAATTCCATACTTACTATTATAAATTAGTCGAGGAGTTGATAAACTGTGAAACAAGTAAACTGCAGCTTCTTCGCATGCAAACAGTTGAAGCAAGACATGCACCTCATTTCTTTCTACAGAAATGCTTATTAATTAACTACTGAGTAAATGAATGGACTTTTCCCAGTATGCTTTTGTTTAAATATCCTATCTTGCATCCGGAAGGATATAAATTTTTACTGGATACAAATTTGACTGAACAAGGAAGAATTTTAAACTTTAAATTTCTTGACGAGTGTTTGTTATTCCAATATTCCAATATTTACATCTCCTCGATATAACCAATACAGCATCCATGGTTCTGTTAATGGCAAATAACGGAATTTTACTCTATTTTACTCTGTTGGTAGCTTGCACCTGCTATCTAATCTTAGCAGCTTCAACATTATTTATGATTCCAAAACAATTTATTTTTGAATATTAATTTTTTAATTATTACAAATATTATGCTTTTAGATATGATTTAATTAAAAAAAAGACATGATCCACTAGTCATATGCTTTATAACACTTGAGAATGTTTGATTAAATTTGTAATATTTGTGAATAATAATTGTATTAGATGACATAATGTTTGTTTTCTATGAATACTTGTTTACGTAATCAAGGCTTTTTATGATTTCATAATTTTATTAATCCATCGTCTCTAATCAAATTTGAAATTAATTTCTTACTTATTGAACTTTTATTTTTATTTATTTATTGTGAATCCATAAAAGCTATTGGTATGAAATCCCATACTTACAATTATAAATTAGTCGAGAAGTTGATGAACTGTGAAACAAGGAAACTGCAGCTTCTTCGCTTGCAAACAGTTGAAGCAAGACATGCACCTCATTTTTTTCTACAGGAATGCTTATTAATTAACTACTGAGTAAATGAATAGACTCGTTCTAGTATGCTTTTGTTTAAATATCCTATCTTGCATCCGGAAGGATATAAATTTTTACTGGATACAAATTTGACTGAACAAGAAAGAAATTTAAACTTTAAATTTTTTGACGAGTGTTTGTTATTTAAAAATCTAACATTTCTTTAATACAACCAATACTGCAAACTTAAAATGTATTGAAAAATATTTTTTTAACATTATATATTTTAGGCACTTCATTTATATTTGATATAACTATAAATACTTTAAAACTTTATAATAACAAAATTTTTAAATTATTCTTTGAAATATATAATTATATAAAAATGTTAACTTGGAACTACGTTTTAATGATTATAAATGACTTTGAAATTAAAAAATAAAGCAAAATTTCTTATATCATATCTTTATTTAAAACCTTAATACATAAAACTTTTATAATTTTAAATCTTAAAACCACTTTTATGAAATCACAACAGGTGTATTTTGTGCACTGCTTGTGCAGTGTGCAAACAAAGCTTGAAAAAAATTTTAAATCAGAGTTTAATAGATTTCTTAATTATTTCTAAAATAAAGTCATCAAAAATCAATAATCAATAAATCCACCTTTATTATCTATCACTTTCTGCAATCTTCGTGGGACAGAATCGCATAAATTATGAAAATATTCTGGATTATCAAATAAGGCAGTTCATGCTTCTTGAACGAGTTCCACGAGCTACTCACAATTTCGTGCCATTCCAGGTCTCCACCCTATTAAAAAAAAACACGTGATTTTTGCACGTGAAAAAAACACGTGTAAAATACACGTATTTTATACACGTGTTTTTTACATGTAAAATTTGCGTGTTTTTTCACGCATATTTTTCACGTGTATTTTTCAGGTGTATTTTTCGCATATTTTTAATAGCTTCTACTGTTCGGCCTCTTATATCTGCGTCTTCCAAATTTGTGTAAGGGATGACAAAACTTAGAAAAACGCCACCTAGTGACTTGAAGTCAAACCGACGTAATCGATCATTAATAGTGATTTAATTCACTAGGTGGCGTTTTTCTAAATTTTGTCATCCCTTATACAAATTTGGAAGACGCAGATATAAGAGACCAGATGGTAGAAGGTCTTCAAAAAGCTATGAAAAAATATGTGAAAAATACACCTAAAAAATACACGTGAAAAAAACACGTGAAAAATATGCGTGAAAAAACACGCAAATTTTACATGTAAAAAACACGTGTAAAAGTACGTATATTTTACACGTGTTTTTTTCACGTGCAAAAAACACGTGTTTTTTTTAAATAGGGCATCCTCTCACCATATATGACCAGACATTCTCGATGATGTTGAGATCTGGTGAACGTGGTGGCCAGTCAAATCTCTGAAGCTGAGGATGTGCTGCGTACCAATCACGCACTATATGTGCGGTATGTATAGGACTATTATCCTCCACTATATCAATTGGCACCTCATCGTCTGCGTATAGTTCTCGTAGAATTGGCAGAAGCTAATTTTCAAGAATGTTCACCTATGCTTAAGCATTGAGTCTTCTGTCAATACGAAAAATACGACCAAGACCATCTAGTCTAGGCGCCCAGAGGGTTTCGTATGAAGTTAGAGGTCCCACCAAGCAAGCAGGTGATTTATACGTATTTTGAGCCGCTGAATCCGAATTTGCAACTTGCTTTTCGCGCAAATGGTCGAGTAATTTGTTATAAACAAATTAATTGTTTAAATGACTATAGTTTATGAACTACAATAGATGACGTAATTTTCTCTGCAAAAACTTGTTCTTTAATAAAAAAAACAAAAAAAATCGTTTTTGTTGCGTTTCGATTCGATAATTAGAACCAGAGATATGGCAAATATATTGCAAAAAAACATAGAGACGTAGCGCTAGCGCGGAACGCCTTGGTAAAAAACCTTATAACTCGACTACTAATTGATATTTTTTGAAGTCCAACATGTGTTTGAAAAATGTCAGAGTCTCAGCTTTAATGATAAATTGTTATATGTTACTTTCAAATGTTGATAAATAAGCTAGAATGATTTGAAGCAGAAAAAATTTTCAATTTTTCAGAATTGTCTTTGTTTATAACGAAATAATATAGGTTAGCGAACAAAATATTTCTATATTTTTGATAGAGAATGATAGGAAATTTGATCTAATTTGAGAATCTGTCCGGTTTTTCAAATTTAAGTAAGTAGAACCTGAGATATCGTAAATTTAAGCTGTAGCGCCAACTCCTTGCAATACGACATATTTGTGCAATATAGCGATCGCTTTCCTTTTTAAAAATTCTTTTATTATAAGGTAAGTAATCTCATCCTTTTCTAATAAAATCACTTTTGACTCGACTCTATTTTATATACTCTGTCATAATATTAATGATGTATAATCTTCGAGCATTTACTACTGGAGGAAGCCTCCCAGCTATTAACTACGTTACAAGGCGAAGAGAGAAAAAGCCTCTATTTTGGTACGAGCTATCTCTCTCTCACTTTCTTAGTGGGAAACAGAAGCAACCAATCAAATCAGGCTAGAGAGAGACAGCACGTACCAAAATAGAGGCTTTCTCTCTCTTCGCCTTGTAATGCTTTCTGCCATTTGGAGGCTTCCTCCAGTAGTATATGCTCGAAGTGTATAATACATTTAAATGAAGTAGATTTAGGTTTTTAAATAATCATTGATTTTTCTACTATAATAGTAAACAATTTACTCAACTTATGGAGTATTTTTACATTTGTTAATTTTTTTGCAATTGCAAAATGAACAACAATCTATTTTATTCAAAAAATTTGTTTTAACCTTCCGATTTATTAGAGTCATCTATTTTTAGCTGAATCCTTTTTTATTTAATTTTTATTTAATTTCCTAATACAGAGTTAAAATTAATTGTATTACAAAAAAATGAAATTACTTACCTTATAATAAAAGAATTTTTAATAAGGAAAGCGATCGCCATATTGCACACATATGTCGTATTGCAAGGAGTTGGCGCTACAGCTTAAATTTGCGATATCTCAGGTTCTACTCACTTAAATTTGAAAAACCGGACAGATTCTTAAACTAGATCAAATTTCCTATTATTCTTTATAAAAAATATAGAAATATTTTGTTCGCTAACCTATATCATTTCGTTATAAACAAACAAGATTCTGAAAAATTGAAAATTTTTTCTGCTTCAAATCATTCTAGCATATTTATTAACACTTGAAAGTAATATATAACAATTTATCATTAAAGCTGAGACTCTGACATTTTTTAAACACATGTTGAACTTCAAAAAATATTAATTAGTAGTAGAATTATAAGGTTTTTTACCAGGGCGTTCCGCGCTTCCGCTACGTCTCTATGTTTTTTTGCAATATATTTGCCGTATCCCTGGTTCTAATTATCGAATTGACATGCAACAAAAACGATTTTTTTTGTTTTTTTATTAAAGAACAAGTTTTTGCAGAGAAAATCACTGCGTCTATTGTAGTTCATAAACTATAGCCATTTAAACAATCAATTTGTTTATAACAAATTACTCGACCACTTGCGCGAAAAGCAAGTTACAAATTCGGATTCAGCAGCTCAAAATACATATAAATCACCTACTTGCTTGGTGGGACCTCTAACTGCATACGAAACCCTCTGGGCGCCTAGACTAATCACCGTTCACCAACGCTACGAAAAATTATTTAAGACATCGAAAGTAAATAACTATAAATAACTGTAAATCATCGTAAATAATTATAAATAACAATAAACTATTTACTTACCCAATAATTTTGAAAATTGTAAATAATAGTAATTAAGAGTAAGTAACTGTAAGTGTTTGTAAATAATAGTTAATAACTTTTAAAATCAGTTAGTAATCGTAAATAACTAAATAACTATAAATAATTGTCAATAATAATAAATAAGTGTAAATAACTTTTATTAATGTTTCAGTCTCAATACTTTTTATTAATTATTTACAGTTATTTAGAGATATTTACAGATATTTACAGATATTTACGAAAATTATTTCTATATGGGTATTTACTAGTTTCATAACTCTGACTGTGCGAAAGACACCTAGCCACTTTTTTGTTGAAATTAAGACCTTCCCTAGTGGAAATCGAATTTGTGAATAACTGTGAATAACTGGAAATAACTGTTATAAAATGTTCAGATTGAGACAGGAATAACAGTTAGCATCAGTTATTCTCAGTTATTCCCAGTTATTTCCAGTTATTTACAGATATTCCCAGTTATTCACAGTTGAGTTAAGAAATAATTTGAAAAATTACAGATACTATAACAGTTATTCATAGTTATTTTCAGTTATTTCCAGTTATTTCCAGTTATTCATAGATATTCCCAGTAATTTCCAGTTAAGTTGAAAAATAATTTGAAAAATAAAAGGTATTAAAAAAATGATAAAAGTTATAATATAGCGAAACTGAAAATAAATGTTAATAATTGTAAATAACTAGAAATAACTGGGAATAACTGTGAATAACTGTTATGCATCTATGATTTTTCTCTGATTTTTCAAATTATTTGTCAATTCAAATGGAAATAACTGGGAATATCTGTAAGTAACTAGAAATAACTGGGAATAACTAGTGCTAATTGTTATTCCTGTCTCAATCTGAACATTTTATAATAGTTATTTCCAGTTATTCCCAGTTATTCACAGTTATTCACAGATTTTATTTCCACAAGGGTTCATTTTGCTTCACTTAGACCGTTTCTATGTGCTTTAAAACTGAATTTGTGATCAGAGGGAGTTGATAGTCAATTGCATGCTCACGATGTTTATAGATTTTATTCTACGAATTTCCCATCAAATTTAAATGGCCATATCTCAGTATCAGAAGCACCTAGAAACTTTTATAAAAAAGGAAATTGAAGATCTTTAAGCCTACTTTAAAGTTATGTTAGTTGTTCGAATGAAAAAAAATTATTAAGTACTTTTAACCTCAAAATACACGAGAATAAACCCGTTTGAGTAAAATTTTTTAATATTTCAAGAACAACAATTCGGAAAAAAAATTTTTCTTGGCTCTAAAATCACCCCATAAGATATTATTTTAACTTACGGCAATAAAAAAAGTGTGAAGAAGGGTCTCAAAAAAATTTTTTCAGTCATAGCTGTATGTAGAAAAAAGAAAAATAAGAAAAAGCAATAAAAAATACGGTTTTTTGCGATTCGGCAAGGTTAAATCACTATTCCAACAAGGTATTCCAGCTGCTTTTTCAATTTTTAGTATAAACACATCGATCTAAGCGTTGGGAGCAATGCTCAGTAAGTTTCGGGAAATAACGACCTGTCTAATATATATATATATATATATATTTATATACAGTAGACTTTCTCCAACTCGAACCTCTCTAACTCGAAGTTCTCTCGAAGAAAAAAAAATTCGGTCTCTTCGAAAAGTTCCTCTAACTCGAAAAAATACATGGAAAAATTATACCTCTTTAACTCGAATTTTATTTGATTAGATTTGTATGGATTAAAATTATCAACGAAAGAAATTTTAAATTTAAATTCTAAAATTTAAATTTCTATAATTCAAAATTACTGTTATATTTGTTTATATTTTTGTAATGACTAGTGTAAAGTTAGTGTTATTTTCAGTGTACAGTCTGTATTCATGATGAGTGCTTCTAATCGCAAATTAAAGTGTTTATCTATTGAAGAGGAAGTAAAAGTTATTCAGGCTGTTAATGCAAAATTAAAATCCAAGCAAGATATTGCAAAAGAATTTGGCATACCTCCAAGTACCTCGTCAACTATTTTGAAAAACCAAGAAGAAATATTAAGATTTGCTTTAAATGATACTAGCCGAAAAAGAAAACGAGGGTGTGAATTTTCGGAAGTAGAGCAAATCGTGTTAAAGTGGTTTAAGCAGTGCCGTGATAATAATATTAGTTTATCAGGTCCTTCAGTACGCGAAAAGGCTATTGACTTTGCTAAACTTTTAAATGTTACCGACTTCACTGCGAGCGGTAGTTGGCTTGAAAAATTTAAACAAAGACATGACTTGGTCTTGGTATGTGAAGAAGTATGCAATGATTGGAAAAAGAAATTGGAGCTGCTTACATCTACGTACAAACTCGATAACATATTTAATGCAGATGAAACCGTACTTTTTTATAAGTGCTCACCAGATAAAACTCTTTGTTATAAAAAAGAATCTTGTTATGACGGAAAGAAAAGCAAAGAAGGAATAACGTTGCTTTTTGTAGTAAATGCAAGAGGAACTGAAAAACTTAAGTCATTTATGATTGGAAAATCTACTAAACCACGATGTTTTAAAAATGTTAAAACTTTACCTGTGAATTATAAAGCAAATAAAAATGCTTGGATGATGGGAGATTATTTTTGTGAATGGTTGCTTGATTTAAATAAAAAAATGAAAAATGAAAAAAGGAAAATTATTTTATTTATTGTCAATTGTTCAGCTCATACAAGTGTTAGTCCGCGGCTGAGTAATGTACAAGTAGAATATTTTCCGGCAAACGCCACTTCAAAACTGCAACCACTTGATCAAGGAATAATTCAAAATTTAAAGTGTTTCTACCGCAGAGAAGTTGTACAAAGAATTCTTAGTAACATCGAAACAAAACAAACACCTTCCATAAGTTTGTTAGATGCAGTTACAATGGCAACTAAAACTTAGCAAAATGTTAGGGAAATAACTATTCGGAATTGTTTTAAAAAAGCCGGGTTTACTATTAAACATGTTATTGAAAAAGATGAAGTTGTAGAGTGTGACATGTCAACTATTAACAACCTTTTAAATGTGCTCGAGCCTGTCTCCTTTCGAGATTTTGTTAATTTCGATAACGATCTAGCTATTAGTGGAAAACTTACAGAACATGAAATAATAAAAAGTGTATGTAAACACGAAGAAGAAGAAGAAGAAGGCGATACAATCGAACATGTGTTAGAAAACGAAGCAAAATATGCTTTGAATAAATTAATTACTTTTTTTGTAAATGGCCATGTATTTTCCCAGTTAATAGATATTGATAATGCTATAGACGTTGCTATTTCTAAAAATTTAAATAAAAAAAATTACTGATTATTTCAATAAAGTATAATAAAATATATAACGATAAATTAAACCTCTCTAATTCGAATTTATTTATCACCTCGATAATTCAAACTCTCTATAACCCGAAACTCTCTCTAATTCGAAAAAAAATTTCGGTTCCTTGCACTTCGAGTTAGAGAGAGTCTACTGTATACTTGTGTGTACTTATATATATATATATAAGTACACACAAGTATATATATATATATATATATATATATATATATATATATAAACATATAAACCGTTTATGTCTTACAAAGTGCACGTACCTCTGATTTGCCCTTTGATACACAGTTGGCCACGTTACTTGGTTCCAGGTTAAGAACATCTCTCTAAAAAACATAAATAAAAACGTCAATTAGAAAATTTAAATTTAAATTCGTGCATTTTATTCTCGAAATATATTTTAATCTCGTATCGAGACGTAATTCATATTTTTTCTTTTTTTTTTCTTTTCATATTATTTTACACTAATTTTTAAGTGTCCCAAAAGTTAGCGGCAGCATAACGTAGTCCAATCATATAAAAAATATTTGTTGTATTTTTATTTAGAGAAACGTGAAAGAGAATAATCCAGACTATGATTTTGTTTTTTAAATTTTGTATTAGGATGAGTAGGTGACTAATGTATATTGTATATTAACAGTTGCGGATAGTAATAGTAGGTTTTCTGTTGTTTTAAGAGACGCAGTCGGCGTCTTATAATAGAGCACCGAAATGACTACCTCTTTGCTTCACATGTTACAATGATGTTAGCTTTAATTTTACTCGTATTTCACGTGCTTATTATTGTTATTTAATTAAAAAATTTTAATACAAAATATTTAAAATAGTCTACACTTTATTTATTTGTGTATTATTGTCAATAGCCATAGATTTCTCATAAAAATTAATACGTTATTGCATGTATGACTTTGATAGTACATTATTGTTTAGCATGAAGCTTACCGACCGTAGTGTGCAATAATAGGCTACTTAAGTCACAAGTAGCTGTGTATCAAAAAGCGAATTTAGGACACAGTGTGCTATGAAAAATATTCTTTACTTTTTACTTGATTATCAATTTGAAAATTGTTGAAAATCATCTTTATTTTCATTGTTATCAGTAAAATAAAAAAGTCTTACAAGGAAAGTCCCCCAACCCGACCTCACCAATTTCAATTATTCTGTGATATGTTGTAATACTCGACAAAATAAGAGACACGTATTTTTTTTGTCCTGACATCCACTCTAAAAGGGTGAAAAACACTCCTTAAGTTTACCCCAAAAAATCGTTTATTGTCATATTTCGGCTTCTAATTAATATTTTTTGATAAAACAAAGTGTGAAATATTTGTCATAAGAAGTGTAAGATACTAGATATATTTATAACCCAAGGGATTGCAACCCTTATGTTGTATTTTAAAAAAACTCGATTTTTATGCTTTTTATTCTATAAAAACCAAAATATGAGCTCAAAAAAAATAAAATAAAGCATTTTTGTTTACTTTATTGAATATTTTAATTGACGTATTTCAACATTTTTTAAGTTATCACCTCAAATATCGTAAACTACCCCGTAAAATAATTGACCGCATGCAAATAATGAAAAATTATTTTTTTCTTATGATTCGTTACACGTGAAAACGGAATATAAATTAGAACAAAAGCAACTACGTTATACGTTTTTTACTATATTTTAATATAATTTTTAATGTGATAATTTTTTTTTAATACTTATATTTAAAGACTTATTATAATATAATATTTTGTCATAGTATGTTAGAATTACTTTTAATAATCATCAGTACAGCTGTTTATCTTCATTATTATTATTATTAATATCACTATTATTACTATTATTATTATTATTATTATTATTATTATTATTATTATTATTATTATTATTATTATTATTTATGTTGTTACTGTTATTATTTTTATAGGCAAAAGCATAAATATTTTATTTAATCAAATTTTGTATTTTTTTTGTGATAGGCATTACAATCTAATTATTTTAAACATATAAATATTTTAATTTCATTCAAAATACAACAGCTTACATGATTGAAAATATCAGTATTATGTTTACTTATCAAAGCCAGAAGTTATTTATGTATATTTTCTTGTTTATAGATTACTAAAGGAAGATATCTCATCAAAAATACTTTAATCTCGCTTATAGCAAACAAAAAAATTTACTCAATTTTTTGTTATTGAATGAAGTTTCAGAGAAATGAAACAATCATTTTTTTCCAATACTGACTATTAAAAACATTTAATTTTTTATAATTAAGTTTTTAAAATAAATCTATATCGAATAAGTTCCACAGTTATTTCTACAATTAATCTTCTAACTTTTGGGTACTTACGTGATTATTTTATAATTCATATTCTTAAACTCATTAATTATTTATCCTAATAAAGTGTTATTACTTAATGCTTTTATTTTATTGTTAGATTTAAAGATGAATATCAATCCCTTAAATGTAGTAAATTTATTATTAGCGTGTTTTCAAACTTTGCAAATACCAAACAGCGAAGTAAAAATAACTAAATTTATTACTCCGAAAATATTTATTGCTGACGTGAAATCTTGCCTGTCATCAATTGGGATGAAAAATGTGTATGATTCAAATCAGGGTGGGTTCCCGTTGGAAATGCATTCTGGAAGAACATTAGCAGTTGAAGGAGAAAAACAATTGCAATGCCTAGTACAGTCAATTTCATCAACAACTCATAGCTACACGATCCAACCACTCATATCAGCTACTAGACAACTTCTCTCACCACTTTTTCTTGATGTAAAAGAATCATCTGGTCAATTCGGTCCTGTAGTAGAACGAACCTTATTTAGATCAGAAAACATGCACATAGAAGCATCATAGTCGAGAAAATTAGCTGCAAGTGAGTCATCTTTCATTTATTATAATGCAATTACAAAAAAAAAGTTTATAGATATGTTTTTTAATTATAGACCACATCAAAAATTGGTTAGAAAAAGTATTTTATCTGAATGTAGGGCTACAGTCTATATTATTACTAGATTCCTGAAGTAGACACTGTGATAAAGTCATAGAAGAAACAATGCCAGAAAATAAAATGATTAACAGAAACAATAGAAAAGATTCAACCACTTGATGTATATCGATTTCACATTTGGAAAAAATTTATACGACACTTTTAAGATCAAGTGACTTTGATGGATTATAACATTCACATTTAAGGTATTTCTATCGAAGTGAGAGAGAGCGCTATATTTGTGCGAGTGAGATAAAAGTTGAAGATTTGTATAAATAAAAACGTGGCAACAGTGTAGCACTCGATAATAAACATTTAAATGGCATATTGTTTTGAATTTTTGGTTATGATTGGAATTAATGGTTATGAATTTATTTCTTTAATTTAAGAATTTATGAATTATCAAAGTTTTGCCGCTTTGTTATGTAATAAAATTGTTAAAAGAGCGAATTTCGTATTATCGTTGCTTATTACTTAATGACATACTTTTAGTAGACAAACAATATTACTTTTTTTTTATGATCCAAATTATAATTTTAAGAAATAAAATTTTTATTTCTGAGTTTAATAATTATATAGAATCTAATATTGTGAATTAAAATTATATAAGCAATTTCATCAGTTATCATTTTAATTTTGCATAAATAACCTATATGAAAAAACAAAATATATAAACATATGTGATTTTAGTTATATATAGCTAGATATACAATTTATTTTGTAATATATTTACAAAAAGAGCGTGTAATGCAACAATTACAATAAAAATAAAAATATATAAAATACTTAAAAATAATATTGCATATTAAGGTAGTTCTATCGTCACTCTCTAGTCAATGTAAAGATAAGAAAAAATATTCATATATATATATATATGAAATGCATTATAAATTATTCAAAACATTTTTTAATATTTTTAATAGTTTCATTAAACTGGGATTATTAATGATAGGAAATCATCAAAGATTTTTGCAGACATTGATTTGACTAAAATTCAAATAGGTTAACGAATTTTGACATATGATAACACGTATTTTGACTTTCAAAACATTCTATTTCCAAACTAACCTACATTTTACCACATTTTACGCATTTTAGTAATCAATATCTCAATATTTTACACGATAATGTATATGTTGATGGATATTTTTTCAAATTTTAACATCTAAACTATTGAATTTTTGTTTTTCAAACATCTATTAGATCGAAATCAATAAAAATTCTTTCTTTTACTGATTCCCAACGTAAGTTTCTCATAAGAACCCATGTTAAAATACTAAATTTCAATAATTATTTTTATAAAATTTTACACGATAAGCAGCATTGAAACTTCGCAAATATTTTAATTACATGCAAAACTATAATTCTACCACACAATAATTTTATTTTTAAATCATTCGAAAAATGATAGAACTACCTTAAAAATAGAAATTGCACAGTATGATATCACAGCCATAAAGAATAATAGAATTAATAATACTGTGATAGTAAGTCTATAAATTCAATAAAATTAATATCACAGATAAAAAACCAAACAAGAATAAATACACGCCATGAATATAAAAAATATGTTAAAAATCAGTCTCAAATATCTATCAGTCAGTTAATTAACAGAAAGCGCGAGTTGCAATGCTAATAGAAGGATATAATAATATTGCTATTGTACGATCCGGTTGGTGTAAGAAGTCTTTATGTTTTCAGCACTTTTTTGAAGAAAATCATTATTGTAAACAATTTGAAGAATAAGATACTATAATTTTCCTGAGAAAGCAGAATAAAGATAAATAAAAATGTTCTAATAATAGTATATTATCCACCTAGGGAGTAAAAACGAAAAATGTCTTAAATCGTATGTAAATGTCACCTGAGCCGAAGGCGAGGGTGACAAACATACGATTTAAGGCATTTTTCATTTACTCCCATGGTGAATATACTATTTTTTTGCCTAGTGAGACCGCAAATGCAACCTTTGCAATCGGGCACAGGGAGACAAGGTTGCATTTGCGACCCGCTAGGCGTAAAAAAATATACAGGGTGTCCCATTTTAAATAACGGATGAGCATGTCTCCAAAAATATGGAAGATAGAAAAAAACTTTAAATACAGAAGTTGTAGAGTTCAGAGGGGGCCAACTGAGGGTGACATTGGCTACGACCTTGAGGTCAAGGGTCAAGGTTATTTAAAGGGCAAATCGATTTTTTCAAATAGGAACCCCTACTTTTGACCTCGGAAATGGAAGGAGCGGAAAATTTTACGTTCAGATATGTCCTTGGTCAAGGTCATGGTCAAAATCAAACTCCAAATCAAAATCACTAAACGCGAACAAACACTTCGAAAAATGCAGATACTTTTAAAAAAGTGCAATAAAGCTGCAGGATTCAGAGGTGACCAGCTAATACTTAACTTAAGGTAATATCGTTGTTGTCCCAAATCTAACTAAGGTTGTGGTTCACCCAGCCACTGAAGATAAGGTCGTGGTTATATCAGTCACTTAAGGCAAGGACATAGTAGTCCCAACTACTTAAGGCAAGGTGGTGGTTGTCCCAGCCACTCAAGGCAAGGACATGGTAGTCCCAGCCACTTAAGGCAAGGTGGTGGTTGTCCTAGCCACTTAAGGCAAGGACATGGTAGTTCCAGCCACTGAAGGCAAGGTGGTGGTTGTCCCAGCCACTTAAGGCAAGGTGGTGGTTGTCCCAGCCACTTGAGGCAAGGTGGTGGTTGTACCAGCCACTTAAGGCAAGGTGGTGGTTGTCCCAGCCACTTAAGGGGACGCTGTATCTCTCTATCCTTTTCTAACTGAAAAATGTAAGTTTTTTGAAAATCTAGTGATTATTGATAGAAATTAAGGGTTGTCCGCTACTTGTTTAGTAAAAATTAATATTTTCTCTGATGAGGACCAATTAATTTTGTTGCTTTTTTTTCAAGTAAAGTTTGACATACTTAAATAACGTATTCTCTAGCCTAACTTAGGATTTTGCAAGTATGTCAAACTTTACTTCAAAAAAAAGCAACAAAATTAATTGGTCCTCATCAGAGAAAATATTAATTTTTACTAAACAAGTAGCGGACAACCCTTAATTTCTATCAATAATCACTTGTTTTCCCAAAAATTTACATTTTTTAATTAGAAAAGGATAGAGAGATCCAGCGTCCTCTTAAGGCAAGGTGGTGGTTGTACCAGCCACTTAAGGCAAGGTGGTGGTTGTCCCAGCCACTTAAGGCAAGGTGGTGGTTGTCCTTAGGGAAAGGTATCTGACGTCATATTAAAGGTAACTCGTTAAGAAAATTTATCTAATGAAATGTTCAAACAATTGACCATCATCATCAAGGCATAACTGAATTCGATTTTGAAAACTTTCAATGGTGGCTAAAAGAATATTTCTTGGAATGTTGCGACATGCAGTTGTTATGCGTTGCATCATATTTTCTCTTGTGGTCGGTGCTTCAGCATAGACTATATTTTTCAGATAACCCCACAGAAAAAAGTCCAAGCTTGTCAAATCTGGAGATCTCGGGCACCATTCTTCAGGTCCACCTCGTCCTATCCATTAATTAGTAAATTTGATGTTTAAATATCGACGAACAATCCTGGAAAAATGAGCAGGTGCACCATCATGCTGAAACCACATGCGGAGTCTCGTGTATAGATCCACATTTTCGAGTAATCCCGGTAAATCATTTCTTAAAAAGTGTAAATAGTTGCGTCCATTTACGTTTTCGTCGAAGTAATAGGGTCCAATCAAGTATCCATTTATAATACCGCACCACACGATCAAACTCCAACGTTGCTGATGATTTACTTCTTGATGCCAGTGAGGATTTTGGACAGACCAGTAATGGCAATTGTGCCTGTTAAGTTGACTAGTATTATGAAAAGTGGCTTCATCACTAAATAAGACGTAATTAAAAAATTCTGGATCTTGTTGTATCATTTTTTGTGCCCAAGCACAAAATTGACGCCTTCGTTCGAAGTCCCTACATTGCAATTGTTGTGTTAATGTTATGTGGTAAGGATGGAATTTGTGAACTTTCAATATTCGGTGCACCGTGGATTTTGGAATACCTAATTGTCTTTCAATTTCTCGAGTACTAACACGGGGTTCAATGGCTACCATACCTAACACTGCGAGCACTTGAGGATCATCCCTTTCTGGAACATTAGTTCTTGCTCTTTGTCGCGGACTGACTGGTCGTTGACATTGGCGCTCTACAAGTCTCGCAGTGGTACGATCGTTTGGGTGTCTTCTATCGGAGAAACGATTACGGTATAACGTTGCTGCTTGTAAATAATTACCATGGCATTCTCCAAGCACAAAAATAATATCTACTATTTCATTGGAGGTATAATCTGGCATTATGTGGTAAAGGTCTGACAGACGAATTAACTTTTAATCCTTCCAATTGAAGCGAGGGTGTGAACGATGTAACCAATTAAGACAAGATCTTAATTCTTTTACCCACTTAAAGCAAAGTAGCTACTGATTGATCATACAATAGAAAAATATTGGCAAAAAAATTTTACGGAATTATTCAATTGTTATTTGTTTAAATACCCACTTGTATACGTACACACATCTGAAACGAATGCAAATAATTAAAATCATTCAAAGAAGTTTTTGTAGAAAAGTATGTGAAAGATACACTCTTACGCGAAGTGTGTGATAAAAACCAAATACTTAACGAAGTGACAGTGCTCTAAATCAAGCATACAAAATGATAGATATTATAACAATACAAATTATTTCAATACAAATTATTCACGTAAATTGTATAGGGACTAAATTTTTTATTATTCTTGATGATAATTGGTGATTACATGATGATTAAGATGGTTATTGATGATTGCGAATGGTCATTTGAGGTAACAGTGGTCAACTTCGGTTACCAGTGGTCACTGATGGTTGTGAATGGTCATTTGAGGAAACAGTGGTTAACTTCGGTTACCTGTAGTCATTGATGGTTGCGAAATATTACTTGAGGTCCTTAAGAGTAGCTGGGACTATCATGACGTTGCCTTGAGTGGCTGGAACAACCACCATCTTGCCTTAAGTGACTGATATAACCACGACCTTATCTTCTGTGGCTGGGTCAACCACGATCTTAGTTAGAGTCGCGACAACAACGATATTACCTTAAGTTCAGTATTAGCTGGTCACTTCTGAATCCTGCAACTTTATTGCACTTTTTTAAAAGTATTTGCATTTTTCAAAGTGTTTGTTCGCGTTTAGTGATTTTGATCTGGAGTTTGACCTTGACCATGACCTTGACCAAGGTCATATCTGAACGTAAAATTTTTCGCTCTTTCCATTTACGAGATCAAAAGTAGGGGTTCCCATTTGAAAAGAATAATATTACCTTTAAATGACCTTGACGCATGACCATGACCTTGACCAAGGACATATCTGAACGTAAAATTTTTCACTCTTTCCATTTCTGAGGTCAAAAGTAGGGGTTCCTATTTGAAAAAATCGATTTACCCTTCAAATAACCTTGACCCTTGACCTCAAGGTCGTGGCCAATGTCACCCTTAGTTGGCCCTTTCTGAAGTCTACAACTTCTGTATTTAAAGTTTTTTTCTATCTTCCATATTTTTGGAGACATGCTCATCCGTTATTTAAAATGGGACACCCTGTATATTCGAATCAGTGCCATGAAAAAATGTTAATAAGGTTATTATTAAACATCATGAACATCAAGTTATAGTATATTATAATACAAGTGTTTTGAATGGCGTATTCCGGTACGACACACAGTCTAGGATTTTACCATTCTCGTGGCCAAAACCGTAGAACTCTCAATAGGAATAAGATAGAGACATAAACCAAAATAGAAAATAAATATAATCAGGATGCCAGTAAGGAGAAAGTAGTCCCATTAGATAATAATGATATTCACCTCCAAAGAAAGTGGTCGAAACATGAATTTATTGTCAAAAAAAATGCTTTTATTGCCAGCTACCCCAGAAAAAAAAATCTTTTCTACTATTTATAAATATTTTTTATGGATTCTACACTGCGAAATCCAAATCCGTCGTTAGAAAGAGGCTGAACACTTTTTCTTACTCATATTTTTCTATTTGAAGTTTGTGTGGTATTTTATTTAAAATTATTTTAATAATTTTGCAGCTGTAAACAATTTCCACAGTCTTTCACACTTCAAGTGGTGTTTAGTTATTATAGTACTGTTTAAGACCTTCGATTTAAGAGTTTATAGAAGTCTCTACATGCTTTAAGAGCAGGCCGAACTATCTGTCCTTGTCTAATAGTGTTTTCCATCATTTATATAAACACCGTTGACTGTAACACTAAAAAAATGGCAGCCTCCGCTAGATACTTGTATAATAGATAAATTTTATAATAAGAACAAAATAATTATATCACGGGGTTTTTGAATAATATGAGACCTACTATAAATCTAAAATATAACCTACCTTTTTTGGTAGGTCTCATATTATTCAAAAACTACATGATGAAATTATTTTCTTCTTATTATAAAATTCAACCATAACAGTAGCATCTAGCGGGGGCTGCCATTTTTTCGTATGACAGCTAATGGTGTTTACAAGAATGATGAAAAACACTATTAGACAAAGACAGATAGTTCGGCCTCTTCTTAATAACGAAAATATGAATGGTTAAAGATTTTTTTTCAAGCTACAGGTATGAACTCTGTCAAGACCCGTCTTTGTTTTAGGATATTGGGCTTGAAATTGCTGTAAAATTAACAGAAGCTTAAACTTAATTAATGAAAATTCTTTTTCAATTCCTATATCGGTACCTGCCGCGAAAGAGGTTCAATCTCAAAATTAAGCTGAGTAGGTTTATATCGCTACTTGTCACAAAGAAGGTCCCATCTTCAAATTTGGATAAAAAGATCAAGACTTAAAATTCGGTTGAAAGAGTTTATATCGCTACCTGCCCCAAAGAAGGTCCCATATCAAAATTCAGCTATAAAAGGTTATTACCTTTTTTAGCCAAATCTTGAGATTGAACCTTTTTTAGTCGAATTTCAAGATTTAAACTTTCTCGCGGTAGGTATCGATATACTAAGAGGGAAACGTTACATGATCACGCAAGAGCAGATGTAGGTGATTACATGGCATTTGTATTTAGGTCAGCATACATATCAAAGAAGTTCAACTTTGGTTTATATAAATGAGAGAGAGAAAGAGAGAGAGGAAGGGAGGTAGAGAACAAAACAGAGAAAGAGAGAGGAAAAGTTATAATAATTATAGTTTGTAATAAAAAAACGCTGCCAAGTGCTTTGGCGCAATGCTTTCTCATAGAGCTCATTGAGTTAAAGTAATTTGATTTTATTTTTTCAATATGATTTCAATGTAAAATACAATTTCTATTCAAGAAAAATTAGTGAATGTAAGAATGTGATTAGTAAATAGGAACTGAAAGACAAGGATGAATGAAAATAGGGTAAAAATGAGGATCAATCTGAGAAAAAAGGACAAAGAGAAAGTGAGGAAGTAAGA
The DNA here is from genome assembly GCA_017163975.1 of Anastatus disparis. NCBI lineage: Eukaryota > Metazoa > Arthropoda > Insecta > Hymenoptera > Eupelmidae > Anastatus > Anastatus disparis. The sequence goes on from JAFFSR010000066.1 coordinate 491,322, forward strand.
AAAGAGTTAGTAAAAGCGTTAAATCAGAAATCAAAGAAGTGATCAAGGAACTACGCTAAGAAATAGTATATTAAGATACAAGTGGTTAAAATGGCCCATTATTTGACGGCGTGAGATAATGGGACATTGAAGTCACGAGTATCTTATACTATTTTATAGCTCGAGTGATATAAATTCGCTATATTAAATCTGTACTAATGAAAAACAATAACAAACAAAAACTATGCACTTCACGAATGATAATTCAAAAAATAAAAACGAAAACTGTATAAAGCAAGTACTAGGCGTTCCGTGAATGATAAATTAAAAAAAAAAGAAAGCGAAAACTATATATGAGCCAAAACTAAACACTCCGCGAATGATAAATCGAAAAATATTTTAAAAAATTATAATTTCAAAATATACTTAAAATGTGTAATAATAATTAATTTTAATCAATATAATTGATATTATGTGAAATTTTTTGTTAAAATCATTTTTTATAAAGTCAAATTTAAATTTTGTTTCACGTATGTATTAGCGTCGTAGGAGCGGTGAGGAGGTAACTCATGTATAGTATAGCAATAGAAATCGTGCGTAGTAATAGGGGATTCCCCGAAGAATTTTATAATACAACGCCGAAATGACTATACCTCTTCGCTTCGCATGTTACGCTACTATCAATTTTAGTTTTATTCGTATTTTACTTGCTTATAATTGTTATTTAATTTTAAAATTGTTAACATAAATGAGTTGCAATAATCCACGCCTTATAATTATCAATGAAAACTCTATAAAATAATCAAAATATTAAATTATTGCTTATTATACTGACGTTCCTTGTTGATCAAGTGTCAAGGCACATTTAATATTAGTCTTTCTTTATTGAACCGTATAAAAAAAATAAAAATTTTTCACAGTTCTTTTTTTTCACTGTTAAAAAATAAGCTGTTTTTGCCTCGGGAAAACGTGTCAAAAGCGCGAATTGATTTCACGCAGTGCTATAAATTATTTTTTTAAAGCTTGTTTTATAAAGACAACAGCAAATAACTTATATACAAATTTTAGAGCAAATCTATCGAGTACTTTACGTAAAATGGAAAAAAAAAATAAAAATTGAAAATAAAGAAAAAAGATTTTTTAAATTTTTTAAAATTAAAACTACGCTGAGGAAATCGGTGTTTAAAAGTCATCCTCCTTTTGGCAGTTGCAAATAATTCTCATGCGAATTTCAAAGCAAATTCATCAAGTAATTTACGTAAAATACAAAAAAAAATGAAAAATCGAAAATTTTTTAAAAGTTCTTAAAATAGTTCTATAAAAAAAAACTACGTTATAAAAACCAATTTTTAATTGCTTCTCGTCTACTTAGACAAAATAATAGATAGTATGCAAAATTTTAAAAATGCTCTAAAATTAAAGCTATACTAAGAAAATCAATTTTTGAAAACTTTCCTTCTTTTGGCAGTCGCAAATAATTTCCCTGCAAATTTTAGATGAAATCTATAGAGTAATTTACGTAAAATATAAAAAAAAGGAAAGAATCGGAATTTTTTTTAATTCTTTAAAATTTTCTAAAATCGTAAACACTCTAAGAAAATTAGTTTTCGAAAGTTTATTTTCTTCAGACAATAGTGAATTAATTGTTTAAAAATTTTGGAGAAAATTTATAGTATGGTTTACACATAATAGACGATAAATGAAAAGTAAAAATATTTTGAAAATTTTTAAAATGCTCTAAAATTAAAATTGCTCTCAGAAAATTAGTTTTCCAAAGCTTGTTTTCTTCAGACAGTAGCGAATAACTTGCATACAAATTTTGGAGCAAATCTATCAAATGGTTTTCGTAAAATAGAAAAAAAAGGAAAAATAAAAATTAAAAAAATTTTTTTTAAAATGCTCCAAAATTAAAAGTGCGCTAAGAAAATCAGTTTTCAAAAGTTTTTCTTTTTTTGACAGTCGAAAATATGTTCCATACGAAATTTTCAAGCAAATTCTTCAAGTAGTTTACGTAAAATACAAAAAAAAAATGAAAAATTGAAATTTGTTAAAAATGACTAAAATGGCTATAAAATTAAAATTGTACTAAGAAAACCAATTCTCAATAGCTTCCGCACCAGTTAAGAGGCGGTCGGAACCAAATCGCTTTTCGCTTCACGATAATATTTTGTATATTTTTATGGCTTAAACTATTTCAAATTATTCTTTATATACATGACTAGAGGAAATGACTATATTTTTACCATATGAATAAGTAAATAAATTATTATAAGCATTTATTACAAATATCAAACTGACTTGACATATACCGCATGCAAAAAACTGTCGTGTCGATTGTTAGGTGGCATTTTTCGCTTTATAACAATATTTTGTATATTTTTGTGGCTTTAACTATTTTAAATTATTCTTTATATACATGACTAGAGGAAATGACTATATTTGTACCATATTAATAAATAAATAAATTATTATAAGCGTTTATTACAAGCACCGAACTAAGTCACCGATTTGGTTCCAACCGCCTCTTAATCGAAAAATTAGATTGTATGGAAAATTTGAAGTAAATCCATCGAGTAGTTTTTAAGATTTTATTGGCTTAATAAATATGAACATTTTTTTTCAAAATTTCAAAATGCTCTAAAATTAAAACTAAGCTTGGATAATCAATTATTAAGAAAAAAACCAGAAAAATGAAAAATCGAATTTTTTTTTTTTATATATAAACGACTCTAAAATTAAAACTACGCTAGAAGAACTGATTATCAATAGCTTCCCAGCAAGTGAGACAAAAAAATATATTCCATGAAAAATTAGAAGCAAATCCATCAAGTAGTTTTCGAGATACAATTTACTAACTAACGTCATACACACACACACACACACACACACACACACACACACACACACACACACACACACACACACACACACACACGCACGCACACACACACACACACACCATAAAAAATACATATTTGGACTCAGAGAGTAGGAAAAAGTGGTTTTCAGAAAATGGCTGTATGTAACCCCCTTAAAGTTGGCACAGTACTTTTTGTCTACAATAAAAATAACTGTTGGATAATTTGCCGTAAATTATCCGTAAATTATCCGTGAAATCAGATATTTTGCCGTGGCCTAATATCACGAGAAAAGTAGGTACCCCGCCAACTTTAAAAAAAGTTAGCGGGGTACCTTCAGAATCCAATGAAAAAAATGACTTAGAATATCGTATAATAGCTCAAAATTTGCCGCTTTTTTGCCATAATCGATCTGTCAAATCCGATTTATCGATAGTTCATAAGTACTCTTTTTAACGTAAAAATTATACTTTTTCGAATTCAATTAGTATAGTCCTCTATAAAATATCAATACTTGATTAAAAATAACTGTTGGATAATTTGCCGTAAATTATCCGTAAATTATCCGTGAAATCAGATATTTTGCCGTGGCCTAATATTACGAGAAAAGTAGGTACCCCGCCGACTTTAAAAAAAGTTAGCGGGGTACCTTCGGAATCCAATGAAAAAAATGACTTAGAATATCGTATAATAGCTTCAAATTTGCCGCTCTTTTGCCGTAATCGATCTGTCAAATCCGATTTATCGATAGTTCATAAGTACTCTTTTTAACGTAAAAATTATACTTTTTCGAATTCAATTAGTATAGTCCTCTATAAAATATCAATACTTGATTAAAAATAACTGTTGGATAATTTGCCGTAAATTATCCGTAAATTATCCGTGAAATCAGATATTTTGCCGTGGCCTAATATCACGAGAAAAGTAGGTACCCCGCCGACTTTAAAAAAAGTTAGCGGGGTACCTTCGGAATCCAATGAAAAAAATGACTTAGAATATCGTATAATAGCTCAAAATTTGCCGCTTTTTTGCCGTAATCGATCTGTCAAATCCGATTTATCGATAGTTCATAAGTACTCCTTTTAATGTGACAATTATACTTTTTCGAATTCAATTGGTATAGTACTCTATAAAATATCAATACAGAATTGAAAGTTATGATTAATTAATTTACCGTAAATTATCCATGAAGTCAGATATTTTGCCAAAACTATTATCAAAAAGTAATCAAAAAACCGATTAAGATAAAGTGTTAAAAAATACTAAATAGTCCATGTATGTGAATATTATCAAAATTTTGAATTGAACTCCATAGAATGAAAATTTATAAATTTAAATGTAGTGATAATTTCTTTTTATAATAATATTAATAATTAAAATAATTACCTTTAAATATATATTAAATACAAGACTGATTCATGGATAATTTTAAAATACCTTATCCGATGTTTAAAATTCTTTTAATTACTGAAAGACTTAATTTTTTTTATTTTGGCACTTTTCGCAGACTTTTTAATCCAATTTTTAAGTAATTGATCTCAAAATTTGCAACAATCTTCAATTCATATATCTTTACAAAATAATAGTGCTAGAATTTCGATAAGGAAAATTTAAATGAATGTTTAACTGAATTACTTATATGTAATTCACAAAAGTATTTATTTTGTTTCATCTTTTTCTAAACCAAACTTTTAAATTCTTTTAAAACTTATTATTTTATAACAACCGAAATTAATAAAAAATAATTAGATGGATTTTATAATAAGTAAAAATGACCATATTTATTACTGTCTATAAGTAAATAGTAACTTATTGTTCAAGAAATACTTAAGGGAATGTAAAATATCGACATTACAGTTTTCCAAATTTTTTATTTTTAATTTGAAAGTATTAAAAATATCTCTATATTACAGCTTTCTATTTGTACTAATAAATATTCTAATATATAGATATTTCTGAAAATTTTAAAATAAAGATTAAGAATTTGGAAAACTGCAATGTCGGTAACTATGTATAAATCATATACCCTATTACATCCCCTTAAGATAAATCTTGAATTTACTTACGTTAATACAAAATTTAAAACCCAGGAAAATTCGCGAAATATTCCAAAAAAAACCTTTTAAAAGGTTTTATGAGTCTGGGCGTTTAAGATGAATCTGAAGTTTCAAACGTTGTTTGACAACGGTATTTTGATAATCTGTTAAAATCATAATAACTCTTATGAACGTACTAAGGCCATCATAAAACGGGTAAAAACATTAAATAAAGCCACTTTCACCCCAAATTCACTTGTAGATGCCGAAAACTACCCCCAGAAGAAAAATTAAAATAAGGGTATAAAATTTTAAAAAAATCATAATTCTCGATTTTTTTAATTTACCTGGAATTTTCTTTTTTGTATTAGTTTTTTATATTCCCCTGGAACGTTCAGAAGAGTTGCAACCCATTTAACGAACAGGAACTACCCTTATATAGGGGTTGAAAATTTTAAAAATGCATATCTCGCCATTTTATTAATTTACCTGGAATTTTCTTTTTTGTATAAGTTTCTTATATTCCCATGGAACGTTCAGAAGAGTTGCAACCCATTTGACGAACAGGAACTACCCCTATATAAGGGTTGAAAATTTAAAAAAATCATATCTCGACATTTTATTAATTTACTTGGAATTTTCTTTTTGCTATTAGTTTTCTATAAACCAATTGAACTCTCAGAGAAGTTGAGACCCATTTAACGAACAGGAACTACCCTTATATAGGGGTTGAAAATTTTAAAAATTCATATCTCGCCATTTTATTAATTTACCTGGAATTTTCTTTTTTGTATAAGTTTCTTATATTCCCATGGAACGTTCAGAAGAGTTGCAACCCATTTGACGAACAGGAACTACCCCTATATAAGGGTTGAAAATTTAAAAAAATCATATCTCGACATTTTATTAATTTACTTGGAATTTTCTTTTTGCTATTAGTTTTCTATAAACCAATTGAACTCTCAGAGAAGTTGAGACCCATTTAACGAACAGGAACTACCCTTATATAGGGGTTGAAAATTTTAAAAATTCATATCTCGCCATTTTATTAATTTACCTGGAATTTTCTTTTTGATATAAGCTTTGATAAATATTTAATTCAAATGTAGAAATACAAATAACAACAAATAAATATAAATGAATGAGCTTTTCTGAACTTTTAAAAACTTTTATTGGGATAATTACTGTTTATTATTGAAGCTGAAAATTCCGTGAACGTTTTAATTTTAATGATGTAAACAAGTGAAAAAATTTCAGAGTAATAAATATAATACAGACATACGATTTTTGTAGAATATAAAACTTTATAAATAAATAAGTTAAATACAATAATCTAAAATATTAAACATTTTCATAATGGGATATCCAGTTTCTTAAATGGGCTATACTTACAGCTATATTTTATTACCATGTTAAAAACATATATATAAAAGAAAATGCAAAATGAATTATTAAAATTGCCGGATACGATAATTGTAAAAGTGTAAACCAATTTATAAAGGTAGGTAGTTCCTATTCCTTGAATAAGCTAAATGTTGGATGAACGTCTTATTGTAACATAAAAAATAAATATAAAATAAACAATTCTAGGAAAATTTATAAAATAGCGATATATGATTTATTAAAATTTTCAACCCTTATATAAGGGTAGTTCCTGTTCGTCAAATGGGTTGCAACTCTTCTGAACGTTCCATGGGAATATAAGAAACTAATACAAAAAAAAAATTCCAGGTAAATTAATAAAATGGCGAGAATTGAATTTGTAAAATTTTCAACCCCTATATAAGGGTAGTTCCTGTTCGTTAAATGGGTCTCAACTTCTCTGAGAGTTCAATTGGTTAATAGAAAACTAATAGCAAAAAGAAAATTCCAGGTAAATTAATAAAATGTCGAGATATGATTTTTTTAAATTTTCAACCCTTATATAGGGGTAATTCCTGTTCGTCAAATGGGTTGCAACTCTTCTGAACGTTCCATGGGGATATAAGAAACTAATACAAAAAAGAAAATTGCAGGTAAATTAAAAAAATCGAGAATTATGATTTTTTTAAAATTTTATACCCTTATTTTAATTTTTCTTCTGGGGGTAGTTTTCGGCATCTACAAGTGAATTTGGGGTGAAAGTGGCTTTATTTAATGTTTTTACCCGTTTTATGATGGCCTTAGTACGTTTATAAGAGTTATTATGATTTTAACAGATTATGAAAATACCGTTGTCAAACAACGTTTGAAACTTCAGATTCATCGTTTAAGAGTCTCATATTTTAAATTATAAATTATTCTTTATTTGCAACTATTTTTTTAATCTAAAAAAACATTTTTATTAAATTTTTTCTAAAACATAAATTATTATAAAATTATTATTTCAATAATATTACAAATTAAATTTTTAATCTATGTATATCAATTCTTTAATTTATTGCAATTTCCTTATAATAATTTTTTTATGATAAAAATAATTTCAAAAATTTTTCACAACACAAATTACTACAGAATTATTACTATATGATTATTCGTTGAATTATTGATTTATATACATTTTTATGGCTGATGTGTAAGGTTCAAACTTACAGCTATGAAAATAGTGCAATCATTAGAAGCTAGTCACTTATTTTATGATAATTAAAGGAATAACTATTTTTTTTCAAAAAGAAACAAGAAATATTTCGTTATACTTTTTATCATTTCATTCTTTTTTAGTTTTCGAATTCTTTTAAATATTTTACTCTATACAATAAAAATATCTTCAAACAGTCTACTTTGTGCAATTGAAATAGAAAATGTAATAATTCTTTAATTAATCTGCTATTTGATTCATTTTTAATCCTTTTTTTCAAACAAATGAAATAGCAGACTGTTACACAACGAATCATTTTATGTATGGTAAAGATTAATTATCACCATTAGGTCAAGAGAAAAAGCGATTTTACTAAAGAGTCTAAATTGAATTTGGAAATTTTGCATCAGAAATTCAATATAGATGCTCAAAGTTAGGGAAAATTTTAATTCTTCAAAAATCGATTATGGAGATATTTCTCAGTTTTACTTTAATAAATTTAATCGAACTAATTTTTATCGATATATTAGTACCAAAAACGTTATTACAATGCTGTCCCAATATAGTGGCTATAGTAACGAAAATCAAACACCTATGTAATAAATAGCTAAAACTATGTTCAAGTATACTCCTTTTATAGGTTCTTGAGATCGCTGAGTTCGAATTCACCATCAGATTGAAAACAAAGAAATGAATTTAAAGTGATTTCATCGATTCTATACCTCAAGCGGTGATGCATTTGCGAACTCTTTAGCAAAATCGCTATTTCTCTTGATCTAATAGTGATAATTAAACTTTGCCACAGATGAAATTATTCGTTGTAGAACAAGGAATAATTTCTATTTAATTGTTAATATATTATTTTTTATAAAAAGACAGTCAAAATGTCTTATAAACAAATAAAGAATACTTTTTTGACTGGAATTGTAATATTTATAAAATTATAACTTTTGATCAACAATATTTCAATTAAATATTATTACGTATATTGATACACAAATGTTTCAGCTTTCAAATAAGAATAATCAAGTGAAAAAATTCACAGTAGAATCGAAACTACAAAGCAAATAGTGAGCGCGAAGCGTAATTTTGCAACTTAAAATTATTAAATTTACAATATTTTGGGTTCTTATTAATATTTTTGAATTTTCTAAAATTATGCTGATTCCTAATGAAAAAAGTTGTAATTATAAAAACTTTAAAAAGTCACTATGATATATTGTACTGTTTCTACGGCGTTTTAAACAATTAAATTGTTTATAACTTTTTAAATAAAAATTTATTTAGAAAATAGCCTTGAAATTCGTAATCAGCGGCCCAAATTACGTCTAGAAAACTTGGGTGAGTAACTGGACCTTTATCGGCTACGAAAATCTCGATTGCTCCTAGACTATGCAGTATAGCGCTACTGTGTCATTTTTTAATATTAATAACTGCTAACAAAGCATTTACATTCGTCCTTAGCGCGCGCGATGATCTAAAAGTGTGAGAAGGTACGTGGTTTTTGAATTTTTAAAAATGAGTGCACGTGGTCGAGGTAAACCATGTTCAATTGAACGAGAAGCTGTAATTGATGCAATTCTTTTACGCAAAAGTCAAATTATTAAAAACAAAACGATTGTGTCAGCAACTCATGAAGTGTGGATCTCTTTGTCTACTGAACTTAAATTATCATCTTCGACTGTACATTCATATGTTGTAAATAACAGATATGGATTACGCGATTTATTATTCGATTATAAAGAAAAATATTGCGAAAATGAACAATTTGAAGATAGTATAGACAATAGTGTAAATAGTGTAAATAGTGTTAATAGTAGTTTAAATAGTTCGATAGATCAATCGATTGAGGTTACGTTTTCAATGAAAAAAATTGAATTTGAAAAAATGATATCAGAAAGGATATCATATAAAAAAATTAATAATAAAAGAAAGAAAATTTGTGAATCTGTTCTTAAAGGAAAAATATGGACCGATGAGATCGCAATGGCTCTTTGGAATGCCAAAAAATTGAGTCATGCATATCAGTTTAAAACGCATTATTTAACTCGTTCTGGATCAAGTGGAAAAATACACGGTAAGTAAAATAAAAATTCTTCATTAAGACAAAAAAATATGTTATGAAAACGTCGAAATAAGAAGGTGCTACATAATTTTAAAATAATATGTAAAGAATGTTTCAATATGAAATATCTAATTCGTATTATATTTAATATTAAAAATCGAACACGCATTAGAAATAGCTTGATCTCGTTTTTCCAAGAATTAACGTTCTACCAAGAGCATTATATAGTTATACCCCGTTTCGAGCTCGTCTGCTTGTCGATGCGCGTCAAAGCTATGTTTGTTGACATTTTTTTGCTCGATTTAGAAACGTTATATTATGTCAATTCGCTTTATAGAAACGTAATTATTTCTTTTGATAAATAAAACACTTTTTGTAACAATGTTTGGTTATATATTTTTTAGAGTGTGGAAAATTAAAATAATTATCTATATTGAGGAATATTTCTTATGAAAAGTTAAACACGCTGATTAACTAAAAAAAATATAAATATTTGATGATATTGTAGTATTTACATAGGGTGAAACACTCAATAGATGCAGAGTTAATACTATTAGATGGACGGGTCATGTGACTTTTTCATTCACCAAAATAATAATTTTTTATAGACTAACAAATTTCACAATCACCTAGCTAATTTCACAGAATGTCTGCTTCGAGCTATTAGTATATTGACATGTGGATTATAAAAATTTAAAATAAATAAATGTTTTTTCATTTATGTCATTTATTAAAAAATAATTTTAAATAAATTTGTTAATTTAAAAAATATATCAGAATAGCTAAATTATTAATTTTTTATTGTTTAAAAAATTTGGAAAATATTTTAATACAAAAAAGAATTGTACGTTGGAATTATAGTTGTTTAAAATTCATGTACAGATGACAGGAACGTCTTGGGGATATTGTCGTTCGATTTTCAAGCCAACAAACTTTTATCATAAAAAAATCTCATATTTCTAAGATGACTGGGTAGTTTCATGTTTTTATAGATTCCGAGAAAATTAACATATCAGTAACAAATTTTCATAAATTATTAAGTCAGTTCATAGTCTAACTTTGTTCTGCCCGACTCTTATGATGAATATATTATAAAAAATATATTTGCTAAAATAGTAATTGTTTATTTAAAATGTTTTGAGTTTTTAATACCATATATAATTAAATATACGGGATTGTGTATGTCAAATAAGTAAATTACATTTTGAATATAGTTTAGATTTGCTATATTTAAAATAAAAACAAGATTTGCTAATTTTTTTATGTCAAAAAATTATAAAAAATTTATTATTTTCAAAAGTTATAAAGAATATTGAAAATATATGTCTAGTCTGGAAAATTTTGTCTGAACGAAAAACTATTCTGAAAAAAGTTAACAAAGTTTTCAATACATTTTGTAATTCGAAAACTATTAACTTTTAAAAAAAAAAAAATAATAAATTGTAAATTTCAATATGTAGATTTTTAGAATTATTTGATTGATAAGAAAAATACTATTTAACATATTTCAAAATCTCCTACGTATCTTTGATTTTCGACATCTTAATTTTTTTATCAGCATCAGAAATATTTTAAAACAATATAGATTTGCAAACAAGTCTGAAAAAATGGTAATCTTTGAATTGTAGACTTCTGCTCAAGCGGCAAACATTGTTCGAGATTCAGATTTCACCTGAATAAACAGCCAAAGAATATAGATGATTTTATGTCCGAAGTAGGCTATAACTAATATATATTAGTTATATATGTCCTTTGGCCGTATTCAGGTGGAATATGATATATATATATATATATATATATATATATATATATATATATATATATATATATATATGATATATATCAAAATAATTTTTGATCTTATATTTTCAAGGTCGGTGTAAATGTGGATCCACAATAGTATGTACCATCGATAATGAATCAAACGATGTAATTACTAAATTTGACTGCTTTATTACACCTGGGAATAGAAATATTAATTGTGGTAAACGAGATCTTCATTTTGAAACCAGAAAACGTGTATGTGAAGACATAGCGTCAAAAGAAATTCATGTTTACAAAGCAGAAACTAGAAGACTATTACAGGAAAATGGAGACCCAGAACCTCCAATTCTCCCTAAAGATACTGTTCTATCCACAGCTAAACACCAGTACAAAGTTTCTAAATACTTGGATAAAGACCCTATAGCAGCTATTGCATTAATGAAAAATAAATCTTACGGAGTCAAAGTTATTCAAAATATTGGATATGATCCTTTTTTTGTTTTTATTTTTTCTAATTTTCAAATAAGGTTATGGAATTTACATTCCAACAAAGTTCCACTAATTTTGGACTCAACATCCGGAATCGCGATGAAAATCAAACGAAACAATGAGAGATCACACTCATTGTATTTACATCTTGCTGTTATTAACTGTGAATACGGGCAGTATGCTGTAGGTGCAGCAATCACAGAACAGCAAGATTCATTAACAATCCAAATGTTTCAAAAACGAATGATACAAGCTGGAGCAAACACTCCAAAGCAAGTGGTAAGATTGTAATCATTATTATTTTTTACCATTATTATTATAACTTTGTTATTATTATTTTAATTACAAACTAAAAAGTGGTTTCCGGAATGTGTGTGCATGTGCGCGAGTGTGTGCGTGTGTGTTCGTTACGCCAATTTTATCTCGATAACTACTTCATGGATTCGCTTCAAATTTTGCATACAATTTATTTTTTTGTTTAACTGGGGGAAAGCTCTAAGAAAATCAATTGAAAATTGATTTTCTTAGAGTAGTTTTTTAAGAGCCATTTTAAGAGCCATTTTAAGATTTTTTAAAAAATTTCGATTTTTCATTTTTTTTTTTTTTTTTATTTTACGTAAACTACTCGAAGGATTTGCTGAAAAATTTGTATGGAAATTGTTTGCGATTGCAAAAAGAAGAAAAACTTGAAAACTGATTTTCTTAGCGCACTTTCAATTTTAGAACATTTTGAAAATTTTGAAAAAAAATTTTCAGTTTTCATTTTTTATATATTTTACGAAAACTATTCGATAGATTTGCTCCAAAATTTGTATGCAAATTATTCGCTATTGTCTGAAGAAAACAAGCTTTGGAAAACTTATTTTCTTAGCGCAGTTTTAATTTTAGAGCATTTTAAATATTCTGAAAAAATTCGTTTTTTATTTTTTTAGTATCTTACGTAAACTACTTGATGAATTAGTTTAAATTTTTGCATGGAAATTATTTGTGATTGTCAAAATAAAATAAACTTTTGAAAATTGATTTTCACGTCCTAGTCCTAATTTCAAAGCATTTTGAACCATGTAAAAAAATTTTTTTAAAACTTTATAAAAATTTTATAACACCTCTTTTATAAAGTTTTTATAAAAAATTGAGGGGCTGCGTGGAATAAGGTATTAAGTAGACTTAACCCCTTTTTCCAAAAATCAAAAAAATGGAATCTCCAGACCGTCACTCATCTTTTACTGAAAAAATTTTTTTTTTTTACAGATATTGTAATATAGATACGTGGTGGTTAAAATAGAGTTTTGTTATTTTGCACTATGTTTAATAATTACAATAAATTTTTATTTGCATGTTTTAACGATATTTCTTGGGTATTTTTAAAGAAATTCGAAATGAATAAATATAAAATAATTTGAAATGAATAAATATTAAAAATAGTTTTATTTTTCATACGAAATAAACTAATTAATGGTTTTTTTTATCCTGTTCATTTTGTACACATTTTTTATAAAAAATGAATTTTTATAAAGTCTTTACAAAATTTTTTTACCTGGGGAAAACTTTGAAAACATTTTTATTTTTTATTTTTTTTTCCGTAAATTACTGAATGAAATCGCTTCAAAATTTGTAGTTATTCGCTATTGTGTGGAGAAAACAAACTTTGAAAAATTAGTTTTCTAAACGCAGTTTTCATTTTAGAGCATCACAAAATCGCCTAATATAAATGTCAAAAGTAAGGAGGAATAAAATTCATATAGTTTCTGTAGATCTTGACAGCCTTCGATGCAGTGAATAGGGACATTTACATTAAAATCACATAAAAAAAAAATCAAATTACTCAAACTCCATGTGCTCTCTGAGAAATCATTGCACCAAAGCTCTTGTCAGCGTTTTTTGTTATTATCTATGATATAATATACTCATATGTACAAGTTTTAAATAATAAATATTGTTTCAGATTTGTGACTCATCGCGAGCATTATTGACTGCATGTGTAACCTGTTACACAAGATTTTTAACAGTTGAAGAGTACTGTGACGGATTTTTGAACGATCCAGCTTTAATGGAAAACGTCACTCTAATTTCAATTGATGTGGCACACTATATGAAAATTTGGGGAAATTTTCTAAAAGGAAAAAATCGTCGCATAAAAATATTTTATATGGCATGCATTGGTCAATTGATTTTATGTCAAACAATTGTTAATGCTCGAGATATTTTGAAAAAACTTTTTATTATAACTTCAAGTGAAACTGATGGTTATTTACCTACAGGACAAAAAACAGCTTGCGAAGATGCAAAATACTTTTTAAAAATTTTAATTACAGGCCAGTTAGAAGAATACGAAACCTTGTGCGTTGAAATGGATGAAGATTTAGAATCTGACTCTGACAGTGATTTTGAAGATGATATATCTCTTCAAAACTCCTCAATAGGCAGCAAATGGGAAGTTTGGGCAACAGAAATTTATGACGAGATTGTAAAAATAGTTGAAGCAGAAGAAGGAGATCATGAAAATGCTCACATTGACTCCGATATAGCAAAAAAATTAATCAAAGAAGTAAGGCATCTTCCAATGTGGAGTTGCATTTTTAATACTAAATTTGATTGTACTAATTTACGACCAAGTTCATCTGCATCCGTTGAAAGCGAAATCAGGAAAATTAAAAGAGGAGTTCTTGAGAATAAGGGTAAAATTACCAGAGTCGATGTTACAGTGGAGAAAATAATAAAGTATTATGATGGTAGGCTTCGTATTCTTGGACCAAATGAAGAAGAAAATATTGATAAAGAAACGAAAACAAAAATAGACGATAGCATTGATACAACATCAAGTGCTGAAAATGAAATGTCATTCGATAAAATATTGGTTGTTACTAGTGATACGGCAACAGAATGTGAAGTAAATAATAAAGGCATTGACATTAATATTGATGAAACACGTTGTCCATGTGGCAGCGAACAAAAGTTACATTACATGTGTAAAATATGTAGAGATAAAGTTCATGCTACCGAAATATGTTCTTTACCTATTGAGGAAGAGGAAGATGGATTTAGAATATGTTTACCATGCAGTAAAACCACTAATATTAATTATAAAATTGCATTAAATGAAATCGAAAATCACAATGGTTTAGCTATAAAGGAAACACAGAAAGATGCTCAAAATAAAAAAGAAAATTTATATCTAGGCGGAAATTATACTAAGATCTTGGACACACTAACTTTCGAAACAGAAAGAACAACATTACCGTTATTAAAAAATGGCTTATCCATGACTTTAAAATTTATTAAGATTGATAAAAAAAATTATATATTTCGATTCACATGTGCTTTAGATAGTTTAATTCAGATTTTATTAGCAGCTGCTGTAGATTATCAAGCTATTAAAGATTTTATTTTGGATAATGCAGAAAAAAATACTTTTTTCAAGTTAATGGACCATCTTCTAAAACATGGAATATCTGCTTATGTATATAAATTGCGAGGTATAATATATTTAAATTATAAAAAGTTCGAACCAAAAGACAAAACGGAACTTATATTTCAAGTAAACTGCGATACTGCAGTGAATGACCTACATAGGTTCATTTTTAATGGCTTTCCAAGTTTTTGTAAAACTATCAAATGTACCAAAAACTGTTGTGGAGAGCAACTAGAAAATAACAATAGTCATATTATTGAATTAAGGACATTGATAGATAAAAAATTATTTAAAATTGTTAGATCACAGTTACAGAAACCAAAAAACTGTTTTCATTGTGCATCCGTAAATGAATTATCTATAACATGTGGTATTGTATTTTTTATTTATTTTATATTATTCGTTTTGATATTAATTATTAAAAATTTTTTGTAGGTAATTTAGTATGCTTTGAAATTTATGGATTATCGGAAAAAGACGTGGAAACCCCATTAAATAAGCTGCCTCGGCAGTTGAAAGACGTCAATAACGATATTTTTTTACTTATCGGTTTAGTGGCTTACCAAGGACCAGAACTACCTACAAATGATGCTGATATGGGCCATTATACAGCAATTTGTTTCAGAGGAGGAAAATGGATTCTATATGATGATCTCCAGGACGGAGAAAAATCTTTGGCAAATAATTTAAAAATTAAACCAAAATTAATTTTCTATGTAAAAAAATTTAAAAAAAATTAATTTTCTATGTAAAAAAATTAAAAAAAAATTAATTCATTCATGTTTTTAGTTTACATGTAAATATATATAATATATTTATTATGTAAAAAATTTATAAAGTAGTAAAAACAGTATTATCATACTATTATATAAAAGAAAAGCGTTTCTTTAAATGTAACCAGCTATCTCAAAAACTACAGAACCGATCGTTTTGAAATTTTAAATTTAGATTCTTTATTATGTGACGAGTGTCATAGGCTATATAAATAATAACTTTTTTAACGAATAATTACAAAAAAATAATAATAGGCCTACATTGCAGTGTAGTTCATTATTTCATGAAAAATTACATTTCTTTATGTTTTATTCTACTTTATAAAAAATGTAAATTATAGATTTTAATGTAAATAATTATTATTTAAATAATTAATTAATTAATGATCATTTATTTAATAAAAGAGAAATAGAATATGCTATTTCTATATCACTAATTATATATATATGGGACGTTTCAGGTCAACTCACCGAACAAAAAAATAAAATTCGTTGTAAATCTGTGAAAATGTTCCATTTCATACCCAAAATATACAAAAAAATTTTCAGAGGTATAGATCCAATGGATTAAGAGTAATGAGTAATGAAATATTGTGATTTTTCAAAATTTTTGGTGAATTCATCAAATTAATAATTTTTTTACTCAAAAACTAAGGGTCCTAGAGATGTACTTATGAAGACATTTCTTGTTGCAAATTAAGCGTAGAATCAGCACAAATTTTTTTAAATCTTAAGATTGCTATCTTCTGATTGGTCCACTTTGTTATTTCATATAATTTGCAATTACTTGAGTTCGAACAGGTTGATTTCACTCCTGTTGGAGTATGTTGTGTCTTCTGATAACATATTGAAGTAAGCTTTTGCTCCACTTGGCTCGAGCCCTAGGAGAGGAGCTATAGAACTTTGAATATTGAAAAATTTTTAATTTTGAATTTAACACATACATCAACATTTTCTTCTTCGATGTTCATAGATAATACAATATACGAATGCATGATTGTCTAAATATTTTAACATTTATCTATTTCTTTATGATGCAAGTGCTTTATTAAAATATTAATTATGCATTACGTACACATCATCAAGATACACTCATAAACAAGAAAATTTTATTCGTTTAACTAATTTGTCATTATAACTATTTTGCATACGTATTAAAAAATTATTTAAATATACATATTTAGGAATTAAAATTAATACTATATATCTGGAAATAAAAAGGATAAAGTTAAATAAATTCTATACCGATAAAATTTATTCAATATAAAAATTTATTACAAAATGAAAGAATCTGTTATTTGTGTATTCTGTAACTTTTAACAAGTACTTCTTAATTTATCTCCACTCTAATGACATTATAATTTTAAAATACCATTTCAATTTAAAAAAAAATTTTGAGTAATTTATTTTCAGAAAAATGAGATAAATTAAGAAGTACTTGTTAAAAGTTACAGAATACACAAATAACAGATTCTTTCATTTTGTAATAAATTTTTATATTGAATAAATTTTATCCGTATAGAATTTATTTAACTTTATCCTTTTTATTTCCAGATATATAGTATTAATTTTAATTCTTAAATATGTATATTTAAATAATTTTTTAATACGTATGCAAAATAGTTATAATGACAAATTAGTTAAACGAATAAAATTTTCTTGTTTATGAGTGTATCTTGATGATGTGTGTACGTAATGCATAATTAATATTTTAATAAAACACTTGCATCATAAAGAAATAGATAAATGTTAAAATATTTAGACAATCATGCATTCGTATATTGTATTATCTATGAACATCGAAGAAGAAAATGTTGATGTATGTGTTAAATTCAAAATTAAAAATTTTTCAATATTCAAAGTTCTATAGCTCCTCTCCTAGGGCTCGAGCCAAGTGGAGCAAAAGCTTACTTCAATATGTTATCAGAAGACATAACATACTCCAACAGGAGTGAAATCAACCTGTTCGAACTCAAGTAATTGCAAATTATATGAAATAACAAAGTGGACCAATCAGAAGATAGCAATCTTGAGATTTAAAAAAATTTGTGCTGATTCTAAGCTTAATTTGCAACAAGAAATGTCTTCATAAGTACATCTCTAGGACCCTTAGTTTTTGAGTAAAAAAATTATTAATTTGATGAATTCACCAAAAATTTTGAAAAATCACAATATTTCATTACTCATTACTCTTAATCCATTGGATCTATACCTCTGAAAATTTTTTTGTATATTTTGGGTATGAAATGGAACATTTTCACAGATTTACAACGAATTTTATTTTTTTGTTCGGTGAGTTGACCTGAAACGTCCCATATATATCTTTTCGTATATTCTAAATTA
The DNA here is from genome assembly GCA_017163975.1 of Anastatus disparis. Lineage (NCBI taxonomy): Eukaryota > Metazoa > Arthropoda > Insecta > Hymenoptera > Eupelmidae > Anastatus > Anastatus disparis. The sequence goes on from JAFFSR010000066.1 coordinate 509,598, forward strand.
TCGACACTTTATAGATAACTATAGAAGTGTTTTCATTTTGTTATCGTTTTTAATAAAAATTAACAGATTATATTTAGCAATTAAATAGAGCTGTTACAAACATTGTTAAATTTACCACTACAAAATTGTTAAAAAAATTATTTCCTAAATAGTCTTTTTTCAAAGTGCATAATTCCCAATTCTTTTGTCTTTAAAGTAGAAGAAATAGTAGATTTTCTTACAAGGAGATAAAATGAAACTTCCGCACGTACGTGTTATGACGGTCGAGGCGTTAGCCGAGACGTCATAAAAACGTACGTGCGGGCGTTTCATTTAATCTCCGTGTAAGAAATAATGCTTTTCTCTATCCCTAGGCGAAATCACGTTACATAAATTAACAATAATGAGAGGATTGCAACTCTGTGCTTCTAATTTATAGTTATTAAAAAAATACTTAAATAATAATCATGTTAAATTTCAACTCTCTAAAGCAACGTGGTCATCTTTTACAGTTATTTGCAGGCTGCTTCATAATTGCGTGAGAACCACTGGACGCGGCTAACTCCAGCACGGCTAGTTTCAGCTTCATTTCAAAATTTACTCATTTTTCGATATTATCAAAAATATAAACAAAATATTTTTTAAAATAAGGTCTGCTATGTGAAAATTTAATTTTAAAGTAAACAATTAAATTGATATTAGAAATATAGTACATGGAAGTCAATTTTTATTTGAAAAATATACTTTAAAAAGGCATTTTACAACAAAAGATTTCTACAACAAGACATACATCTTAAGTAACCAGTAGTGCTGTTATATATTATATCAGAAAGTTTTTAAATAACTAGCATTTGGTATATTATTTTATTAATGTTTCAATAAATAACAGAGTTTCGCATTGTTTACTTAATTTAAATATATTTGAATATGAATTTTCTTTAAGAACTGCGTCTAAATGTATTTTAATAAGTAAATAATTAACTATAGTTAAGATTTTATTCATAATTGTTGATTTTGTAAATTCAATCATATCTATGAATAAAATAGTGTCTACGAAACTAGCAGCATTTTAAAATTAGCTAATAGATAATTTTTAATGTAGATTGATATTTTAGTAAGTACCGTGTAGATATAATTCAAAATTAACAAAGCATTAAATTGAAAAAGTTTAACCGAATGAGTGATATTTCAAATTTGACAAACTGATGAATATAAAAAAACGGCCATTTCTCAGTTTTAAAATGGTAATGTAAGATTCCTTTTTATTTGATTTAATCGAACCACACCCTTAACTTTTATTATGATAGCATAATACTAGGATCGTTCTAAATAATATCCCATGGTCAAAAGTCCGAATCCCCAAATAATTTACGGCAAATAACCAAAAAGTTACTCACTATTCGTATTATACAAGTTTTATTTAACAGTGACAAATAATTATGTAAAAAAAGTAGAAAATTTTGAGTTATATTGTACCATGATCTAAGTCACTTTTCATTGGATTCTGAAGATGCCGAAGTACCTATTTTTCTCGTGACAATAAACCACGGCAAAATATCTGATTTCACGGATAATTTACGGATAATTTACGGCAAATTATCCAACAGTTATTTTTAATCAGGTATTGATATTTTATAGAGGACTATACTAATTGAATTCGAAAAAGTATAATTTTTACGTTAAAAAGAGTACTTATGAACTATCGATAAATCGGATTTGACAGATCGATTACGGCAAAAAAGCGGCAAATTTTGAGCTATTATACGATATTCTAAGTCATTTTTGTCATTGGATTCCGAAGGTACCCCGCTAACTTTTTTTAAAGTCGGCGGGGTACCTACTTTTCTCGTGATATTAGGCCACGGCAAAATATCTGATTTCACGGATAATTTACGGATAATTTACGGCAAATTATCCAACAGCTATTTTTAATCAGGTATTGATATTTTATAGAGGACTATACTAATTGAATTCGAAAAAGTATAATTTTTACGTTAAAAAGAGTACTTATGAACTATCGATAAATCGGATTTGACAGATCGATTACGGCAAAAAAGCGGCAAATTTTGAGCTATTATACGATATTCTAAGTCATTTTTTTCATTGGATTCTGAAGGTACCCCGCTAACTTTTTTTAAAGTTGGCGGGGTACCTACTTTTCTCGTGATATTAGGCCACGGCAAAATATCTGATTTCACGGATAATTTACGGATAATTTACGGCAAATTATCCAACAGTTATTTTTATTGTAGACAAAAAGTACTGTGCCAACTTTAAGGGGGTCTGTATGTATGTGTGTGTGTGTCTCTGTAAATTGTACTGCGAAAACTACTCCGTGAATTTGCTTGTAATTTTGCATAGAATTTATTTTTTTGTATAACTTGCTAGGAAGCTATTGATAATTGGATCTTCTAGCGTAGTTTTAATTTTAGAGTCGTTTCTAAAAAAAAAAATATTTAATTTTTTATCTTTCTGTTTTTTTTTGTTTGCTAATTGATGAATTTGCTTCAAAATTCGCATGGAAATTATTTGCGATTGCCTACATAAAATCAATTTCTAAAAACTGATTTTCTAAGTTTAGTTTTAATTTTAGAGCATTTTGAAATTTTTGAAAAAAATTTTTATATTTATTAAGCCAATAAAATCAAATTTTCCATACAATTTAATTTTTCGATCAACTGGTGCGGAGCTATTGAGAATTGGTTTTCTTAGTGTAGTTTTAATTTGATAGCCATTTTAGTAATTTTAAAAAAATTTCGATTTTATATCTTTTTTGTATTTTACGTACGCTACTAAAAGAATTTGCTTAAAAATTTGTATGAAACATATTCTCGACTGTCAAAAGAAGAAAAACTTTTGAAAACTAATTTCCTTAGCGCACTTTTAATTTTGGAGCATTTACAAAAAATTTTTTTTTTTATTTTTATTTTTTATTTTTTTTTTATTTTACGAAAAACATTTGATAGATTTGTTACAAAGTTCGTATGCAAGTTATTCGCTACTGTCTAAAGAAAACAAGCCTTAGAAAACTAATTTTCTCAGGGCAGTTTTAATTTTAGAGCATTTTAAAAATTTTCAAAATATTTTTACTTTTCATTTATCGTCTATTTTGTGTAAACCATACTATAAATTTTCTCCAAAATTTTTATACAATCAATTCGCTATTGTCTGAAGAAAATAAGCTTTCGAAAATTAATTTTTTTAGTGTGGTTACAATTTTAGAGAATTTCAAAGATTTGAAAAAAAATTTCGAGTTTTTTTTTCTTATTTTTTTATTTTACGTAAAGTACTCGATAGATTTGTTCTAAAATTTGCAGGGGAATCATTTGCGACTGCCAAAAAAGGAAAATTTTCAAGAATCGATTTTCTTAGTGTAGCTTTAATTTTAGAGCATTTTTAAAATTTTGAAAAGAAAATGTTATTTATTTTGCCAATTAGATCTCGAAAATTACTTAATGGATTTGCTTCAAATTTTGCATACCATCTATTATTTTGTCTAATTGGACGGGAAGCAATTAAAAATTGGTTTTCATAGATTAGTCTTTTTATAGAGCTATTTTAAGAACTTTTAAAAAATTTTCGTTTTTTCATTTTTTTTTTGTATTTTACGTAAATTACTTGATGAATTTGCTTTGAAATTTTTATAGGAATTATTTGCAACTGCCAAAAGAAGGATGACTTTTAAAAACCAATTTTCTTAGCGTTGTTTTAATTTTAAAAAATTCAAAAAATTTTTTTCTAAATTCATCCTTGTCTCTCTCTTCCTATTTACTAATCACTCTCTTACATTCACTAATTTTCCTTGAATAGAAATTGTATTTTGTATTGAAATCACATTTAAAAAAATTAAATAAAATTACTTTAACTCTATGAGCTCTATGAGAAAGCATTGCACCAAAGCACTTGGCAGCATTTTTTGTTCCAAATCCTGACACGTCCAATGACGTCTTTAAAAGACGTCATTATTTTCAACAGGGCTGTTTATTAAGAAGAAGTCCTTATTCATTTTTTTAAGATGATGGAGAAGAATTGAAATGGTAAAAAAATCAAAGAGCATCTTTTATGAAATTAAGAGCAGGTCGTATATCTCTGTCCTTTTCTAATCAAAGAATTAATTTTTTTGCAAAAACTAATAATTGTAGCAAAAAATAAGGAGATAGCCCCATCTCGTATAATAAAAAGCAAGATTTTCGTTGATAAGGAAAAATCATTTTTATTGATTAATTTTGAAGAAAACCTTGAAAAACTTAAAAAATAGAGGTTAGGATGAACAATTCAGTTTTTCAAGGTTTTCTTAAAAACGAAGCGATAAAAATAATTTTTCCTCATAAAAGAGAATCTTGCTTTTTATTATACGAGATGGGGCTTTCTTCTTATTTTTTGCTACAATTATTAATTTTTGTGAAAAAATCAATTCTTTGATTAGAAAAGGACAGATATACTCGACCTCCTCTTAAATGGATTAATATAGACTTAAATTTTGAATGGTTTTAAAATTTAATTTTTAAATACATTCAAAATTACAACAATTTTTATCGTGTTCTACAAGTTAAGTATAAATTAGATAAAACTAAAAAAATCACAGCACACAATTTGTTAGAAGAAAATGAAGATGATTATAGTTTAGTAAATTATTTCTTTTTTTATCAAGATTTGAAAACAGATAAATCAATAAACGATGGCTTAATTAAAAATTTTATTGTTTGTACTAACATAAATTTTAATTGTAAAGATCTGAAAGAAAAACTAATTAAAGTTAAAGGAATAAATTAAAATCAAAATGATTAAAATTCATAGCAGATAAATTAGATAAAATAACTGGGCATTTAGATGATGAAATTGGGCAACTTTATATTGACAGTAAAACAACCATCTGAAGAAGAGTTAATTAAAATTATTAAGGGGATGTAATAAGGTATATGATTTATACATAGTTACCGACATCGCAGTTTTCCAAATTTTTAATCTTTATTCAAAAATTTTCTGAAATATCTCTATATTAGGCTTTTTATTATTAAAAATGGAAGGCTGTAATATAGAGATATTTTTAAAACTTTTGGATTAAGAATCGAAAACTTGGGAAACTATAATGTCGTTATTTTACATTCCCTTAATCAAGAGATAGGTAAAGAATTGAAATTTATTACTACTGAAAATGTCTATAGCATATTTTTTATAATGATGTTAGATTATCTTCAAAGTAAAGAGCAAAATGCTTTTCTTTCGTACGTTAAAGGAATTCAGTTTTTTGAAGAAATAGATAGTAAATTCTATCGTCAATTGACAACTAAATAATATATTAATCAATTTCAGATATTATTTTTCCCTAGTATAAAATTAAGGATAAAAATATGACCGGTCAAGTGACTGTTTGCTATATCTCGTCGCCATGCAGTCGAGATAAGTGACCGATGTGTAGGCGATAATATATTAAAGATTTCAGTGTTGATATAAAATATAATCTCCCTGGTAGAGAATTAAGGACAAAGATATGGTCGGGTAACTAACTGTTTGCTATATCTCGTCACCACGCAGTCGCGATAAGTGACCGATATGTAGACGATAATATATTAAAGACTACAGAGTTGATATAAAATATAATCTCCAAAAGAATCAATTAAGATTTTTTTTTCTGTTTTGAAATAAATTATAAATTCTATAATATTCATTATTACAATTCATATGCGTTGTAAATAATTGTCAATTAAAATCGTTTATAGAAAGCGAATCTATATGTATACATGCTGCCCGCGATGGTGCCTGTTCGTACAATCGTACAATATATCCTATTAGTTGTGAGTACTGAATGTTAACTGCGCGCGCATCACTCGACGCTTCGTCTTCTATAAGCGTTTATCTTCGTCACTATATGTGCAGGTTAGATTGACTATGTAACTTAAATTGAAAATTATTAAAGATACATATGCTGTTATTGTGATAGCGTTGAAATTTTCTGTTCTTTATTGTATAATCTGAGTTGATTTGCATATGGAAACTTAGTGTGAGATAATAAGAGTGTCGGCCCAGGAACTGAAGAAGAAACAAGGAGCAGACAGTCTTTCTCTTTCTCACTCACTGTGTTCCCATATGCGCGCTCACTCGCGCTTTGTAATATGCTTTTTGTGAATATAGTATAATTGAACATTGACCATATTCTCCCGATGCCATCGCGATGATTCGTTAAGAGTAATGAAGGTTTATCGTGATATCTAAAAGCATATGATCGCGACCGCCTATAAAACACGGGATGATACACCGAATGTATACTTAACTTTCTACCAGGGCTCCAAAGGAATTAATTAAGATTTTCTCATCTGTTTTGAAATAAATTATAAATATTATAATATTCATTATTACAATTCATATGCGTCGTAAATAATTTTCAATTAAAATCGTTTATAGAAAGCGAATCTGTATGTATACATGCTGCCCGCGATGGCACCCATTCGTACAATCGTACAATATATCCTATTAATTATGAATACTGAATGTTAGCTGCGCACGCATCACTCGACGCTTCGTCTTCTATAAGCGTCTATCTTCTTCACTATATGTGCAGGTTAGATTGACTAAACTTCTTCAAAATTATTAAAGGTGTATATGCTGTTATTGTGATAGCGTGAAAATTATCTATTTTTTATGGTATAATCTGAGTTTATTTGCAAATATACACAGTATGATTATGAGTAAAATATCCATATAAAATCAATGAGTGCGAAGTGCGAATGAGTAAGCGCATATGGAAACTTAGCGTGAGAAAATAAGACTGCCGGCCCAGGAACTGAAAAGGAAACAAGGAGCAGACAACCTTCCTCTTTCTCACTAACTGTGTTCCCATATGCGCGCTCACTTGCGCTTTGTAATATGCCGTTTGTGAATATAGTATAATTCAACATTGACCATATTCTTCCTATGCCATCGCGATAATTCGTTAAGAATAATGAAGGTTTATTGCGATATCTAAAAGCATATGATTGCGACCGCCTATAAAATACGGGATGATATACCGAATATATACTCAACTCTCTACTAGGGTTACATCGTGGAATTTCTCAAATATTCTTTTCAATTAGGTATTGAATCAAATTCAATACCTAATTGAAAAGGAATTTAAACAATTTGATCATTTGATTTTTAAATACATTCAAAACTATATTAATATTTACCATCTTTTATCAGTCAAATACAAGTTGGATGAATTTAAGAAAATTACAGCATACAATTTATTAGAAGAAAATGAAGGTGAATATAGTTTAATAGAATACTTTTTTGGTTTTCGAGAATTCAAGACGGATAAATTATTTGACAGTGGATCGATTGAAGATTTCACTTTTTTGTACTAACAGATATTTTTAGTTTTCAAATGATTATGGTAAAAAGATGATAAAGTTAATGCTGGAACGATCTGCTAGCTATGAATTTAAAATTAATATGATTCTATTATAGAAATAAAAAATTATTAGGATGTGATTAATTAGAATAATTAAAAAATTTGGTAATGAAATTAGTGAATTTTTAGATCACTTCATTTTTGCAATTGAACAACCCAGTGAAAAAGAATTAAATAAAATTATTAGACTAAAGATGGGTAAAGAATTTAATCTTATATCAACCAAAAATGTAAACAATTTTTTTATTACAATATTAAATTTTTCACAAGATAAAGACATACACACTTTTCTTTCACATAATGAAGAAAATTAATTAAAAAAAAAATAAATAAAAAAGCTTTTCCATATTTGGTTTAATATTAAAAAATTAATTGAGTCATTTACTGAAAGAATTGAATAATTTACATAGTATGCTACAAAATCAAGAAAATAATCAAAATCAAACATTATTTCCATAAGTGGTCATAGTGGTAAGGATAAAACTAACTAGATAGATAGATAGATAATTCGATTTATTACTGTACATTATGTTGTACAAAAATTAATACAGTATAATAAGTAACAAAATAACAAATAGGAAATATGAAAATGAGGATGATTTAAAGTGTAATAATGAGGATGAGGCTCTCAGTGTTGCAGGAAGATCATTCCAGAGCCGCGAGGATGCTACCAGGAATGACCTTTGAAAGTATTCAGTGACAGCAACAGGTATGGTCAAAGGCCTCACATCACCCCTTAACGTCCTCACCGGCTGATTCTACAGGTACCTGGAATACAAGTAAGATGGTGTATGTGACGAGAACAACTTATATATGAATGTAGTAGTAATATTACTTCTACGCCCAGCTGTGGATAACCAGCCCAGAGAGGATCTATAAGCAGAGATGTGCTCACGCCTACCTACACCATAGATGTAACGAACTCCAGAGTTGATGACTCTTTGCAGCCTAAGGTCAAGCTCAGCAAAAATATCAGAATAGACAAGACAGCAGTAATCCAGAAGCGGGAACAGCAGTGATTGTATGAGATGCTTACGTAAAGACAAAGTAGTGTTCTTCCTAGAGAAATTAAGCTTGTAAAGTAAGAAATAGGACCTGTTACATGCATTTGTGACGTGTTCCTTCCAGTTCAACTTGCTGTCCAACCAAACACCCAAACTATGGACAGAAGACTCGAACTTAACAATATTCCCATTAATAGGAATGCCAATTATTGCCAGTGAGGGCAACATATTAATGTAGTAATAAGAGCCAATGATGATGGCTTTGGTTTTGACCACGTTCAGAGTCAAGTGATTACATGAGGCCCAATTACTAATCAGAGAGGCATGATCAGACATGAGTGTTGTATAGTAATCAAGTTGAGCAATTGGGATGTGCACGTATACTTGTAGATCATCAGCGTAGATCAAATATTGTACATTAGAATGAAAATTGGAGGCAACGTCATTAATGTAAATTGAGAACAGGAGAGGCCCAAGGACGGAGCCCTGAGGAACACCAGTGTTAAGAGTAACAAAGTCCGACTGATTACCGGCATTATCAACAACAGCCTGACGACGATCAGTCAGATAAGAAGCAACCCATCTAACCACAGAATGCGACACATCAAGAGACGACAATTTACGAAGTAAGGTGGTATGGCACACTGTGTCAAATGCCTTGCTGAAGTCAAACAACAACAGCATAGTCACGTAGCGTCTATCCATGTTCAGTCTAATGTCGTCAGTCAGTTTAAGTGAAGCAGTCTGAGTACTGTGTCCAGTCCTAAAACCAGTCTGATGAGCGTCAAGTAATTGTCTTGTTGATAAGTAGTAATAGAGCTGATCGTAAACAAGGCGCTCAAGAACCTTAGACATAAAACAAAGTAAAGAAATTGGCCTAACATCTCCCATAGTACGTGAAGAAGAAACTTTGTTGATGGTCATAATCAACGAAGTCTTCCAAAAAGTAGGAAAAGTACACTCACGTAAAGAGTCATTATAAATGCGGCATAATAAGGGCCCAATGACAGGAAAAGCTGTGGAGATGATAGATTGCGGAATCGCATCGCATCCTCTAGCTTGTGATTTAGAATGGCAGATAGCCATTTTGACATCCTCTAAGGTGACCTTTTTGAAGCTGAACAATGGTTTGAATGAGCTGTCATAAGATAGTGAACTCAGATATTCAGAGACAGGAGGTATCAGAGGGTCAAATGCAATTCCACCAAAATGCCGATTCAATTCATTGATAGAAAAAGAATGAGAAGAGTTAGCACCAGTGGAACAGAGACCGAGGTTCCTGAGCTCCTTCCAGATCTGTCGAGAGTCAGTGATCACAGATAGTCTGTCGTAGAAGTAGAGTAGTTTTGCTGATTCAATGCATTCGTTGGTCTAAATGGGATAGAAAAAAGTGAATTTTCCTTAATCAGGCTCTTGAGAAACACGGAATCATCAGAGTCATTGCACAGATTAGTGTTCAAATCACCTAAGATGACTTTGGTGCTGTAATTATGGATGTGAGCAGTTAAATCCGGAATAAAATCAGTATTTGCCAGAAACGGTGCATGTGGTGGCCTATAAACTACGCCAACAAAGATAGGGGAGGCCAAATCAGAAGAATTGACCTCACAAAAGAGATACTCCGGTAAGCCAGGTTTGCCATTCCAGTTACCAGTAGAAGTGCAAAGACAAGAAGAAGAAAGTGTACTGTGTGTGAACAATGCAACACCACCACCTCTGGTATTACGGTCACGTCTATAAAGTACGTACTCATCCAAGGCAATTAGAAAATCACCAACTATCTGGCCCAGCTTGGTCTCAGTTACAGCTATTACGTGGAAATAGGAACGCGAAGCCAAGAAGAGTCTAATCATCTCAATGTGCGCTCGTAAAGAGTTGGCATTGAAATGACAAACCCTAAGACCATCTTTTGTAGAGAAATGATTGCCAATGTTAGATGAAGTTGGGTTATTAGTAGAAGATAGGGACGTGTTAGTAGAAGGAAGTGAGTTTACAGGAAGAGAGGGAGAGAATGGACTTACCGGAGTGCAAACTAAGAAGCAGTCCCGTCGTCGTTGGATGACGTTGTCGCTCTCAGCTATACTAAAAAAGCTTCCAAGTCCTCATCGGAAGCAATCAGCGTAGGGGCATCATCCCAATTCCTCCTAGCATAGATCATGCCGTTCCTCACAAACGTGAGAAATTTGCTGTCCTTATCCTTCGCCCTTGCCAGGACTTTCAACTTCAGCTGGTAGAAAGAGGAAGGCAAGAATTCATTGATATTAATTGTGGCCGGTGTCAAAGAATCAACTGCCTTAATGCCATGGTGAAGATGGTCCTTGATCATATGAATGGTTAATTTGCCGGTTTTGATCTTTGCAGTAATGACTGATCTAGCTAAAGCAGTGCTCTTTATTGTTACAAGAAGCGGAACTATCGAAGGGCAATTCCGCTGCCGATCAGGTGATGTAACCGACGGGTCAGATGCAGTTGCAGATTCAGATGCAGCAGCCGCCAGTGAAACAGAGGCAGCATTAACAGCCAAAGAGCGCCTGAGAGGTTGAACAGAGGTAATGTCATTCAGAGAGAATCCCGAGTCAAGTGCAGCCAACACAGCGAAAACAACAGACTTCAGATCATTTAATTCCTGGGGCACAAATCCTCCAAATACGAAATCCGAAGACCTCTCAATACGCAACTGCTGCACAGCCAGGGCCTCACATTGTCGCGACAATGACCTGTTGGTTCTATCCAATTCCTGTAGCTTAGCAGTTAGAGGCTCAGCCGAAGACGTGTCTGAAGACGTGGCAAGCAAATTGTCGACCCTCATCCTCAGCTCCTGCTGCTCATTACGGACTCGCTCCAGTCTGGCCTCATTATCACTGAAACGTTCCTCAAACGTTGTATTAATAGTATCTACACGAGTCTCAAGCGCCGAGAATCTACCATCAAGAGCAGTGAGCTGGGAGCCAATTGAGGTTACTTTGGCATCTATGGAATCCAGTTTATCCAGCTTATTCACTTTTTCCAAGATTGAGGGCAAGACATCATTTGATAGATTCGCTGGTGATGGAGATGGTGTTCTTGATGCATGTGGCGAAAGAGTAGCATCAAGTGCAGAAGAAAGCGAGCCAGATCGCGGTCGGAAACAATCGAGATTGGCAGCTGTCAAACAAGAGGTGCAGACCTTTATAGATTTACCCTCCTTGTCCCTGACACTCGTAAACTTAGTGCAGGAGCTATGATAAGTCCTGTCGCAATTTCCACAGACCTGAGGCTTGGAAGAGTGTGTGAAAGTTTTTGTACATAGACTATAGTGAGTTGATGGCGGCATGACTTATAATTTATAATAAATAAGATAAAAATTCACACAACTGAATTATTAAAAGAAAGAGAAATTAGATGATGGATAAGTGTAAAAGCACCTTAATAAGAAATTACTATCGAGAAGTAGTTAACTACAGAGAAATAATAAGAGGCCAAACAGCGTAGTAAAATGGTTATTTCATGTGAAAAAGTTATTAAATGATAATGTAAGATAACTGATTAATAGTGGAAAAGCTTCTTAAAATATTATAAGTACCGCAAAAAAATCAAATAAGTTAAGTAAAAAGAAAAAGAAAGGTCTTGCAGGTGGAAAAACAGCGTAATCTCAGTTTTTAAAACTCGCGCGACTGAATAATCAAAGTTAATTAATTAAGTAGTGGAAAAGCACCTTAACTAGGAGAGTGTCACATCTCCGGACCACGGATTTTGCTCAAACTTGGGGAGTTTTCAGATGACAAAATATGGAGAAAGCTCAATTTATAGTCACAAACGCTCAATTTTTTCCTAGATACAGGCAATTAAGAAAAATCACTAAAAAAGTTACTAGATTTTCAAACACTTATAACTCTTAAACATCGATAGCTAAAAGCTTAAAACTCTTTTTAAATTAAAGCTGAGATCAAATCCTTTCAAAAAAGTAATTATAGCATATCAAAATATTATTTTTTCCTAAAGTTATAGCGTAATAAAGATTGTGCCTGAATTTTCTTTTTAAAACATTAATTAATAATAAAAGCTGAAATTCAGTGCAATATTTATTACGCTATAACTTTGGGAAAAAATAATATTTTGATATGCTATAACTACTTTTTTGAATGGATTTAAGCTCAGCTTTAATTTAAAAGGAGTTTTAAACTTCTAGCTACCTATGCTTAAGAGCTACAAGTGTTTGAAAATCTAGTAACTTTTTTTGTGATTTTCTTCAATTGCCTGTATCTAGGGGAATATTGAGCGTTTGTGACTATAACTTGAGCTTTTTCCATATTTTTTCATCTGAAAACTTATCCCCAAGTTTGAGCAAAATCCGTGGTCCGGAGATGTGACACTCTCCTAGTAAGTTAGTTAAAAAATATATTAGTATTTATAGTCAATCATATGATGATACTAAAGTTATATGGATAAATGCAGAATACTATGAAAGTCTTGCAGGATATTTTAGCAACCTTACCACTAATGAATTGAATATTGCGACAAAAAAATATTGTAATAATAGAAGTCGGAAGAAAGACATAATAAGACATATTATAAGTTTATTCATTGAGGATGCTTATTAATATTTTTTCGAAGGAAAACTTCTTTTTGTTTTTTATCACGCTTAAAAGTATGAAAATCAACATGAATCTGATTTTAGAGTAAAAAATTGTTTACCTAATCTTTAGTTATATCATAAACATCTATATATTATAATTACATCTCGTCATCAAAAATGGTCAAAAAACATAGAAATAATGAATTCACATGATTTTAAAGAAGAAAGGGCGATAAGATTTGTGAAAAATTCACTTAGCATTATTAATGATATGCAGCAAGAAGATATTAACAATTTAACAGAAACATTACTATTTTCTCCTTTAAATATACTACAGTAGCATACATAAAAACTAAAAATAAAAACTCAGAAAACCTAGAACTAAAATATAATGTTGATGACTACATAAAAAATTTTAGAGAAAAAACAAGTGACTATGTTAACTCTAGTTTCATTAAAGATTGTGGTAATGATTATTTAAAAACAACAAACTTTCAGTATGTTGACCTATCTCTAACCTATATCTATCTAACATCTTATATTCTATGGTGGAACCACTTGGTACCTACAATCTACATATGGGCTTATCTCTGAAAATTTTAATTTTTGTCAATAATAAAAAAAATGAAAAAAATTTTGAGGCACGGATTTAGAATCTATTTTATCTTAATTTCATAGCTTTTAAATACATAAAAAAATGTGGTTACTTATTTTGAGTCAAGCTGTCTCAACTGGGCACACTAAAAATGAAATTGCACTTTCCAATCATTTTATTATTTTATTACGAAGATGTATTGATAAAAAACAACGTCCTAAAAAATTTTCGAAAAATTTAAATTTTTTAAAAAGTTATTAACAAATGAAGTCTAAAGCCGGTTTTTTTTCAAAATTCAATTTCTCCACAAATATTGAATGAAAGTTGATGAAATTTTCAGGGTAAGTACAAAACTATCTTCTATTTAAGATGAAATTTAAATTTTATAAAAATGTTTACAATTGTTGTTATAAAATTAATTTTTTAATAAACAATTGAAAATTTAACAAACTTCTCGGGTAGGTAGGAAAAAATTTTTTTTTTAAGGAATATTCTATAAAGTCTAAAGTATCTTTTCCTGAAAGAAAATTTTGGTAATATTCATAAACAAAAAAGTTACGAATTTTTTAATGCGGCGGGATGAGCTTGCGGCGCGCTACCGCGAGAGATACTTACGCGCGTTCAAGCGCTCAGCTTTTTGTACCTGCTTATTTATGCATTTACAATTCATAATAAATAAAAATTCATGATTAAATAATTAAATATAGATTATATTTTAATAATTATGACATTTTATTTATGATATTTAAAGAGAGAATTTCTGAATAGTACTCTTCGAATCATCAGAAAAAATCGTGTACATGGATTATTATTGCATTCAAATATTGTTTAGATTCTATTTTATTGTTTAATATCATTAACTCGAGTATACTTACTCACGTGTAGCATGCCAAAATATTTTTTTCAACGAACGTTGAAATTCTATGAAATTGTAACCATCGACATTTTCTTGGAAAAGCGGTATATAACGATGAAAACAAATTCGAATCGTGACTTAGATGCATTTGTTAAATATATGCAAATCTGTCAGTCGTATTGTTTTTATTATGACGCCACCACCTAAATGTTGCAATCCTTTCAAAAAAATAAAGCATGATTGCTGTACAAAGAATCTTAAGTTTTTATCGAATAAATGTGACAAAAGGCTTACTGGTTTATTTGGATTGTATGTTTGTGCTGTATGTAAAGTTGAATTATATCGTAATAAAACATTTCAATTTCTAAGTGTTGATAAAGAAAATAAAATTATTGAACAAAATGCCGAAGAGTCTTGAAGAAAATTTGAATGAAGAAAAAGATAAAGATTATGTGTGTCCGAGTGTAGATAATAAAATAAAAAAACGAAAACTTGTAAGCGCCATCGAAAATATTATTATGGGACAATCTTCTCCAAAAAAGCAATCGCTTTCAGTCGTTGAAGTAGATAAAAAAATTGTTTCCAAATTTATTAATGACGAAAATTATAACAAATGGGTCAGTGATTTCAAACTAGCCCTATTTTGTGCATCAAGTCGTCAAGAAAAGATAGTTCTTCTTACTACGATTCCTTATAAATCGTCGATACGTACAGCAGTAAAAGAATTCGGAGTAAGTAAACGTATGCTTAGCACTGCTAAAAAGTTGAAAGAGGAAAAGGGTTATCTTGCTCATCCAGATAAGAAAAAAGGTCGAGCAATGAGTACTACAGATATTGACAAAGTTAAAGATTTTTATCTTCATGACGATGTGAGTAGGGTCATGCCAGGATCGAAAGACTACAAATCTGTTGTTGTTAGTGGAAAACGCCAACACGAACAGGTATGAAAATGAAAATATCGTCAGTTGTTTTATTTATTGCGCTTCGTTTTTACGCTTTACGAGTTTGTAATATAGTTCAAATAATTATATATCTAAGTACATAAAAGCTCGAAAATGTAGATTTATTATAAAATATTTCCTCTTTGATAAATTAAAATCTGTAATGATATGAGATAAAATAGTTAGTAGGGATGTTTCAATTTCATCTTAATATTTTTTTAGAAACGCTTATTATTGGGAAATCTTGCCGATTTACATACAGATTTTGTAAAGAAATTTCCGGAAGTAAAAGTTTCGTTGTCAGTTTTAAAACTTTGAGGCCACCTCAGTGTATTTTAGCTGGTCCTAAGGGTACGCATAATGTTTGCGTTTGTAAAGATCATGGCAATATCCGTCTAAAATTAAGAGGCCTCAAACAAGAACTCGCTCGAAAAAACATCAATTTTCAAACAAGTTATCGAGAACTTTTTATTGAAATAATTTGTCCAAGTCAAACTGCAGCTTGTTATCTGGGAAATTGTGAAAACTGTCCTGGGACAAAGAAAATTCTCGATGATTTGAAATCAACTTTTGAAAATAATGGCATCACAAGTATTACATTCAATCAGTGGCTCACAACTGACAGGTATTTGTTAAATATTTGTGTCTCAATTTTTTTAGACAGTAATTAATTTTCTAAAATATATAATTTTCTATTAGATGTCAACTACTCACACAAACTGAAAGTTCACATATTTTTATTAAAAATCTTGGTAAAGAGTTGCCAAAAGTTTTAAAACATGATTTTATTGCCAAGTCGCAAGCAGAATATCTAGAAAAATTGAAAAATTTACTGGAATATGGTGAATATCTCGTAACTCTTGATTACTCTGAAAATTATTCTTTTCATGTGCAAGATGCTATTCAGTCGCAACATTGGTCAAAAGATCAAGCAACTCTTCACGTTTATGTTATATATCACAAGAAAAACAATGTTCTTGAGCATACGAATTTTGTAGTTTTTTCCGAGTATATAAACCATGATGCCACTGGAGTTCACCTTTATAATTCGAAAATGATTGGATTCTTGAAAAATAGATTTGGTGCTGAAAATATTAAAAAAATCTACTATTTTTCCGACGGAGCTGGTTCACAATATAAAAATAGATTTAATTTTATGAATTTACTATTTCACGAAGAAGATTTTGGCTTTAAAGCAGAATGGCACTTCTTCGCAACCGCACATGGAAAGGGAGCTTGCGATGGGATTGGTGGATGTGTTAAAAGACAAGCTTATCGAGCCAGTTTGCAAGGTGCTCAGATAACGGATACACGAAAATTATTTGAATGGGCGCAAAAATCCTTTCCTAAAATTTATTTTGATTTCTGTTCATCGAATGAGTATGACGAACATAAACAAGGTTTGGAATCTCGCTTTTCACAAGCAAAAACAGTCAAAGGAACACGTAAATACCATAGCTATAAGCCACACGATTCAAAAAATATAACATGCAAGATTTTTTCTGATGATTCTAAGAGTACTGTTCAGAAAGTCTCTACTTAGATATTGTAAATAAAATGTTATAATTATTAAAATATATTATATATCAAATTATTTTCTCATGAATTTTATTTATTACGAGTTTTAGTTATTATTAATGTTATTTATTATGAGCAAATGCATAAATAATCAGGTACAAAAAGCTGAGCGCTTGAACGCGCGTAAGTATCTCTCGCGGTAGCGCGCCGCAAGCTCATCCCGCCGCATTAAAAAATTCGTAACTTTTTTGTTTATGAATATTACCAAAATTTTCTTTCAGGAAAAGATACTTTAGACTTTATAGAATATTCCTTAAAAAAAAAATTTTTTCCTACCTACCCGAGAAGTTTGTTAAATTTTCAATTGTTTATTAAAAAATTAATTTTATAACAACAATTGTAAACATTTTTATAAAATTTAAATTTCATCTTAAATAGAAGATAGTTTTGTACTTACCCTTAAAATTTCATCAACTTTCATTTAATATTTGCGGAGAAATTGAATTTTGAAAAAAAAACGGCTTTAGACTTCATTTGTTAATAACTTTTTAAAAAATTTAAATTTTTCGAAAATTTTTTAGGACGTTGTTTTTTATCAATACATCTTCGTAATAAAATAATAAAATGATTGGAAAGTGCAATTTCATTTTTAGTGTGCCCAGTTGAGACAGCTTGACTCTATATGAATTTTACTCTTTCTTAATTTTGCCATTTGCATAATGTGATTTTATGATGCTCTAAAATTAAAAATGTGTTTATAAAATTAATTTTCCCAAGCTTGTCTTCTTAACACTATAACCAATAACTTGCATACAAATTTTGGAACATTTTCATCGAATAGTTTACAAAAAATACCAAATAATTGAAAAATAAACATTGTTTTAAAATTTTCAAAACGCTTTAACGTTACAACTACGCTAAGAAAATCAGTTTTCAAAAGTTCATTTTATTTAGGCAATCGTAAATAATTTCTATACATAATTTTAAGCTACTTCATCGAATAGTTTACGTAAAATACCAAAAAATAAGTGAGATTCTATTCAAAATTTACAAAATGCTCTAAAATTAAAACTGCGCTAAGAAAATAAATTTTTCCAAGCTTGCTTTAATTAGGCAATAACAAATAATTTGTATGAAAATTTTTGAGCAAATTTATCGAATGGCTTTTGTGTAATAGAAAAAAAATGAAATATGATCATTTTTTTTAAAATTTTCAAAATGCTCTAAAATTAAAACTGCGCTAAGAAAATAAGTTTTCCAAAGCTTGATTTATTCAGATAATAGTGAATAATTTGCATAAAAATTTTTGAGCAAGTTTATCGAGTGATTTTTGTGCAATAGAAAAGAAATTAAAAATAAAAAATTTTTTCAAAATTTTCAAAATGCTCTAAAATTAAATGTGCGCTAAGAAAATTAAAGAAAATTAGTTTTCAAAAGTTCATTTTATTTTGACAATCATAAATAATTCCCATACATAATTTGAAGCTCTTTCATCGAGTAGTTTACGTAAAATATAAAAAAAATTAGAAAAATTTTATTCAAAATTTTCAAAATGCTCTAAAATTAAAACTGCACTGAGAAAATAAGTTTTTTAAAGCTTGTTTTATTTAGGCCATTGCAAATGATTTCCATAAAAATTTTCGAGCAAACCTATCGAATGGTTTGTGTGTAATAGAAAAAAAATGAAAAATAGAGATTTTTTCCAAAATTTTCAAAATGCTCTAAAATTAAAACTACGCTAAGAAAATAAGTGTTCCAAAGCTTGTTTTCTTTAGACAATAGCGAATAACTTGCATACAAATTTAGAAGCAAATCTATCGAATAGTTGTCGTAAAATAAAAAATAAATGAAAAAAAAAAAAATTTTTTCACAATTTTTAAAATGCTCTAAAATTAAAAGTGCGCTAAGAAAATCAGTTGATAAAAGTTTTTCTTCTTTTGGCAGCCGCAAATAATGTTCATACAAATTTTCAAGAAAATTCTTCGAGTAGTTTACGTAAAATATCAAAAAAATGAAAAATCAAAATTTTTTTAAAATTCTTAAAATGGCTCTAAAAAAAAACTGAGCTAAGAAGATCAATTTTCGATAGCTTCCCCCCAGTTAGACAAAAAAATAAATTGCATGCAAAATCCATCGAGTAGTTCTCGAGATCTTATTGGCGTACTGAATACATACACACATACACACACACACACACACACACACACACATACATACAGACATTTTCTGGAAACTCCTTTTTTCGACTCCCTGAGTCTAAATATGTACAAATTAATAAAAAAATAGAAAAAAAATTTTTTACCTATACAATGCTTTCTCTATGAGAAAGCAAAATGGAATCGTTTTGTTTTTTTACAAGCTTTATTTTTGTTTCTCATGAGTTTTTTGATAAAATCAAAACTTTTTAAGTTATTTCATGAAAAACCGTCAGAAAATATGCTTTTTTACACTAAAAATCTATGTTTTCAATCACCTATAACTCGAAAAGTATTCATTTAACAAAAAAACTCATTAAATACTTTTTGCTTTAAATTGATTTTTACATCAAATTATATGGTTTTTTTTTTCTCACCGCCCCTGAGAAGGGGCGGCTCCCGCTCCCTGGGCAAAAGCGCACATCGGCATTATATAACTTTTGTTTTTTGGACTATTCTTTACCTACTGACAAATTTTCATGTTAATCCATCCTAACCGACAAAATTTCAAGCTGAAATGCTTCAATGACTAGACTAATTACCATTTTTTATCAAATTCCAATGATTACCATCACTCGCCGATAAATCAGGTGTCAAATCGAAAGCGAATAGGCAGTAACCATTTGGATAGTTTTCACCGGTAATCAAGTTGCTTGAATTTATAAAGTCTATACCAGTGCCGGAAAAAAGTGTATGATAAGTATCAACATACAATTTGCTTTTTTTTAAATCTGGCTGTGAGGGTTTCGATGGCACCTGCATTCCATCAACGTACAGACGCAAAAAATTTATATTAAAATTCTTGAAATTAAAAGGGTTAAGACTTTTATCGCCGTTGTAAGCTTTATTCTCAACAAAACCGAGTATAATTCTTTTTGGCAGTTGACCTAGTATAACATTGTCGATTATTTTCCCATGCACACCATTATGTAATATAACAGCCTTAACTTCTACATGTGTAAGTGGGTATTTTGCAGTAGTCTGCGACAGTAGTTTTTCGTGTGCTAGCACAAGTGAAGGATTTAATCTTACCCGACGCACAAAAAGCGTAGCCTCGGTGATATTTACTGTGAAAGCACCAGCGGGATCCAGGAGACAGAATCCATGACGAGAACGCTCGAGCCTTACTCTAACTTCGACACTACCCAGTAATAATTTGTCTTGATTAAAAACATTACAATGTAAATGGTCGAGTAAATCAATCTCCCTGTCAATCATAATCGC
The DNA here is from genome assembly GCA_017163975.1 of Anastatus disparis. NCBI lineage: Eukaryota > Metazoa > Arthropoda > Insecta > Hymenoptera > Eupelmidae > Anastatus > Anastatus disparis. The sequence goes on from JAFFSR010000066.1 coordinate 529,855, forward strand.
TTTACGCTGACTGAAACCTGCATTACCACCTATGATATCGTCCATCTTCCTTGCTGTATCATCGTACCACAATCCACTCGTTAGATCAGACTTTTTAGCTGTTGGGCCATAATTTAGTTATGTTTCAATGTAAGCTCTATATGCATAAGCATTTTTTTGCGGTGAAACAGGTTTCTGATTGAATAACACATCGACTTGATTAAACAACGTATAAAAATTATTGGTCCAACGTTCGAATCTTCAGGTGGTTCAGTACTAGTGCATGTTACACTTACACTCACACTTAACATTGTGTGAGCCAAGTCTAGATACTCAGTGTTGCCAGGGATGGAAAATTCAATTTATGATTGGTCGTTGAGTGAAGATATCGGTTTGTACTGTACCCAGTAAGAGCCTTCAATTGCAGTCTGTGTCAAGGGTTAATTCAAAGAGTGATAATTCCAACTTGATCGATTGACAAGATTCTGTATGCAGAAATGCCATCTTGAAATTTTAATTTTCAAAAATATCTCTAGCTACACGTGCTTTCTTATTCTGCTTCTTCTTCTTTTCACAACTTTACCACTTTTCGAGCGCTTAGCCGCTGAGGTGTTTGTAGCACTAGGTGCACTTGGTGACTTAGCTGACGATTTCTCGTTCTTCTTTTTATATTCTGATTCCTTCCCCTCTTTCGCACTCGATTCACCCAAGAGCAATTTATCCAGAACAACGTCAGCTTTTCTTTTGAGATTTTTACCACTCTCGCGAATACGCTCTTTGGCCGCCGCTTTGAAAGGTCTGCCACCTAGAGTGACATCATCTAGAATATTTTTACCTGCTCGAAGTGCCTCTTAGCCGACCACTTTTGCACCTTGGTTGATCTTCGGTATAGCTGCTCGGAAGAGACCTTTCAAAAAACTATCTATTCCTGCACCTGACTGGTGATAACCAAAACAAGGTTTACCAACGTAGTCGAATGGAATGGGAAATCCGTGTTCGTCTCTTATATCTATTTCGGTCGACTGAAACGCTGAAGACAGCAGTAGTAGGTACATCGGTGGTGAAAAGTTTTTAATTTTAACGCCTCCGTAAACGTAATCGCGCAAATGAAGCGAGACTATACGTAGTAAGCTCGTGCGCATATCACCAGTCACGTAAGGCTGGCAAATGTTGCTGTAAACCATGAGTACTACTGGCAACCCCTTTACAGGATTTGCTGGACGATTGTCGGTAATGTAGAGTTCTTCATTACCTTTGCAAGAGAAAATTGGTACATTTTCCAGACCTAAAATTCTAAGTAACTTTTGCGATAGTGTAAACGTGTGCATATAAGTTATACAATCTTCACCACATCGACATCTAATCTGTACATAGCCAACAGCTTGGATTTCAAAATATAAATGATTTTTCACATTCTCGAGATTATTTATTTCTTCTAAGAGATTTTCAATGTCACGATAAACACCAGGTTTGACTCTGGCAAACACCTCGGCCTTCTGATGACTCTCCTCTGTTTCTCGCAAAACATTTTCCATGTTACGTTTCGCTGTTTCAACAGAAATGACTCCCTCCCGCTCAACTATTGATATATGCTGAAATGTGAGAGGTATTTGAATTTCCGTGAGTCTTACACACCAATCGCCATGAAGATAATTTTGTGATGATTGTGTTGTAAAATGTGTCGCATTATTGTGTGAAAAGACAAACTTGCTGCTGTTTCTCGGTAAAACCATGTAAAATTCATCGTTCATTGTAAATTTTTCAAATCTTTAGCCGCTATCCAAGAGTTGAATTTTTCTGGATACCCTCTCCAACTGACCAAATATTGTTTTTTTGGCCCCCTACCTTTGCTCTTCAAAACTTTGTCAACCTCAAACGCTTTGCTATCCAAATCCTTGCGCACTCTGCTAAACTGTCCTTCGCAAAAATATCCGTCAATTTTTTCTCCATCAAAATTTGCCAAAGTATAGACGGGTGGTTGTCGTCTTGTGTCGACTCTAACAATTTTAAACAGCTCCAGAGTTCAGCCACCCTCGTATGCTTTCCTGAAGGCTGTCTTGGCACGACTGACACGAACCAGATCAAGTGATCTAAAATCTGCTAAGTCAGCTTCCCACACTTCAAAGGGGCTGAAAACGTTGTAATGTCGACGAGAAAAACAATGTCTCACGAGTTTGTGTAAAGTATGTGCATCTTGACTCTCAAGCCATTGGGCAATCGCATTGTTATCAAATTTTTTTGGTTTCACGTGTTTCAGTAGATGAGCACCAGCGTACGCTGATGGTGCAGAAAGATTATAGTAACAATGCTCAAGACCATCAGGCTTTGTCGCTTCCTTCTTCCTTTCCTCCTTCTTTCTCGTTGCTCCTCCTTTTCCCCTTCTTTCACATTGCTCCTCCTTTTCCCCCTCTTACAAACTAGTTTTTTCTCTCTCTTTTGCTGTATTTTAAATGTATTTTTAAGGAGATGTAAAACGGACACTACACCTGAACATATAGATATTAGCTTCTTTTTCATTTTATTGTTGAATTTTTAGAAAAGAAATGCATTAGCTTGTAGTATGTACCATGATGATTATTTAGATAAATTTTCAAATAAATTCATTAATTAGTTTTTAAGATATTTGGATTCCAGTCCAAAATTGAAAAATGTTAATAAATAATTCTGAAACCCAAAATTCTAAATAACTAATAAATGAATTTATTTAAAAATTTAACCGAATAATCTTCATGGTACATACTACAAGCTAATGCATTTTTTTATTAAAAATTTTGCAATAAAATGTCAAGATAGTAAATATTTATGAGTACAGGTATAGTGTCCATTTTACATCCCCTTTGTTACGTCATAGACGTATCGTTTTTATTAACATTGGTAAATCAAATTCCTCAGTTATTGAACAGTCGCATTATTTCATTGTTAAGCGAAATTAAGTAGATCATAAGAAAAGAAGCGAAACATATGTTTCGAAATTTCAAAATGAATTTTACAAATCCTAAAAACATTACGAAACATATTATCAAAATCCAAGAAAATTTATAAATAAAAATTGATGTAAAAGACAATAAATCTCATAAACGAAATAAGCATAAAAACCAAATGAAACAAATGATATTCGGAATATTACCCCGGGTGTCTTATTGGTAATACGTTTACACTGCCCGTCAAGTTTATATTTCAAAGCAATTGCTATTACTAATATACATATATCAATTATTAGAATATATACGCGCATAAAATCAATTATATTAAAAGTGTTAAAAGATATCAATAAACCTCGAGGATCTATTTACATATTGTGCCTATTCATTTGTCTGCCCATACCTAGCACCAATCTACTGAGAAATACTACAAGGTAAGAATATATAATTATTTAATAAACTCTTTATTTTCAAGAATCAAATTTATCCTTTAATAATATTCAATCGTGAGAGCGATTTCGTTCAATTAAATATTGGTGGAGTCTTTCCACCACTAGAGTCATACATCTCTATCTTTATACATTTTATAAATAAATTCAATATTTTAAACGTACATAATTTATATATATTTAATGCAATTAATTAATATAATTAAATAACATATACACTTTTATTTACACACTTTTATTTAGTCCTGGTGCAAGCCAGGACTTAACATTTTGGTTCCGGTACAAACTTTTTAATTGAGAAATCGTATTGAATATAATGAAGGATAATTAAAGAAAATTTATAATTCTTTACCTATTTATATATGAAGTGCATAAAAGTATAAAGGGCTTATAATAAATACAGTGTTAAAAAGTGTTAATTAACCGCCAAGTGCGTCAAATAAAATATTATATATTGAAGGCACAAATCAAATAAGTATACATGAAATTAAATGCGAAGTGCATTATTAAAAGCGAATAGCGTCATTAAAAATAAAAAATATTATAGGCGAAGTGTATTATCGAATACGAATAGCGTCATCGAAAATAAAAATATTAAACGCGAAGTGTATTATCAAATACGAATAGTGTCATTAAGAGCATGACGAAGCTGTCCGCCTTCTAATAATATTTCCAATCTTAACTTATGAATAAACGATGCGTTTAATTGAGTTTTTTTGCTATAAAGAAAAAATTTGTAAGATTAAACTCTAGTGCGGACAACTCAAGAAAACCACCAAAATATTATACATACAAAGTTATAATAAAAACTTTTAATATATCGTATTTTAAGGTTAGGTTTGTCGAGTTTGATATCTAATTTCCAATCCAAGCTCATAAAAAAATAACAAGTCCAAATGATTTTTTATTTTAACAAAAATTATTGTACTAATATAACTTTAGTGCGGACAAGTCATTATATTTGTTTAATTTAAGAATTTAAAAAGATATCGATAAAATAAAAAAAGCAAAACTCGATTGTTGCAGCTCCGACATGCCGTTAAAAATAAAATATTAAACGCGAAATGTATTATCAAATACGAATAGTGTTATTAAAAATAAATTATTAAACACGAAGTGTATCATTAAATACGAATAGTGTGAAAAAATAAAATTAATATATTATAAGCATGGTACGTAATTGAAATAATTTTTATATACGCGAAATTGCGCGATTTAAAATCATATAATACAATTTACATAAAAAAATTGTTAATAAAAATAAATGTAAAATCATTAAATCAATAAATAAATCTATATTTTAGCAAGAATAATTATAAAATCAAGTAAAAATTACAAATTCTTTTATAAACTGATTTTAAATAATATCATTTATTTAGTGCATTGAGAAATTACAACAGATATCAATAATTTTTGCATAATAATTTAATTTTAAAAGTGAAGTAAATTTCAAGTTCACGATTAATAAAAGAAATAAAAAGGAAAGTTGACTAAACAGTAAAAATTCAATATCATTTAAAATATTGAGTTATATTAAAGAATACTAAAAATATATAAATTTTTATGAAAAGAATATAAAGTAAATTTAAAGATATCAAAATAAAGTAAACAAACGGCATAAACAGTTGTCATCAAAACATTACAAGTGTATTGAACTTTGAAAATACAAGCTCAGCAAAATTTCTTTTTTTTATCATACGCTCTCGTATAGGTATAACAGCAGTGAGTTAATATCAAATTTCAAAACATAAATCAGCAAAATTCTTTACTTTTATGTAAGAATAGTAGGTCAGTGTCAAAGAATTGTTAATAACGTATGTTTACAAACGGCATTTAAAAAAAAAAAGAGAGAAACACAGACAGTAGTATTTATAATTTACAATTTTATGTACAAAATTTAATATATTGAATAAATAAAATTCTTCATTGTTAAGTAAATAATGAAGATTTCAAATGAGTAAAATAAATTTTGATCAGATAGCAAAATATATAAAAGAAGGAAAAACACAGTGGGTAATATCATACTCTAAATTACAATTATCTGAAATTTGTCAAAAATTTAATATACCTACTAAAAAAGACGAAAATATTAATGCTATTCGTGAAAGAATTAGAGATCATATTAGACAAGCAGTTTTAGGAGAACATATCTACGAAAATATTAATCCGTTTCGCAAAAGCACTACAATTACACGCTCTCCGACTAAAAGTTTAGATTAAAACTTTAGACGAAACAGTTGATAATAATACTTCAAATACAACCTTAGAAGAAACATCTGAAAATAATCTCTCAAATATAATTACGGACGTTCAATCAAATATTAATACAGATAATTCAAGTGAACAAAATACACTATTAAATAAATATACAGGCACAATTCCAAAAACATTTCCACAAACTACTAAAACGAAACAGAGCCATAATAAAGAAGACAGTTTTACACAAAAATATACTTTAGCGACAAACGTGACGATTTTATCAGTAAATAATACATCACTTATCGATACTCAGGAATTTTTATTTAAACAGACAGGATATCAAGAAATAAAAAGTATTGAAAACAAAAAAAATATTACTTTAGCTGATAATACTAATACAACAGACAAAAACGTGACAATTTCATGAGAAAATAATACAACTATCAACGAAACATTAAACGACGACTTAAATATCTCTATTAAACAGGAAAGTTTTGAAGAAATTGAGGGTATTGGAATCGGAGAAAATATCATTATAAATAATCCTAATAATATCAACAATAGTAATAACAACATTAATAATAATAATAATACGATAGACGACTTAGTAAATTTTATTGAGAATATAAACATGGCGCAACCAGGATATTCATTAAAAGAAATTACAAGATTAGTTCCTGATTTTGATGGTAAAATCATATCCGTAGACAAATATTTTGAAAAATTAGAATTTGCTAAAGAATTACTAGATGATGATCGACAAAAATCGTTTATGAATTATCAGAGATTTAAATTATCATGGGCAATTGCTTCTGCAGTGAAACATACTACAATTAATACAATTGATGAATTTATTAAGAATGTGAAAAAATTATATCCTGAAATTGATAATTTATATACTTTATGCGGGAAATTGGAACAAATTCAACAAGGACTTAATGAACCAGTAGAACTATATATAACAAGAATATAAGAATTAACGGAGAAAATCAGAGATAAAAAGAAAAATGAGACTGGAATAGAAATAGCAACCTTAGAACGATTTATTAATAAATTAAATCAAGATGAATTTAAATATTTTAAACAGGGGCTAGTTAACGAAATAAGATATGAAATGAAAGTAGCAGACAATTTCTCTGATGCAACTATAGAAGCAATTAAAATGGAAAAACAGTTAGAAAAACAAAACGCTATAAGAGGGAATCCAAATAAACAGAAAATTATGTTTAGTAATATTTTTCAAAAAGAAATCAAACAAATACAGTGTTGTCAAATATGCAAAAATACTGGTCACGAAGCATTATATTGCAATATAGCAGGTTGCGTATACTGTAAAGAACCAAATCATTCATCATTTGAATGCTCCAATACAAAAAATAAAATAAGATTGATATGTAAATTTTGCAATCAATTGGGTCATTCAAGAAGCACGTATGATTTATTAAATGACAATGAATATTATTGTCAATACTGTCAAGAAAGTAATCATAAAATTAATCATTGCCCAATAATACGAAAATATGAGATATGTTGGAAATGTAATAAGAATGGACACAACCCAAATTTTTGCACTGATGTTATTGAAAGAAAATCTACACAAGTATGCGAGCTTTGTAACGATAAAAATTATATAACAAATGATTGCAAAAAGGTAAAAATATTTATAAATCAAGCTAAGGCAAGCAATCAAATACGATGTCAATTATGTGATAAATGAGGTCACTCAGGTAAAGAATGCAGAAATAATAACATCGCTCAAAATAATTTTAATCAGAATAAAATGTTTGTCGCAAATAACAGAAATAATAATTCATATGGACAACGAATTCGAATGAAATTTTGTAAATATTGCAAAAATAGAGGGCATAATATAGAGGAATGTAGAAGAATACAATACAAAAAACCTCAAAATGCAAATCAAAATGTACAATGCCCATATTGTAAAAAATTAGGACATACAATCGATTCATGCTTTACATTAAAGAATATAAAAAGCAAGTTAAGTAAATTTTGCACATTTTGCAAAAGCATGAATCACACAGAGGAAGAATGTCAAGTTAAATTAAACACATCAGCTCATATACAGGGAAACGCATAAACTCGACTTGGAAAGAGCGCACAAGACGAGTTTCGCAACAAAAGTCGCTCAAAAATTATGTTGATATTCAATTTTTCGCAAGAACACACGAAATGAATTTTGATTTTGAAGTATGTGATGAGTTTAATGAAAATGATACTAATAATGAGTACGTTAAAATTATTGAACAAAAAGAAACTTTACATAATGCAATGGAATTTAAACCAGAAATAAAAAATGATTCAACAACAATAAAATTACATAATGAAAGAAATATAGCGAACAATGAATTGGGAAAAATTATACAATTTAAAACTAAAAACATTAATGATAATAATAATATACCAATTTATATATTTAAACTAGGTGACACATTACAATTTATCGAGATACGAAATCCGTATACAAATGATTTATGTAAATTATTAATAGATACGGGTGCCCAACTTAACATTATAAAAGAAAAATTAGTACTACAAAATTCTATTAATAATAATATTAAAATATATTTGTCAGGAATTACTGATATTCCGGTTAAAACATGTGGTTTAATCACTTTTCCTATTAATGATTCGCATACAAATTTCCACGTAGCATCTGAAAAATTTTCAATACCTTACGATGGTATTTTAGGCATAGATGTATTAAGAAAAAATAAGTTGAGATTAGATAAGGGATATTTAGAAATAAATGGTAAAAAATTCTTTATTCGAACAGATTATAAAAACGATAAAAATTCATTGATAAATTTATGTACAGAAAACATCGAAATTAATGACACAGCAGTTAATAACGCTTTTTATTATATCATGCTAATGCAAGACAATAATCACATATTTTCGATTACACAATTTCTACAGAATAAGAATGAAAATATTGAAAATTTTATGAAAGAAATCAACTGTGTTTTAGAAAAAGATAAATGTAAAAATAATAAGAATATAGAATATGAACAATTTCTATTAAAACTTGAAGAAAATACAAATTTCAACATTAATAATAAAAACAAACAATTTCTAAAATATTTTATGGAAAGAGATATTTTAACAAATTTTATATTAAATAATCATGAAGAAGAATTTCATAAATTACAAGAAAATTTAATGTATAAAAATGTAAATTATATTAGTGAAAAAAAAAATGATCGTAGAGAAGAATTATTAAGTAAAATAAGTTTAAATCATTTAAGTGAAGAGAAAGAACAAAATATAAAGAATTTAATTTTAGAAAATGATGACATATTTTGGTTAGAAGGAGAAAATATTGGAAAATGCAATTTAGAACAACACGAGATAAATTTAACAGATAACAGACCAGTATATGTTAAACAATTTCCATTGCCACATAAATCAAGAGAAATCGCTATTACAGAAACTCAAAAATTAATTGATAATAATCTAGTAAGGCCATCTAAAAGCGCATATAACGCTCCAGCATTTGTAGTTAAGAAGAAACCAGGTCCTGATGGGAAAAAAAATGGCGATTAGTTATAGATTATAGAAAATTAAACGAGAAAACTATACCAGATCCTTATTTAATACCATCTATAACTGAAATTTTTGATGATTTAGGCGGAAATAAATATTTTACTACCGTAGACATGGTTTCAGCTTTTCACTGGGTACCAATGAAAGAATCAGATATACATAAAACAGCTTTTAGTGTACACCCTTTAGGAAAATTTGAATTTACAGTATTACCTTTTGGCTTAACTAACTAACCACGAACATTTATGAGGGTAGCAAATACAGCTCTTGGTGAGTTAATAAATAAAAAAATATGTCATGTTTATATAGATGACATAATTATAGCTGCAAAATCAGAAGAAGAACATAATATTAAATTTAATCTAGTAGCTACAAAATTAAGGGAAGCTGGATTGAAACTAGAACCAAGAAAATGCGATTTTATGAAAAATGAAGTGACATTTTTAGGTCATATTATAAGTAAAGAGGGTATCAAGGCAGATCCAAAAAAAATTGATGCAGTAAAATTATTTCCAACACCAAAAACAGTTAAAAACATGAGAGAATTTTTGGGTTTAGCAGGTTATTACAGAAAGTTTATTAACGATTTTGCTAATATAACAAAACCTTTAACGTTATAATCACAAAAAGACGTAAAATTTACTTGGGATTCAGAGAAACAAAAGGCTTTTGATAAACTAAAAGACACACTATGCTCTGCACCTTTATTGCAATTTCCACAGTTAGATAAACCATTTATAATCACTACAGATGCATCAGGATATGCTTTAGGCGCTATATTATCACAAGGTGAAATCGGGAAAGATAAACCCATAGCATACGCTCCTAGAGTATTAAAAGGTCCTGAACTAAAATATCACATTTATGAAAAAGAAGCATTAGGTATATTGTTTGGAATAGAAACATTTAGAAATTACGTATATGGAAATAAATTTACAATAGTAACAGATCACAAGCCATTACTATCTTTTAGATCTGCAGATAAAAATAACAGAGTTCAAAGATGGCGACTTAAACTATCAGAATACGATTTTGATGTATTATATAAGAAGGGAAAAATGAATGTGAATAGTGATGCGTTATCTAGAAATCCTATAGATACGGTAAAAATCAATGTGATAACTAGAGCTCAAAAAGCGAAGAAAAATGAGGTAAATATTAAATTAACAAATATACCTTTAAATGAAATAAAAATACAAAAATTAAACGAAGAACGTACACGTATTAAAAATAAACGGGGTAGACCAAAAAAAGTAATCAAAGAAATAACCAACGAGGAAATTAAAAGTTTCGAAAACGAAGTCGAAAAACAAGAAGAAATTTACTCAAATAAATCTGATACTATTATATATTCTAAAAATTCTATACAAAGTAGAAAAGATAATATATTACATTTAATTACGAATGAAAAGATATCTTTGGATGAGATTCAAGATGAATATTTTACACATAAAAATATTAATATAAATAACGATTTAAAAGATAATGAAATTAAAATAATAAATTATAAAAAGAGAAAAATTTTTATAATGTGCTTAAATATAAAAGAAAAATTAATAAATAATTTAAATACGCTAAAAGATTTTTTGATTGAAAATAATTGTACTATATTTAGTATATCAAAAAATATAAAAATATTAAATATAAATTGGAATAAAATTGAAGAAATATTATACAATATTTTTAAAAATACAAATATAAAAGTTATAATTTGCTTAAATAATACAGAATATGTTCAAAAGGAAAAAAGAAATGAAATTTTTGAACTATATCATCTTTCAAGTTTAGGAGGTCATTCGAGAGTAAATAGAACATATAATCGAATTAGAAATAAATATTTCTGGGAAAATCTTAAAGTTGATATACAAAATCGTATTAAAAACTGTGAAATATGTCAGAGAAATAAATTAAAAAGAAATAAAACAAAACAACCTATGATAATAACAGATACTCCAGAGAAAACATTCGATAAAATTTCACTAGATATAGTAGGACCTCTTAATATAACTAAAAATAATAATAAATATATATTAACTATTCAAGATCATTTATCAAAATTTTTAATAGCTATCGCACTGAAAGATCAAACAGCAGAGACTATAGCCGACGCATTCATAAAAAAATTTATTTGCATTTTTAGTTCACCAAAACTAGTACTTACAGATAAAGGTGCAAATTTTACAGGCAAATTAATAAAAGCTATTTCAAAAAGATTTAAATTTAAAAAAATAGAAACTACTGCCTTTCATCCACAATCTAATGGTTCATTAGAAAGGGCTCATCATCCTTTATGTGAATATTTAAAAAATTTTGCTAATAAAAAATGGGATGATTGGCTTGAACTTGCACAATTCAACTATAATACTAGTGTTCATTCAAGTCATAAAATTACACCACATGAACTAGTTTTCGCCTACCCAGCTAGATTACCATCTAGCAAACCCTCAAAATCATCAGAAAAATTACAAACTTTTAATGATTATATAGAAAAATTATTAATAAATATGAAAGATATTGCGAAAATAGCCCGTGAAAATTTAATACTGTCAAAGGAAAAATCTAAATCTTATCACGACAGATTTATAAATCCTGTAAAATTTAAAATAGGAGATAAAGTATGGCTTATAAAAGAGCCAAAACCAGGTAAATTAGAGAAAAATCAAAACTTGGGACCTTTTGAAGTATTAAAAGTTCACGAAAATAGCAATATTTCTATAGATTTCAAGGGTGGCTCAAAATTATTTCATGCAAATAAATTAATTTTACATGAACAAAAATTATAAATATTTTAGAAAAAATCTAATCTTTTTTTCTCTTTTTCAGGAATATTTAAAAATGTTAAAGATTTTTCAATTTCTGTAATCTTTCCTAGTTACGTGCTCATTCATTTATCTATTGTTACATATACCTATTTATACATATTATTAATTTTTCATTGATAAACAATTTTTATAAAATACGAGGAATCTGTAAGTTTTCAAAATGTGGCTTGAAAATTCACAGATTTTTGATTTAAGGAGCCTATTAACTTAAATCAATCATTTTAAATAATAGGAAATATTTACATTTAAATCAATTGATTTGATAAATAAAGAATGGAATCTATATTAAGAAATTGAAATCAATTAATTTAAATCAATAGGTTAGGTAATAATTTAATAAAAAATGTAAAATCATTATATACATTATCTATTTATAAAACGTATATTGTATTATAAGATTTAAACTTTAAAATTTTATTTATATCAATCTTTTTATCTATACTTTCATTTTTATTTTTTCTTTTTCATTTAAAAGAAACATCTTGTAAAAGAAATCTAACATTTAGTTATAACTATCATTAAACTTATAAATGTATATTTTATCTTATATTTTTACTTATTAATCAACTACTTTTGTCTCTGAATTTACGGTATACAAACATATACTATCTGATATGTATTCGTAAAACTGATTTCATTTTTCACACAAAAATCTTTAAAAACAAAAAAAAAAGGAGGGGGAAAGTTACATACTTTCATCCAAATACAACATAAATCAATATTCAAATGAATATTTGAACTTCTAAACTTATTTAGAAAATGTATTACAAGAATAAAAAGAAAATTATCATAATAAAAGTCTTTATCGAGACTTGGAAAAAAAAAATTTTTTGTAAAGAAAAAAAGAAACAATGAACTTTATTATAAGTTCTATATAGAATGAGAGAACATAGTTCGATTTTCATTCTAAACTCTAAGATTATTTAGAGAAAATATTTGTCAAAATAAAGACAAAAATTACAATTGATTAGTTAACGTTTCAATCAGATTTATGTTAAAGTACTACACAAATTACAGACAAAAGCAGAACATTTTTGAGAAATTGAAATAATAACTTAACATTTTTCCGTGCGAATTAGTTTGACCGTAACATTTTGGTTTAACTAATAAAGTTACTTTTTACTCATGTAAGATCTCTTATTATATTCTTAAAATTTGTAGCTTTTAAAAAAATGTCAAAATAAATTACAATAATTTATACATACACGAAAATTATTTAAAAAAAAAAAAAAAAAACAATTCTATACGAATCATAGTAGATCATTATTATAACTGGATCATATTTAATGTTAATTATAATCACATATTATTAATAACTATAATCTATATACTTTTAGTTAATTTTAAGTTTTTTTTTTATGTATCTAGCTATTTTAATTTTATACCAGACCTACGTTCAGATAAACTAGTTCAACCTCTGTAAGAATTTGCATTGTAACCTATACTACGTATAGGATTTTACGTTTGGTTTAATAAATAAATATATATAGCCACATTTAGTGTATTAAGTGAATATAGTTGGCACCTGCGCAATTATCTTAAGCCGGGAGGGAAGTGAATGAATATTCACGTATATTCAAACAATTATAAGAATCTATAAATTATATTCGACTATTATTTTTGAAAAAAAACAAAAAAAAAACAAACATTTCTTATATTTGAACTTGAACAATTATTATTATTTTGACAAATCTAATATTATTTTATAATTATTTTACATGGCATGTTATTTGTTATTTTTGTTACGAAATATCTCATAAGCTAGAATACAAGATTTATAAACATATTAAAAAAATATTTATAAGCAAAATCACGAATAATTTAAGGCGATCTCTAATTAGAAAAAAAAACCATATCATGTTTAAAATATTACAAATTTAAAATAGCAATACAATTAAAGAATTTTTCATCTTTTTTTCCCATACCAATACTCATACATTACTAAATAATTATAAAATGGAAAGATACATCGAATAATTGAGACATTTAAATAAAATATTTTATTTAAATAGATTTTAAGATATTTATGTAAATTGATCAATAACTAAAAAAATTGTTATTCCATTCAAATTTTTCTTTTGTTACTTCTCGTACCGATAAGCAACTTCTTGAGCCCCAAGGTGTTACGTCACGACGTATCTTTTATTTCAAGTTTTTTATTCTAAAATATGCAGTCATTGATCAATCAGATAATTTAACTTATTAAGCATATTGTAATCATTTTGTTTTTAAGAAACAGAAGAAAGTGTAATTCGGTCTACAAAATTAACGAAACAAGAACGGTACAAAGGCCACATGAACCAGATTTATCATGTTAACCACACCATTCAATAAGAGTCAAAATGCATAATAAGCATTGCTCCATCGATTGACATCCATTGACATCGATTGAATATACAGTTCCTGATTAATTTTTTAGATTTTAATCGTAATATTGTAAATGTTCAATAATTGACGTATCTTTTATTTTTTTTTTTTTCGATTGCCTATCCTTCCGATACGCAATCTCCTGAGCACCGAGGTGTTACGTCATAAACGTATCGTTTTTATTAACATTGGTAAATCAAATTCCTCAGTTATTGAACAGTCGCATTATTTCATTGTTAAGCGAAATTAAGTAGATCATAAGAAAAGAAGCGAAACATATGTTTCGAAATTTCAAAATGAATTTTACAAATCCTAAAAACATTACGAAACATATTATCAAAATCCAAGAAAATTTATAAATAAAAATTGATGTAAAAGACAATAAATCTCATAAACAAAATAAGCATGAAAACCAAATGAAACAAATGATATTCGGAATATTACCCCGGGTGTCTTATTGGTAATACGTTTACACTGCCCGTCAAGTTTATATTTCAAAGCAATTGCTATTACTAATATACATATATCAATTATTAGAATATATACGCGCATAAAATCAATTATATTAAAAGTGTTAAAAGATATCAATAAACCTCGAGGATCTATTTACATATTGTGCCTATTCATTTGTCTGCCCATACCTAGCACCAATCTACTGAGAAATACTACAAGGTAAGAATATATAATTATTTAATAAACTCTTTATTTTCAAGAATCAAGTTTATCCTTTAATAATATTCAATCGTGAGAGCGATTTCGTTCAATTAAATATTGGTGGAGTCTTTCCACCACTAGAGTCATACATCTCTATCTTTATACATTTTATAAATAAATTCAATATTTTAAACGTACATAATTTATATATATTTAATGCAATTAATTAATATAATTAAATAACATATACACTTTTATTTACACACTTTTATTTAGTCCCAGTGCAAGTCATGACTTAACACCTTAATGCGTTTCAAAAATTTATCAAATGCAATTTTGCTGATCATGCACAAAACAGTAATACCAGCTGCAGTCTTTTTATTAACATCCGCAGTCTTCGAGAGCATGCGTGAAAATGCTCGTTCAGCCAGCAGTCTGTCAGCTTTCATATGATTCGTTATTTTTTTATTTGAATATGAAATATCGTGCTCTAGAAAGCATTGTCAAGAGGGTTTTTTCCTTTCTGACATTATGATAATTATGAAAAAAATTGACGACTACTTAATCAACAGAAAATAAATTTATTATTTTGTTATATTATTTTTTAATTTCAATAAATTATAAAATTTATTACAAATTGTTTCTGTTTTAATTCTATAACCTATATATATGTACATAATATTTTTACTTTTGTAATAATATATCAACATTTATTTATTATTTAATTAGATTTATAGCTGTATGGAAGACTAAGCTCGTTATTTACAAATCGTCTCTTCAAATATACGGGTTAACATATTTTACATTCAGGTCGTATTACAACATCATAAAATTGTGTACATCCTAAAGCGTCGTAATTAGCAAAAAGTGGTGGTATTTCGTCGGTAACAAGTTTCCGTATGAAATCAAAGTTTATTTTTTGACTTACCGACGAATTAAGTCTAATGCCTTTAATTTTGCAAAAACATCTTTCAAAGCCATCTGGCGTCAGATATTTATAACTGTAAAATTTTGGTCCTTCCAAGACGAATGATGTAATACTCGCACCAAAGCCATAACAGGCCAATTCGTCGGTAAAGTCACCCTAGAACGGTCCTGTTTCCGCATCGTACTCACTTACGCGATTTACGTATACAATAGAATCAGTATCGTAATACAACACGCGTTTACCCGACGGTTGCAATGCTTCTGTGTTGTGCCAGCTTATATAAATTGTCGTATTGTTGATCGGTAAAATTGAGTCGACCTCGGTTTCAGCACCACAGAGTAATTCAAACAACCTCTGTGGATCATCCACCACTTCGGTCTTTGGCATATTTTCTTGTTGACCAAGCTTACTCCACAATGAATTCAGACACAGTTTTGCTACAGATCTCAGGCCAGCATTATATTTTATTTGATTTTTGTCTGATTTTATACCCTCTTGTCGTACGAATTCTTCGATGTATCGAGCAATTTCGTTTTCATCGCCGTCAGCACATTGCGATGTTAACCAGACGCGTATGTTTTCTCAGCGAAAAATAAGTTCAATATAAGTTGGAAATAGGCCACCCTGACCCGTGGCTTTATTGTATTGAGTAGTTTTATAAGACCATATTTTAAATATTTTTTTGATTACATAGCCCATTTGAACGGCTTTTTTTTAACTCGTGAGCCATCCACATACCGGTAAAAACTCGATTATCAACATTTTAATGATCACAATCTGTGCTATACAACGATTCAACGCATGTTCGACATAGTAGAAATAAAAGCTTATTATGCATTATAACGGGGAGTACAGCATGATATAAATTTCGCGGCGGCAATACTTCACATTTAATAAGACCTTCAACGTGACTTATGTCATTCGTTTGACCCACGAGAGTGCGACACTCATCCTCGCCTACGTAAAGAGTTGGGTGACCAATAGGATAGCTCCCATATTTACAAATATACGAATACAACGAACACACGTTCACGTATTTTATTGTTTCGCCCTCTTTTGCATAGTAAATTTTGACTGTGTTGCCCGCACGCCTGCCAAAAAATGCTTCTCGAGGATTTAACGGCGCGTACCATTTTCGTGTCTTATCTTCAATGTACGACCTCATATTCTCGTTCTCCCGATACTCCGAGTACTCTCGATCAAAATCACACTCCCACTTTTCGATAAGTTCATACCCATGGGTATGTATTTTTTCCGATAGCCGTGTGGTTCTCTCGAAACGTTCGTCCGTATTTCTACCGTTTACGAGCCTCGAGTCTCGGTTTATTGTGTAACACCAGATACAGCCATGCCCATAACACCCGTGTAATTGTAAAACAATTTTCTTTCCATTTTGAAGTATGCAATATTCGTCCACTAGAGGGACTTCGGGAAGCCTCTTTTTTCGTGCACGACCGGTATACTGAATTTGTCGATTCAGCACATTTTCCATCCAGCACAACCATCGCATCGCCTTCATAGACTGTTTATTTGCTTGTCTATAACCACCTTGAGGTATAATACCTATTGTATCTTTTTGTAAAAATTTTTTTCTGTACACACGCATGCAAGAAGATGCGATGGTGGCGCACTCTGCAAACGGATCTGTATTACCACATCCGATGGAGGTCTTGAGAAAAGCCAGACACGCTAAACGTAAAATTTTTACATCTTGCTCACAGTATTTTATAATTTCATTCCTAAAATTGAATATATAATTTTCAGCTTTTTTTCGTTAAACGAATGCATAAATTCGCGTCGCTCTTTGATCTTCATCGAATCTGGCGAAAAAGTACATATCAGTGGCATTTCCTCCACGTAATTCTGATTTTCTGGTGTATTAAAAAGATGAGGGAACGTACCTTTCTCGAACCATATACATTTGCATTAGCTGGTGGAGGTAATATTGACACTCTTAACTGTCGCCTTTTGAAGCTTAGACTGTTTGTAATATCGTGAAGTTTCTTCATGAATGGTAATGTGTTTCTGAGCAGAAGTACCATCTCCCTGTTGAAGACATTCATCTACAATACCGTGCAATAATATATAAGAATTAATACAATTATAAAATTACATACATCTCAATAGTCGAGATCTCCTGTACCTGGTGTCGATATTGCAGATAATGTAGTTTTAGGTGAAACTATTTTATGCGATATTTGTATATCCTGGTCATTCCAGTAAGAGCAACCAGGTAACGGTTCATTAGGTAGTAATGGCGCTGTAGTATCAGCAATTACCCCCTCCAACATCGTGTTTGGAGTACTATGATCATAAGTCACGTGATCATCTAACGAATTTATAACTTCTCGTACTTCTTCCGTGGGCGGTAGTAATGCAGGCTCTCTCGAAGTAAACAACTGTTCTTTTGCTGACAGAAGATTCATTAGTAATTCATCCCCACCACTGTCCTCCATCATGTTTTGCAGAGGGGCTATTCAAGTAGCGATACATATGTATGTATCGCGACGATTTGTATGGGGAAGAGAATGAAAAGTATGCGCGTGCATACATACAGCGTGATACATACATATGTATCACTGCTTGAATAGCCCCTCAGGTCTGAAAATTTTTTAATATCATATCTATTAAAGTTATACTATTTGAAACAAAAAAGTCTCATCCCGCAAAATTCTCCGACCATAAATAAAAAATCTATAAATTATTGATCCGATATTGGAAATCGATATTTTTTTGTAAAACATATTTTTGAATTTATCATTGTATTTACAACATAAAAATATTAGTTTGCAAAATTTTTTGACCGTAAATAAGTAAGTTATCGAGTATTGGTCCGATATTGGAAATCAATATTTTTTTGTAAAACGTACTTTTGAATTTATTATTTCATTTACAACAAAAAAGTCTTATCCTGCGAAATTCTCCAGCCATAAATAAAAAATCTATAGATTATTGATCCAATATTGGAAATCGATATTTTTTGTGAAACATATTTTTAGGTTTATCATTGTATTTACAACATAAAAGTATTATCATGCAAAATTTTTTGACCGTAAATAAGTTATTGAATATTGGTTCGATATTGTAAATCAATATTTCTTGTAAAACTTATTTTTGGATTTCTTATTTTATTTGCAACATAAAAGTCGTATCCCGCGAAATTCTCCGGTGGTAAATAAAGAAGATATAGATTATTAAACGATTATTGGCTACGATTTCGTGATTTTAAAATACATTTCTAGATTTGTTATTGGATTCATGATAGAAAATATACAGAACTTACCTGTAGTGACTCGATGATGTAATATGAGATGTCTGACTTGAGATGCATTTTGCATTCCTCTGCTTATAATACAGCGACCAACTATATCAAGTATCTGATTATCGGTAAAAATATTTCGCATATATCATATTTAAAATAGCTATTAAGATATTATATGTCTTTTTTATTCATTTTCTTTTTTGTTATTCTTCTTTGAAAATTGAAACTCAGAATGATATCAGAACCGTAAATCGTTGTCTATTTATACCGAAATTAAATTATAAATTTAAGGGTAAGCATGCGCGTAAAAATATAATATTTAACTTGTCAAAACCTGTAAAAATAATTTGATATTTAAACTTCTAACGTCACAAGAAATATTTTAGTTTTATAAGAACCGCTGAGCAGTATGTACGTGAGTACGTTATTCAATATTCTGAATAATAATCTTTTAATAGTTATTATCTTTTAATAGTTATATAATTCATTGAAAATTTTATATAAGATATTAAGAGCAGGCTGGATTCGCTGTCCTTGTCAAATTGGCATTTTTGTTATTTACTCAAGTATTAATCAGTGTATCTGCAAATTGAAGGTTAAGCGCAATAGATATTATTATTACAAATATTTATGCACAAGAAAAAAAAATCTATCGCTTTGTTTTTGAGAAAAGTAAGGAACGCGAAAATATTATAAACATAATCTTTTACTTCGGCGTTCCTTACTTTTCTCAAAAACAAATCGGTAGATTTTTTTTTTCTTGTGCATAGATATTCATAATAATAATATCTATTGCGATCAACCTTTATTTTGAAGATACACCGATTAACACTTGAGTAAATAACTAACAACTCAATTGTTACTCGGTCGGTATCAGGTTCTACTCCGGCCTGCCGTTAAGTTAGCATGTACATAATTAAAACTCAGGTTGCCATTATTTCGCTTATGAGAAGGTGGGACTTTTTTCTCTAAGGCGTGTGGTATACACTCTCATTCGTCTAACGTGTCGCGCTATCAAACTTAGGGTGATCTTATTACAACGAATGACTTGAGCGCATCTTTTAAGAACATCCGTTCCACATTGTCATAGTAATGGCTATTATACTTCTTAAATCTTTGTACTTTACATACTTTATACCTACACTTAATTTGCATATGCACCTAATTTGTATACGTATTTGAACTATTAATAAATATCGATATTAGGTAATATCTTTAATATATAAATTGAGCATTATTTTATTATATTTCTATCTACTATCAAATGAACGGATGGTATATCTCTTTTTTTTTATAATAGCCTGATACTTTTTTCTTATTTTTATCATGAGTTGTCGATAATTATTGCGTGATGATTGATAATTTACGAATAATAATTTTTAAATAATAAATATCTTTCAATATAATATATTCGATATTGATAAATATTTATATTTACATATAATTTGCATATGTATGTATATATATATATATACAGTTGTTCTCAGTTATATACGCAACTTGGGCGTATTTACAATGAATGTCAAAAACAACTAATCGCAAGAGGTAGAAATAGTTTGAGTCTCAGATTTTCTCCTAACTTTAAGATATTTTTTCTTATATAAAATTATGAAAAAAGCCTTATTCCTAAGGTGCAATCCTCGATTTTTGCCGAGTTATCAGAAGATTTGTCTAAATTGCATTTTTTTATAGTTATACATTTTTTTAAGTACTTATTCTAGAAGGTTTTTATTTTATCACGTGAGATCTCATGTGAGTTCTCATATGAGATCTCGTTTCATTTTCGAACGTGAGAACTCACGTGAAATTTCATGTCATTTTTTTCAGTAGGGAACTGCTGTTAACTTGGCGAAAATTGAGAGTTGCACCTTAGGAATAAGGCTTTTTTCATAATTTTATATAAGAAAAAATATCTCAAGGTTAGAAGAAAATCCGAAACTTAAATTTCATGGACTCCTTGTTAGAAGAAATTAATATTTACAAACTAAAATTTATCTTGCATTTAAGGCATTTTTATTGCATAAAATAATAATAATGCTAATATATAATTATTAAGAGTATGAGATTATTTGAATTACTAAGTACACACATGTTTGTAAAAATAACAAACTCCGTGTGTTTATTCTACAAAAATTTTTGTGTTGATTTTAAAAGTACACAGAAATTTTTAAATTACAAAAATTTGACAAATCACACAACATTTTTTACTGTGTAATAAATTGATAATAACATAAATGTACTTTATTCTCACCTCAATAACAATGGCTCTTCTATTAATTTGAAAAGCAGGCCAAAAGCTAAATATCACTGATTTCCAAAATTTTAGCAAAAATAAAGTACTTTATTTCCACTAAATTAGAAACTTATAAAATTGAATGAATAGTTCAAATTTTTAGAAAATATTATAATAAATTATGTATTAAAAATTAATACTAATGATTAGTTACAAAATTTTGATATTAAAATTTGAATTTCAATTTTATTTCAGTCGTGTCCGCTTTTTTTAAGTTCACAAAGAGATCATCGTTGAGATAGGAATATAGCACAAAATGTAACTTGGAAGCAAAGTCTAATTTCTCTCCCTCGGAAATTTACTCTTTTTACTTCGCTTCGCTTGCTTGAATGGTAAACTTCCCCTCAGGAGAAATATGCGACATTACACACTCGTTGCATAATGTATTATTATGGTCCGAAAACTAGAAAGGAAGAGATATGACGAAAGCTATACCTAAAGCGCAGCCATATGTGCGAAAAAGAATTTCCTTATCTTTATGCTCAATTTTAATGTATTTTAATTTTTAAGAAAAATTTTTGTAAATACAAAGACATATGCAAAAAATTGAAGCTAGCAAAAAACGGTATTAAAAAAATTATATCGAATCATCCATGTTTCTTAACAGACTCTCTTAATGCCTCAGTAATACGGTCTCATACTCTACCTACTAAGCAAATCGTGTCATAATAAAAAGTATTGTCATCTAGTAATTCCCAATTCCCTTATCAAAAGAGATCTGCAACTAAATTTGCAAAAATATTTACAAGGGGATTCATAGGATATACTACTATTTTTCATTTATGTTGTTTGCGAAAAAAAATAAAGGTATTGTTACATCCGCATAATCACGGATGTACGAAAAATCATTTTTCATCTTAATTTTTTTTTGTAAATTGTTATACATATAAATGTGCGTACGTATATATAATTATATATACGCATATACATTATGCATGCATATAAACATATTTATTTGCAGTTCTCTCCCTAAATAACATTAATAAATACATATAAGTAGATAAATAAATGAATCTTTTAGTAATAAGGAATATCCTGTATTAAAAAATAAATTTAATTTCTTGTAATAGTCTTAAGAGAAAAGCAGTAAGTTCGCGCGCCGTATACGCTACCTCAGCATTTTTAGGCGTGATAAGAAGATATCTTCTGTCACCGAATGTGAGATTTTAAAGAGTTTCTCACGGCCGAACTGACCAATGGGACTCTATTAAATTTTGACAAACTTGCATTTTATTTCTAGATTTGTACCTTTCTTGCAGAGAAAAATAATTTTAATAAGTCAGTCCGCAGTTAGACCTCGCAAGGGTAACACCTTTTTCGATTTGCACATAAATCAAGTGTAAAATCGTAACAATAAAAACTTGTAACTCGCGCTTTATTTCCTTCTTAAATTTAATTACAAGCGAAATAACTTAATTTAGTCGCGCGCTTATTTTAACAAGTCAGCCCAATTAAAACGCGATTTTTATACAACTTACTGCTAGGGAAAAAAGTGTGTTAATAAAAAGAATATTTCCTATTTTATTTTCAAAAAAAATAAATAAAAATACTAACGAGGTTTCTTCCGATTTATTATTGTAAATCTGCGCGATTCACTTATCAATAGCTTGTACAACATTTGTAATAAAATAAAATAAATATCATTTACAAAAATATATAAAAATAATCTCTGCGAACATAAGTGCCATTAATCCAGTTCCTAAATAATTAACAAACGGGCAACCAGAGAGGAGCACTGCGCCCTTCAGTGTAAAGTTTATTAAGTAGATAAACTCCTTTGCTTTCGACCACGCAGCCAGCAGTTGAGACAAGGTAAGCGATTAAGCTCCTCTATCCCGCAGTCTTTTAAAAACCAAAAAATATTTAACAATACCAACAAGAAATATCCCAAACAAACACATGTCCGAGTAAACCTATTTAAGGTGACCGGACATAACAAATGGTGACAGCGACGGTGGGATATTTCTTGTCAAATAACTAATAAACACTAACAAATTTTTTTTTATTACTGCTTTTTATACTAATTAATTACACTCGAAATGCTCTCTATCACAGGGAAACGCTAAATAATATTAGACAAAAT
This sequence comes from Anastatus disparis, assembly GCA_017163975.1. Taxonomy (NCBI): domain Eukaryota; kingdom Metazoa; phylum Arthropoda; class Insecta; order Hymenoptera; family Eupelmidae; genus Anastatus; species Anastatus disparis. Next base: position 553,376 of record JAFFSR010000066.1, read on the forward strand.
ACTTGTTTTAGATGAGCATAGAGTAAAGATTTTTCGATCTGTTAACTTATTTATAAGTTGATAAATCAAAAATAAAATCTAATAACGCCTTTCTTATTTGAAATACATTGTTCAAAACGTTCTCTATCGCAGGGAAACGCTAGATAACTAGACAAAATACTTGTTTTAGATGAGCATAGAACATTTATTTCAATTCTTATTTATTTATACATAAATTAACAAACAAATCAATAAATCTAACATTAAGTAAAAGTAAAAACTTTACTTTTTCCTGTTTCTATAACTAACATTTTTCTGAAGTAACAAACTTTACCTTACAAATAGCTAAAATAAAAACTCAGTCAATCAGCTTATCTAACGCAAGGCGTAAGATTAAACTAACGCTTATACTTTTACTTTTAATTTTTCCTTTGCTACTTTTTTTTTCTTATGTTAATATGAAGTGAACCATTTTTATTTTTTGCAAATATAATTCTGCACTAAATAAGTTAAAAATTAATGTTTTTTTTTCGTTGTTTTTTTTTCTCTCTTTTTTCATTTTTTTTATGTTTTTTGTTTTTCTTCTTTCTTTTTTTTTTTTTTTCCTTTCTTTCTCTCTCTCTGACAGGGTTTACAGTTTTTGAGCCTCACGGCATAAAGCTCGTAAATTATTTTTTCATGCTTAACAGCATTTAAAAATTTCTGCTGGAGAGTAAGGAAAAAATTTTTTTTTTTTTTCAATCATAACGTTTTATTTCTTGAGGGTCTTGTAGGTCTTGAGCCTCACGGCATAAGACTTGCAATTCGCCGTTTGTGCTTAACAGCACGAAGGGCTCAACCTGAAGAAAATAAAAAAGGGAAGAAACAAGTTGACCCTATATCTGAAAGTTTATTTTCAATTTTGGGCTTGTATCTATTGAGCCTCACGGCATATAGTGCTAGTTCTCTTTTATCGCTTAACAGCGGCAAAAGACTTGGAAAGAGAAAAGAGACAATTAGGTGTTGGAGCAACTTTTTCTAATAAATATTTTTTTTCCTTCTCTTCTTTTTTCTTTTCTTCCTCTCTTCAAATAATCATTTTTTTTTTCTTTTTGGTTTTTTTTTTCTTTTTTCTGCTTTCCTCTTTATTTCTCCAGTAAATGACAGATAATAAAAGGAGAGGCCTTGGCCCTAAGATAAGGCAAACAGCAGATAAGCTAAGTCTGCAAGGAGAGGCCAGAGCGCGGTTTATAGGGTGGGTCAAAGAAAACGACATTGATCTAGAGCCACAATTTCTACTACCGAGAAAGAAAATCGGCCCAAAAAGAGGTCTAGTCGTTAACCCATACGTAATCGACACGCCAGCTAAATATTTAATAACTCCCCCCCGGATACAACAACCGCAACAGCAGCGCGTTGAAATCAATTTGAGTCTCGAAGAACTACAACCCGCACCAGCTCCGCTATCGCCCTTGCAAGTTGACCAAGCCGGTCAATATATGCAGTCGGAAAATAATCTAATTACTATCGATTAAAAAAATTTTCTTATATCGCGTTTCCTTTCTTCTATAAGTGAGGAGCATTTTATTTAAAATTTCTTTTTCTTCTCCTTTTTCTCAAAATTAACCTAAGAAATCAATCTTTATACATATAAATAACAATTTATAATAATAATTGCACAAGCGATAGTCTATTTTTTTTTAAATAGCCTAGATTTTAAATATCTTATAAAATGGCTACCGGAGGAATTAACGACAAAGATTTGCCGCTCACCGAAGAGGAGTTAAGACTATACGCTAACAACTTAAAAGAACGCGAACAAAGAATTAAGGATTTAGAACAAGCGCTAGGGAATCGTGAGAAGGAAGTCCTAAGTGAGGCAGAACGGTCAAAGCAGGACGCGATGGACTCGTTAAATGTAGAAAAGGAACGCGTTCAAATGCTTGAAAAGGAACTCAAAAAAGAAAGAAAACGACGCAAAAATCTTGAAATTACCATAACAGACACTGCCTCTAGTGTATCAAATTTTCCCTTAGTACAAGCTAATAAAATAGATTTGGGATCTCAAAATAAAACGAATTTGAGGTTAAAGCCAATAGACGAAACCGAGGAGTCGACAGAGGACGTGCTAACTCAATTAGCAAAAATGCGCCGTGACATAGATCGAATGCGTACAACTCGCTCAACGTCCCCCGTACCGCAAGCACAGCAGACATTACCACCAGACCCAGCATCAAGACCTCATATTAACCTGACAGAACCACAGAATTCCTGGACTGTGCCACCAAGCATTTACATAAAGGAGGCCTTGAACAGCATACCAAAATTTGACGGAACAAACTTAATACCTTTTGTCAGAGCATGCAAACGCGCAACTCAAATAGTTCCTCAGCACCTTGAGAGAGAGTTAATAAAGTTAGTGAAAAATAAACTCGAAGACAAAGCGTATATCGCGTTCGAGCACAATAATTTCGGAACATTGGACGAATTCGTCGATAGACTAAAATCCGTTTTTGCCCCCACAGAAACTCTAAACAATCTAAGAGGTAAACTTGATCAAATTTATAAGGGAAGGAACGAGTCACTGCTTAATTTTATTACACGAATCGTTGACCTTAAAGAAGCTATTATCGATCGAAAACGTTTCGATATCAGCAATGAATTAACTCGTGACGAACTTTCTGAAATCGAAGGAGATATAATCGAAGGATTTCGAGACGGCTTACCGCCGGAATTTAGGCAAAGGCTTCAAAACCCAGCAAACTTAACTCTGAACGAAGTATTCGACGACGCAATCGCGGTAGATAAGCAGATTGATAGGGACAACTTGAAGCATGGATATAAGATCAACGAAAGAAATAAGAATCTCTATGAAAATAGACGAGATACGAACGAAGCAGCAGCTGTAAAACCGGATGTGCCACGAGCAACCACATCTAATCAGGGGAGATACAACCAGACCAACGACCAATCAAATGACAGAAGCAAAAGTCATAATAACAATTACCAGATAAAAATATGTGCCTATTGCAAAAACAGAGGTCATGTAAAGGAAGAATGCCGTAAATTAAAATGGGTCAAAGAGAATCAACAAAAAAACGAGACGAACGCTCCAGCGAAGGGCGCTCCTGGAGCGGCAACCGAGAAAACGCGTCCAGTGAACGCGATTGTAACAGAACTTACATCTACACCGTCAACTTAGAAGAAACAACGCCAATCGTCATCGTGGAATCCCCACAATTTCTACATAATTTTGTTGAAGCTATGGTTGATTCAGGTGCGCAGCCCAATATAGCCAAAATAGGCATTTTTAACGGAGACGTAATGGTTAACGAATCAAACCGACCATTGTTAAGAGGAATATCGGGAACCGATATACCTTCGATTGGTACATGCGTCATTGACATATATGGATCCCCAACAGAGGTCATTATAGTCGCCAATGATTGTCCGATGAAAACAGAAGCAATTATAGGTTCAAACTTCTGTGAGCAGCACGGTGCAAGCCTCGATTTCTATCGAAAGGCACTAATTTTCGAGGACAAAACCTTGCCTTTCGTAAATTTAAAAGACGTTAAAAGAATACCTGCTCTAGCAACCGCAACTATACGTTTCCCGTTGAATAACCCAGAAGATGAATATGGCTATATTAGGAAAATAAAATTTAACGAAAAAGGCATAGTGGCAGGAAATACCATAGCAATCAACGACGGAGGCTACGTTGACATTGAAGTATTCAATACCAATATCTTTGATATCGACCTAAAAATAACACCGCTAATTCTAGAACCAACACAGAAATATTATCAGCATCGTAACGAGAAAATTTTTATGGACAAAGATAGCACTCTCTTCATGGATACAGAAGATATAAAAGAAGTTAACGTCACGAACCAAGCACCTTCTCTTATTTCTATGCAGGCCAATGTAGATGATACGAGGTCAGCCGATGAACTAATCAATGACTTAATTACTTTCGAATATGGTGAAGAATACGATCGAGTCTTTCAGAGACGCTACTCAGACAGTACTATTTGCCCATCTTCCGAAGAAGACCTTCAAATTCAAGAAAATATAATTCCTAAATCTAAGGTTCCTGTGCAGGTGTTACCCAATTCTGCAACGTCATGCGTTGAGTCCGAAAATGCTTCGCGCGACACGGTAGACGATGACGCTCCGAACTCTATCGCAAATCTAATCGAATCCCCCGGCCGAAATCCAAAACCATCGTACGCAAAGCCCGAAAACGCCCCGCGCAACACGGTAAGCGACGATGACAATGTGCCACATAGCACCTACAAGACTTATGCTAAGCCCGAAGAAGCTCCGCGCAACACGGTAAGCACAAGTCCAACAAAAGGGGAAATTGAAATATCAGATAACGAAAGCACAGAAACCGCTGAAGAAGATATAATAATTCGAGATTTCCTTCCAGGTGCAAATTTGCTGGACTATATCAAAATAAATCAGGTGAATCAACCAATAGAAACTTATGTAAATTACTCTGATATAGAACCATGCAGCAACAGAACTATCTTAGACATAAATACTGTCACTGAATTCTACGTCAAGCCATATAAAAAGGATAATCGAAGTTCAAAACACAAAAATTTTGAGCGAGTATACAATGCTAATGTCAAAAACAGAACAGAATGTATATTAAACGACATACCTAAAAACCATATAGCGGAAGAAAACGAAGCAAGGCTGCAGAAGCTCATTGAAAAAACTGCTGATGTTTTTCATTTGAAAGGAGAACCCCTTTCTGCCACTAACATAATCGAACATAAAATCGAAACCTACGACGAAGAACCAGTGAACGTAAGACAGTATCCAATACCTCAAAAATTGCAAGAAGTTGTTTACGAGCAAATAAGTAAATTGTTAGAATCAGATATAGTCGAAAGAAGTGAATCGTCTTTTAACAGTCCTCTCTGGGTTGTCAAAAAGAAAGACGATATTGAAGGGAAGCCACAGTGGAGAGTCGTAGTCGATTTCCGAAAATTAAATGAAAAAATCAAGCCATATCCACATCCAATCCCATATATTACGCATTTAGTCGAGCAGCTCGGCGGGGCTCGCTATTTTATCGTCGTGGATATGTATTCAGGTTTCCATCAGGTGATGATTAGAGAAGAAGACCGAGAGAAAACAGCCTTTTCTACTCCTTATGGTCACTTTCACTTCAAAAGAATGCCTTTCGGAATTCGAACAGCGGCAAGTACTTTTCAAGAATTAACCAATAAAATATTAGGGCATAAACCGTTAGATCTAAGCTCAAGAGGAAAAGGAAAGCTAGGATATATTGATGACGTCATACTATTTGCGGAAAATCTAAACGATCTAGACGAATTATTTCTGGAATTCACAGAGACTTTAAGGAAATCTAACCTAAAATTAAATCCCTTAAAGTGCCAATTTTACGAAACATCAGTGACATTTCTTGGTCACGAGATTAGTGATAAAGGCATGAGACCAGACCCAAATAAGACCCAAGCTGTCGAAAAATTCCCTCGTCCACGAAATGTCAAGGGAATACGCCAATTTCTTGGTCTGTGCGGATATTAACTACGTTTCATCCCAAATTTCGCAACGATCGCAAAGCCATTGACAAACCTTTTGAAGAAAGCAGTAGCTTTCAATTGGTCAGATGAACAGGAAATAGCTTTTGAAACGCTCAAAAACTGCCTAATTAATGAACCAATTTTGCAACATCCAAACTTCGAAGAGGAATTCTTTGTAACAACAGACGCCTCAGACTACGCAGTCGGTGGTGTCCTATCTCAAAAGAAGGAAAATTCAGATTTACCTGTAGCTTACGCAAGCCGATTGCTTACAAAAACCGAGATGAATTATAGCACTATCAAAAAGGAACTACTCGCAATGCGATTTTGCGGCGATCAATTCGACTATTGTCTGATTGGCCGACATTTCACCTTTATAACTGACCACCAACCTCTCGTTTGGCTGCACAAAATAAAGGACTGTACATCTAAATTTAAAAAATGGTATTTTGAATTAAGAGACAAATTTGACTTTACAATCAGATATCTTCCAGGAAAAATTAATTTCGTCGCCGACGCGCTATCACGTAACCCTCCGGATAACGAAGTGCAAAATATACGCGAATCGGAAACTAAAGAAATCGTTAAGATAACTTCCGAGGAAAATACGTGTAAACCGGTCTATAAAATAAACGCTTTAGAGTCAATCGCAACCGAGACACTGTTTAAAAAGAATGACTTCCTAGCAGTAAGAAACAGTAAGGACAGTTTTTATTTATGCCAAAGCAAACAGTACATTAAATCAAATAATAAAGTAATATCTATACGATGGTTAACGCGTCATGACGGAGACGAACATATATATTCTTTTGACTATGACGATAAGATACCCTTCGACAGTATACTAACAAGCGTAAAATTGACTAAAATCGAGCAAGACAGATATAAACTGCCAGCCGACGAACTGTCACGGACGCTAGACATCCTTAAGGAATCTTTAGAAGCTACAGCAAATAAACCACCCGAAGACGCTCACGTGACTGACGATGCTATGAATGAAAATACAAATAATTCTGAGTATCATCAATCGCTCAGGGACGAATTACATTCAAATCCGTCCAGGGCGAATGAAGCTCCTCTATCTGTTGAGTATGAGATAGGTCGAGACGAATCAAATCGACCTCGACCATCACGAAATATAATCGAAACGAGAGATAACTTTCTCATGGCAAAAGACAATCTGACCTATTTCATAACACAAAAAAATCAACCTCTCGACTCAGGAGCACTTTTTCTGCAACAAGAACAAAGACTTCCGCCCCTGCAAGATATTGTCCTTGCAAGAGCAAAAGTCATTGAAAATGACAAAAAGATTCTGATAGCTTTGCCAATTAAAGAAAATCTGCATATACAAACAGATAGAGAAATTTTCAAGGATGCTATTTTTTCACTGCTAGACGTATGCCAAACAACGTCTCTGGTATCCTTGAGAATTTCAAAAACAGAACAGATAGACGATATCACGTGGAGTGAAATTGTCGATCTGTTGAAAGATATATTTTCAGATTCTCAAACTAAGATAATAATCTGTAAAAACTTGATACAAATACCAGAAGTAGATCTGCGTGAACAAATTATACGCGAAATTCACGAATCACCAATAAACGGTCATAAAGGTATAACAAAGACATATAACCGAGTTAGACAACACTATTTTTGGCCAAATATGAAAGCGGGAATCCAAAATTTTGTCAACGCTTGTCGCACTTGTCAACTAAATAAACTAGTTAGAAATAAGGTTAGGCAAGCTATGGTGTTAACAGACACACCGGGTTCTAGCTTCGAAAAAATTTCGTTAGATATCGTAGGTCCATTGGATAGGACCAGAAATGGGAACATGTACATTTTGAGGATGCAAGATTTGCTAACAAAATTTTGTATAGCTGTCCCTTCAGATTCCACTACGTCAACGGCAATTGCCGATGCTTTTCTAAAACGATTTGTTTTTATTCATGGGTCACCAAGGATAGTCCTGACGGATCAAGGTGCAAATTTTATCAGTTCATTAATGAAAAACGTCGCGAAAATGTGTAAAATTAAAACATGTACTACCACCGCATTTCACCCTCAATCCAATGGATCTATTGAGCGAATGCATCACTCGTTAAAGGAATGGTTAATGAACTATGTATCAAATATACGACAATGGGACGAATGGTGTGAATGTGCGACATTTTCCTACAATACCAGCGTTCATGAAGGGACGAAGCTCACCCCATACGAATGCGTATATGGGAAGATAGCTCGCGTTCCATCAGCGAGGGCGGTATTGGGGGAAAATACTACCGATACTTATTATGACTATTTGACTAGATTAAGATCAAAATTGTTAGAAATACACGAATTAGCTAAAGAAAATCTAAATAACGCAAAAAGACGTTCCAAAGAATATTACGATAGGAAGTTAAACCCGTGTAATTTTAAGGTTAATGACCACGTAATGTTATTAATAGAACCTAGAAAGGGAAAATTTCAACCGCAGTATACCGAGCCACATAGAATTCTTGAGATATTAGAAAATGGTAGAAATATTAAAATTTCTTTTAAAAACACTACTAAAATTGTACACCCAAATAAATTGCGCTTAACGACACTAAGATCTGAAAGCTCGATCGATAATGATCAGAACTCTACATTTGACTAAAGATTTCTTAAAGTGAATACACATAACGATAATTAACGTAAATCTGCGTATTATTTATTTTTTTTTTTTCATCCGATTTCTTTGCTTGTGATACGTATGCATATCCAAATTTTTCTTTTCTTTGGGTGTAATAACGAATAAACAAACTTAAGCAAGTTGATGAATTCACTTTACTTAATCACGCATCTTTAAAAATTTATCTTAGTAATTGGGTACAAATGCTTATAACCTCAATCAACTGTAACTACGCAACATAATAACCATACCTGTATCAGTATAATGAGTCTGCGAGTAATCTTAAGTTATTTCTCTTTGTTATAGGAGGATGAACTGCAAATTAATGTTCTTTTTGTACACTTATATTCGAGTCACCGTCACTTTTACGACATATGAATGCGGATCTGCCACCCCCAACATAACAACTATAGCACTTACAGAAGTCGGAGACTGCGTGCTATCCGACGCAGAACCTGCTGAAGAAGAAATATACCTCCAGCTGCTACAACATACTCAATATTTCAAGGTCCGAGCTTACCAATGTAGAATAAAGGTAGAGCAGGAAATTACGTATTGCGGTATGCATTCGCACAACTCAAAAGTAAAAGGAGGCTCTACCACATTCATGGAGTTGGCAACGAGAGAAGCATGCGAAGATCTCGTTAGATATGGCCAATATAAATATGGACGCTCCGTAATAAATAATCTATTGGTGAACGCGACCAATAGAAGGACTGTCACAGTCGCCGGAAGATTGGATGCAAACGGATATTGTGAGGGTACAACTTACAATGATAATGGATATGAATACGAAAAGGTAGTCGTAACTGCGAAGCTGGAGATCAAAGCAACAGACTACGAGGTCACCGTAGATAAAAAAAAGAATATGGTGATCCTAAGCACCGGAACTCGATGCAGCTACACCAGCGGTAGATGCATTGATGAGGAAGAAAGCTGCATTTTCTGGACCCCAGTAATGGGATCCACATGTAAGTTCGATGAATTCACCATCCTATATGAAGGTATAGGGACACGTATGGTTGATAACAATTCGAACGCTCCTGTTATCTACTTTGGTAATTCAACTGGGAAGATAAATTTTGGTCTAACCAAAACTGGAGAAGAAATGCTATGCGGATATAAATTAATTAAAACGGATCAAACAGAACTATTCATTTTGGAAACCACAAGAGGCAAATCATTCACCACCCGAAAAAGCTTGGAGGTACCAGATATCATCCTTACTACATATTTTAACGCAAAAATAATGAATCTCGGAAGACATCTCGATAAACAACTAGGATCACTATATCGTGACATAGTCCTGCACCGATGCATATTGGAGAAGCAAATCATAGAAAATGCTCTACCTCTGGCGTTCTCAAATCCAGACCTTTTTGCCATGAAAGTTATGAAGAAGCAAGGTTATTTAGCCATAGCAGCAGGAGAAGTCGCCCACATAATTCAATGTGTACCACGATCCTGCAAAATAAGAAAAACAGAACAATGCTACTACGAAGTACCAGTGACTTGCGATGACGAAGCGTACTTCGCCAAACCTATCAGCAAGGTGCTAGCACAAATAGGAACGGTTATAGATTGCAACACACTTATACCAAGTATCTTCAAAATCAGCGAGAAATGGTTTAAGATTCACCTTACAGCAACGGAGGTAAACCTACCGCAAACCCTAAAACCATTTGTCCAACCGACCTGGAAACACGCCAGCATCTCAGAAGTCTTGGAAAATGGAATATACACACCAGAAGACCTGCGAAATCTACGCGAACATTCGATCTTTCCAGCCGAAAAGCCTGCGATGCTAGAAGCAATAGCGAGACGGCTTAACGACAGAGAAGCAAGGACGCGCTCTGTAAAGTTTAACAACCTGTTAACACCAGAAGAAATGGAAACAATGATGGAATCCACACTTAACAAAATGTGGAACGGGTTTCAAAAATTTGGCCAAATCTCGGCAGGAATATTAATGATTATCCTGTTATGCCAAGTAATCAAACTAATCTTCGACACCATAATCCGCGGATACACTCTATACACGGTATATGGATGGAGTACAAGACTCCTGGGAGCCATTTTCGGATCGATAACACATTTGCTTACGAGCCTGGCCAAGCCCGAACGTACAGAGAAGGATAAAACATCAGAACACGGAACAGCCACCGGGTCAACGGAATCATTGAATCCGCCAAGAAGAGGACTCAGCAGATCTAACTCTATGCCACCATTAAGAAAAACCATCCGAGACATCGAGCTCAAACTGTTGGGAACCCCAAAGCAAAACAATTGAAATCTTATTGCTTTGTTTTCACGGTGGGGGTGTTACATCCGCATAATCACGGATGTACGAAAAATCATTTTTCATCTTAATTTTTTTTTGTAAATTGTTATACATATAAATGTGCGTACGTATATATAATTATATATACGCATATACATTATGCATGCATATAAACATATTTATTTGCAGTTCTCTCCCTAAATAACATTAATAAATACATATAAGTAGATAAATAAATGAATCTTTTAGTAATAAGGAATATACTGTATTAAAAAATAAATTTAATTTCTTGTAATAGTCTTAAGAGAAAAGCAGTAAGTTCGCGCGCCGTATACGCTACCTCAGCATTTTTAGGCGTGATAAGAAGATATCTTCTGTCACCGAATGTGAGATTTTAAAGAGTTTCTCACGGCCGAACTGACCAATGGGACTCTATTAAATTTTGACAAACTTGCATTTTATTTCTAGATTTGTACCTTTCTTGCAGAGAAAAATAATTTTAATAAGTCAGTCCGCAGTTAGACCTCGCAAGGGTAACACCTTTTTCGACTTGCACATAAATCAAGTGTAAAATCGTAACAATAAAAACTTGTAACTCGCGCTTTATTTCCTTCTTAAATTTAATTACAAGCGAAATAACTTAATTTAGTCGCGCGCTTATTTTAACTTATTTAAGCCCAATAAAAACGCGATTTTTATACAACTTACTGCTAGGGGAAAAAGTGTGTTAATAAAAAGAATATTTCCTATTTTATTTTCAAATAAAAATAAATAAAAATACTAACGAGGTTTCTTCCGATTTATTATTGTAAATCTGCGCGATTCACTTATCAATAGCTTGTACAACATTTGTAATAAAATAAAATAAATATCATTTACAAAAATATACAAAAATAATCTCTGCGAACATAAGTGCCATTAATCCAGTTCCTAAATAATTAACAAACGGGCAACCAGAGAGGAGCACTGCGCCCTTCAGTGTAAAGTTTATTAAGTAGATAAAATCCTTTGCTTTCGATCACACAGCCAGCAGTTAAGACAAGGTAAGCGATTAAGCTCCTCTATCCCGCAGTCTTTTAAAAACCAAAAAATATTTAACAATACCAACAAGAAATATCCCAAACAAACACATGTCCGAGTAAACCTATTTAAGGTGACCGGACATAACAGGTATAGCTGGGGGAATTACTATGAATATATTTGAGGGAAATTTTGCTGCCGTAAAGGGTACCCCCCGTTAAGGTAGTCAATTTTGCCCTGTCCCTGAAATTTTTGTTTGACCTTGTAACTTTGTTTTGGATAAAAAAAAATAGTTTTTGTCATATTTGCAGACCGCGACCCCCCTCCCCCTGTCCACAGCATGGAAAAAATGACTTTTTCACTATTTATTTTTTTTCTCCGCATCTAGTCGATAAAAAAACCCCAAGAAAATCGTGCTTATAGCTTAAATGGTTAGAAATCACGTAGAATTTTTTCATAAAGATTTGATGATGCTATATAACCTAAAAGAATGAAAAAAAAATTCAAACCCTTCCTATTTTCACGAGAAATGCGGTACAGAGCCAATTCTTGCAAAAAAACTTGTATTTTGTTTAAAATTATCCCTGAATTTTTCCAGATATTTCCTGTTGGTGCGCCATAGTTAAAAATGCAAAAAAACTCATTTTTTCGACGTTTTTGACTGATTGTAGCTCATTTGCAGACTTTGTATTATTACACAGGCCCACAAAATGAAAAAAAATGTCTGAACTTTTGACCGGACATACATATTCCCATGTATTTTTCGACGCTGAATCCGAATCTGTAATAAAAATATAGGGTTTTCCTACCTTTTCTCAGAGTTTTATTGAAAAAACCTCATTTTTTACGGTTTTTTTGCGGTTTTTCGAGTCTAGAAAAAACAAATCATGAGATACGGTTAATTGGACTTCAAAATCGAATTCTACGGGAAAAAATACACGGGTAACCATACCTTCAAATTTTTTTAACGCGATTCTAGTCCTCTGTATGGGGCTGAAAAGATGAGGAAATCGGTAAAAGTCGAAATTTTGCCTAAAATGGATTTAAACAATATTAAAATTTAATCATGCGTCTTTTGAAGAGTCGATAAACATTGGAAATACTATCCTGGGGTTTTTCAGATTGCTGATCATGAATTTGAAGTCAGATTGTGTAAAAACTACTTCTAGAGGGCGGTGACAAGAACTGTATATGGTAAATTTATCGATTTTTTAAAAATTTTACGTCTGAAATACTAATTTTAGAGTCTTTCACAGCATTGACTGTAAATTCAAGATATTAACTTAGCCTATTGTGTACGTTAAACTTAACATTTTGTCTATGTTTGTCTCTCTCTCTCTCTCTCTCTCTCTTCCGATGTTTTTTTAAATTGGCTTACGCTTACGTACACGTTTCTCTTCGAATGACCGATGTAGTGGATTTCTGACACGTTTTTGTCCTTTTTCGCAGCTGTTTCTCTTTTTATCATCCAGCAGTAATCTGCTAACATGTTGATACCCCAGTTTCCTTGAAATCTACGTTCAAACTCCTTTAAATCTTGGTGAAATCGTTCACCATGCTCTTCACTAAAGTCTCCGTTATTTTCAGGAAACTGATCAACGTGTGAATCAAGAAAATGAAGTTTTAAGTTCATTAGACAACCCAATTTTTCAAAATTACGTACCATTCTTTTCACAATAGCTTTATAATTCGTGTCTTTGGCACTATTCGAAGAGAAACGTGTACGTAAGCGTAAGCCAATTTAAAAAAAACATCGGAAGAGAGAGAGAGAGAGAGAGAGAGACAAACATAGACAAAATGTTAAGTTTAACGTACACAATAGGCTAAGTTAATATCTTGAATTTACAGTCAATGCTGTGAAAGACTCTAAAATTAGTATTTCAGACGTAAAATTTTTAAAAAATCGATAAATTTACCATATACAGTTCTTGTCACCGCCCTCTAGAAGTAGTTTTTACACAATCTGACTTCAAATTCATGATCAGCAATCTGAAAAACCCCCAGGATAGTATTTCCAATGTTTATCGACTCTTCAAAAGACGCATGATTAAATTTTAATATTGTTTAAATCCATTTTAGGCAAAATTTCGACTTTTACCGATTTCCTCATCTTTTCAGCCCCATACAGAGGACTAGAATCGCGTTAAAAAAATTTGAAGGTATGGTTACCCGTGTATTTTTTCCCGTAGAATTCGATTTTGAAGTCCAATTAACCGTATCTCATGATTTGTTTTTTCTAGACTCGAAAAACCGCAAAAAAACCGTAAAAAATGAGGTTTTTTCAATAAAACTCTGAGAAAAGGTAGGAAAACCCTATATTTTTATTACAGATTCGGATTCAGCGTCGAAAAATACATGGGAATATGTATGTCCGGTCAAAAGTTCAGACATTTTTTTTCATTTTGTGGGCCTGTGTTATTTATAGTATGAAATCGTATTCTAGAACTTCATTTATAAATTTAATTATGCAATCATGTCAGAAAAATAAGATTTACAAATATCCGCATCATATTTTTGCACGAATCCACATTTTAGATTAGGTATTTAAACACTTCTTTCATGATTTTGTTGATATTTCACTACTTTATATGTGATAAAATCTTTTAAATATTATATTGCTTTAATGAAAGAAAATATTTTGGTAAATATGTCATTTTACAGGTACAGCTATATTAAGTACGGTCGAAATATCAACTTGAGATTACATATGAATTTATATTTAGTAAGAAAAACTCATCAATACAAACATTATCATCATGATTTAATAATATGAACCTTCACTTTGGCATTTTTAACACTATGTAATCTAAATCTGCACTTAAGTCACACTTTTGCGAGAACTGTGTGGTCTATTTTTACACTGTGTAAAATAAATGTGAGCATGCGAGTACATTGAAATCTTGTTTACATGTCTCATATTAATATTACAATATTAAATATATTTTTGTTAAAAAGCGCATATTATTCGCAATTATTTTATGACATTTGCAATCGTCTTAAAGATCATAAATAAAGTTTGAACTTATGTCATGTATTGTATTATATTATCTCCATTGACATAGGTACGAATCCAGTAACGTAAGTCAAGTAACAATCGTTAGGCTGGAAGTTCTAGTCTTTACTCAGTTCTCAGATATCTATCTATGTTCTTACTCTTTTTCCATAAGAAGAACAAGGATAGAATATTTGAGAGCTGAGTAACAACTACAACTTCTAGCCTTAGACTTGAGTTGGGTCTATGATTTCGAGCCATTAAAAAACATTATGGCCCGAATTCATAGTCGTGTCTTGAGTATCAAGTATGACTTAAAACTTAAGTTTCATTACTTGAGAATCAGCTGTTTCTTCAATTGAGTGCTTCATGAAGAGGTTATTACAGTTAGTTATGTTAGTTAAGTTTTTTCGCAAGAATTGGCCCTGTACCGCATTTCCCGTGAAAATGGGAAAGGTTTGAAGTTTTTTTCATTCTTTTAGGTTATATAGGATCATCAAATCTTTATGAAAAAATTCTACTTGATTTCTAACCATTTAAGCTATAAGCACGATTTTCTTAGGGTTTTTTTACCGACTAGATGCGAAGTAAAAAAATAAATAGTGAAAAAGTCATTTTTTCCATGCTGTGGACAGGGGGAGGAGGGTCGCGGTTTGCAAATATGACAAAAACTATTTTTTTTTTATCCAAAACAAAGTTACAAGGTCAAACAAAAATTTCAGGGACAGGGCAAAATTGACTATCTTAACGGGGGGAACCCTTTCTATAAAGTTTTTCACAGAAAATAATAAAGAATTTCTGCAGGAAACTTTGCAGTATTTCTTTCAGATGTTCTTGGAGGCTATCTCCTATAAAAATAGCCAGCAAAAAACTTTATCGAAAAAATTTTCAAAAACCTATAAAAAATTCTACAAAAAATTTTATTTTATAATTAGTAGAAAATTTCTATAATATTTAATATTAATAGATGCGCTAGCTTAATATTAAGTTAATCCATCTACTATTTCTCAGATTTAATCAAAGCAGTTGTATCGGATTTGTTATTGTAACGTCGGCGAAATTCACAATAGAATAAAGTGATATTCCACCATGAATTTCTGGCGTTGGCGCACGTGTGCTTAGTGGCGGTTCTTTTCTAATTATCACGGGAAATGTTAAATGAGGCGAAAAATTTATAAAATTAATTTTGTATTAGTACGCGGGTGTTTGTGTACCTATTGTGTAAAATTGTGTGAATTTTATTCTAACCCGAGCCTCGTAAGAAAGGCTTAAGTTAAAATAAAGCCAGTGTCCTCCCTTAGAGGAAACTATTGGCAGTGCATTTAATGATAATTATATTAAATTATTTGTGAAAAATTCTATAAATTCGTATAATTAAAAGAAAATATGATTTTTAAATAAATAAATGGAAAGATGCATGCATGAAATAAAGCAAAAACAAAATTTAAAATTAAGTTCTAGTTTTATTTAAGATTAAGAATAAAATAAATTTTATAATTGAAAAATTAATTTAATAATTATGATAGTTAACTTTAACGAAAATATTTAAACAAAAAAAAATTTGAGACAACTTACTTTTCCGTTGATGAGAAAGATAGACGTACGACTTATGTTGACTTCAGTGAATTCGTCTGGTGTCCAAATTTTCTCTTATTGCTTTTTTATTAGTAAGAAGAGAGAGAGAGAGACGAAGAAGAAGAAACATATATATCTTCTTTAAAAAGAAAAATTGAGGAATTCAATGTGAATAATAAAGCTGATTTTAAGAATTTTGAATTATTTGATTTATTTATGAGATTTTTGAAATACTTGAATTTTGAATAAAAAAAAAAGAAATTTGAAATTGTTTAGAATTAAAGTTTAGAGATTTTTTTTTGTAATTTTGAAATAAAAGAAAAGATTTGGAATTTTAATTAAAAGAAGAATTTAAATGTATTTCTCTTTTTTTTTATCAGTAAGGATTGAGAAAATAGAAAAGAAAATAGTAAGAAGTATGATACCTTTGGAAAAAATCTTTGAAAATGGAATAATTGAAGAATTGAAGGGTTGAAGACTTGAAGATTTCTTGGAGTGAGCTTGATGAGCTCGAGAAAGAGACTGGAACGTAAACTTGGAGCTGAAGCTTGGAGATGTCGTAGCGAATTTTTAAATTCAGAAGATGCTTGAGCTTGTGAGCCCAAGACGGAACTGATTTTTAAGGTGACAAAGTTTCAAAAAGAAAACTCTCTTACCTTGAAAAGAAGGGATGCATAGGGAGAACTCCTCCTTATTAGCTTGAGATTTTTAGAAATGACCAATTGTACTTAAGAGGTAGGAGGTTCTTATAGAGTTTAGAAATATTTAACTGGTCATTGACCCTTTAAGGGCAGGGATCTTTAAGAAAGTTTTATTGCAAATTTAGTCAGAAGGGCAAGTAAAGGCGGGGCAAATGCAGTTGTACAGAGTGCGTGGCGATTCAAGTGTTTCTCTTTCTAATGTATATCTTTACTGTATACCTTGAAAAAAAATTTTTAACAAAATAAAAACCGACTTCAAAAAATGCACTGAAAAGTAACAAATAATTTATTATCTTTAGAAATCATACAAATAATTGGTCAAATACAATTTTAGAAGTCGGCGTCTAATTCCTCAATGAATGTAAACGTTATTTTTTAACAATTAATGTAAACGTTTTTTTTGAACAATGAATGTGAACGTTATTTTTGAAAAAATGGACTAAGTCGTTCTGCTTACGCACCACAGATTTAAAATTAGACGCCGACTTCTAAAATTGTATTTTACCAATTATTTGTATGATTTCTAAAGATAATAAATTATTTGTTACTTTTCAGTGCATTTTTTGAAGTCGGTTTTTTTTCTGTTAAAAATTTTTTGTCATTTTTTAGTGCAATGTTTTTAAAATCTTATTTTTTGTAAAAAATTTTGTTTTTATACGATACTTTTAAAGTCGGTTTTTATTTATTAAAAATTTTTTAAATTGTTTGTTTTTGTTAATAAATTTTTATTTTCTATCTTCTAGTGAATCCTCTTACTAAAAACGCAAATATAGGTAGACCCACTAATTACATTAAACTTTCATTATTAATTCATAACGCATGCATTAGTACACCACCAAGCAATATATAGCAGGAAAGAAAGAAGGCTCAACAGCACAGTGTCGTTATGTGTGTATGTATACATATTCAAGCTCAGGTGAGAGGGAGAGAGGGAGAGAGGGAGGGAGGGAGGGAGAGAGAGAGAGAGAGAGAAAGAGAGAGAGAGAGAGAGAGAGAGAGATTTGTTTCTTGCCAACAAAATTAAGCAACAAATTAGGAGCAAAATATCATGTTTCATTAATTTTAATATTCAATTATGTCGAGAGGTACGTGTGGTGGCTAGTTTAATATTAAGCTAGCGTATCCAGTGTTTCTTAGGAAAGGCTGCAGCTACAGACTCAATCTCAACGCAAATAATCAGCAGCAAATTAACAACAAAATATGTCGTTCAGTCCATTTCAATATATCGATTACATCAAGAGATACAGAGGTTGGCAATGCTAGCTTAATATTAAGCTAGCGTATCTATTGTTTCGCGAAAGCGAAGTTGAAGCAATATGATCTACCATACCATAAAATTTGAGCAAATCAACAACAAAATATGTCGTTCAATTCATTTCAATACATCAATTATGTCGGAAGATACGTATAATTGCAACGCTAGTTTAATGTTAAGCTAGAGTATCCAACATTCCTCAGGAACAGCTGCAGCTACAAAATCAATTTCAACTCGAACAGCAAGCAACAAATAAGCAACAGGATTAGCCGTTTAGATTATTTCAATATGTTAATTACATCTAGAGATAAAAGGGTTGGCTACTCTTGCTTAATATTGAGCTAACATATCTAGCGATTCTTTGAAATGGCTGTAAATAGAAAATCAATCTCAATGTGAACAATCAGCAACAAATTATTAACAAAAGATGCTGTTTAGTTCATTTTAATATGTGAATTACATCAAGAGATTCCATAAGGTGACTATTAAGCTAGGGTATCAAGTATTTTTGCTTTCTCATAGAGAAAGCATTGTATCGATAAAAAAAATTTTTTTCTTTTTTTTCATTAATTTGTACATATTTAGACTCAGGGAGTCGAAAAAAATGGTTTCCAGAAAATATCTGTATGTATGCGTGTGTGTATGATTTCAGTACGCCAAAAATATCTCGAGAACTACTCGATGGATTTGCTTAAAATTTTGCATGCGTTTTTTTTTGTCTAACTGGGGGGGGGGGGGAAGCTATTGAAAATTGATCTTCTTAACTCAGTTTTTTTTAGAGCCATTTTAAGAATTTTAAAAAAAATTTGATCTTTCATTTTTTTGGTATTTTACGTAAACTACTCGAAGAATTTTCTTGAAAATTTGTATGGACATTATTTGCGACTGCGAAAAGAAGAAAAACTTTTACTAACTGATTTTCTTAGCGCCCTTTTAATTTTAGAGCAATTTGAAAGTTTTGAAAAAAAAATTTTTTCTTTATTTTTCTTTTATTTTATGAAAACCATTCGATAGATTTGCTCCAAAATTTGTATGCAAGTTATTCGCTATTGTCTCAGGAAAATTATCTTTGGAAAACTCATTTCTTTAGCGCAGTTTTAATTTTGGAGCATTTTGAAAATTTTTAAAAAAGTTGTTATTTTTTATTATTTTTCTATTTTACGAAAACTATTCGATAGATTTGCTCCAAAATTTGTATGCAAGTTATTCGCTATTGTCTCAGGAAAATTATCTTTGGAAAACTCATTTCTTTAGCGCAGTTTTAATTTTGGAGCATTTTGAAAATTTTTAAAAAAGTTGTTATTTTTTATTATTTTTCTATTTTACGAAAACTATTCGATAGATTTGCTCCAAAATTTGTATGCAAGTTATTCGCTATTGTCTAAAGAAAACAAGCTTTGGAAAACTTATTTTCTTAGCGCAGTTTAATTTAAGAGAATTTTAAAAATTTTTAAAAAATGTTTATTTCTCATTTGTTTTTATATTACACTAAAACCATTCGATAGATTTGCTATAAAATTATTATGAAAATTATTCGTTATCGCCTTAATGAAACAAGCTTTGGAAAACTTATTTTCTTAGCGCAGTTATAATTTTTTAACACTCCGTGCGCGAAACACGGTCTCTCATGCTTGTTTTGCGTGTGCGAAACATAATATTTTTTCATAGTGTGCGAAACATGTACGCCATGTTGTTTTTTTTTAGACAACAAGATTCACAATTGTTTTGCGGACTTAGCCTAGATATTTATGTCATATAAGGTTATTTTGACAGGAAATTCGAATCAAAATTTTTTATTACCAAAAATAAAAAGGGGGAATTGTTTCATATGTAAAAGAGTGGTTAAATGATATTTTTCAAAAAGATTTTACTTTTATCAATTATAAAGTTGATTTAGATAATAAATATTTACTCATAATGTTTTTCACAGGTAGAATTGATGTAAAACATTTAGTCACTTTTAAAATATAACATATATCAGATATAAGAGTAACATATATATAATATATATATATATATCTTTTACTATATAACATATATCACAGAATTAAAAAAAAATTAAATTTTTCAAGCATGAATGTTTAATTTTTTTTAAAGAATTTTCTTGAAAAAAAATTCAACTTTTTTGACAGTTAATTCCAGAAACTGTTCTAATGAACAACTAATAACTTTAGCTAGTCAACAATTGATTTAAAAAAATCTTCTAAATAATGAGCGTTTTAATTTGCTCTTTTGAATTTATTTTAAATCAGAAATCTTCTCTAATAAGTAAATGTAAATAAAAGTTTTTATTCGCAAACATAAAAATATTTATTGTATTAATGATGCAGTTGTAAATATTTATGATTTATCATTTATTTTTTATTATTTACTCGTCTAATTGTCACCCTCGCTACGCTCGGGTGACAAATTGACTCGTCTCGCTCCGCTCGGTAAGTAATCGCAAAAATAATCGTGTTTCGCTCACGATGTGTTAAAAAATAGTATACGCAACACGTGCGCGGTACAGGTGATCCACGCACTAGTTGCGTAATATACTATTAGAGCATTTTGAAAATTTTGAAAAAAATTTATTTTAAATTTTTCATTTTTTTTGGATTTTACGTAAACTACTCTAAGAATTTGCTTAAAAATGTGTATAGAAATTATTTGATACTGTTAAAATAATAAAAACATTTGAAAACTGATTTTTTTGGCATACTATTAATTTTATTATTTTTCTATTTCACGGAAACCATTCGATAGATTTGCTCCAAAATTTGTATGCAAGTTATTCACTATTATCTGAAGAAAATATGATTTGAAAAACTTATTTTCTTAGCGTAGTTAAAAAAAAAAATTTTCCATTTTTTTGGGTTTTACGTAAACTACTCTAAAAATTTGTTTAAAAATTTGTATAGAAACTATTTGCTACTGTTAAAATAATGAAAACATTTGAAAACTGATTTTCTTGGCATGCTATTAATTTTATAGCATTTTTAAAATTAAAAATAAATTTTTTTTTTTTCTTCTATTTGCTTCAAAATTTGTATGCAAGTCATTTGCTACTGTCTGAAGAAAACAAATTTTGGAAAACTAATTTTCTCAGTGCAGTTTTAATTTAAGAGAATTTTGAAAATTTTTATGCAAATTTTTATTTTTTATTTATCTTCTTTCTTAGCGTGGTTACGATTAGAAATTCCGTTGTCATTGTTCTTTTAAAGTACAAATTTATAAATAAATATTAATGTTAGACAATTTTTTTATATTAAAATCACATTCAAATAAATATAAAAAAATTAATGAAACTCAAAGAGCTCTATGAGAAAGCATTCCGCCAAAGCACTTGGCAGCGTTTTTGGAAATGGTTATAGCAATTGAATTTATTTTACCATAAAAGTTAAGAAACAAATTAACAACAAAATATGTCATTTAGCTTATTTTAAAATGTCAATTATGACAGGAGATACATAAGGTGGCTACGCTAGCTGAATATCAAGTTAGAGTATCCAGTGTTACTCAGAAACACTGGATACTCTGTAGCTGCAGCTACAAAATTATTCAACAGGAATGATTAGCAACAAATTAGCAACGCATTGTTGCTCGAAAACAGCTAAAGTAATAAAATTCGTCATATCATATAAAATAAGCAATGAATTAGCAACAGAATATACCGTTTTATTCATTTTAATACATCAATGATGTCGGGAGATACATCTGGTGGTTACACTAGCTTAATATTAAGCTGGCGTATCTACCATTTCTCAGGAACGACTGCAGCTACAAAATCAATCTTAACGTGAAAAATCAGCAACAAATTAGCAATGAAATATACCGTTAAGTTTATTCCAATATGTCATTTACATCAAGAGATACAGAAGGTAGCTACTCTAGCTTAATATTGCCGCTAGCGTAACTATTATTTCTCCAAAACGGCTAAAGCATCAAAATCGATTCTGTGGCAACAAATTATGAAGTACTTTCAATTCCAGGCTTATGAAATGGATACGCTAGCTTAATAGACATTATATTACGCAGCCACGATTGGTACATCAACGAAGAATTATAAGGTGAAGGATGAGGATAAATCCTTAGAGGGTTATTGAAGAAGAGAAAAACAAAAACCAGAAAATTAATGTGACGATAAACAAAAGTCATGATGATAATTAAGCAATTAAAGCATAAAATAAAAGAGAGGAAAAGGACAGCCGGGTAAGGTAACAGCAGCACTAGCACTAGCACCAGCACCCTCAGCAGTAGTAACAGCGACATAGTTCGTCGACGAGCTTTGTCACCATATTGGAGATATGTTTCCTGAGGATGAACCAGCTTTGATTTCATATCCCACTTTATATAAATTTATAGAGCTAATAACAAGTAATTATATGTCTCATGTTAAAATAAGCCTTTTACGACTGCTTATAAAATCTAGAAATGAACAATCTAAAAAAATTTTAAAAGAACCTGTAAAAACAAAAGTTATATAGTACACAAAACTTAATGTGCACTGAAATCATAGATCCATTGAAGAATTTGTTATGCAAAAAATATGAGGCTTTTCATAGAAAAGAAAAAGCATATGCAAAAGTAAGTAATTAATTCCAGAAAAAGTGTCTTATACAGTAACGCTACATTTGCTATTAATCACACAGGCCTACAAAATAAAAAAAATTGTTTGTACTCCTGACCAGACCTATCATTTCTTATGTATTTTTCGACGCTGAATCCGAATCTGCGATCAAAATATAGCCTCTCCTTGTTTAAATTTAGGTTTTTCCTAAAAAACGTCATTTTTTCCCTTTTTATCTGGTTTCTTAAAGCTATAAAAAAGAAAAAAGATACGATGATTTCGACCTCAAAATCAAATGTTACAGAGAAAGTAAATTAGTAACCATATTTTAAATATTTTTTTCACGGAATGATTACCCTTTGTACGGCGCTAGAAAGATGAAAAAATCAGAAAAAGTCGAAATTCAGTCTAAATTTGATTAAAACACTATTAAAATTTTATTATGAATCTTTGGAAGAGTTCATAGACATTATAAATACTACCCAAGGAGTTTTTAAAATCGCTGATCATGAACTTAAAGTCAAATTTTGTAAAAGATAACTCATATGGGGCGTTAGCGGGAAATATATGTGGTAAATTCATCGATTTTTTTGAAAATCAACATTTTGTATACTACTTTGAGGGTGTTCCACATCATTCATCATAAATCCAAGATTCACTTAAACTACTATGGTAAATCTGACATTAAATTAATGATCAGTGACTTTGATGAACCACTGTAAATACAGTTTTTAGCTTTTTTTAATAAATATGTCATGCTTTTAATGTTAATAGTAGTAATTAGAATACAATACTTGCTTAAAGTTTGAAATTTTAGTGTCAAGGTGACTAATACTGACTAGGAGGGGACCCCTTGTTTGGACCACGGATCTTGCTGTAACTTGCGGATGTTTTTATATATAAAATCATGGAAAAAGCCATAAGCATTCAGTCTAACGCTCGATCATTCCAAGATTATGAGCTATTTTGTTCAATTTCTTCCATTGTTTATATTATTAAATATTAATCCCCAATGGGAGCGTCTAAGTTCATTCTGCGAAATTCTAGTGAAAGTTAAGATTAAATCCTTTTGATTAAAAAAAAAACAAACATGTTCGGAAAGCTCGATCCATTCAAAAGTTAAAACAAAATGAAAAACATTAAAAAAATCGGCACGATAATTTTATGAAAATTGAAGTTCAGTTTTATGCTAATTTTGATACAAATTTTTATAACAATTTTTATTTTTCCATAACTTTTAAATGAGTTGAGTTTTTTTAATACGTTTTTTTTTTTAATTAACAGCATTTAATCTAAACTTTTACTAGAATTTTGCAGAATGGACTTAGAAGCTCCCATTGGAAAGTAATATTCAATATTATGAACAATGATTTTTTAAAGAAATTGAACAAAATAGCTCATAATCTTGGAATGATTGAGCGTTAGACCAAATGCTCGCGACTTTTTCCATGATTTTATGTATAAAAACGTATCCGCAAGTTACAGCAAAATCCGTGACCCAAATAAGGGGTCCTCTCCTAGCAAGTGTCAACGTTCTCTCTCTCTCGCTTTCAATCTCTCTCTCTTGCTCTTTTATATTTTAAACTGCCTAACGCTTTTCTTCGAATGATTGATGTACAGGATTTCTGACACGTTTTCGTCTGTTTTTAGAAGATATTTCTCTCTTTATCACCCAACAGTAATATGCTAACAGGTTAATACCCTAGTTCTCTAGAAATCTACGTTTAAAGTCTTGCAAATCTTGGTGGAATCGTTCACCATGCTCTCCACTAAAGTCCTCGTTATTTTTTGGAAAGTGATCAACATATAAATCAAGAAAATAAAGTTTTAAGTTTATTAGACAACCCAATTTTTCGAAATTACATACCATTCTTTTCAAAATATCTTTATACTTTGTGTCTTTGGTACAACCCGAAAATTTTTTTAATACCTATTTAGAACTTGACTATGCTGCTTTTTCGACGTCGTTCATAGTCCTGTCAAAGTTTTTACCTCTAAATAAAGTTTGGATTTTGGGACCATTAAAAACACCTTCACCTAATCTAGCATCGCATTTATAAGGAAATACTTTGCTCAAATAATCAAAGCATTGAACTTCCTTGTCCGAAGCTGTAACTAATTGTTTTATCGATTCAAGCTTCATGTGCAGAGGAGGTAACAAACTTTCAGATGGATCAACGAGGGTTTTTTTTTAGGGGTGTGCAAGTACTCGAATAATCGAGGTCCAATCAAGTCGAGATTTTTCTTCGAGTTCGAGTCGAGTACTCAAGATTCCTGAGTGCTCGGAAAAATACGAATTACTCGAAAAAATATGAATCACTCGAGTGATTCGAGTTGTTCGGATGACTCAAATTACCCGGTAGATTCGAGTAACTTGAAAAGGTCGAGTTTGATACTCGACTCAACTCAAAGTTAGTTAAAAATTTATTCAAAAATTCCATCTTAACTGTCGAATAGACAGAACTCACAGCAAGTTATTGAAAAAAGAGTAAAAAAGTCATTTTTTTCGTTTAAATGAGAACTACCCTGGTGGAAATTGAAACGTTTTTTTACCATTTTTTGGCCAGTAGAAATGGAAACGCTTTTTTTAACATTTATTGGCCATTTATTTGGCATTTTTATTACTAATAACCTCAAATTTTTATACACACCATTTTTAATGCTCACATTTCTACCAGGGTAATTACCACAGAATAATATAATCTAGTTGTTCGAGTTGTTCGAGTAGCTCGAGTCATTCGAATAACTCGAGTCATTCGAGTAATTCGAGTTATTCGAGTAGTTCATATTTTTTGGAGTAACTCGAAAAGTTCGAGTTAATACTCGACTCGTCTCAAACTTGTCTAGTCGAGTAATTTGTTCGAGTTACTCGTAGAATCAAGTTCTCGCTCACCCCTAGTTTTTTTTTTAATATTCTGTTTTCCAAGTTCAAACGATTGTCTTGATATCTAAATTTTCTTTTTGTAGCGATTTTCTTTATCTCTACTATCGAACATACATAAATAACATGGGTACTTTGTGAATCCCGATTGTTGTTCAAGTATCGTGGATAGAATTTTAAAGTCTCTACATATTTGCCATTTTTGTTTTTCGTATTTTATTTTTGTCAAAAGTAGTTCAAGATTGGAATACTCTCTTTCAGTACTGTTGAATATTCTAATGGTATAAGAGCATATTTATTTGTGATATGGAAATGTACTGCGTTAAGGCTGTGCTTCATATTACTCTTCCTTGAAATATTTTTCAAAGCGTTCCTTCTGGTTATAATAGGCACTTTCTTTTGTACCCTTCCTCGACATATTTCTTCTCTTAGACTCTGACACCATGAATTCTGATTGTTCTTTAGAAAACCCCTCTTTCTATATACATCAATGAGACTTTTTTGATCGAATTTTTTCAGAGTTTGTTCTTTACCAATGAGAACATACTTTTCATCACTATTTAAAGTTCCTCTTCAGAAGTACTTTGATCATTCTTATTCGATGTGCTTTCGTCCGAGTTAATTTGATTCTCATTTATTTGAATCATCGAATTGTCATCTACATTTAGAGTATTTAAGCCTGTCGTAAAACTATCTCGTGATTCCTGATTTCCTAAACTTTTTATGAATTCTTTACATGAAAATTTTACACTAGCAGCAGCAATATTCATTATTCGTTAATGTTATTTACATCCTCAATCTTCGCAGAAATAGCAATCGGTTTTATCTTTTGGCTTTTCCATTTTGTTAGTGTTGTGAATTTTAATTTGGCCTTATTCTGACTCGAATTATAATGATTCATCATCGTATAACATGAGACATACAAAATTAAAAATCCAACTTTCAACCTGTTGAGAAATCTCAATCTTAAAGCATTTTTCGTATAATAAGTTAATATTATCAGTGATTTTTCTTTTGTTATGCTGCCCAATATATTCTGAACATACATCCCTCCTGAAAATGATCACGGAACTTATGATGCAATATTTTGCGATACTTTTTGAGTCACTTTTTGCGTCACTTTTTATATTACTTTTCGTGTCGCTTTATCGAGCCAAAAGTGACGCAACTTTTTGCGCAACTTTTCCAAAAATATGATATAAAATAAATTATAAATATTTTATTTTTAATTTTATTTCACATAATTTAAAAGATATTAAAATACAGAATCAAAAATATTTAGAGCATAATTTAATTATCTACCTTTAAAGAATTAATTTGAAAAAAATCTCTGAAATAAATTAAAAATTCTTTATCTAAATTATTAAAGGAGTGTTGATAAAATAAAAACATTATTAAAAATTAAGAAGTTCAATTTTTTATAATAGATTGTGTATGTGTGTAGGCGTGTATGTGTGTGTATTTGTATACATGTGCATGTATATATCGATGGTGGCTACAAAAACAATCACAGCTAAATGTTGTAATTGACTACGAAAAAAAACACATCTTCAAAAAAGCGTCAAAAGAAAACACATCTTTAAAAAATTTGTATTTTCATGTAAAATATATTTTTATTAAATATTAATTTTTTTTTGACGGTTGACTCGCTTTTATTTTCCTCTATAAGAATATTACAATTTATATAATCGCTTTCTTCGCATGCGTCGTTTTTTATTTCGACTGCCTCGACATTGAAGCAACTCTCCCTATTACAATTGCTAGAAATAATCACTTTAATTCATATAATATATAAGAAGCTGTTGCTGAAATTCAATGTTTATTCAAATACAAATTTAAATTTTCTGATTACCCTTTGTTTATCGATTTTTTCTGTGTTATTTTAAAAATTTTTCTTACATCAAAATCTCATTAGTTTAATTTTAGAAAGAAAATAAAAACATATTTAATGATGAAAAAATTTTTTTGCATGAAAACAAAGAAAAGTAAAAAAAAACGAGATAACAATTTTTATTATTACTATTGAAATTTTTGCAATTATTAATAATTATTTTTTTATTTATCGAAACCAAAAATTAATTATAATGATTAGTTAAAATATAGAAACAAAAAAATTTTTAATCAAACTTGTCTCCAGGTTCCAAATGTAATAATTACGAGGAATAATAAGGTAAGTTCATTTACAACATTTACGTAAATCTCTGCGCATTACGTAAATATTTATCGTAATGAAACTCATGATATCTTATTTTAAAGTCCTTTCTTTTAGCTTTAAAATGAGATATTACACGTCTTAAAATATTGATTTAATGAGCCACAACAATCATTTGTGTTTAAAGTATCCGTATTAGGTACAGTTGTTTTAACTTAAATACACCCTATTTTGACACACTATTTTTATACAAACTATTTGCACCGATATTAATAATTTTTCAAGATACCCCAGATTACAAAAAAAAACTTAAAAATCGGTCCATTATTTACGGAGATACGCTAATTTTTACGAATTTTATTGGAACGGGGTCCTTCGTTAACTTTCCTCACGCGCAAAGATAAGCATCTCCACCACGACTCCGATTTCGACGTTATTATTTGTAAGTTATTATTATTTTAGTTTTAATAATGAAGAGTCGCATTTATAAAAATCTAATCATAGATTTTTAAAATATAAGTCTTTAACTAAAAAATGACGCTTTATTCGTTTCTTAACCTTCAGGCGGCCGAGGTTACACCTTTTGGGGTGACCCCGGCCGCCTGAAGGTAAATTGTTATAAACAAAGAAGCTGTGATTTAAAAAAAAAAAATCTTATCTCGACTCCTATTGGCCTTAGGAAGTTTTTTTTTTTTAAATCTTCGTTTTGAACAGAGCTATGAGTATATTCAAATAGCGATTTTGTAAAAGTCATAAATAAAGCCCCAGCTTTATTCATTTATAAAAAAAACACCCTCTTTTTTAAAGCGTTATAAAAAATATTGCAATTCAATTTTCTCATTTGCTCTTAACAAAATATAAAAATCTAAACCTGTATGAAGAGTTTAAGCCCTTATGCAACTCAATATGTTCAGCCAAAAAAACATTATTATTACATCATTAGAAATAATTCTACAACATTAGAAATAAATATTATGCGTGTTGGAATAAATAATAGGGAATATCTCAGCAAGAAATTAACGAATTTGCTGTTACAACATCTCTTTCTGTTCGTATTTATGAAGACTTTCTTTTGAAAGTTTAAAAATGTTTAAAAAATTATTTTAGCAATGAATAATAATTAATATCCGAGAAATGACTATTTTTGATGGTTTTTTGGCTTTTTTACAATAACTAATTGACGAAATTAATCGCAGCAGTAATTAAATTGTAGGTGTTTTTATTCTCTAATACTTTTATCAATTACTTTTTTCGCTAAAATGCATAGGTTGCTTCAGAGAATTAAAAAAGCTGTTTTGTCCAACTTTCGAGTATTTTCTACCGTTTTTTTGGTTACTTTTTATTTAGGATATGTTATGGAAAATGAAATGTTGAGCTCTAAGCAAGAATTGTATTTTTTTAATTACTACTAAAAACATCAAAAGCACGGCGCACTTATTAAAAAAAAGTTGTTCGTCAAGGTCACTGATCATCAATTTAATATCAGATCTATCATAAGAGTTCAAACAAACCTTAAATTTATGATCAATGATGTGGAACACCCTCAAAGTAGTATTCAAAATGTTGATTTTTGAATAAATCGATGAATTTGCCACATATATTTCCTACTAACGCCTCATATGAGTAATCTTTTATAAAATTTGACTTTAAGTTCATGATCAGCGATCTTAAAAATCCCTAGGGTAGTATTTATAATGTATATGAACTCTTCGAAAGATTCATAATAAAATTTTAGGCTGATTCCATTTCAAATCGAACAGTCAGTATACACTCAAGTCACCAATTACTGCGCTAATGGAGTATGTTATTCTACCCTAAAAATAAGGGTATACGTATTTTTTTATTTTGCTGAAATATCAAAATTGCAACAGATATGCACTTTTGAAAATTGCATACAAAAACTAAATGTTAAAACTGAAAATGTTGAGAATAACTTTAGAGAGCTATCGTTTTACCAATTTCCAATGAATTTTGGTAAACCTTTTTTTATTTTATTTCGTTTTGAGCCCTCTTCAACTCCGTGCAAGAAATTAAAAAAAAAACAAAAAAATGACTGAGATATATGCATTTTACCAAAAAATGCACTTTTTATGCACATGCATTTTTTTCGAAAAGGCCATTTTTTTTTTGCTGAAATTTTTTTTGCTGATAGAGGACCAAAATACCTATCTAATAGTACTTGTTTGATCCCGGCTTTTTTGGTTTGGAGCGAGAAAAAAATTCAAACATTTTGTTGGTGAAAAATGCTTGTATATACGTTCGGAAGTCTTAAGCAGTCGACATTTAAATATTATCCTTCGTTTAGCATTATCCAGGAACAACGACGTGGACGTAGAAGGATTCTGTTCCCTTCGGGGTGCTTTTTTAGAGTGAGTTCCCCTTGCCTCTCACTGTTGGGATGCGTCAAAAAAATAATTATAGATAATTATTTTTTTTTATTTTTGCGCTTATTATTTTTAGTTTTAAATGTAGTCTCACGACGCTTGGCTTTTTTTTTCTTGTTTTTCACTTCATTTAGTGCATGTATAGCTGTCCTGCCAATAAATATATGTGATTTTAATTCCCCAAGTTTTTTTAACCACATATGACTTTTTTGAATTCCATTATATTTAGAAACCCCACTCCATTCAATATTTTTCTTTTTTCTAAATCTTTCAATCTCATTTATTGGTAGTAAAATGATTTTTATTGCATTGATGTATCTTTGAACCCAATTTATAAAATCGTCAGCATTTTGTATCGATTCTTCATGAACTCTTTTCAAGTTATGTGAAGTAGCATAATGCTTTAGAAGCCCACCTATTCCATCAACGGCTCCTTTCCCATGACCAGTCGCAGAAAATAACCATTTCATTTCATAAAACCAATGTTTGAATTCATGTAGTTGAAAACGATTTTTAAATTGGCTTGGAGCTCCATCTGATATGATAGTGACTTTAGTAACTAAATAATTCTTTTTCATAAGATCGATAATTTTATTTATTGCTAGCAGTGCATATGCAGTATCATGCTTTTTGTCGTCACTAACTATCGCAAAACTTTGTGTTATCTCTCCTTGGTAACAGACTGCAGTAAAAATAGAAATTTGGTTATTTACCCAATGATTTCCTTGAACCGCTTTATTATTTATTACAGACCAATTTTCTGCAAAGTCGACGTGGATGATTAACTTAGTAGGATCAGCTTTACCTTCTTCTTTTTCTTTTTTTATAGCTTCACGTTAAATATTTTTTATGTATATATGAGTACTTGCTTTCAATGCGCAGATTGAAAGTTTTTCTTTAAAAACTGTTAAGCTTATTGTTTGTTTAATAAGATTACCATTATCCCACAAAGCAAAGGTAATTTCATCTTCACAATTTTGTTTCAGTTTTAACGATTCTAATGTGATACCCGCACCACCGGGACAATCTTTGCATTCTTGCAAGAAACATGAATCAGATGGTTCAGAACACAACATTGTGTTAGTTATTTCTGAACGAATTGAATCTAATTCGGAATTCTTATCGCCTCTAAAACGAATCAAACTTGTAAGAAACAGTTCAAAATTTTCGCAATGTACACAAAGACAAGCTTCCTTCACAGGGCTAGTTAAGACGAAACTTGGTCTTAGACTATAGAATTTCGATTTTCCTATTTGTAAGTTTGATTCTATTGATTCAACTGAAATGCCATACGCATCTTCTAATTTACTTCCAACAGTAGCAGAAAAAGCTAAAATTAAGGATTTTTTCTTTTTAGATACGTAATTTCCTCTAAAATTTCCAGGTATTGCAGTTTTTCTTTTTAGGGGTGAGATGCATTCAGGTAAAACTGAATTAATACTCTCGTTTAATTCCTCTATTCGTTCGGGTGTCTTCGGAATAAAATCATCATCTCTTCCGCTAAAAAGTTCAGTGATTTCATTTTCAGATATAGACTCAAGATCACTTAAAATCATTTTTGATATGCGTTTATGGCAATTTTTACATACATTAGTAGATGGCAATATATTTAAATCTGGATGAAGCTGTGCCAAATTAATGGCTAAATCTTCCAACGGTCTAAAACGTGAATTACTGCTTATATAAACTACCTTTTTATGCATTTGAAAAAAATCGGGACATGAAATTCTTTTAGAAGAGTAAATTTCGGACATTGTTATTTCACAATTTTGTTGAATTTTTCACAAGCCCGAGAAGCACCTTTCAAAGCAAAAAAATTTCAGCAAAAAAAAAAAATGGCCTTTGCGAGAAAAATGCATGTGCATAAAAAGTGCATTTTTTGGTAAAATGCATATATCTCAGTCATTTTTTAGTTTTTTTTTAAATTTCTTGCACGGATTTGAAGAGGGCTCAAAACGAAATAAAATAAAAAAAAGGTTTATCAAAATTCATTGGAAATTGGTAAAACGATAGCTCTCTAAAGTTATTCTCAACATTTTCAGTTTTAACATTTAGTTTTTGTATGCAATTTTCAAAAGTGCATATCTGATGCAATTTTGATATTTCAGCAAAATAAAAAAATACGTATACCCTTATTTTTAGGGTAGAATAACATACTCCATTAGCGCAGTAATTGGTGACTTGAGTGTATACTGACTGTTCGATTTGAAATGGAATCAGCCTTTAATAGTATTTTAATTGAATTTAGACTAAATTTTGACTTTCTCTTATTTTTTCATCTTTTTAGCGCCGTATGAAGGATTATAATTGCATGAAAAAATTATTTAAAATATTGTTTGGATGTATTTTTCTCCGTTGAATCCGATTCTTAAGTCAAATTAATCATATCTTTCTTCCTTTTTTTAAGTCTGAAAAACCAGAAAAATGTGAAAAAGTGAGACTATTTTAGAAAAAACCTCAATTTAAACAAGGAAAGGCTATATTTTGATTGTAGGTTAGGATTCTGCGTTGAAAAATACACGAGAAATGATAGGTCTGGTCAAAAGTACGAATAACTTTTTCTATTTAGTGTGCCTATGATATTCGTTTGACTTCATTAAAAATTAGGAAATAGTGGATTGAATATTAATAACCAATGTAAGTAGTAAGCATTATCTAATTGATTCATCATCGGTAAATATTTATTTTAACGTATCAAAATTCACTCTAAATTAAATATTAATATGTAGTACTAATAAATAATACACCTTTTTCTCTGTCTTAGAAAAGCGCAGGAATTTTCATGGACGCGGCGTGTGGAAGGAGTGGGGTATTTGGCTTGGGTCGGCAACTCTACCAATCGGTCTCCACATAGTTAGTGGTCCAACACGAATGGTGGACGTGTATGCCGTAGTCCGTGAACGTGTGCAGGTCCTAAAAGTGTTAATAGTGTTGGGACTGATGAACGTGCGTGTTGTGGTGAGTGGACAGGTGTTAACCGTGAGAATTAAATTTATTAATTTGTAAAGTTTAATTTATTAAACTTTATTTAGTAAACTTGATTTATTATTTTCAAGAATTTTCAATTGTTATTGTAACTTTTTTTTTTAATTTAGGACGTTGGTTCTTTAGGATAGGTATCCAAGCATAAAAGAAGATGTATATATATATATATATATATATATATATATATATATGTTTAATTGAACTTATCTTTATTTCTCCTTCTTAACCTTTAGTAAAATAATTTTAGGTGGAGCGTAGCCTTAGACGGTAAGTATGAATTTAAGCTTGCGAGCTAAAGATTCTTGGGTTTTAATACTATGGTAAAAGACAGTTAGGAAAAGATTAATTGAATTTTTCATGTGATGCAGTTTAGAGTTTGATCACCTCTTGTGCGTAGCATTCTCGTGTGTCGCATTCTCGCGAATGTATAACGTTATTGTTTGCTATCGCAGTCTCGAGGTAGAAGACTTGACATATGATGCGTACGGAGTTCAATCATTTTTGAGTATAATGTGCAAGATGAATATAAGTATGAATGTATTATGAATGTTTGTCTTTGTTTACACGCCCTTACTTAAAATTTTTTGTCCCGAAAAATTATAGTAAATTGTCAAATGATGGAGGAATTAGGTGAGTTTTGGGTGTAAAAGAAAAGGATAATGAAGGTTGGATTGAGGAAACGTTCGCAGCGGTGGTAATGTTGGCACAATGGCTGTAAGTTAATGTAGGTTCAAGTCGTTTAGTGTGACAACAACAAAAATTATTTAATCTTGCCCAAAGATGAGAAATGATTATTATTACTTTGTGTATGCTTAACTTATACCCAATAAAAACAGCAATCATAGAGAGAGCTACGTATCCCGAATAATGAAGATAATCTATTGCAGTTGAAATAAAAGAATGATTTCGTCTTTGTAATATTAGTCTTTCAATTTCGTCTTGTATCTGTTCTAGGTTGTAAGCATGACTTCTTAGACTTCCGAGGTCATGTTCTGAAAACACCAATAAAGGAAGAGTTACATTCAAGTTATCTTTATATGGTTTACGAAGTGTTCAGTTAAAAAGTGTGGTTATATATGTAATAGAGACATGCAAAGTATGTAAATAATATGCAGTATTTGATATAAAACATTTATCATCAAGCTTTACAATACTAGCTTGTGATATCGTTATATCTTTCTTATAATTTTTACAAAATACGCTGAATAACATTACTTTTATAGGTACACTATAAAATTTATCATTTTCTATACGTTTTACAAAATCATGAGTTAACGGTAGGCCGGAGTAGAACCTGATACCGACCAAGTAACAATTGAGTTGTTTGTTATTTACTCAAGTTTTAATCGGTGTATCTTCAAATTAAAGGTCGAGCGCAATAGATATTATTATTATGAACATCTATGCACAAGAAAAAAAATATCTACCGGTTTGTTTTTGAGAAAAGTAAGTAACGCGAAAATATTATAAACATAAACTTTTACTTTGGCGTTACTTACTTTTCTCAAAAATAAACCGGTAGATATTTTTTTTCTTGTGCATAGATGTTCATAATAATAATATCTATTGCGCTCGACCTTTAATTTGAAGATACACTGATTAAAACTTGAGTAAATAACAAAAATGCCAATTAGACAAGAACAGCGAATCCGGCCTGCTCTTAAAGAGAAATAATGTTCTTTACATTTCCTCGAGTCATTTAATAATATTTTATCGCAGGCTGATAATGAGTCTATTAGCCTAGGTCAAAATTAGTAGTTTACATATTTTTGCATTGCCAAGTTGATTACAATCATTTATACTCGATAAGGTCGTATATTTTGATATATCATAGGTTGTTAGTACATATTGATCGGTTATGTCTAATATTGCCGTGTTTCCAAAACGTCTTTCGATAGGTAAAGGTTCATATTTAAGGATTTTGTACGGGTCATTGTGAATAATGGGATATTTAGTAACTATTACGAGTCCGTCTGTCTTAATGTATGATGTAAACATCATAACTTGTAATATTGAAAAAAAGTTTTTCATTGTCGGGGTTATTAACATATCATCGTATTGCTGCTTTTTATATAAACTTTTTAGACCATTTATCAAAATTACAGGTTTTAATAATGCAGGTGATATTGCATTCCTTGCTATATTTATAGAATTGAATAGGTCTGTTGTATAGGTCTCGTACTCCTCTAGTGATGCATCAATTTCTTGCAGACTAACTAGGAGAGTAACCCTTATTCGGGTCACAGATCTTGCTGAAACTGTGAGATATGGCTTGTCTTATCTAGAAAACATGTCCTGTAAAGCCATTTTGTCTAACGATTAGAAAATCCAGAGATATTGTACTCACTTTATTCTGAATTTTGTCGTTTTTCTTAAAAAACTCCATTTTTTCATTTGTCGACAAACTTATTTAATATTGAACTTGCTGCAAATTAAAGATGTTGAAAAAATAAATAATTTTTTAAATTATAAACATATTTTGACATCAAACATATAATTAACTTACCTAGAATGTACAGCTATTCGTATCAACATAACTTCAAATAATTAATCCGAACAATGCTGCTGAATATCTGGAAATCAATACAAAGAATCAACATTCTTATGATTAAAACCATAGTGTAATTCAAATTTATAATAAATTTCATACTTATCTAATATCCCATCTGATGGCTTTTTAATTCGAGTAAAGGTAAGATTTAATTACTTTATGTAACCTTGCTTTTTCTCTTCTGCATCACATTATCACCTCCTTTTTTATTGAATTAAAAAATTATAAATGGTTTAAAAAACAATCAACCCAATAAATACATGCTGCTTCGGATCTGAAAAAAAATAAAGAATTTAAACTTATGTGATTAAAAGCATAATCAAAACTTATTTTTAGCTTCCTTGATTGTATATGCAATTGTAGCAGAAAACGATCACTAGCTGAAAAATCAATAATGTTGGGACTGCATATAGGTCTGCGCCTGCGCATTGATGGTTACATAGATGTAGTTCTCATATGTAACTGAAATTGCGCCATCTGTCGACTAAAGAGGAGATTTGAATGTACCAATTTTAAATTTTTAAGTTTTAAATTTTTTAACTGTAAGAAATAGAACATTATCAAAAGTCGCTCGTGCATCCAAAGATAAAAGCATTTCATATAAGTTTAATATTTAATATTAATATTAGAATTTTTAATTCTTCTATTGTATTCATTATTCCTACTTTTATTTGTTTATTTAATTATTATTTTTTTCTAGTAGTATTAGTTTTAAAGTAGAATTAGTTTTTTTTATCATTTCCTTCCTTTAATCAATATTTGAAGCTTTTACACTTCTATTTATTTCCAATAATTTATTTATATAGATTTTTACATTTTTGCAATAATTATTTGCAACATTCCATAAAATCAGATTTTTTATTTAATCAAACAACTAAAAATTGTATATTATTAGATTTTTTATATAAAGATTTTTTAATTTTATCAATAATATTGATATTATCAATATTAAATTTTTATGATGGCTTCATCGGAAAAGATAGAGTTTGGTACAGAAGATGATGTACCAAATGAAATAATCACTGCGAGTGCCTATGAATGTTTCAAGATTTTAAAAGAAGAAAATATTATTGGCAGTGAACCAATTGAATCTTGTTC
Source organism: Anastatus disparis (assembly GCA_017163975.1). Lineage (NCBI taxonomy): Eukaryota > Metazoa > Arthropoda > Insecta > Hymenoptera > Eupelmidae > Anastatus > Anastatus disparis. The sequence goes on from JAFFSR010000066.1 coordinate 589,981, forward strand.
AAAAATAGTCGCAAAATTAAGTAGAGAAATGGCTGACTTGATTATTCAATTTATTGAACGCATTCAAGTTGTTCAAGAGGAGGAACTTTTTACTTTCGATGATTCAAATTTAACAGAAGAAATGATTATTGATGTAAGCGAGCATGTTGGAAGTTCAGAATCAGAAGGTACATCAGGTAAGTACTTTAATTATTTACTTCTTATCATTTAAATTTAAATTTATTTATAATACATTTAATTTAAAAACAATAAATATTTTAAGAATCATAATTGAGTTTTTAATAGAAAATAAAATATTAGTAATTGTTATTAATAGTTCATATTTGCTGAATTTTTATATATATATATATATATATATATATATATATATATATATATATATATATATAATATATATATATGAAAAAAAGTAATTAATTTTTCATGGAAGAAAATCAGAGACTTAAAAAGGTTATCCTCTTACATAAAAAATTTGTTATTATTCTTTTTCCATAAAAAAGTTATTTTAATTGTTATGTAAAGAATAAAATATTCAATAGAAATTTTATAATAATAAATAGGTATTATTTAATTTGTTAAATATTCTATTAATTAATTTTTTCATAGAATCTCATCCATTACCAGTCAAACATCCAGTTACGAACCGGAAGAAAAAAGAGCTAAAGTAAGGGAAGTGACACCTTTAGCGAAGAAAATAAAAGCAGTGAATTTGCAAAGGGAGCATCCTAACTGGAGCTTCAAAACACTCCAAACTCATATAGGTCATTGCCTGACCAGGAAGGATGAGTTGATTAGATGGAAAAAAGATATTGTCAATGGTGGAACAAGATTCGATAAGAGCAAAACAATTGAGACTTGGGTTTATGATCGATTTGTAGAAGCTCGTTCTCTGAACAACCCTGTAACCACAAGGAATTAGCAGGAATGGGCTTTACAAAGTGCCATGCAATTCACAACTGGAGATTTTACTTTTAATGCTTCTTTGAATTGGATTAATAAATTTAAAAGAGAGTTCAGAATTAAACAAAGAAAAATCACCAAATATATTAAGCAAACTGAACATAAATCATTGGAAGAATTAAAAGTTGCAAGTGAAAGCTTCCAAGCAGAATGTCGTCTGATAACATCAAGTTTTAATAAAGATTTCATCGTTAACACCGACCAAATGGGGTGTGAATATAGAACTAATGTTCAACGAACCTTGGAGCATGTTGGAGAAAAGATTGTGGAGGTTTATATTGGAGATATTAACAAAGTAAGCCATACATATACTGCACAATATTCTGTGACAGCATCAGGCAAGTTATTGCCAAAAGTTTTCTTGTGCCTCCAAGAACCTTCTGGAAAATTTGGTCCAAGAATTAAAAAAGACATTGAAAAGTATTCCCATGAATTTGGAAATGTTTATATTACCTGTTCCAAATCCGGAAAACTCTCTACTTCTTTGGTTGATGAATACTTAAAAAATATTTTACATGATTACGTTGAAGATCAACCATTTGTACTCATTCTGGATAGTTGGAGTAGACAGAAGCAATCAAACCTGTACAAAAAATTTCAAACTCAGGACGGAGAACCCAGCTGTACATTGAAATATATTCCAGCAGGTTGCACAGCTTACTGTCAACCTTTGGATACTTATTTGCATCGACAAATCAAATTATTTATAAAAAAATTACAGAATTGTACCTACCTTCTAGAAAATCACCGACAAATTAACTCAAGGGAGGATGCAATTAAAATCCATGCCATTGTTCATAGGCAATTATCAGCTCCTTTATTCAAATCAATGATTGAATATTCTTGGTTTGCAGCTCAATTGATTAATGACAGGGATGTTTTCATGAATGTTAACGAGGTCTGCTTTTCACAAGCAATCAATTCTAAATGTAGCTGTGGACTCGTTTCATTTATAAGATGTGCATGGTGTCGAGAAAAGTTCTGCTTTGTTTGTTTTTATGATTTGAGCCATGCATTCCATTGCAGCCACTATTTTTCAAATGTTTGAATTTATTATCTTTTATTATTATTATGTTTTATTTATTATAATATTGATTTGATAGTAAAAAAGATTTTGATAGTAAAAAATTTTTTTATTCAAAATAAAATAACCCTTAATCATTATAACATTAACAAACTTTTTTCTCTGCGTAAATATAAGTTTATTTTTTCTATCAATATTCAAAATTTTTTTTAAATTATATACATATCATTTTGTAAAAATGATAGATGGATACACAGATAGATATACGTTTATATTCTTTAAAAAATAAAAAACGTGTGTAACACAATATATAAAATTACAAATAAGAATAAATATAAGCCTAAATAATGCACTTTAAGATATCACAGCGTATATTGATGTGTATACAATTTTCAAATTTTAAAACAAAATAAATGTAAATAGACTTTGGTAAAAAAATAAATATATGTACCAGCTTACCAATTAGACTAGATAAATAATTCAATATCAGAGACCTTTTAATTTTGTTGATATAAATAAATATGCACTGGAAACCAAGATATATTTTCTGCAATATATCAATACAAAAAGTTTTTAAAACATATTTATAAATTCTTTCGATTTATATTTTTTTATTTATGATAAAAAACAAAGTAAGGTCTCTACTAACACTGGGTTTACATCATGCTTTAAGAGAGTAGCCACAAATAGACCGTGTCATGTTGTGACGACGAAAAATATGAGCATAGAGTCTCAATTTAATAGATTTTAAGCTCATTTTTCATCGACACGACACGACACGGTCTATTTGTGGCTACTCCTTAACAGAAACAAGATGGTAGAAAAAATATTGCACACTACAGCAGCGCCTTTTTGGCTATCGTTTAGTGCTATTTTCAACAAGTCTACATCCACGCAAGCCTATATGCGCAGGCGCAAGCCTACACATCTATTAGTCCCAACATCATTGATTTTTTCAGCAAGTGGTCGTCTGCTACAATTTCATATGCAAACAAGAAAACTAAAAATCAGTTTTGGTTATGTTTTTAATCATAAAAGTTTTAATTCTTTATTTTTTATCTTCAGATCTGAAGTAGTATTTATTCATTGTGTTGATTATTTTAAAAAATTAGTTTAAATTAATTAGTTTAAAAACCATTTATAATTTTTAATGCTATAAAAAAGGAGATAAAAATGTGACGCAGAAGAGAAAAAGCAAGGTTACATAAAATTATTAAATCTTACCTTTCCTTGAATTAAAAAGCCATCAGATGGGATATTAGATAAGTATAAAATTTATTATACATTTGAATTACACTATGTTTTTAATCATAAGAATGTTGATTCTTTGTATTGATTTCCAGATATTCAGCAGCATTGTTTGGATTAATTATTTGAAGTTATGTTGATACGAATAGCTGTACATTCTAGGTAAGTTAATTAATTATATGTTTGATGTCAAAATATGTTTATAATTTAAAAAATTATTTATTTTCTCAACATCTTTAGTTTGCAGCAAGTTCAATATTAAATAAGTTTGTCGACAAATGAAAAAATGGAGTTTTTTAAGAAAAACGACAAAATTCAGAATAAAGTGAGTACCATATCTCTGGATTTTCTAATCGTTAGACAAAATGGCTTTACAGGACATGTTTTCTAGATAAGACAAGCCATATCTCACAGTTTCAGCAAGATCTGTGACCCGAATAAGGGTTACTCTCCTAGTAAGTAATACAATTTGGTTGCCTTGATAACTGTTAAGCATTGTTGATATTCCAAGACTCCTGTTTATTAATTTATCCCCATTTTCTTTAAATTTATAGAATTCTTTTGTAAATGAATCGAAGGTCTCTGTCATATACAATGTTTAATTTTTAATTGCTACTAGCGAGTCTTCTGTACACTGTAAACCACTTTCACGTATGAGATCATTGATTCTTAACCATGCTATAAGTATATGATTAATCACTTTTTAGTACATTGACATCACCTCAATTTAAGGTGATAATTTAAAAATTTTAAACGCGCTAGTTTAGCCCACTACGCATGCGCGTACTCGTTCGACAAGGACGACACTGCTTATATATATATATACATAAACGTTCGCAAAAACTAACCTTAAATAATGTAAATCGTTACATCTTCTACTTTTTTTTGTACAATTTATCATTCTCAAATAAAACATTTGTTCAATTTCATAATATTTATCTAAAGATTATTTTACTTACATAAAAGCAATGTTAATGTTAACGAACTTACTAATTGAACTATTTAAGAAATTTTATAATATTTAATGCTTATGATGCTTTAACTGCGATCATCCCAAAAAGAGGTGATATCGAAGCCCGAGAACGTGGAATCATACTCTAATTTATTGAACACAAGCACACAAATAACATATGATGCTGATCAACTTTTATAATCACGATTACAAAAATAAATAAGGTTAATCATTTTAAATGTTACTAAATTTTTATTTTCACACCAAGAGAAACCCTGAAAATGACTCACAGTGTATGTCCATATAGCTTGTCTATCTCTTGATTTATAGAATCGGCATCATCAGAATTCAAAGTACCAAATAAGAATTTTCTGGCTGTTCCTACAAAGTTGAATAATCCTCTCTTCTTTCTGTTGCGCTCTGAATGTAAAAATAAAGATAATCTTGCGAATAGTTCATTTAGACATTTTTCTTGATGCATTATGAAATCTTTTGCAGTACAGTGAACATTATTACATACTTCTTTGATTCTTATTAATCTATTTTATTTATTTCGTATAAGGGCTGTAAGATTTATGTAATTAACAATAGTCCAAGTATCTTTGAACACATAAGCAGTTTCGTAATTTTTCTGTAATACTGGTATATTAGCTGGTGTAATTTCTATGTCTGCTTTGCAATGATAAAATGTATCAATTAACATGACTGTTAATATGATTATCGCCTTCATCTGTAACAAAGAAGGGATTCGAGATAAGCGTGATCTCATTAAAATGTCACATGAGAATTTTAGTTTTAAATAAAAACTGGACAATATGACTTTCATTATTGACTGTGAGAATTGTTGCTGGCCCTACAAATCATTATATTCTTTAACTAATATTTTTATTGCTAATGCCTGTTTCGAGAGAGCGCGGTGGCGTAATGGATAGAGCTCTTGCGAGAGCGCGGTGGCGTAATGGATAGAGCTCTTGCCTTCAACGCGGAGGGCATGGGTTCGAATCCTGGCCAGGTACCTCTAACTTTTTTTCAAAAGAAAATTTGTGTATGTGCCATTTATATCGCGACTCTTAAAAAATCCGACCTCATTGAGTATTGGTTGATTGTTGGTCACAAAAGTGGGTTGCCATCCATCGGTAGTCAAAGTTTTCGGTATGGTGGGTCTGACAGTCTAGCCTGATGTAATGTGTTAAACGGTTCCGGGCTGGACTCCCTCGACTTCACCATGGAAAAAGGTTAATCATATAGAGGACAATATCCTTTATATATTAATCTTTTTTAAAAAAAAAAAAAAAAAAAAAAAAAAAAAAAAAAAAAAAAAAAAAATGCCTGTTTCGAAGTTCTTCGTCTTCTTACCGGAGTTTTTCTTCGCATAAAGCTTGTTGGTAGGCAATGGGTAGAGTGTGTGATCGATTTTGTTGTACAGCTAAGCGCAAGCCTTCTGGATACAATCCTCTTATGAATTTTAAAATTGCGTTTTTATTTTCATAATTTCTATGCATGTCTCTAAAATCGTCATTTAAGCCATCTATTGAAATCTGTATACGCCGATTTATGTTATTATATCTTTGTATGTAGTCTGCTACCTTTTCATTTGTTCTCTGCCGCATAGAACTACGCATTTCGACTAATTGGTCATACTCAAGTTCCAATTTTCCGAAATGTGTATTTAAACATTCTTTAAGTTGCACGGCTGTAGTGACTTGATTTCTCTCAACTACTTCTTGTGCTTTTCCTTTTAACTTGACGGCTATTACTTTGCGTATAAGCGCTGATATTTCTTGCTCAGAGCTAAGTTGTCTAGATGCGCGAATAATTTGATCAATAAATGCGCTTACATCTGTTGATCTGTCCTACTCTCGTATTTTTGTTAAAAGTTCGTGTATTAATAGGTGATGTTTCCTCGTTAGTCCTGGAAGCACATTTAATGAGTTGTTTCTCAATAAAGCATCAATCGTTAAAATTGTAAAAGTGTTGCTCAATCATTTCCCCCTTGCCTTTTTCACCTACATATTATATTCCAGAGTTTTTCTCATAAGTGGAACATTCTCAGTGTATATTTTTTAACGAATTATTATTCGTAAATTTTTTTACAATAATTTTAATGTGTGTTTGACAATAAAAATGCTAATTGATTGTTCTTTCAAATATTACAGATATGATTTTCAACAAAATTTTATAGTAAACGTACACTAAAATTTGTAAGAATGTACTTGTAACTTTTCCTTTCATAATAATCCGTCTTTCATCTGCTGTTGGTTACAGTAATTTTTTAATTTATCATAAGTTTCAAGTGAAAAAGTTTCTCCGCTAAGACGAATAAAAAAGTTCTTGATTGCTGAAGTGAAAGCAATAATTTAAAATCTCACTTAACACTGTGCGAGTCAAGGAGAACGTTTTTATTTCCCTCCTTATTTTACTTAGTTTTCTCAAAAATAACAATGCACGAATAAAAAAAGATTTTACTTTCTATATTTAGTTTCCAAGTCAAATAACTTCAAAGACTCGAAATCCTCACAAAGGCTTTAGACTGAAAACAGTTCTTTGGAAAAAGATAATGTTTAAAGAAGTGTTAATCTCCCCAGGAGTATCGGTAGTAGAGGCACTCCAGATAATTTTTTTCGCTATATCTATATATTAATGGTCACGGGGAAGAAGGTATCCCAACGTTTTTGGTTGTAGAAAAGTGTCATTTCAATTTTGGTTGAAGAAAGGTGTCATTTCAATTAGAGTTGAAAAAGGGTGTCATTTCACTTAGATTTGAAAAAGGGTGTCATTTCATTCAGAGTTAAAAAAGGGTGTCATTTCATTTTAAGTTAAAAAGAGGCTTATGTTTCCCAATTTATATATTTAATTTATTTATTAAATTTATCATAGTTTTGTGAATAATAAATTTCTTTTGGGGTCTATAACATGATTAAATAAAAAAAAATTTTTCTGACAGCACTTTTTTTTAAATTCAAATGAAACGTAAGCCCCTTTTCAACCCAGAATAAAATTACAGCTTTTTTATCCAAAATTAAAATGACACCTCTCTACAATAAAAAATGAAATGACACCTCTTTCCCCGCGACCGTCGATATACTTGTTAATAAATTATTATATCGGAAAATTTATTAGTCTTTGCAGCCACTGACAACATCTTGCTTTTCCCATCCATTCGAACATTTTATCAAAAGTTAGCTTTAAATTTTTTAAAGTAGAATCGCTAGATTGTAAAAGAAAAAAAAAAGGAAAAATTATGCTCCTTTTTTCGTCTCTTTACCGTATTTTAAAGAATAAAAGATGTTAATATGCTTACCTCGCAGTTGGAGTGACTGATGTTGCTTAAATTTAGCCTAAAGACCTTATCCCTGCAACGAAAAAACTTTTTTTAGAATTTTTCTTAACTACATTATTTTGATCAACTATCAGATTAAACAACAAGTTTACATTGATTAGATTTTTATTTAGCACATTTACTCGATATCTTATTTAATCTTACACTAAGAGAAATCCGCTCTTGAATCAAAAAGGAAATTCTATTTGAGTGCACTCTGTTTGAATCTACAGAAAATCCACTTTCTGGAAGTAGAAATTTATTAATTTAGAGAACATGGAATATCTGCTTCAATCTAAATAAAATATATTTGCATTAAGTGGATGTTTATTTGTATCAAACTAAAATCTACTAGCAGTAAGTGAATTTTTCTTCGAAGCAAGTTTATATCCGCTAAAACGAATAAGAAATCCATTTCGTAATGGTTACCAAAATTAGTACCTCTAAAACAATTTTGATGATTTATACTACAACACGTCTGCAATGGTGGATGTTGATTTTGTATTTAAATATATGTATATATATATATATATATATATATATATATATATATATATATATATGGGTTATTCTTTCTGAACGTTACGATAAGGTGTTGTACGTTTGACCCCCCAAGGTCGTGTAAGGGTCAATCATCCTTTTTATTTTTTTTTTCATCTCATTGTCCCAACCAAGGTAAGTTTCAAATATTGTACAAGACAATAGTTGTTTGGCTTTAAGGGGATCACTATTTGAAGACCTTGTCAAGCTTAGTGGTCACTTTCAAGGTCATTGCAAGGTCATCATTGTTTTCTAACCGACAACAAAATTGGAAAAATTTTTTTCCAATAAAAGATGAGTTATGGTCTGTAGATTTCATTTTCTCGATTTTTGGAAAAAGGGGTCAAGTCGACTTAACGCTTTATTCCACGTAGCTCCTCAATTGTAATTAGAAAATACTGTGCATTAATATTCTATAAGAACACTGCAAGTACTTTTGGTATTTCAGTAACACTGAAAGTACATTTTCCACGTTTGGATTCAAAGCTTTCACAGTGAATGCTAGACATTCTTAGAGGGGTTCTTATAATTCGTATCGATCGTATAAGTTGTGGTTTAGGATACCGGCCATTGTAATGTACACAAAACGTTGATATCCTAAACCACAACTTACACGGATGGAATCCGAAAAAACTCTTTAACAATGTCTACATTTTCTATATAAAAGATAGTATTAAGGGGATGTAAAATGGACACTACACCTGTACTCATAAATATTCACTATCTTTACATTTTATTGCAAAATTCTCAATAAAAAAATGCATTAAATTGTAGTATGTACCATGAAGATTATTCAGTTAAATTTTTAAATGAATTCATTCATTAGTTATTGAGAATTTTGGGTTCCAAAATTATTTATTAAAATTTTTCAATTTTGTAAAGGAATCCAAATATCTTAAAAGCTAATGCATGAATTTATTTGAAAACTTATCAAAATAATCATCATAGTACATACTACAAGCTAATGCATTTCTTTTCTGGAAATTCAGCAATAAAATAGAAAGGAAGCTAATATCTATAAGTACAGATGTAGTGTCCGTTTTACATCTCCTGAAAGAAAATCAAGGCCTAGGTTCTTATGCAAACAGGCTATCGAAGCGGTACATTTTTATTTTTCTGCAACATGGGCCAATATAAAGTATCGTAAAATGATTCTAATTATGCAAATATAGTATATTTCGATACTAGTGCTTGAAGGTGATTTTTTCTCCGTGTGGCGGTTGGCGCTCGAGCGAAGCGAGGGTGAAAATGTCGCATAAGAAAGAAATCACTTTCTCGCACAAGTGTAGGACTGTATTTTCTGAAACGACGGGTAAGAAGCTCAATTTTCGCACGTGTCACTTTATGAATCGTGTGCGAAAATTAAGCTTCTTATACGTTGTGTCAAAAAATACGGTTCGAGACTTGTGCGAGAAAGTGATTTCTTCCTCATGTGACCTTTTCACCCACGCTTCGCTTGGGCGCAAACCGCCACACAAGGAAAAAATCACTTTGACGCACTAGTATCGAAATATACTATAAGAGCAGTCTGCAAACATGATTCACTGTACATAACTTTAGTATAAACAATGTATATGTTATCTTTTTATATATATATATATATATATCTGCATAATGAGAATCATTTTATGATACTTTGTATTAGCCCATGTTGCAGGAAAATCATAATGGACCGCTTCCATAGCCTGTTCGCTGTTAAAACCTAGGCCTCGATTTTCTTCAATACAATCTTTTACATGGAAATTGTACTTTTGGTGTTACTGAAATACCAAAAGTACATGCAGTGTTCTTATAGGATATTAATACACAATATTTTCTTATTACAATTAATTCAAATGACGTATTTAAATAATTTGAAAACGTATCATTTGTCATAGTCTTTATCACTATAATGTTTTACAAAAAATCTCAATTTTAACGTTATGCTTACATTGTTACATAACTTTAGATTTTCCTAAATATATTTACAGTAATATCTGCTTATAATATGTAGATGATTCATAATTCTATTTGAAAACGGCATTCTAGAAATTAAGCTTATAAATTATCAATAAAAAATTTTTTCTATATAAAACATATATATAAATAATAAAATTTGAATAAATAAAAGAGTGCTGATTCTTCGATTTTGGTTTTTGTTGGAATTTGATGTTAAATGTGCCTAGAATCATATCCAGAAGGAAAATCTAAGGTGCAAAAACTTCATAATCAAATTTACTCGAGGACCATTGTGTTCCGTGATTAGCCATTGAATGCCCGTATCCTCCTACACTGAGAGAAATTTCTGAGTTAAAATAACTATTTGCTCTTTGTAAAGATCAACTTAGTAATTTCTGTGAAGACTCACGTTGATTTTACTAAGTATTCGGTTATAACACCAAAGGAAAAAAGTACGTCGCCCTACAAAATAAATCAGTTCTTTTTACTAAATCTCTTTGTTAATTCAGTTTAATTGTTATTCACTATTTCAGCTTTGTAGTTCGAACGTGGAAAGGAAAGTCAAGGGAACTAAATCTTTAATCGACATGACAAATAACGCTTCCATGCAATTCACGATTTCGCTGTTCATAAAGATTCGTACGCATAAATAAAGTTGTTGAAACGTGCGTATGATAGTTTAAGGAAATGTAAAACGGACATTACATCTGTACTCATAAATATTAACTATCTTTCTATTTTATTGCAAAATTTCCAGAAAAAAATGCATTAGCTTTTCTATGTGCCATTATAATTATTTATTTAAAATTTCAAATAAATTCATTAATTAGTTTTTAAAATATTTGGATTTTTGGCACAAAACCGAAAAAATTTAATAAATAATATTAGAATCCAAAATTCTTTATAACTAATGAATGAATTTATTTAAAAATTTAATTGAATAATCTTTATTATGTATTCTACAAGCGAATGCATTTCTTTTCCAAAAATTTTGCAATGGAGAGATAGTCAGTTTTTATTTGTGCAGGTGTAGTGTCCATTTTACATCTTTTTAATATACGTATTTGAATAAAAAGAAAAAAATTAATCAACGCTAGACAAGCGGATATGGGACTCATATGGGTTCACCTATTTCACCATTATTTGCAGACTTGGTAATGGATGACTTAGAAAGCGATTGTCTTAATACTATAAAACTTAAATATGGAATAACTCCCATTTTTTATCATAGATATGTAGACGACATTGTAACATGTGTTCACAAAGATAACGTCGCAACTCTGTTAAACGTCTTCAATAACTATGATGAGTGTATTAAATTCACACATGAGTTGAAGAAAAATATTAATAGTATATTATGCTACGTGGGGTAAAAATGCCGGCCTACAGTGTCGCATTTTTATCCCAAGTGGCATACACGATTTTTTCTCATACCGGGCTAAAAACACGTACAACTTAGACTTATTGATAGTTCATAATTAATGAAAAACCAGCGCTGAAAATCATCTTTTACTCACGGCCGAATATGTTTCCTCATTGTCTGCTACTCTCTCACTGATAATAATTCATTAAATAAACCATCAATATATCATTATAAGACACTCTTATTATATTCTAATTACAACACACTATAGATTATAATTTATAAAAATAAAACAAACATAATGCTCAAAAATAAAAAATAAAGTTACACAATTAATCGCATCACGCATTTTAACTTTTTATAACAAAAAATATTGTTTACAAACTTTTCTATGATACATATGAGAGAGTCGATATTTGTAACCGATGAAAAGAACAGGATAGACTATAATACATATGAAAGAAAGAGAAAGAGGGAGAGGAAATGTTCTAGCCAATGAATTGAAAAGAATAGGCTACAATATATATGAAAGAAAGAGAGAGAGAAAGTTGATGCTTATAACCAGTAAACAGAAAAGGATAAGAGTGTAATCCCCACTCCGCACTCAGACTCGAAAACAGAAAAAAAGTCGGAGCGTGCCAACCTAAAAGCATAAATTTTTATTTCTTGCTTTCGACTATTCAGGACGTGTTTTTAGCCGGGGTATGAGAGAAAATTAATTTTTTAGGCGTAACAATAATCAGAGAAGATAATCATTTAACAACAGGTTGGTTTCAAAAACCAACCAACTAGTCTCGTTTGTTGAATTTTAAATCTTATCATGCTATTAAATTAAAACGTAAATTTAATTGATCGAGCCGTTCTACTATCAAACCAAAGATTTAAAAACAAAAATATTAATTTAGTTGAAAATTTATTACAATTCAATAACTATCCCGAAAAATTTATTATATCATGTATAAACAAAAGATTGCAAAAATAACGTCTATTACGCTGGCACAGCAACATTGAAACGCGACGATCTGATCTATACCATATTTTGTTGCTCATTTGTTGCTAATTTGTTACGCCAGAAACGATTTTGTTACTCCAGCCGTTTCCGAGAAACCATGGCCGTGCTAGCGTAAGTCTTACGCTAGCACGACCATTGCTGTAACTTTTTTTCTAATTAAGATATTTTAACGATTCAAACGAGATAATTTGTTGCTAATTTGTTGCTGAAAGATGCCATATCGCTGGATTTCAAAATATTAATATTTGCCTAGATAACACCATACCTTGAAAAAATTTGAAAATTCACTTAATTGAAAGGTGGAATAGATATTAATGGATGATATTTTGTTGCTGTTTTGTTGCTGACATTTCCGCCCGGAAACGATTTTGTTGCTCCAGCCGTTTCCAAGAAACCATGGCTGTGCTAGCGTAAGTCTTACGCTAGCACGACCACTGCTGTAACTTTTTTTCTAATTAAGATATTTTAACGATTCGAACGAGATAATTTGTTGCTAATTTGTTGCTGAAAGATGCCATATCGCTGGATTTCAAAATATTAATATTTGCCTAGATAACACCATACCTTGAAAAAATTTGAAAATTCACTAAATTGAAAGGTGGAATAAAAATTAATGGAGGATATTTTGTTGCTATTTTGTTGCTGACATTTCCGCCCGGAAACGATTTTTTTGCTCCAGCCGTTTCCGAGAAACCATGGCTGTGCTAGCGTAAGTCTTACGCTAGCACGACCACTGCTGTAACTTTTTTTCTATTTAAGATATTTTAACGATTCGAACAAGATAATTTGTTGCTAATTTGTTGCTGAAAGATGCCATATCGCTGGATTTCAAAATATTAATATTTGCCTAGATAACACTATACCTTGAAAAAATTTGAAAATTCACTTAATTAAAAGGTGGAATAAATATTCATGGATGATATTTTGTTGCTGTTTTGTTGCTGACATTTCCGCCCGTAAACGATTTTTTTGCTCCAGCCGTTTTCAAGAAACCATGGCTGTGCTAGCGTAAGTCTTACGGTAGCACGACCACTGCTGTAACTTTTTTTCTAATTAAGATATTTTAACGATTCGAACGAGATAATTTATTGCTAATTTATTGCTGAAAGATGCCATATCGCTGGATTTCTAAATATTAATATTTGCCTAGATAATTAACACCATACATTGAAAAAATTTGAAAATTCACTGAAATAAAAGGTGCAATAATAATTAATGAAGGATATTTTGTTTCTAATTTGTTGCTGACGTTTCCACCCAAAAACGATTTTGTTGCTCCAGCCGTTTCCGAGAAACCATGGCTGTGCTAGCGTAAGTCTTACGCTAGCACGACTACTGCTGTAACTTTTTTTCTAATTAAGATATTTTAACAATTCAAACGGGATAATTTGTTGCTAATTTGTTGCTGAATGATGGCATATCGCTGGATTTTAAAATATTAATATTTGCCTAGATAATTAAGATGATACATTGAAAAAATTTGAAAATTCACTGAAATAAAAGGTGAAATAAAAATCAATGGAGGATATTTTGTTTCTAATTCGTTGCTGACATTTCCACCCGGAAACGATTTTGTTGCTCCAGCCGTATCCGAGAAACCATGGCTGTGCTAGCGTAAGTCTTACGCTAGCACGACTACTGCTGTAACTTTTTTTCTAATTAAGATATTTTAACAATTCAAACTGGATAATTTGTTGCTAATTTGTTGCTGAAAGATGGCATATCGCTGGATTTCAAAATATTAATATTTGCCTAGATAATTAAGACCATATATTGAAAATATTTCAAAATTCACTAAAATAAAAGGTGCAATAAAAATCAATGAAGGATATTTTGTTTCTAATTTGTTGCTGACATTTCCACCCGGAAACGATTTTGTTGCTCCAGCCGTTTCCGAGAAACCATGGCTGTGCTAACGTAAGTCTTACGCTAGCACGACCACTGCTGTAACTTTTTTTCTAATTGAGATATTTTAACAATTCAAACGGGATAATTTGTTGCTAATTTGTTGCTAGAGGATGGCAATTCGCTGGATTTCTAAATATCAATATTTGCCTAGATAATTAAGACGATACATTGAAAAAATTTGAAAATTCACTGAAATAAAAAGTGAAATAAAAATTAATAAAGGATATTTTGTTTCTAATTTGTTGCTGACATTCCCACTCGGAAACGATTTTGTTGCTCCAGCCGTTTCCGAGAATCCATGGCTGTGCTAGCGTAAGTCTTACGCTAGCACGACTACTGCTGTAACTTTTTTTCTAATTAAGATATTTTAACGATTCGAACGAGATAATTTGTTGCTAATTTGTTGCTAAAAGATGCCATATCGCTGGATTTCAAAATATTAATATTTGCCTAGATAACACCATACCTTGAAAAAATTTGAAAATTCACTTAATTAAAAGGTGGAATAAATATTTATGGATGATATTTTGTTGCTGTTTTGTTGCTGACATTTCCGCCCGGAAACGATTTTGTTGCTCCAGCCGTTTCCGAGAATCCATGGCTGTGCTAGCGTAAGTCTTACGCTAGCACGACTACTGCTGTAACTTTTTTTCTAATTAAGATATTTTAACGATTCGAACGAGATAATTTATTGCTAATTTGTTGCTGAAAGATGCCATATCGCTGGATTTCTAAATATTAATATTTGCCTAGATAATTAACACCACACATTGAAAAAATTTGAAAATTTACTGAAATAAAAGGTGCAATAATAATTAATAAAGGATATTTTGTTTCTAATTTGTTGCTGACATTTCCACCCAGAAACGATTTTGTTGCTCCAGCCGTTTCCGAAAAACCATGGCTGTGCTAGCGTAAGTCTTACGCTAGCACGACTACTGCTGTAACTTTTTTTCTAATTAAGATATTTTAACAATTCAAACGGGATAATTTGTTGCTAATTTGTTGCTGAATGATAGCATATCGCTGGATTTTAAAATATTAATATTTGCCTACATAATTAAGACGATACATTGAAAAAATTTGAAAATTCACTGAAATAAAAGGTGAAATAAAAATCAATGAAGGATATTTTGTTTCTAATTTGTTGCTGACATTTCCACCCGGAAACGATTTTGTTGCTCCAGCCGTTTCCGAGAACCCATGGCTGTGCTAGCGTAAGTCTTACGCTAGCACGACCACTGCTGTAACTTTTTTTCTAATTGAGATATTTCAACAATTCAAACGGGATAATTTGTTGCTAATTTGTTGCTAAAGGATGGCATATCGCTGGATTTCTAAATAATAATATTTGCCTAGATAATTAACACTATACATTGAAAAAATTTAGTTATTGAGAATTTTGGGTTTCAAAATTATTTATTAAAATTCTTCAATTTTGTAAAGGAATCCAAATATCTTAAAAGCTAATGCATGAATTTATTTGAAAACTTATCAAAATAATCATCATAGTACATACTACAAGCTAATGCATTTCTTTTCTGGAAATTCAGCAATAAAATAGAAAGGAAGCTAATATCTATAAGTACAGATGTAGTGTCCGTTTTACATCTCCTTAAAGAAAATCAAGGCCTAGGTTCTAATGCAAACAGGCTATCAAAGCGGTACATTTTTATTTTTCTGCAACATGGGCCAATATAAAGTATCGTAAAATGATTCTAATTATGCAAATATAGTATATTTCGATACTAGTGCTTGAAGGTGATTTTTTCTCCGTGTGGCGGTTGGCGCTCGAGCGAAGCGAGGGTGAAAATGTCGCACAAGAACGAAATCACTTTCTCGCACAAGTGTAGGACTGTATTTTCTGAAACGACGGATAAGAAGCTCAATTTTGGCAGGTGTCACTTTATGAATCGTGTGCGAAAATTAAGCTTCTTACACGTTGTGTCAAAAAATACACAAATTTGTTGCTGAAAGATGCCATATCGCTGGATTTCAAAATATTAATATTTGCCTAGATAACACCATACCTTGAAAAAATTTGAAAATTCACTAAATTGAAAGGTGGAATAAAAATTAATGGAGGATATTTTGTTGCTATTTTGTTGCTGACATTTCCGCCTGGAAACGATTTTTTTGCTCCAGCCGTTTCCGAGAAACCGTGGCTGTGCTAGCGTAAGTCTTATGCTAGCACGACCATTGCTGTAACTTTTTTTCTAATTAAGATATTTTAACGATTCTTACGAGATAATTTGTTGCTAATTTGTTGCTGAAAGATGCCATATCGCTGGATTTCAAAATATTAATATTTGCCCAGATAACACCATACCTTGAAAAAATTTGTTAATTCACTTAATTCAAAGGTGGAATAAATATTAATGGATGATATTTTGTTGCTATTTCGTCGCTGACATTTCCGCCCGGAAACAATTTTTTGCTCCAGCCGTTTCCGAAAAACCATGGCTGTGCTAGCGTAAGTCTTACGCTAGCACGACCACTGCTGTAACTTTTTTTTAACTAATTAAGATATTTAAACGATTCGAACGGGATAATTTGTTGCTAATTTGTTGCTGAAAGATACCATATCGCTGGATTTCAAAATATTAATATTTGACTAGATTACTAAAAGCAAACCTTGATAAAATTTAATAATTCACTAAATTAAAAGGTGGTATAAAAATTAATGAAGGATATTTTGTTTCTAATTTGTTGATAAACGATGATATATTGCTAAATCTAATAATACTAACTTTTGAATAAATTACTGATACCGAGACTAGAGAAAGTTTTAAATGGTAAGAGGCGGTCGGGACTATATGCCGCATGCGAGCGCTGCGGTCATGTAAGAGAAAAATGTAAAATAATTTTTACACAGCGATTTACAATTTACTGAAACAATAATATACCTTTAATTCTGTGAATAACTGTAGCCATATATATGTAGAATAATTATTGATGCTGTGGGGGCATGTATGTGTGAACATATATTAGTAGCCTATCGTATGACAAACAGGCATCCCTTTCCCTCTGAGACGAGTTAACGTGCTAGCGTGCGAACGTTACTCTCTCACTTGACTACCGACTGTATCCCTGGCTACAGCAAATACAACGCTTAACCATATCTCTCGTGTATTCATTCAACTTAACCTTGAACCTCTACCTTCTCTCATCTATACTGTATGGCTTTTGGTTGGAGTCCCAGGCCCCACAATTGGTGACACCGAGTCTTCAGGACACGTTCTGCAGGATTCAAGTCGCGTCGTGAGGCATCATCTCTCATCGAGCATCATCGCCACCGACCGGCAGGGTAAAGAGAGAAAGAGAAGCAGCACGCTGCCCCTTTTGGAAATATCAAAGGTGATAAAACGAGGTTATTTTATATTCTTTTAAAAGAAAAGGAAGCTATTTAGCGGTGCAGAGAAAAGCATCAATCTTTTCTTCTGCATAAGTCGCAAATAGTCTTGAACTCTGTGTACTGTCAGGCGCATTCTAAGTCGCGTACAGTGCACAGAAAGTTTAGAATACATAGAGTATATGATATCCTGTAACGTGCAATTAAGTCGCGTACAGGTGTCATAAGAGAAAATCGTACACAGCTCCGAAAGCAAGTGCGACATAAGTACTGCGCGCACGTTCTACGTAAAAATTGTATTGCGTGTGCGGGCCGAGCATGGTAAACGCGAAATAAGCGTAAAATATATTATAAGTTAAAGTAAAATTCGCCTTAGCGGTCAGTTCGTAGAGTTTTTTTTCTTTTCTCACTTAATTGATACACATATAAAATATATACATATATATATATATATATATAATAAGTGGAAAGCATAAAATATTTAGTTTTTTTTTTTAAATATCCAATGCTGTTGTGCGACAAAGAGTCTTGGTGTACGTTTCCTACTGGCTTTTTGCCACTTTTATAGGCACGTACTTCTGGGGCATCTGAGTCTACCAGAGCAGCAAATTAATGCATATATGTTATCTTGCGCAGCTAAGGACGTCCTGGAGTTCTGTGCCTACTGGCTTTTCGCCTCTTTTATAGGTACAAGCTACTAGGGTTTACTTGGCCAAACAAGATATTTATTCTCAAAATATCAAAATTAATAGCAATCAATATCCTATTTTCCACGTATTAATAAATAATAAGTAGGGAAGAAAATGTAAAAATTGTAAGCCATCGCACGCACGAAATATTACAAGTGCAAAATATAAGTAAATGCAAAAAAATTGATGTGAGTGTATCGAGGAGAGAGAAAATTCGCGAAAAATTTCAATAACAAAGAAAATTCGCGAGGTAAATTTTAATATTAAAATCGAAAATTCTAGAATATTCGAACGAACTCGAGGTGACCGTTCAAGGTTGATAGGTGACAAAAAGCCGTTAGAACGCGACCTTTTATGTTTTGAAAAGCATGATAGTTAGTCGAGTAACATAAACAAGGCACGTTTAGACCCAAAGTTATCTCGTAAACAAAGCGAGAATTTTGTACCAGGGGATAGAATTATTTTATTTTATAATATTATTCGTATTCAAGATTATTTATTGTAATAAATATTCAGTTGTATATGCGAGCATGTCGTGATAATTTATTTATTCGTGTTGTTATTAATTTATTTATTCGTGTATCGTTGTTTATTTATTTATTTATTTAATCAATTGTATATAATTTATGTAAATTCGTATCGTATTAATTTATTATGTCATAAATTGTTTTCAAATTGTAAATAATTTATGTATTATTTTTTTTTTCATATTGTATATAATTTTTGTTATATTGTTTAATTTATTAAAGTCGTGTAGCGTGAATTATTATTTTAGCCGCTCGTACTGCAATTGTGTATTTAGTTAATTATTATTGGACCGATCAATTATTTTAGACAGACCGTTTTCGGAGCGCATTGCGTATCTTAATTAACGTATATTTTTCCTTTTTTAATTGTTAACACGCGCAAAATGAGTATTAACATGGAAGTTGACAATGACAGCGCGTTTAATATCACGGAAATTGCTAGGGTGAATAAGGTTATAAACGATAATTTAGACCTTCAACAGACACTAAATTCTTACGATAAATTTAAAGAACAAGTAGATAGTCGAAGAATAGGGTTAAAAAATCCGCAAAGTAGTCCGCTGGAGGCTGCCAGGGGTATCATGGAAAATGGTGCAAATAAAGCACCAATAGGAAATAGGTTCGAGGAGTTTGTAAAAGCCCAAGAGAGAACGCACCGCGAGAGAATGCATCAGTTACGCGATAAATATACAGAAGATTATAAAGTTTGGCTCGCGAAGCTAGAAGAACGCGACAAATTAGTAGAAAAAATGCGTGAAGAGATTGATGCGTTGAAAGCGAGTGTAGGTAAACCAGTAGCTATGGTTGGTAATAATAACGCGGTCGGTAATATACCGACAGGAGGCAACGTACCACCAGTAGACCCCATATCGACGCTAGATAATCAAAGGCGTATCGACGCCGCAAATACTAATCAAGAAGTTCCCATACCTACTCCGGGCGTAGGGGGCGGCAGTTACCATTACGGTACGCGAAATGTTAACTTGCCAGAGGAGCACGAGGAACACCTTAAAATCGTATTTGAACGGCTCGCCAAGTTTCACTTACGTTTGAACGTGGATAAATGCAAGTTCGGCGTGTCGGAGTTAATATTCCTTGGACACCAGGTAAGCGGAGAAGGATTCCGCCCGGACCCAAGTAAAGTTAAAGCTATAGTAGAATTCCCTAAGCCAGAGACTAAAGATGATATGCGTAGATATTTAGGTATGATTAATTTTTATAGAAAATGTTCACCGCATGCAGCTGAAACGCAGCGCCATTTAAATGCATTAATTAGTGATATTAAGAAAAAGGATAAACGTCCTGTAGTATGGACAAAAGAAGCCGAAGACGCATTGGAAAAAACAAAAAAAGAATTAGCAGAGGTAGCTTATTTAGCGTTCCCAGCAGAAAACGCGGAAGTTAGAGTCGTAGCGGACGCTTCGAACTTCGCGATGGGCGCGTCGTTGGAGCAATTAGTAGGTGACTCGTGGCAACCATTAGCATTTTTTTCTAAAAAATTCACACCTGCGCAAAGGGATTATTGTGTTTTAGACAAAAAATTGTCAGCTATTTATGAAGTGCTTAAATATTTTAGATACTATCTTGAGGGTCGGGAGTTTAAAATTTATACCGATCATAAGCCGCTCATTAACGCACTTGCGCAGAACGTAGAAGATTGCCCAGCAATTCGTGGTAGAAGGCTATCATATATAGCAGAATTTAATACGGAAATATGCTATCTTCCTGGACAGGATAATGCACTAGCAGATTCCTTATCAAGGATCGAGGACGTAAGATTTCCTACTTTTTTTTCTTTAGAGGAGCTAGCAGAAAAGCAGCTAGAGGATGAGGAATTAACGGCGATTTTAGATAACCCCAGTCATCCCCTTTAAATTAATCAAGCTGCAATGGGGAGCCGGTAAGACCTTCGTGTACGTAGAATTAGTAGATCAGGTTTTCCGCCCTTACGTCCCTAAAGAATTAAGACAGGATATTATTAACCTGTTTCACAATCAAAACTCGTATCCATCGGGCAAAGTAACAGCTAAGCTGATTAGACAGCAATATGTATGGCCCAAGATGAACCAGGAGATAGCTGCATGGTGCAAGGCATGTATTAATTGCCAAAAATCCAAAATCTCTCGTGAGAATAAATTTTTACCATCGAAATTCGCCGAGCCAGATGCTCGTTTTACCCATGTTCATGTGGATCTCGTGGGCCCACTTCTATCATGTGAAGGGTACAGATATATCTTATCAATCATAGATAGATTTTTAAGGTGGCCAGAGGCAGTTCCGCTGCAAGATGTATCCGCTCCCACAGTTGCACGCGCTTTTTATGATAATTGGGTGGCGAGATTTGGCGCACCGGTGATTATTACGAGCGATCAAGGGAGGCAATTTGAGGCGCAGTTGTTCAAACAGCTGTTGAATTATATTGGGTGTAAGAAGGTCAGGACGACACCATATCATCCAGCCTCCAACGGTATTGTCGAGAGATGGCACCGTGTTCTTAAAGCCGCAATCATGTGCCACACAGAGACCGCTGAATGAACCAGGGTCCTGCCTACCGTAATGCTTGGTCTGCGCACGCGCTTGAGACTGGATACGGGGGCGAGCCCAGCCGAATTTTTATACGGTACGACGCTGACTGTACCAGGTGATCTCTGTGAATTTCGTGAGATCAATGCGCATGATGCAGGCGAATTCCTTGTTGAATTCAAAGATTACATAAGGCAAATTAAGCCAGTGCCTGCCACGCACAACTGTACAATAAAACCTTTTGTTTTTAAAGAATTGAGCCACTGCACCCACGATTTCGAAAGGGTGAAGGCGGTTAAACCGCCACTTACGCATCCATATACAGGACCGCATAAGGTTATAGCGAGGCATGACGGTGGTAGAAACTATACAATCGAGAAAAACGGCAGGAATGTGGTGGTAACGACTGATAGATTAAAACCAGCTTTCTTTCTGAGAAGTGAGGAACAGCTTACACCAGTCGAACAACGAGTGCAGGAAGATGCTTTAGACGAAGAGCAACCACCCACGCCATCGTCACAAACCAACAATACCTCGCAAACCTCTGTACACAATCAAACGTCGGTTGAGGTGGAAGTCCACCGTAACGCAGAAGATGCGCGGAGCGCCGTCGAAGAGCGGTTAGAGGAAGTCTCTGACGAGATTGGTCCAGTAGACGAGGCAAACCCAGCTGAAGTTGGCCAGCAAGATTACGATTAACTGACAATGGTCAGTCAGCCGGATACTGCCAATAGTGTACAGAATGACGAAGGCAGGAGCATTGAAGATGCAAGTACGGTTCCCCAAAGGCAAAAAAAGGAAAGATTTCTGCCTAACATCTTAAAAAGGAGAAAAAGAACTGATAGGATCCTTAAAAGAGATTGTAAAGAAACCACTATTAAAAAAACAGTTAGGTTTGACGTTAGCGTTAACGTAGGGAACCATGCTCCGCCCGCTTTTGTAAATAGTTTTAAGTATCGTAAGAAAGTAAAGAATGATTGAAATATGAGTAAGCATGTTACACTGATTGTATTATATTAATTTATTATGTTTTTTTATGTATATATGTTGTTTATTAGGGGTCGTACCCAAATGCCGTTGACAATTTTTTCGATATTTCGACCCCCCGGTCCCCTTTTCGTGACATGTGTAAACTATCAAAGTACCCTCCCCCCCCCCCCTGTAACGTAAACTAACTTTTTTATTTTTTATTAAACTTTTAAAAAAAATTTTTAATATATTAATTACTTTTTAAATATTGAACATATTTTTATGTTTTTTATTTTATTAAAATAGCATTTTCACAAAACAACAGAATTCTGAACATTGCATATAATAAATATTTATAAGATATTAAATATATTAATCGTCGATAAACTTTTTCACTTCAATTTTATCGAAAAAGATCATAAAACTATGAACCTTTTAAAATACGTTATAAAAATAGAACACGATTCAACAGGCACAAATATAAATGCTGCCGTCGGCTTGAAAATTTTTCGTTTGTTTTGACAGCTCACTCGCTAAAAGAAACGGCTTATGCTTTGCACCGTATGGCGGCGCCAGCGTACATGTAAAAGAAAGTAATATACTGCGTTTTAGTGGACAGACTGCGGAACTGCTTGACTTTGCAGTTTTCGGATGAAAAATCTGCTCCAAATTGCTAATATTATGCAATGATCTTTTTGATAAAAAAAAAATAGCCAACGTAGGAGTAAATAACTAACCCCCCCTCCCATAGCGTTACTTTTCGTAGATTTTGATCGATCCCTCCCCCCCAAAAAACTGTCAACGGCATTTGGGTACGACCCCTTATGTGTATTAATAATTTTTTTTCTTTTCTTTTCCTTTCATTTAGGTAGCTTTGGCTCGTTCCTACTGGACTGCGTTCCACTTTTATAGGAACACCACTGTGACCTTATTTCTAATAAACTTTAGTGTGCTTCCTTTCTCAGTGTTAGTGTACCTGTGTTCTGCAGTGATGGAAGAAGTATCAAGAATCGAGACGGACCTCTCTCGCCGTATTACGCAAACAACTGACATGGCTTTCAAGCATGAAATGAGGCTGGCGGAGATTGCTTTTGAGGAGTTCGAGGAGCAATTTCGGGGTTATTTTACAACCCGCGAGAACGCCCTACGAAGGGCAGCCCAACGCAACATGATGGTGGCGCACGAACGGGTGGAATACCGCGTGCCCACCTTATTTATCGAAGACCAGCCAGTCAAAGAGCTTTTTGTTTTCAATCTGCCAAAGAACACAGGAGAAGACAAGACTATGAACTCAGTGTAGTGATAGTGCGTATGTGTGTGAGAATGCTAGAGTAAATGTGACTTACGTCAAGAATGTATGACGTGCAAGCATATGTTATATATTATTATATATTTAATGTGAAATGACGTTTTTTATGATTGGCAATAATGCAAGTTCTTTATTATTCAGCGCGTTAAGCGCGAGTAACATATGGTCGCACAATGTATGATAATCATTGTAAAAACTTAGCGTATTAAACGCATAAATGTGATAATTTTAAAGACTGAGCGTAGTAAACGCATAAATGTGATAGTTTTAAAGACTGAGCGTATTAGACGCATAAAATGTGATAAAAATTAAAATGTTATATTGATTGTATGAAATCTTAAAAATATGTATTGTAAAACATAAAAATTAACTTGTTTAGTTTCAAAAATAATTCAATACGGTCGTATAAATAAGAGCATATAGTTAATGTAAAATTGTCATAAAATTGTTAAAACTAATTAAATATGTAAATTCAGTAAGTTTTGAGATGCAATATATAGCATAACAAGTGCATTCATGCATGAAATAATATATAAAACGCATAAGTGCAAGCGAGCACAAAGTATGTGCGTGAGCAAGTACTACAAGTACAGTTATGTAATGTAAGTGCATTAAGCACAGCTGTATGAAGAAGTGGAATTGAGCACGGAGTGTAAATAAGTATAAAGTGCGAGTAAGCACGAGTAATTAAGCATACATTTACGTGCGAGTAGCATATTTTGTAATAATTCTATTGTTTAAAATCAGCATTGTTCAAAATTTTTTTTGTAAATGTAAATAGTTAGCTATGTATAAAAGTAAACATTAATGTAGAATGTAAACGGAGTCAGATAAAAATGCGATAAAATAACTAAATTCGTGAAAATAGTTACACACGGAACGTTAAGAGTACGCAAGTACAGAATGTAAACCAGGGTACTAGTATAAGTAATAATTGTAATGTTATAAAAAAAAAAAGGGGGAGTATTGTGGGGGCATGTATGTGTGAACATATATTAGTAGCCTACCGTATGACAAACAGGCATCCCTTCCCCTCTGAGACGACTTAACGTGCTAGCGTGCGAACGTTACTCTCTCACTTGACTACCGACTGTATCCCTGGCTTCAGCAAATACAACGCTTAACCATATCTCTCGTGTATTCATTCAACTTAACCTTAAACCTCTACCTTCTCTCATCTATACTGTGTGGCTTTTGGTTGGAGTCCCAGGCCCCACAATGCTAATCTTATTTGAAAAGTCTAAAATATTGTTGTAAAGCGAAAAATGCAGCACGAGATAGAGCCGGCGTCAGCATATGTATTCATCATTCTTTAGTATTACTTTCTCTTTCGCACTAAAGAAAAATACACATGTTAACATCGGCTTTATCACGCGCAACATTTTTCGCTTTACAAAAATATTTTCGACTTTTCAAACAAGATTAGCATTGATAGTTATTCTTGATATATCTGGCAAGAGTTATTGACAACGTTAGAAGTATATTATTGTCTTAATGAATTGTAAATCCGTGTATAAAAAATATTTTATATTCTTCTTTCATCTGCAGCGCCCCCATGCCGCAAATAGTCCCGACCGCCTCTTAAGTAAACGATGAGGTAGAAAAAAAATTAGTGATTGATATTTTTCTGCGTATTTTTGGCTGATATTTTTATCAATATTTTTTTTGCTCAAGCTATTCTCTAGTAACCATGGCTTTATTAGCGTAAATGTAACGTCAGTACGACTCCTAATGTAACTTTTTATCCAATTAAGATAATTCATTAATTGAAGCGGTATATTTTATTTGATATGTTTCTCTTATAATTTTTCTTTTAAATCACGAAAAATTGGTATTTGATCCAACGAGTGACATGGAGCTCGGAAATAATTTTCGATTTTTTTAACTATTTTCTCTGGGACTTGAGACGCGTACGCCAAGGCAAGTGTAATATAGAATTATTACTACGATTTTTAATTTCGATTATGGTATTCTACTAATAAAAAAGCCACATGATTGCTAATTTTTCTATTTAAGTGGATTTAAAATTGACACTGCACCTGTACTTTTAGATATTATCCATCTCTCGTTTTTTTACAAAATTTTAAAAAAGTAATTGTAGCTTGTCGTATATACCATGAAGATTATATAATTTTAGGAGGAGGGTCCATAAGTTTTGTGGCTACTCGTAGAAAAAGTATACCACTTTTTTCATCATTTTTGGTGTAAATAGATAAAGGAAACATTTTTAAGGTCAACTGCACTGGTTCGGAGCGTGCGCTGAACTTTGTCTGGATATGGAAGTCTCCATAAGTTTGAGAAATTGTGGTGGCATAGTGAGTGATTTTAAAAATTATACGATCCATCTATGCATGTATGCATGCATTGATGGACACACAGCAGTGGTTGAGCTAGCGTAAGACTTACGCTAGCACAGCCATGGTTTCTCGGAAACGGCTGGAGCAACAAAATCGTTTCCGGGTGGGAATGTCAGCAACAAATTAGAAACAAAATATCCTTCATTAATTTTTATTGCACCTTTTATTTCAGTAAATTTTCAAATTTTTTCAATGTATGGTGTTAATTATCTAGGCAAATGTTAATATTTTGAAATCCAGCGATATGCCATCTTTCAGCAACAAATTAGCAACAAATTATCCCGTTCGAATTGTTAAAATATCTTAATTGAAAAAAAAGTTACAGCAGTGGCCGTGCTAGCGTAAGACTTAAACTAGCACAGCCATGGTTTCTCGGAAACGGCTGGAGCAAAAAAATCGTTTCCGGGCGGAAATGTCAGCAACAAACTAGCAACAAAATATCCTCCATTAATTTTGATTCCACCTTTTAATTTATTGAATTTTCAAATTTTTTCAAGGTATGGTGTTAGTTATCTGGGCAAATATTAATATTTTGAAATCCAGCGATATGGCATTTTTCAGCAACAAATTAGCAACAAATTATCCCGTTCGAATTGTTAAAATATCTTAATTAGAAAAAAAGTTACAGCAGTGGCCGTGCTAGCGTAAGACTTAAACTAGCACAGCCATGGTTTCTCGGAAACGGCTGGAGCAAAAAAATCGTTTCCGGGCGGAAATGTCAGCAACAAACTAGCAACAAAATATCCTCCATTAATTTTTATTCCACCTTTTAATTTATTGAATTTTCAAATTTTTTCAAGGTATGGTGTTAGTTATCTGGGCAAATATTAATATTTTGAAATCCAGCGATATGACATTCTTCAGCAACAAATTAGCAACAAATTATCCCGTTCGAATTGTTGAAATATCTTAATTAGAAAAAAATTACAGCAGTAGTCGCGCTAGCGTAAGACTTACGCTAGCACAGCCATGGTTTCTCGGAAATGGCTGGAGCAACAAAATCGTTTCCGGGTGGAAATGTCAGCAACAAATTAGAAACAAAATATCCTTCATTAATTTTTATTGCACCTTTTATTTCAGTGAATTTTCAAATTTTTTCAATGTATGGTGTTAATTATCTAGGCAAATATTAATATTTTGAAATCCAGCGATTTGCCATCTTTCAGCAACAAATTAGCAACAAATTATCCCGTTTGAATTTTTAAAATATCTTAATTAGAAAAAAAGATACAGCAGTGGTCGTGCTAGCGTAAGACTTACGCTAGCACAGCCATGGTTTCTCGAAAACGGCTGGAGCAAAAAAATCGTTTCCGGGCGGAAATGTCAGCAACAAAATAGCAACAAAATATCCTCCATTAATTTTTATTCCACCTCTCAATTTAGTGAATTTTCAAATTTTTCGAAGGTATGGTGTTAGTTATGTAGGCAAATATTAATATTTTGAAATCCTGCGACATGTCATCTTTCAGCAACAAATTAGCAACAAATTATCCCGTTTGAATCGTTAAAATATCTTAATTAGAAAAAAAGATACAGCAGTGGTCGTGCTAGCGTAAGACTTACGCTAGCACAGCCATGATTTCTCGGAAACGGCTGGAGCTACAAAATCGTCTCTGGCGTAACAAATTAGCAACAAATTAGCAACAAAATATGGTATAGATCAGATCGTTGCGTTTCAATGTTGCTGTGCCAGCGTAATAGACGTGCAAAAATAGTCTAGGCGCCCAGAGGGTTTCGTATGAAGTTAGAGGTCCCACCAGGCAAGTAGGTGATTTATATGTATTTTGAGCTGCTGAATCCGAATTTGCAACTTGCTTTTCGCGCAAGTGGTCGAGTAATTTGTTATAAACAAATTGATTGTTTAAATCGCTATAGTTTATGAACTGCAATAGATGCAGTGATTTTCTCTGCAAAAATTTGTTCTTTAATAAAAAAAACAAAAAAAATCGTTTTTATTGCATGTTAATTCGATGATTAGAACCAGAGATATGGCAAATATATTGCAAAAAAACATAGAGACGTAGCGCTAGCGCGGAACGCTCTGGTAAAAAACCTTACAACTCGACTACTAATTAATATTTTTTGAAGTTCAACATGTGTTTGAAAAATGTCAGAGTCTCAGCTTTAATGATAAATTGTTATATATTACTTTCAAGTGTTAATAAATATGCTAGAATGATTTGAAGCAGAAAAAATTTTCAATTTTTCAGAATTTTGTTTGTTTATAACGAAATGATATACGTTAGCGAACAAAATATTTTTATATTTTTTATAAAGAATAATAGGAAATTGGATCTAGTTTAAGAATTTGTCCGGTTTTTTAAATTTAAGTAAATAGAACCTGAGATATCGCAAATTTAGGCTGTAGCGCCAACTCCTTGCAATACGACATGTGTGCAATATGGCGATCGCTTTCCTCATTAAAAATTCTTTTATTATAAGGTAAGTGATTTCATTTATTTGTAATACAATGAATTTAATAAAAAAGGATTCAGCTAAAAATAGATGACTCTAATAAATCGGAAGGTTGAAACAAATTTTTTGAATAAAATAGATTGTTGTTCTTTTTGCAATTGCAAAAAAAATAAACAAATGTAAAAATACTCCATAAGTTGAGTAAATTGTTCACTATTATAGTAGAAAAATCAATAATTATTTAAAATCCTAAATCTACTTCATTTAAATGTATTATACACTTCGAGCATAATACATTTAAATATACTACTGGAGGAAGCCTCCGAATGGCAGAAAGCGTTACAAGGCGAAGAGAGAGAAAGCCTTTATTTTGGTACGTGCCGTCTCTCTCTCTCTCTCTCTCTCTCTCTCTCTCGCTTGATTTGATTGGCTGCTTCTGTTTTCCACTAAAAAAGTGAGAGAGAGATAGCACGTACCAAAATAGAGGCTTTTTCTCTCTTCCCCTTGTAACGTAGTTAATAGCTGGAAGGCTTCCTCCAGTAGTATATGCTCGAAGATTATACATCATTAAAATTATGACAAAGTATATAAAATAGAGTCGAGTCAAAAGTGATTTTATTAGAAAAGGATGAGATTACTTACCTTATAATAAAAGAATTTTTAATAAGGAAAGCGATCGCCATATTGCACACATATGTCGTATTGCAAGGAGTTGGCGCTACAGCTTAAATTTGCGATACCTCAGGTTCTACTTACTTGAATTTGAAAAACCGGACAGATTCTTAAATTAAATCAAATTTTCTATCATTCTATATCAAAGATATAGAAATATTTTGTTCGCTTACCTATATTATTTCGTTATAAACAAACACGATTCGGAAAAATTGAAAATTTTTTCTGCTTCAAATCATTCTAGCTTATTTATCAAGATTTGAAAGTAATATATAACAATTTATCATTAAAGCTGAGACTCTGACATTTTTCAAACACATGTTGAACTTCAAAAAATATCAATTAGTAGTCGAGTTATAAGGTTTTTTACCAGGGCGTTCCGCGCTAGCGCTACGTCTCTATGTTCTTTTGCAATATATTTGCTATATCTCTGGTTCTAATTATCGAATCAAAACGCAACAAAAACGATTTTTTTTGTTTTTTTTTTTAAAGAACAAGTTTTTGCAGAGAAAATTACTGCATCTATTGTAGTTCATAAACTATAGTCATTTAAACAATTAATTTGTTCATAACAAATTACTCGACTACTTGCGTGAAAAGCAAGTTGCAAATTCGGTTTCAGCGGCTCAAAATACATATAAATCACCTGCTTGCTTGGTGGGACCTCGAACTTCATACGAAACCCTCTGGGCGCCTAGACTACAAACATTACAATGTCAATACTAGCACACAAAGAAAGATTGATAGTTCTATATGTACTATTGCGATTCCGTTAATTCCACGCTTTTACAATCAATGTAAGAAATCTCTATGTAAATTTAATAATATAAACACAATTTCTTTAATGAATAATAAACTGGACAATATAATAAAACTAGGTGAAAACAAACTTAAAAAAGAAGATAACACTGGAATAGTATACTAATTTAATTGTAAATCGTGCTCAGCTTGTTACATAGGTGAATCAAAAAGATCATTAAGGGCTAGATCGAAGAAACAAAAATTCAATAGATAAAAATACAGTTGTGGGTGAACATATGAAAAACTATACACATGAATTTAATTAATCAAAAACCATAATTTAAGATAAAGAACTTAACAATAAAAAAATAAAAATGTCTGAAATGTTATATACCAATGCACATAGAAAGGCTATTAATTTAAAAACAGACACTATAGTGTCTGTTTTTAAATATATATGTTTCTGCCTTTAATGTATAAGCAAATTTCTACTTATATATTTGATTTGCAATATAATTAAGCGATTTTCGTTTGCGAAGCTCAGTTTGACGAAATGAGCGCTATACTCATGTATTAATTAGTTTAAAAAGTTGTGGTATGTTATTTTATTGTGAAATATCTGTTATTTATATTTAAGAGGAGGTCACGTATCTCTGTCCTTTTCTAATCAAAGAAATGATTTTTTTACAAAAACTAATAACTTTATAAAAAAATGAAGAGAAGGCCGCATCTTGTATCAAAAAAAGCAATATTTTCTTCGATAAGAAAAAATTAATTTTATTGCTTCGTTTTCAAGAAAACCTTTAAAAACCAAATTGTCCACCCTAAACTCTATGATTTAAGTTTTTCAAAGTTTTCTTGAAAACGAAGCAATTAAATTAATTCTTTCTTATCAAAGAAAGTATTGCTTTTTTTATTACGAGATGCGGCTTTCTCTTCATTTTTTGATAAGGTTATTAGTTTCTGTAAAAAACTCAATTCTTTGATTAGAAAAGGACAGAGATACGTGACCTCCTCTTAAAATAAATTGTATTGGCGTTTTTTCAGTCTGAAGAGGTCGGAAAACCAGTTCGATGAAACGTTACTTTATTTTTGAAATTTGAATCTGGAATTTCTATTTATATTACTTCCAAGACCCTATCTTTCAGGTGGTTAAATATATCTATTTTATTTTTAACGCTAGACAAGATTTATTTTAAGATTCTATTGAAGTGGTACTTAACCTATAATGTTGCAAATCTGTTATGTGCATATAAACTTACAAAAATGTGTTAAGTGTATTCAACTAACCATTTTTAGTAAACACATCAACTACTTTTTAAGTCATCATGACTGAGCTCTTAGTAATTATTACAATCTTCTCTCTGCTAAAGCATCAACAATGCGACGTGGTGAAGCTTACTAGACACTTTAGCCATGATAATATATAACAAAATATTTAGTAAAAATTTAGTTAGATTTAATACAACAAATTTCTCTCAGTGTATTAATCATATTTCTGACATGTTTATGTATTGTCTTTTTATTATAGTCTTCTCGAATTGTAATCCATTTTTATACGATTGAATTTGTTTTCCAATTCCCAATACTAAAGATGACGTTAAAGTTCACGGCATCGGAGTCTGACAGGACCTTTGATATTTTCCGTAATGCCAAAATCAAAATTTCTCGGATAAAGAATAACCGTTTATAATCAATATCTATCTTTATACAGCAATAAATTGATATTACACCACCAAATAATGACTGTACATAATAACCACCCCTAATAAAAGGGTACGTTTTGAAAAATTTATATTTCCATTTTTAATAGCAGGATCAAAATTATTTTTTATAAATATGCTTATGTTAATGCTAAGAACATATTCTGCAAGTTAGAAAAAAATCGTATGTCCAGAACCTCCCTAAAGCGGAGGTTGAAAAATATAAAAATTTATATTTCCTTTTCTAATACGAAGACCAGGATTATTTTTTATACAAATGCTTATGTTAATGCTAAAAATATATTCTGCAAGTTTAAGAAAAATCGTATTTGCGGAAGCTCAAACCAAAATAATTCTGATCCTGCTATTAAAAAAAGAAATATGAATTCTTATATAATAATTATCTATCTTTATGCAGCAATGAATTAATATTACACCCCTTAATGATGACTGTACAGAATAACCACCCCTAATGAAAGGGTACGTATTAAAAAATTAATATTTCTATTCTTAATAGCAGGACCAGAATTATTTTTTATAAATATGCTTATGTTAATACTAAAAACATATTCTGCAAGTTTAAGAGAAATTGTATGTCCAGAACCTCCCTTAAACGGGAGTTAAAAAATATAAAAATTTATATTTCCTTTTCTAATACGAAGGCAAGGATTATTTTTTATACAAATGCTTATGTTAATGCTAAAAATATATTCTGCAAGTTTAAGAAAAATCGTATGTCCGGAACCTCCCTTAAGCAGGGGTTGAAAAATATAAAAATTCATATTTCTTTTTCCAATAGCAGGATCAGAAATATTTCTTATAAAAATGCTTATGGTAATGGTAAAAACATATTCTGCAAGTTTAAGAGAAATCGTATTTCCAGACCCTCTCTGAAGCGGGTGTTAAAAAATATAAAATTTTATATTTCCCCATCTAATAGCAGGACCGAAACTTTTTCTCATAAATATGCTCATTATAATGCTGAAAACACTTTATGCAAGTTTAAAAGAAATCTTATATCTGGAACCTTTCTTAAGCGAGGGTTGAAAAATATAAAAATTTATATTTCCTCTTCTAATAGCAAGACCAGAATTATTTCTTATAAAAATGCTTATGTTAATGCTAAAAACATATTCGGCAAGTTTGAGAGAAATCGTATGACCGAAACCTTCCTAAGAAGGGGTTGAAGAATATGAAAATTTATTTTTTCTTTTCTAATAGCAATTCCCTATTGAAAATATATACGTATTTTTGATACGTAGTTCAGTTACGTAACAGAAATAGTAGTTCATACGTAAGAAAACGTTCGAATTTGTGACGTGGTCAGATGCGAATTCAATGGTGAAGATACGTTATATAAATACGTATTTGAAAGAAAATACGTAATCAGGAAGGGTAAAAAAGGAAATACAAAAAAATTTTTTACGTATTTTCTGTCAGAAATACTTAGATATCATACGTACTTCAAAGTTTGGATACGTATCTAGGGTAATAACTACGTAGTTTAGGGCATCGAGTACGTATTTTTAAAACACTATCAAAAAATAAAATACGTAATATTTAAAATATGCAACCCAGAAATACGTATTTTTACTCACAAAAATACGTAATTCCCGTAACTAAAACTGCGTATCGGAAATATATACGTAATTCCGATGCATACTTTAGTGACGCAGCCTAATACGTATTAATATTATGAAAATACGTAATTCTTATACGTTCCGTACTATACGTAATCAAGCTGAGTTTTAGTACAAAAATACGTAACTATTATACGTATTCCTGTCAAAAACACGTAAATGCCATACGTAGTTCGAGGCTTGAATACGTATCCGTGGTGATAACTACGTATTTTAGGACATGGAATGCGTATTTTTAAAACATTTGGAAACTAAAAGACGTAATGCGTATCTCAGACAACTAAAAAAATTACGTAATCCATACGTAACAAAGCGTTCGAATTTTTCACGTATTTGATATTGATAATACGTAGTTTCAATACGTATTCCAAGGGAGTGAAATACAAATGAGAAATTACGTATTACATACAAAATATACATCAGTGTTCGCATAATATACGAAACAAAGATACGTATTTTTCACATGATACATATCCTAAACACATCCTTTCATTGAAATACGTAATTTTTATAAACACTTATGCCAGATATACGTATTTTCTATACGTATCTTATGCGCACCCTACGTAACTTTCGATTTGAATTTTGGGTTTGAATACGTATCGCCTTTAGAATACGTAATTTCGAGCACAAGATACGTACCTGTTAGGCAGGATTCGTATTCAGAATACGTAATTTTACCACAAAATACGTATTTGAAAATATGTTGTGATTAAAAATACGTAATTTTAATTTTATATGTGCCTAATCTATGTATCTTTGATACGTATTTCATGCGAGAATTACGTAATTTTGAATTGCAATTTCTGGCTTTAATACGTATTTTTAGGATAATAACGTAATTTAGAGTCAAAGATACGTATCTATAAGGCAGGTTTTCTTGTCAGAATACGTAATTTTGCCACAAAATACGTATTTGGAAACATCTTGTAATTAAAATACGTAATTTTCATTTTAATATGTGCCATATATATGCTTTTTTGATATGTAGTTCATGCGAAAATTACGTAATTTTAATCGCAATTTTGTGCTTGGATACGTATTGCTAGTACAATTACGTAATTTTTAGTACAACATACGTATCTGTGAAGTAGGATTCATGATACGTATTTTACCACAAAATACGTATTCAATTTGTGGTAAAATTACGTATTCTGAATACGAATCCTGCCTCAGAGATACATATCTCGTGCTCGAAATTGCGTATTCTCAAGGCAATAGGTATTCAAACTCCAAATTTAAATTGAAAATTACGTATGATGCGCATGAGATACGTATAAAAAATACTTATATCTGGCATAAGTGTTTATAAAAATTACATATTCCAATGGGAGGATGTGTTCATATCTTTGAAAAATATGAACACATATTTATCATAAATACGTATCTTTGTTACGTACATTGTGCGAATAATTACGTATTTCTGGTATGAAATACGTAATTTCTCACTCCTTGGAATACGTATTAAAACTACGTATTATCAATATCAACTATGTATTCCATAATAAGTAACAAATTCAAACGCTTTGTTACGTATGGGTTACGTAATTTTGTTACGTATCTGAGATACGTATATATTTTTAACAGGGTGGGCATATATATAAACGGAAATGACGTATATTAATCATAAGATGTTTGTAAAATACGTATTTTGTGTCAGAATCACGTGTTCTGACTACAAAACCTGCCTCATAGATGCATATATTTTGCTCCAAATTACGTAATTGTTCTGGAGATACGTATCGAAGCCTAAAATTGCGATTGTAAATCACGTATTTTTTTATTATATATGTAATTTTGACATGAGTGTGGCCTATGATTGCGTATTCTGAATACAAACATTGACTCGTGGATACTTATTTAGTGCTCGAACTAACGTATTCTTAGAGTCTATACGTATTCAAGCCTGAAATTCGAATAGAAAATTAGGTATTATGCGCATAAAATATGTATCAAAAGTACATATATCTGGCACAAGTATTTATAAAAATTATGTATTCCAATCGGAACATGTTTTCAGGATACGTATGATATGGAAAAAATTACGTGCCTTTACTACGAAACCTGTCTTGTAGATATGTATATTGCATGAGAATTTACGTACTCCTAACAGCAATACATATCGCTCTAGGTCACTGAAGTATGCATCAAAATTACATATATATTTCCGATACGTAATTTCATCTATGGAAATACGTAGTTTCGCGGGTAAAATTACATATTTCGGCCTTGCATACTGTAAAATATTACGTATTTCAGCTTTCAAAAATACTTTTAAAAATACGTATTCCGTATCCTAAAATACGTAATTCTTACCACGAATACGTATTCAATCCTCAAACTACGTATGGCATCTATGTGTTTCTGACAGGAATACGTATAATAGCTACGTATTTCTATGCTAAAACTCAGCTTAGGTATGTATTGTATGGGTATAAAAATTACGTGATCTTAACATCAATACGTATCGGACTACGTCACTAAAGTATTCATCAGAATTATATCAGAATACGTAGCTTTAGATGCGGAGATACGTTTTTTGGTGAATGAAAGTACGTATTTTGGGCTTGAATACTGTTGAATATTACGTCTATTATTTTTCAAATGTTTTGAAAATACGTATTGCGTGTCCTAAATACGTAGCCATCACCCCAAATACGTATTACAGCCTCAAACCACGTATGACATCTACGTGTTTCTGACAGGAATATGTATAATAGTAACGTATTTCTGTACTAGAACTCAGCTTAATTACGTATTGTACGAAATATATAAGAATTACGTATTCTCATAATAATAATAATACGTATTGAACTACGTCACTTAAGTATGCATCTGAATTACATATATATTTCCGATACGTAGTTTCAGTTGCGGAGACACGTATTTTTCTGAGTGAAAGCGCGTATTGTGTTCTTAAATACTGCTCAAAATATATAGGTATCTCAGATACGTAACAAAATTATGTAATCCATACGTAGCAAAGCGTTCGAATTTGTTACGTATTATAGAATACGTATTTGATATTGATGATACGTAGTTTGAATACGTATTTCAAGGGACTGAAATACAAATAAGAGATTACGTATTTCATAGATAAAATACGTAACTATTCGCACAATATACTTAACGAAGATACGTATTTTCCACATGATACGTATGCTGAACACATCCTCCTATTAGAATACGTAATTTTGATAAACACTAATGCCAGATATACGTATTCTTGATACGTATCCCATGCGCATCATGCGTAATTTTTTATTGAAAATTCGGGTTGGAATACGTATTGCCTTGAAAAATACATAATTTCGAGCACAAGATACGTATCTCTGAGGCAGAATTCGTATTCAGAAAACGTCATTTTACCACAAATCAAATACGTAGTATGTGGTGAAATACGTATTCTGAATACATGTCCTGCATCACAGATACATATGTTGTACTGAAAATTACGTAATTGCATTAGCAATACGTATCCTTTCACGAAACTGCGATTAAAATTACGTAATTTTTTCATGAACCATGTATCAAAAAAGCATGTATAATGCACATATTAAAATGAAATTAACGTATTTCAATCACAAGATGTTTTTTGATACGTATTTTGTGGCAAAATTACGTATTCTGACTAGAAAACCTGCATCATAGATACGTATATTTTACTCTAAATAACGTAATTGTCTTGGCAATACGTATTAAAGCCAAAAATTGCGATTCAAAATAACGTAATTTTCGCATGAAATACGTATTAAAGATACATAGATTGGGCACATATAAAATTAAAATTACGTATTTTTAATCACAACATATTTTCAAATACGTATTTTGTGGTAAAATTACGTATTGTGAATACGAATCCTGCCTAACAGGTACGTATCTTGTGCTCGAAATTACGTATTTTCAAGGCAATACGTATTCCAACCCGAAATTTAAATCAAAAGTTACGTATAGTGCGCATGAGATATGTATAAAAAATACGTATATCTGGCATAAGTGTTTATAATAATTACTTATTCCAATGGAAGGATGTGTTTAGGATACGTATCATATGAAAAATACGTATCTTTGTTACGTATATTGTGCCAATAATTACGTATTTCTTGTATGTAATACGTAATTTCTCATTTGTATTTCACTCCCTTGGAATACGTATTGAAACTACGTATTATCAATATCAAATACGTAAAACATTAGAACGCTTTGTTACGTATGGATTACGTAATTTTGTTATTTATCTGAGATACGTATTACGTCTTTTAGTTTCCAAATGTTTTAAAAATACACATTCCATGTCCTAAAATACGTAGTTATCACCACGGATACGTATTCAAGCCCCGAACTACGTATGGCATTTACGTGTTTCTGACAGGAATACGTATAATAGTTACATATTTTTGTACTAAAACTCAGCTTGATTACGTATTGTACGGAACGTATAAGAATTACGTATTTTCATAATATTAATACGTATTGGGCTGCGTCAATAAAGTATGCATCAGAATTACGTATATATTTCCGATACGCAGTTTTAGTTACGGGGATTACGTATTTTTGTGAGTAAAAATACGTATTTCTGGGCTGCATATTTTTAAATATTACGTATCTTATTTTCTGAAAGTGTTTCAAAAATACGTATTCGATGCCCTAAAATACGTAGTTATTACCCTAGGTACGTATCCAAACCTTAAAGTACGTATGATATCTAAGTATTTTCGACAGAAAATACGTAAAAATTTTGTTTGTATTTCCTTTTTTACCCTTCCTGATTACGTATTTTCTTTCAAATACATATTTATATAACGTATCTTCACAATTAAATTCGCATCCGACTACGTCACAAATTCGAACGTTCTGTTACGTATGAACTACGTATTTCTGTTACGTAACTGAACTACGTATCAAAAATACGTATATATTTTCAATAGGGAAGGCCAGAATTTTTTTTTATAAATATATTTATGACAATGCTAAAAACTTATTCAGCAAGTTTGAGAACAATATTATGTCCAGAACCTCCCTTAAGCAGGGGTTGAAAAATATAAGAATTCATATTTCTTTTTTTAATAGCAGGATCAGAATTATTTTGGTTTGAGCTTCCGCAAATACGATTTTTCTTAAACTTGCAGAATATATTTTTAGCATTAACATAAGCATTTGTATAAAAAATAATCCTGGTCTTCGTATTAGAAAAGGAAATATAAATTTTTATATTTTTTAACCCCCGCTTCAGGGAGGATCTGGACATACGATTTTTCTCAAACTTGCAGAATATGTTTTTAGTATTAACATAAGCATATTTATAAAAAATAATTCTGGTCCTGCTATTAAGAATAGAAATATTAATTTTTTAATACGTACCCTTTCATTAGGGGTGGTTATTCTGTACAGTCATCATTAAGGGGTGTAATATTAATTCATTGCTGCATAAAGATAGATAATTATTATAAACGGTCATTCTTTATCAGAGAAACTTCGATTTTGGCATTACGGAAGATATGGAAAGTCGTGTCTCCGACGCCGTGAACTTTAACGTTATAAATTTTGGTACT
Source organism: Anastatus disparis (assembly GCA_017163975.1). Classification (NCBI taxonomy): domain Eukaryota; kingdom Metazoa; phylum Arthropoda; class Insecta; order Hymenoptera; family Eupelmidae; genus Anastatus; species Anastatus disparis. The sequence continues at coordinate 628,694 of JAFFSR010000066.1, forward strand.
TGCCTTAGACTTTCCCAGTTAATTTTTAACTAATTGATCTAAAAATTTTCAGAGATCTTCAGTTTATAGATCTTTACAAAAAAACAGTTCTGAAATTTTTATATGATAAGTTTAAGTGTATGTTTGATTGAATTACTTTCATGAAATCCACAAAAATATGTATTTTCATTAACTTTTTTTAAGCCAAACTTTTAAATTCTTTTTTTTTTAATTTAAAACTGTTAGTTTGTGAAGATATATAAACTAAAGATTTCTAGAAATTTTGAGGTCAACTAATTAAAAGTTGGCTGAGAAAGTCTGTGGCAAGCATTAAAATTTAAAAAATTCATTCTTCGACTAATTCAAAGAATTTTAAGCTTCGGATGAGGTTTTTTAAAATTATTCTTGGGTCGAAGTCTTGTATTTAATATATATTTTAGCTAAAAAGAAGTTTCATTAATTAATATTATTAGAAAAAAAAATTTATGACTACAATAAAATTTGATTTTTCTTTAGACTTAAACTCAGGCTTATTTTAAAAATTTACGTATGACCATTTTTAACGGTAATTTAAACCCGACAAAAAAACGCAAAAAAATTAAAATTTCAATTGCGCAGAAACTATAAACCCGATAGTATCTGCCTTTCGTATATTCAAAGTAGATATAATTATCTATTTTTTTGCCGAATTTCAGCTCTTAATCTTTATCAATAAAATAATTATAAATTAAAAAAAAAGTCTCGTTTTTCCTTTTTTTTTGGTTTTAATAAACCAATTGGATCGTTTGATCACTCATTTTCTTCATAATCCCATTCACTACAACTTCCCTTTTAACGGCAGTACAATTCTCTGATTAGTTTTTAATTTATAAGTAAAAAACCAAAAAAACGCGTTTTTTGCACTAAATTGTTGATAACTAATTAATTTATGAGAGTTGCAAAACGTATAAATAACATCTACAGACTAATGATCTCTCCGGTCTTTTCCTACTAAGATTTTTGTTAATATATGGCTTTTTTGCTCTATTAACTGTCCTGCTCATAAATATATCTGTTATATAACTTATTTATAACTAATAAATTACATGCGATAAGTATAGCTTTTGCATATGTACTTATAAAAGATTTACGATTTTTGATCAGTGTACTAGGGTCTGAGTCCCGGTTACTGTGCCTGAACCTAATTCTGTGCTTTCCATTTGAAATACATGTAAAGCATAGAATTAGGTTCAGGCACAGTAACCGGGACTCAGACTCTATCTACACTGAAAAATAAGTGGTAGTCCACGAGTCCCTCGAAGTACTTCTGCTCCACGAAACCGTAAGAATGCTAATGCTTTCTCTCGTGGGGAACGTGACGCCCCACTGTCGAAGCTAACAGCTCTTTTTGTTGTGCATGTGTATTCCCACTCACGTGGGATTTCGTTTGGCGTCATGCGAAGTACTCCTCTCGTCCCACAGTGGCACCACTGTTTTCCCGCAGTGGCACTCTGTGCGCACGAAACGAAAAGAGTATAGTTTCGTTACCGATGGTAGTGCTTCTTTCCCACTTATTTTTCAGTGTATAAATAGACTAAAAATTAATCATATAAAAATTTTCTAAACTAATCATTGGCTATTTTTGATTTGTCTGTTTCCTAACATAGATATAAAAAAATTGACTTATAAGGAGAGGTGTCCACTTCCGTAAAACAGATTTAGCTGAAACTGCGTAATATGATTTTTCAATGAAAAAAATAAACTCGTATATTTTCTTCACGTCTAATAGTTTTTAAAAATTTAGTAGAAAGAAACGCTTTCAAGAACTTGAATAGCTGAAAAACCACAACTTTCACAGAAAATGTATGAAAAATAAAAGAAAGTACGAATGAAATACTTGAATTTAAGCTGTGGCGCATTGAAAAAGCTTTCGTGATTCAGGAGTTATAGATAACCAAAATATGCTAATGAAATAAAGTAAAATATTCATTATGTGTTACATGCTAAAAATATTAGCAAATACGTAGTAATAGCAAATTGAGCATAAGTTCTGAACCAGAAAAGCTTTTTTAATGCGCTAAAGCTCAAATTAAAGTATTTAATTTGTACTTTCCTTTATTCTGTATACATTTTTCTGTAAAAGTTTCAGTTTTTTGGCTATTCAAGTTCTTGAAAGCGCTCCTACTGACTATATTTTAAATGAAAAGTTTATACTTTGATCTTTGGGGTCTATTAGACGAAAAGAAAAAAACATGGGTTCAGTTTTTTCATCAAAAAAACATATCCCGCAGTTTCAGCTGAATCCATTTCCTGGAGGTGGGGACTTCTCCTTGTTAGTTTATGTAAAATGGTTTCTATATATGAAGCAATTTTTACTATATAAATAGTAATTTTTATATGAAACAATGTATGTACCATGGTTATTATATAAAATAGTACGATAGGATTTTGCTCCGAGTAGTATTCATCTATTAATTTAGAGTTCTTCATACGATTTACTTCGGACATAAAATAATCTATGGCCTATATACAGGACATAGATTATTTTATTGGCTTATATACAGTCTGAAAAACGCTGCCAAGTGCTTTGGCACAATGCTTTCTCATAGAGCTTATTGAGTTAGAGTAATTTGATTTTTTTTTTGTAGAGTTCAGTGGAGTAGTGGCTAAGGCGCGTGACTCGTATTCCCGTTGACGCGGGATCGATTCCTCGTCTGGTCGCTTTTTCGCTGTCTCTGCCGTGGGTTGACACCACGTTAAATAATACGTCACTAAAGAGTGCGTGGTCTGACACTACACGAAAAAATGTCAAAAATTTAATGTATACTTAGTGGGCCCTAAATACCACTTTCAAAATTTGTACAAAGGTTAATAAATGGAGCTTGCTCCGTAAATAATTTTAAAAAAATGTTATTTCAATGTAAAATACAATTCCTATTCAAGAAAAATTAGTGAATGTGAGTGAGTGATTAGGAAATAGGAAGAGAAAGACAAGGGTGGATAAAAATAGGGTAAAAATAAGGATTAATCTCAGATAGAAAGATAGAGATGAAGTGAGGAAGCAAGAAAAGAGTTAGTGAAAGCGTTAAATCAGAAATAAAAAAATGTTGTCAAAGAGCTACACTAAGAAAATTATTTTATTAAAACTTGTTTTATAAAAACAGTAGCAAATAACTTATATACAAATTTCAGAGCAAATCTATCGAGTGGTTTACGTAAAATGGAAAAAAATGGAAAATGAAATTTTTTTTTTAATTTTTAAAATGGCTTTATAAAGAAAAATACTCTATAAAAACTAATTTTTAATAGCTTTCCGCCTACTTATACAAAATAATAGATAGTATGCAAAATTTGAAGTTCTCAAAAATCGTAGCCACACTAAGGAAATTAGTTTTCAAAAGCTTATTTTCTTCAGACAGTAGCGAATAACTTGCATACAAATTTTGGAGCAAATCTTTTAAACGGTTTTCGTAAAATATAAAAAAAATTTTTTTAATTTTTTTAAAATGCTCTAAAATTAACAGTGCGCTAAGAAAATCAGTTTTCAGTTTTTCTTCTTTTGGTAGTCGAAAATAAGTTCCATACAAATTTTCAAGAAAATTCTTCGAGTAGTTTACGTAAAATATCAAAAAAATGAAAAATCAAAATTTTTTTAAAATTCTTAAAATGGCTCTAAAAAAAACTGAGCTAAGAATATCAATTTTCAATAGCTTCCTCCCCAGTTAGACAAGAAAATAAATTGCATGCAAAATTTGAAGCTAATCCATCGAGTAGTTCTCGAGATCTTATTGGCGTACTGAAATCATACACACACACACACACACACATACATACAGACATTTTCTGGAAACCACTTTTTTCGACTCCCTGAGTTTAAATATGTAAAAATTAATGAAAAAATAGAAAAAAAATTTTTTTACCGATACAATACTTTCTCTATGAGAAAGCAAAATAGAAAAAAATTTTTGTAGCTAATACAATGCTTTCTCTACGAGAAAGCCAATTAGATCAATTTAACTAAATTGAAGCCGAATATAGCTAAAGAAATAGCTACAGTATAGTAGCTTGAAAAGTAACTAAAATGAATTCATGCTGAAAAATAGCTGAAATAAGCTAAATCCAAGCAAAAAAATAACTGCATTTGGATAATTCAAAAAATAGTTTCTAATCTCAGTGAAATTAGATAAATTTAAGCTAAAAACCACCTATGAATCAGGAAAGTTCAGCTCGAATCTATTTACAGTGCAGCCTAGGTACTTTTACCCACCATAGACTAAAATTATGAAAAATTTAAAGTTTTGTATCTCGATAAAAAATTATCGTACGGAGCTCTACAAGATCTCATTTTGAAGGTTTTATAGGAACCTTTAAAACAAAAGAGGCAACATTAACAGTTTTTTATTTTTTATGGGTTTTATGACGTCATAATAAAAAAAAAATTTTCAATTTTTTTTTCAGAACTTTGATGCGATTTCTTTTTATGGGTGATTGTTGTATTAAAAAACTACGACCACCATTTGAAAGCTCTTTCAAAAAACTACAAAATGCATGCTCAATAAATATTTTTAAACATTTATTTTAAACTATATGCGGTTTTACACAAAAATAATGGTTTTTGTAAAAGTAGTTCTAGCTCTGCAGGTTTTGAGTTTACAGAAAAATTCTATAAAGAAAAAAATGTTGCATTTCATGGAAACTATCAATTTATTTAGTTCTAAAATATAATAAAAAAAAATTTTCATTTTCATTTTTTTACTATAAAAAAAAATTTTCTGTTATAACATATACATATGACAAAACGTTTTTTCGTTCTTATTTTTTATTTTTTTTTTTATTTTGATTAAATACATATTTTTTTTTTTATGAAATAAAAAAATTTTTTTAGTAAAAAAATGAAAACAAATTTTTTTTTATTATATTCTAGAACTTAAGGAGTCTCATATGTCAGCTATAGTTTGTTGTTCATAAAAATTAAAAGTTTAAAGAACTCTTCAAAATTTTGATAAAAATTAATTTATACCTGTAAAAAAATTTCTGCAAATTTTTAAGTAGTCTTATCAACTAATTTTTTTATATGTGCTCACTCGAAGTCCGCGTGTTTTGTATCTCATAATAGTAAAAAGATAAACTTTAAGTGAGCATAAATAACAAAATCAGTCGATAAGGCTAACTAAAAATTTGCAGAGATTCTTTTCCAGGTATAAATCAATGTTTTTCAAAATATTGAAGAGTTCTTTAAACTTTTAATTTTTATGAACAACAAACTATAGCAAACTATAGCTAGCATATGAGACTCCTTAATACATTGATAGTTTTCACAAAATGCAACTTTTTTCTTCGTGCAATTTTTCTGTAAATTCAAAACCTGCACAGCTAGAACTAATTTTACAAAAACCATTATTTTTGTATAAAACCGCATATAGCTCTTTAAATTAATGTTTAAAAAAATTTATCGACCATGGATTTTTTAGATTTTTGAAAGAGATTTCAAATGTTTATTGTAGTTTTTTTATACAACAATCACCCATAAAAAGAAATCGCATCAAAGTTCTAAAAAAAAAATTGAAAATTTTTTTTTCATTATGACGTCATAAAACCCATAAAAAAAGGAAAAATGTTAATGTTACCTCTTCCATTTTAAAGGTTTCTACAAAACCTTCAAAATGAGACCATGTAAAGCTCCGTACGATAATTTTTCTCGAAATACAAAACTTTAAATTTTTCATAATTTTAGTCTAGGGTGGGCAAAAGTACCTGGACTGCAGTGTATAATTTGAGAATTTTTAGCTACCACTGCCAAAGTGCCCGTAATTAAAGTTGGATCAATCAAGCTTAAGGAATGGATTAAAATATTTAGAAGAACAGATAAAATTAACTAAAAAATTAATAAATTTACCTAAATTAAAGCTGAGAATAGTTTAAAAAATAAATAAAATGAACGAACTATATTGAAGCTAAATGAAAGTATGTGTGATAATTTTTAATAATACTGAAGAAATTGCAAGGATCCCAGCGTGACACGCTGGCGTGAAGAGAAGGTAGAAATAAAACGTTTGGTTGAATTACTATTTCGTTTACAATCTTCTTTATTCCGCACTTTTGATAATTTTAATTTTATCTGGCTTATACATAAATATACATATATACATTTATGTCGTCGTAGGCTGTATTCGGTGGAATACCTATAGACCACGCTAAATTTGTATAGGCATTGCATACGTTCATGGTAATATCTCGACGATATTCTCTCTGTCAATACTCCCTTAGGGAGTATTGACAGCTCTATACTCCCTAAGGGAGTATTGACAGATCGAGATATCGCACAGCATGGCTGTATATGACGCGAGTGACATCGATTCGTAGGTTAGTGAAAACAAAAGAATGTCGTTAGATATGTCAATGCTCATACAAATTCATATAAAATCTTAACTTTACAGAATGTTTTGTTTAAACAAATTTTCAAAGTTAAACAGTTAATAAGTAAAGTAAATAAGTAAATAATGACATTAATTACTTTTTTTTAATAAAACATATATCGTTAATTTTAAAAAATCATTTTTATAGTTCCTCATACGGCCTACCAACGACATAAACTTATCTACGTAACTTGGGAGTACGAAGGATTCTGAATCCAGGCTTGACTAAAGTACTTGTCGCGTGAGCAGCAGTCAGTCTCGGGCGCGCTTCGCGCGCCCTCGACCAACTGCTACTCAAGCGACAAACACTTTAGTCTCGCCTGTATTCATCCTTCGTACTCCCAAGTTACGTATATAACTAATACAGATTGTAAAGTCGTTTGCTCGCATTTCCACAGTAGATCCAAAATAATATTGATTCAAAGAGCAATTAATAAAATTTCAAATATTAATTATAACGCTTAGTATAAATCTAAATAATTCTGTTTTAATTTTTACAATATTATTATTCAGACGTTATGTCATTGTGGGTCGAATTCGGCTCAATATTTATAGACCAAGCTAAATTCGTATAGACATGGCATATGTCTTTGCTCGCCTCTCAACTACACCGAAAAAATTATATGGCATTAGTTACTTTTGATCATCATAAATAAACAAAAGCTGTTGCTTAATACATTTTGGCACCGAGTGCCAAACGATAATAAGTATCAGAAAAATAAGCAACAAGCGTTTTTATCAATTATGGAGCTTGTGTGCTTAGCTTTACGTTACCGTCTTTTTTGCATCACTATAAACATTGCTTTGTTTAAAAAAAAAAATTTCAACCTAAATGAAACGCGAAAATCTACTTAATAATATATTCTTTATTATTAAAAAAGAAGTATAATGGAACAATAAAATGTATATAATACAATTAAATTATTTTGTTATATATTATTTTTTCTAAAGTTCACAAGCAATTAATAAATTATTAATACGCTATTAATCTATTTTAATAAAAACTACGCTGAAAAAAATTAGAGACACTACTTATCCAGCACGGAAAAAAATTAGGGATGTAGGTTGTACTGAAATCAAGACCCTCAGAGTCTTTGTAACTCTAGGTAACGATCATCACTTTTAAAAACACAGATGTTCACGTACGCTTGGACGTTATTCAGTCAGCGTTGACGGATAATCAGTGTCTTCAAGTAAAGAGTAGACGTATTCTGAAATGCTGGCTATTACAATATGAATCAAATGAAGTATGCGATGCTTTTTAATAGAATTATTATTAAATTCTAATTAACGATTAATTAATTAAAATTTTTTTGTTACAATATTTCATTATATTATCTTTAATGGTTAGTAATATTTGATTTTAATAATCACAAATACTTTGTATATTTCATACACTTTAAATATGAGAATCAAGAAAATTTCAAATCAAAGATTCAATGAAGAGGGGCGATCACTGATTACATTAATATTACACTTAATAACCAGAAACATAAGAAAAACTTCTCTTTTATTACGTTTTAGATCCGAAATTGCAATGAGATTGGTAATAAAATTCAATGACTCTACAATGTTTCAATATTTCAAATGAATTTTTAATATTTTATTAACTATACTTGCAAATAATTCAACTAGTACAATATAAATTTTACCAACGTTGGGAAATGTTTAGTTGCTATGCAAAACGATCGGTGTACAGAGAGCGTAAGTAAAACGTCATCTGTCTCACGGACACTGAGTATCTTAACGGCATGTCGGAGCTGCAGCAATCGAGTTTTGCTTTTTTTATTTTATCGATATCTTTTTAAATTCTTAAATTAAACAAATATAATGACTTGTCCGCACTAAAGTTATATTAGTACAATAATTTTTGTTAAAATAAAAAATCATTTGGACTTGTTATTTTTTTATGAGCTTGGATTGGAAATTAGATATCAAACTCGACAAACCTAACCTTAAAATACGATATATTGAAAGTTTTTATTATAACTTTGTAAGTATAATATTTTGGTGGTTTTCTTGAGTTGTCCGCACTAGAGTTTAATCTTACAAATTTTTTCTTTATAGCAAAAAAACTCAATTAAACGCATCGTTTATTCATAAGTTAAGAGCAGGTCGTATATCTCCGTCCTTTTCAAATCAAAGAATTAATTTTTTTGCAAAAACTAATGATTGTAGCAAAAAATAAGGAGATAGCCCCATCTCGTATAATAAAAAGCAAGATTTTCTTTGATGAGGAAAAATTATTTTTATCGATTCGTTTTTAAGAAAACCTTGAAAAACGTAAAAAATAGAGGTTAGGATGGACAATTCAGTTTTTCAAGGTTTTCTTAAAAACAAAGCGATAAAAATGATTTTTCCTCATCAAAGAAAATCTTGCTTTTTATTATACGAGATGGGGCTATCTCCTTATTTTTTGCTACTATCATTAGTTTTTGCAAAAAAATCAATTCTTTGATTAGAAAAGGACAGATATACTCCACCTCCTCTTAAGATTGGAAATATTATTAGAAGGCGGACAGCTTCGTCATGCTCTTAAGTCCGTTTAATCAGAGTCTATAGTTCAAAAAAAACTTCACTGCTCTCAAAAATGCGTGGTTTCACTGAAAAAAATTAGGGACACTAGTTATCCAAACCAGGCATTTTTGAGAGTGGCAAAGTTTATTTTGAACTATAGACTCTGATAAAACGGACTTAAGATACTCAGTGTCCGTGAAATAGATGACGTTTGACTTACGCTCTCTGTGCACCGTTCGTTTTGCATAGCAACCAAACATTTTCCAACCTTCGTAAAATTTATATTGTACTTGTTGAATTATTTGCAAGTATAGTTAATAAAATATTGAAAATTCATTTAAAATGTTAAAACATTGTAGAGTCATTGAATTTTGTTACCAATCTCATTGCAATTTCTGATCTAAAACGTAATAAAAGAGAAGTTTTTCTTATGTTTCTGGTTATTAAGTGTAATATTAATGTAATCAGTGATCGCCCCTCTTCACTGAATCTTTGATTTGAAATTTTCTTGATTCTCATATTTAAAGTGTATGAAATATACAAAGTATTTGTGATTATTAAAATCAAATATTACTAATCATTAAAGATAATATAATGAAATATTGTAACAAAAAAGTTTTAATTAATTAATCATTGACTATAGTTTGATAATAATTTCATTAAAAAGCATCGCATACTTCATTTGATTCATATTATAATAGCCAGCATTTCAGAATACGTCTACTCTTTACTTTAAGACACTCATTGTCCGTCAACGCTGACTGCATAACGTCCAAGCGCACGTGAACATCTGGGTCTTTAAGAGGAGGTCGAGTATATCTGTCCTTTTCTAATCAAAGAATTGATTTTTTTACAAAAATTAATAATTGAGTAGCAAAAAATAAGGAGATAGCCCCATCTTGTATTATAAAAAGCAATATTTTCTTTGATGAGGAAAAATTATTTTTATCGATTCGTTTTGAAGAAAACCTCGAAAAACTTAAAAAATAGCGGTTAGGATAGACAATTCAGTTTTTCAAAGTTTTCCTGAAAACGAAGCGATAAAAATAATTTTTCCTCATTAAAGAAAATATTGCTTTTTATTATACGAAATGGGGCTTTCTTCTTATTATTGCTACAATTATTGTGTATTGCAGAAAAATGAATTTTTCAATTGGAAAAGGATAGATATACGACCTGCTCTTAAAAGTGATGATCGTTACCCAGAGTTACAAAGACTCTGAGGGTCTCGATTTCAGTATAACCTACATCCCTAATTTTTGTCAGTGTACATATTGTGTATAACTACGTATTTTATTTGATAATATTTTTAAAAATATTAAAAATTGAAAATGATTACAATTTTTTTTCTTCAATAACTAGAAATAGTGTAATTAATGTTTTGCATTATCTTGAATTGACTATATAAGTCTGTTTGCATCAAAATTTAATATTGCATACAAAAAATATTTTAAATTCCAAAACTTTAAGAAGCTCTTTACTAAAAATATGAAAAAAAAGATTTTTCGCACTCAGTGCCAAATAACGAAAGAATCGCTGCTAAAATGTGCAGTGACGCGACAGCTGTTAAATTTCAGTATTAGTTATTTGAATTTTTTTTCATGTATGTTCAAATGCTTCTATACGTTCCAATGACATGTAGAAGCTTTCCATATAAACCCGGGGTCATATGCGTTGTGAATGTGTTCAGAGTAGACAGCTTAGGTAGATCGTATGAGGCGAGCGCGCAAATGCTAACAGCTGACTGACATTTTCTTAATCATAAAAAAATGTTGGGTTATATGAACAGCGATGCAAAAAAATTGAAGATTTATCTTTCCAATTCATAAGCAAATAAAAGAGTGACATCAACAAATTTTGACATATTATCAAAAAATTCTAGAAAAAATATTCATATTTTATTTATTAACGTTGGAAATACATAAAAGTCATTCAGTTAATAAAAAAAGATGCTATATTAATAAAAATATCGTAGCGATTCGATTCAAATTATTCAATCGAATGCATTAATCTGTTGAATTTAATATGAAATGTGTTGCGTGTGTTTTTATTTTTATTTTAGTCCCTCATTCGGCCTACAACGACATAAAATTATCTACGTAACTTGGGCATACGAAAGATGAACATGGTCTCGACTATTATTTGTCGATTGAACAGTAGTCAGTCTCAACTATAATTCTTCCATTGAGCAGTAGTCAGCCGCGAAGCGCGCCCATGACCGACTACTACTCAATCGGCAAATATTAGCCTCGTCCATATTCATCCTTCGTACGCCCAAATTACGTATATAACTAATATTCTATAGCAGCGATTAGTTATTTGATACTTACATAGCTCCAACGTATAAGACGTCTCTTTTGCTGTCTAGGTAGAGCGTCCTGTAATATAGCACCCCACAGCTGAATTCGCGAACATGTTCTAAAAATAGACAAAAAGACAAAAGATTATCGTGTATTTGAGTTAACGTTTATTTAATTGTTACAAGTATTACTAGAGAAGAGAAATTCTAATGTTGAGTAAAAATACTGATAGTAGAAAATAAAGCACAGACAGATAGATAAATTAAACGAAACAGATTTGTTCTTTCACTTGATTGTAGCTTCTTGAGCAATCAGTTTTTTTAAACTATATTTACACGATATCTCCACTTGCAATAATCCTAAACAATAAAATCAAACAATATGCTAAATTATAAGTAAATGGCTATTACGGGTACTATGGTGGTACAGTTAGGGTAGAAAAATTGTCAGCCTTTCTGAGGTTCCCACACTTAAATAATTTTAAAAAAAGTTGAATAATATGCAATGTTAATAATTTTAGTACCCACGTAAAAATGATTAGTATTTTTTCAAGATATTGGGAATGTGTTGGATAAAGCTTCTGAAGTCTTGGCGAAGTTCGGCAAGATATTGCCAAGAGTTTGCCGAGGAGGAGAAGCAAGACCTTGTCCAGATCTTGATTAGAATATTGCCAAGGTTTTATCAACGTAATACCAAGCTATCGCCGATATATCGCCAAGATAATACATCACCAAGATTTTGGTAGTGCGTTACCAAAGTATTGGTAATTCATTGCTAAGGTATTGCTATACATTTATTAAAAATAGTTGACAATGTGGAAATAATAATTAATAATATATTATATACATATTATATGTAATATATTTATCTATAATTCAAAATTTTTACAATTTTTATTTCTTGAATGTATAAAGTAAGAGCATAGAACGACATAATCCTTTATCAGGTATGAATGATTTTGACATCATTTTTATAAACAAAACATTAGTTTTTATATTCAATATAACAAATAATTATCATTTAATTTAGAATAACATTTTGAGAACAGCTGGTAAGATATCTTTCAGGATCCTTTGCCGCTTATTCCGTTTTGATTCTCCTTTTTGTTTCTTTTTGTTCTTGCCATAATTGAGTAAATACTTTTTACTTATAAAACTACATGTTTTTTGTTTCACCCATTGCACTCAAGCAAACATTTTATGTTTTGTATCAAAACAAACTTCCTTAGTTATTTTTTTCTTAACACTGTTGATCGGCCAGCAAAACGAGCTATGAGCAAAATAAGAGAAATACACGAAAAATAAGAAACAAGCAAAGAGTGGGAGCATATGCAAAGAGCAAAAAACACAGGAAAAGTGTTTTGATTTCCCCGATTGAATTATTAGATTCATTTCACTCAGATCACTTTAAGCTTTTTTATTGACAGATCAATCAAAGTAAGTACGAAAGAATGGAAAAAGTTTGAAGTGCGCAAAAATCACATCATACAAGACAAGGAATCCGCGGGATGATTCCTTGTTTTTCTTTCTATCTTTCTTTTATTCTTTACTCCTCTCTCCGCAAGACGTGCTTTTCTGTCTTTTAAACAATTTCACTCAGTCATCGATCGACACTTTGAAACATATGATTAATTTTAAGAAAATTTTTATTAGATGAAAATTATTTATCTCATACAGAAATTTTTTGAATAATTCATATTTAATAAATAAAAATTATTGAATGTTGTAAGTGTGTCGAATTTTACAAACTATAGTGAATAAAATAATCGCCATCTGTGCATGTCACACTTTTCGCACGCTTTTGACTTTTTCGGCACTTTTACACTTATCTAGATTAAACAGCCAATAAAAAAAAACTTACAGAGCGAAATAAGTCTAATAATGCAATTGAGGGAGATAAAAAACTTTTGTAAGTAATAGTACATTTCGCAACATAAGTAATAGTACATTTCGTAACATAAGTAATAGTACATTTCGTTACGACCCTCGCCTTCGGCGCGGGCCGTAAACTTCTCGTTTCGTAAATAAAGCCTTTTCATACCAGAAACCTAATTCTGTAACTTTAGCATAGCATTATTCAAGTCGTTAAGTATGAAAATTGGTTTCTGCACGTGCGTAGTAGCGTTAGAAGACAATATAACGACAGCGCTAAGCTTACAGAATAAGACCCCAGTTGCGAACTGTATTTTTTGCCATGAAAACTATAAAAGAGCAACGACATTACGATTTTCAGGTAGAATGGTGAAAAAAGGATTTACTTTATTATAGCGAGGGACAGGAAGAAACAAAAACAAAAGCAAAACGAAATAAGCGGCATAAGATCTCAAAGATATCAGCTCTTATCAAAATGTTATTTTAAATTAAATAATAATCATTTGTTATATTTAAAAAAAACATGTTTTGTTTCTGAAACTGACGTCAAAATTATTTATATCTGATGAAAAATTATATCATTTTATACTCTTACTTTATGCGTTCAAGGAATATAAATTGTAAAAATTTCAAACAATAGATTAATATTTTACATATAATACGTATATAATACTTCATTTAATTATAATTTTTATATTTTACAACAATAATTAATAACTTAGCGATATATCAGAAATAGCATGGTATTACATCGCCAAAACCTTGGCAATACTTTAATCAAAATCTGGGCAAGGCGTTGCTCCTCCTCCTCAGCGGGCTCTTGGCAATATCTTGCTGACACTTTGCCAAGACTTCTAAAGCTTCATCCCACACTTTTCCAATGTCTGGGAAACGCTTTCATCAATATCTTGGAAATATTAAACATTATTATTAAACACGTGGGTATACAGACGAAAGCTGGAAGCGTGCTGAGTATCTCCATTAAACTTCGACCCAATATACCGAATAGTCTTATCTGATTGATGGAAATATACTATTTAATAATAATATACCTTAAAACCATCCGGATTAATTTGCTTCGTAGAGGCTCAATTTTTTATTTTTTTCATAAAAAACAAATAATTCCTCACGCTATCAGGGGAAGTTTCTGAAATTTTTTCAACTAGGAAAAAAGTATTGAAAAATAATTATTTGTATTCTACTCATAAGATCTATGATTTGCAGCTCAAAAAGTATTAAGTTTTGGGAAAAATGTATGAGATTTCCTATTGGAAACTATATGCAAAATTCTTTTTTTTAATTATTATTCAACGTTATGAGCCAGAATTTAAGTACATTTGACACATAATTTCCAATAAAAAACATTTTTATGAATGTTTTCCAAAACTTAAACATTTTTAGAAAAAAAAATCATAACTTTTTATGATATAACCAAAAATGACAATTTTCCTTAATTTTTCCGCAAAGAAAAAAAAAACAATTATGGGAAGAAACATCTAAAATTTAGCTAAATTTATATAAAATTAAGTTGAAAATTAAGTCTATGTTTACTGAAAGTTAGCTGAAATTAGTTTCAATTTAAATGAAATTTAATATATTTTCAATAATATTAGTTAAATTTGGATAAAAGTTAACTAAATTTAATCCAAAATATAGCTAAAATTGTCAAAGGTTTAGTGGAAATTCAGCTAAAAGTTAGCTATAATTAAACTAAAATTTAGTGAAAAGTTGGGTGCAATTTAGTTCAAAATTGTGACAACTTGAATGCAAAGTTAGCGAAAAATTCGCTGTGTTTAACCAAGTGTTAACCTAATTTAAGGAGATGTAAAATGGACACTACACCTGCACTCATAAATATTGACTATCTTTCCATTTTAATGCAAAATTTTCAGTAAAGAATCACATTAGCTTGTATATGTACCATGAAAATTATTCAGTTAAATTTTTAAATAAATTCATTCATTAGTTGCTGAGAATTTTGGATTCCAATATTATTTATTAAAATTCTTCGATTTTGTACCAAAAATCCAAATATTTCTAAAACTAATAAATGAATTTATTTAAAAATTTAACTCCATGATCATCACGGTACGTACTAAAAGCTAATGCATTTTTTTGGAAACTCAGTGATAGAGTTGAAGAGGTGGCAGAGTGGCGGATGCACACAATAAAACTCACATTTATATATAAAGTTAATATAGTTTATTTAATAATACACACTTTATTTTCGATTAGAGTTGATAGTTATCGTCGATACAAGAATTGTTGACTCGTCGTACTCGATGAAGGGATATATTTATTTAATATCAAAACTTGAATAAAAGGGCCTATAGTCACGCACGCTTCTCTAAAGAGAATGATCAAGGTGTATATAGTTAGATAGTGGAGAGGGACATCGAGAGGGTGCTAGTATCTCTAGCAATAGGACTAGAAACCAACTAAGGTTGTGCGCTTATTCTAAACACTCCCTCCCGCACATCTTTAGTTGAATAAATTAAATTGAGTTCAAGGACTCGAAGACTGCTCAATGAGATGATAAATAGTGTCCTTGGATCATACGGCCTGTAACAGAAGAGAAAAATATGAATTTATGCATTATTTTATTTTAATATACGTTCCATGAATTTGCATGTGACTCGAAAGTCAAAGACTTAATTAAAATATCGACAATCTGATATTTTAATCCAACCATCCGTCCTCGACCAACTGGGGGGTTATTCACTAACTTTTTAACGATAACGATTGACTTAACGTTTCGACGTCGAAAAGCGTTAAGGACTCTACTTTTTCAAGTAATCAATAAACACATATGAAAAAATGTTTTAGCTTATTATTAAATCTTTTACAACAGACATTTACAAAATAAATATTCAAAATTAAAAGAATTTCAAACAATTATTACATTAAAATAAACATGATTACAAAAAAAATTTTTAAGTTTTTGACATATTTATACGCAAATAAATTATAATTTTACTAGTTTTTTTGTAGATTTATATTAGATCTTGTATTATGAAAGCTTAAGTAATATTTTATAACTTATTTAATTTTATATGCTAATAATTATATATCCAAAATAATAATTAGAAAAAATATTATGATCCACTCATTTTAAATCCCAATACAGAAAAAAAGGAATTTTAACAACATTTGCCTTAAAACACACAACACGTAACATTCATATTAGAAATATATCTGTATTCATGTTTCTATTATATATTCTTCTAACTCAACATTATCCAAGCCAACATTTTTATTTTGAAAGACGAAATTTTAAAAACTAATATTTTTAAGTTCAGCAGCAAACTTAACAATTCAATCGAGAAACTGTAGTTGATGCTATAAAATATAAAATGCAAATTTAGATTAATATATAATTTTATTGAAAAACATTTTTTATTGGTGATAAGATAAGTTTATTTAAAACAATATTTATATTATTTTTTTCTGTTCGTTTTTATTAAAGTACATATAAGTCACTTTAAAACCTGCAGATCCAATTGAATTTTAAATTATACACAATTTACCATTTAACCATGTATGATTACAAATAATTTTTATGATCACTAATGTAAATAATAATAAAATAATGTTCCCTAGGTATATACATACACTGACAGAAAAGATATCTCGATTCTCTTAGATATAACTTAAAATCTGTGAAGCAAGAAATTAATTCAAACATCTAGTTACCTACATCTAAGAAATTATTATTCCATTTGAATGATCAAATCAAGTCGGAGTAATTCTTTTGTTTCTAGAAATCTTTTCTGTCAATGCATATACATATGTTATGCATAATATAACGTTTTACAATTTAACGTACGATTTACAACCGAGCTTCAAATTGGTTGTAAAATTTGTCGATAAAATCGACTTAGCGCTTCAGTTTAGAACATTTTCGTCGTTACGTCAACATGATCTCTGATAACGTTCGCGATATTCGATAGTATTTGCTGAAAAATGATTACTGCGCATGCGCGCGTCGGCGTTAAGCTTGCCGTTAGACGTTACGATATTACTGAATAAGCCCCCTGGCTCGAAATGCTCTCGTGAAATACTTGTTTCCATCTAAACTTTGTCTAAACTCTTGTTTTTAGTAATATGATTATCACGATACCATTGGTGTAAACTCATTGCTTAAAACTCGTTTACACTTAAACTCCTTTTAAACTCGTCATAAGTTCTAATCAGCTAATAAGCTGAAATCAGTTCTTGACTTCAATTACTCATCAATACATATTTTATCTGATAGGTGAGTGAAATACACACTGTTCCCTTTTCGTTCGCATATACAGAAGGGACTTTGAATAATTTTACAGTATAACTGCCTGTAGTTAGACATCCTCTTAATCGTCCAAGCACGTATCAGAGAAACCTACAAATAATCATGTTTTTCAAGATAGTACAAATCTATAAGTTTTGTACTTGACTACTCGTTCAATTTTCTTTTATTCTCCTTCAGTTGACTTTGTTCGACGTTGACGAAGAAATATTCACTGCATATGCAATGTCTGATCTACAAGAGTTTGTCAACGGTTTTTATATAAAATCTCGTATTACCCTTTTCAAATATCATCGCAGTATTGAACTCCTCGTGATTCTTTTCTAATCAGTTATTCACTTGATTTGTAACCATTAATATTCTTGGGAGTACTTTACCTTAAAATCGAATTTCATTAACATTTCATTAATATAGTTATCTCGTTTGATTTTCAAGACTTTCGCTCATTTGTCTCTTTGAATTTTTGTTCCCAAAAAAAAATTTATGTTCTCCAAGATTAGATATTTGAAACTCCATTAACAATTTTATTTTATTTCTTCCAATTTAATAACATCGTATATTGAAACATCGTCTATATGTAACACCAAATTCAAGATTTAACAATATTTTGCTCAAGTGAATTAACATGGCTCGTTGTAAGGTTATAAATTTGCTCTGATAGCAGTAGTTTCAAAATTTCTCATTTCAAAGATTTATAAAATCTCAGTTCATTCAAGACTCACTCCAGTTTACATATTTTATCTCGTTTCATCAAAACAATTTACTCCTTTAAGAATCTCTGTGAATACTCCACTACTAAGCAGGTTGTTCAAGAGTACTGTTTTTGCATCTATTTAGAAGACTTCCATATTAAATCAGCTATTTTCAGCACAGTTTTGATTAACAGTAATTGTGACACATCTATGTGTAACTCTTATATACTCGTTTATTAAAACTATTTAAGTTCAAGTTTACACTTGATATCAGCATGTAGTTATGTCTTTTTCCTCAGAACCTATCTCGTACTTATTAAGTAAAACTCTTATTCATTCTATGTCATCATTATATCCACCACCCTTTAGACATTAATTTTATACAATACAAAGATTAACTCGACATACTAACAAAGTTATTAAGCTTCTCTTTATCGTTGTTGCCATCGGATTAAATTGCTATCTGGCATAAAACACGATTACCATCTATCTCAGTCGTCAACGCATAAAGTTGTTTCCTCTGTTTTGGCAGCAGTGGTCTCTTCATATTTCTTCCTCTCTTAAACCCTCCCTCCGTTTTCGATATCTTAATTTATATCTCTATTTCACACTCCATAGCTTATACTTCTTAATTACCTTTATACACGGAGCGAACAAATCGGGAATACTTCCTTGCGCCCTCTACTGCTACAGTTCAGTACGCACGTTTTTGGAAATAGGCCTTGCGTACAAGCAACGATTCCATAAGGCATCGGGAAAAAGTCCGAACGCTCTATAAGCGTTCGGACTTTTTCCTATAAGCGTTCGGACTTTTTCCCGATGGGATATGGAATCGTTGCTTATACACAAGGTCTATTTCCAAAAACATGTGTACGGAACTATAGCAGTAGAGGGCGCAAGGAAGTATTCCCGATTTGTTCGCTCCGTGTATTTTAACTATTTAATTTTCATCGTTTATATTTGTTAACAAACCCTTGTTCTTTGTTGAATTTGTATCTCGATTCTCGTAAAACTTTCCTTTTTCTAATTTTAGTAGAATTTATTCTATTTCCTTGTAACCTACTAAAGTCACTCCTTCTCGTGTACTCCTTAGTTTAAAATAAATTTTCCTTATTTGTATCAACAATCCTTATTTGAACAAGTTAAACATTTAAAACGTTAAATGTGTTTTATTAAATTCATTATCAGGATTAGGTTTTTCTAGACGTGACAATATATCGTTGGAGATGTGTAGTAATCTGTTATTTGCGAGCACAGCAGATTCCAGACCCACATTACTCATGCTTTCCGATATTTTACAATTATAATCTTAAGATATTTATATTTTCCCTGTAACTCCTTCAATTATTTAAGAAAATATGTTTTATCCATGTCAAATCATCGTTTTACTGTTAAGAGAAGTAATCTCAACATTCTCAGCTGACACGATTTCAAAATCCATCCTTTTAGTTTCTACTATCTCCTTTGTAACATTTATTATTTTTAATGAAGTGTTATCGCAATTCGAGTATAACTATCTGCTTACTATAATTTCTCGTTTACTATAATTTTATTTTAACTCGTTTCTTGTTTATTTATTAAACTTCTTGTAATTACACATATTATCAGTCTGTTGAGATTGGACACTTGTTATCAATCTTTTCGCAGAACTTGAGTTCTATTAATCAATAGAATTTTATATGTATATAAACTCCAGTAATAAATTTTTTATTTGATACAGGACTATAAACATTAATTCACTCGTCTCTTATTTATTTATATATATATATATATATATATAAACGTATGTAACGTAGAGATTGGGGACCTTGAGGTCATTTCACAACAAATTTGTCGAAATATACAAGAATTTTTTAATTTCACCTAAAGAAATAATTTTTCTTATTTCGTGTAAGAACCTTAATTCATATATATAGATATACAAATAACATTGAGAGATTGAGGACTTGGTCCTCGTTCTCTCAAAAGGTCCCCAAAGTCTACGTTGTATCTATCAAAGGTCCTCAAAACCTACGATATATATATTTATATGTATATATATTAAACCGGTCTTTTGAATGTGCGATACCCCACGCTCGTCAGTACTGACTTCGGATCGTATCCGGCGAACGTCAAAGTGTGTGTCAGTCTCACATTATTACTACCTCCCTTCCATTACCATATGTATTATAGAAATTGGTCTTTTGAATGCGGCATTCAAAAAGCCGGTCCCGCGCACAAAATATACAGGAGTCCATAGCAGCAAACTGTAGCGCGCATTCAAAATACCGGTTTCGCTTACTTATCTGTATGTATATATATATATATATATATATATATATATATATATATATATATATATTTAAGCACTGATCTGTAAACTTTAACAGGTGTAATAAATAGTCTGCTAGAGCATCTGCATACAAGGCATTGACTAATAAAATAATTTTTATACTGGTCAGCAGTGCCTACACTCGTATTAACTCCCTCTGATCTTTAGTTCCTGTAGTCAATTATGTTAGCACATTTAGCAAATATTCCTGTTGAAAATTTTAAATTAATTTCAAACTCGTTAATCAATACCTCACATCAGAGTCAGCGAGAATTTGAATAATCTTAAAACAATCATTAATTCTACTTACGTTGCTTTGAAATCGATTTCAATGTCAATATCTAGCGCTCGTTTTCTTTCATTTAATTCTCAGTTTTCATTGTTTTCCTTGTAAGTCTTTTTCCTTACACTCGGCTTCCATTTTCAACTCGTTAATATTTTTCTTAACATTTCTCGTATTGTTAAATATTATGAAGATTTTACACTCGTTGTTAAATTTAATTAATTAATTTTATTTAAATTTCGCAACTCGTTTAAATACGCGAGAATTCATTTCGAACATTACGTTAACAATTTTTATTTAGATTTATTTTTTTATATTTTCTTTATTCCTCTCGTCTAATACGTTTTGGACAATCCTCTCTTATGTAGTTGGTCATTCGGTTGCTCTCGTGACACAGCTGCAAATTGTTAACAAAGTACTGTATAGGCATAAATATCAGCTAAGAACATCAAAGAATCAAACTCGTTTAATTGTAGTCTTAGCTGTTGTTCCATCACTCGTCATGCATTCCAATTACTTTTAGGTATTTTCAATATCCACATCAAATAACGGTTTTGCATTTTAACGTTATTGTCGTTCCTCATTGACTCGTTTAACCAATCTAAAATATACTCGTCTATTCCTTTCTCGGATTATATTGAGAACTATACAATTATTTCTTTATAATCGCTGCAAAAGCATTTCTTTCTCGTAATCGTATTTGTCTAAGTTATTTTACAATTTCAATAGACCTTTAATATCAATCACTTCCTTATAGTAGTAAGTGTCAATGTAGTTTATAATAATATCTCATACTCAAATTGTATGATTTCCTACGACACTCTTGTTAGAATCATCGTTTGAGCCGATGAGCCCATTTATTGATGTAAGACGATCCATGAAATAATCCATTTTCATTCATTTGATCAATTTAAAATCACGACAAATAAATAGATTGATCAATTTTGTCTTAAAAACTCCTTTACTTGTACTATAATGTTGAAAGAATCATACGTTAAGTTACTCTCGTTAAAGACTTCCATTCTGCCAGCACAATCAGAGATGTTTTCAATTTGGTAACTCGTTCGTCATCAATCTCCGTTAAATTAGTACCTCACATGAAAAAATGAATAACATCCGTCAGGTAGAATACGAGAAAAGAAGAGTCCTGTATTTTTTGCTTTCTCATAGAGAAAGCATTGTATCGATAAAAAAAATTTTTTTTTATTTTTTAATTAATTTGTACATATTTGAACTCAGGGCGTCGTAAAAAGTGGTTTCCAGAAAGTGTGTGTGTGTGTGTGTGTGTGTGTGTGTGTGTGTGTGTGTGTGTGTGTGCGTGCGTGTGTGTGTGTGTGTACTCGATGGATTTGCTTCTAATTTTGCATGAAATTTATTTTATTGTCTAACTTGCTGGGAAGCTATTGATAATTGGTTCTTCTAGCGTAATTTTAATTTTAGAGCCGTTTATAAAAAAAAAATTTCGATTTTTTATTTTTCTGGTTTTATTTCGTTTACTACTTGATGAATTTGCTTTAAAATTTGCATGGAAATTATTTGTGATTGCCCAAATAAAATAAATTCCTAAAAACTGATTTTGTTAGTTTAGTTTCAATTTTAGAGCATTTTGAAATTTTTGAAAAAAATATTCATATTTATTAAGCCAATAAAATCTTAAAAACTACTCGATAAATTTACTTCAAATTTTCCATACAATTTAATTTTTTGATCAACTGGTGCGGAAGCTATTGAGAATTGGTTTCCTTAGCGTAGTTTTAATTTTATAGCCATTTTAGTAATCTTTAGAAAAATTTTTATTTTTTATTTTTTTTTGTATTTTACGTAAACTACTCAAAGAATTTGCTTGGAAATTCGTATATATATTATTTTCGACTGCCAAAAGAAGAAAAACTTTGGGAAACTGATTTTCTTAGCGCATTTTTAAAATTTTCAAAAAAATTTTTATTTTTCATTTATCTTCTATTTTGCGTAAACCATACTATAAATTTTCTCAAAAATTTTTGTACAATCAATTCGCTATTGTCTGAAAAAAATAAGCTTATAAAAACTAATTTTCTTAGAGTGGTTACAATTTTAGATTTGTTTTAAAATTTGCAGCGAAATTATTTGCAACTGCCAAAAGAAGGAAAATTTTCAAAAATTGATTTTCATGGGGTAGTTTTAATTTTAGAGCATTTTTAAAATTTTGAAAAAGAAATTTTAAAAAGAATATGTTATTTATTTAGCTAATTAGATTTCGAAAATCACTAGACAGATTTGCTTCAAATTTTCCACACTATCTATGTTTTTGTATAAGTAGACGGGAAGCTATTGAAAATTGGTATTCATAGAGTAGTTTTTTCATAGAGCTATTTTAAGAATTTTAAAAAAATTTGCGATTTTTTATTTATTTTGTATTTTACGTAAATTACTTGATAAATTTGCTTTGAAATTTGCATCGGAATCATTTGCAGCTGCCAAAAGAAGTTTGACTTTTAAAAACAGATTTTCTTAGCGTAGTTTTAATTTTAAAAAATTAAAAAAATTTATTTTATTTTTATTTTTTATATTTTTTTTCGTTTTACGTAAACTACTCGATAGATTCGCTTTAAAATTTGTATACAAGTTATTTGCTGCTGTCTTTATAAAACAAGCTTTTGAAAAATAATTCTAGTGTAGCTCTTTGATTACTTCTTTTGATATCTGATTTAACGCTTTCACTAACTCTTTTCTTACTTCCTCACTTCCTCTTTGTCCTTTTTTCTCAGATCGATCCTCATTTCTACCCTATTTTCATCCATCCTTGTCTCTTTCTTCCTATTTAATAATCACTCTCTCACATTCACTAATTTTTCTTGAATAGCGATTGTATTTTATATTGAAATCACTTTAAAAAAAATAAAATCAAATTACTTCAGCTCAATGAGCTCTATGAGAAAGCATTGCGCAAAAGTACTTGGCAGCGTTTTTTTTCTAAATGACAGATTTAATGAATTTAAAAAAAAATTTCATACAACATTCCAATTACAATAACTTATAACCTGAATTTTCAAGTTTTTGTACTCGTTGTACATCGTCGTTTCCGTTTTCTGCATCTCCTTACCACCAGCCTTAATGTAGTTCCATTTCTAGATTATGACTTCTTTGTAGATTTCTCCTTTTCGAATACGTCAAATTGAACGATAAAGGCGGCCAATCGTTGATTTCTACAAAAGAATAAAAAATAAGACAGTTTTCATCATTAAGATCAACTTTGCTACTCACTTGTTTAGTCGGTATCTTATTTTTATTAAAAGAACTTTGAATTTTAAAATGCCAATTTTCTATATATATATATATATATATTAAATTATAATTTTTGGTATATCTTTTTAACATAGAAATAGCTGCCTGATTTATATTTTCGTTTACGATTACAAACTCGTTATATACATAAAAAATAATTGCTAATTTTTATTTTAAATTAAATTTAAAAATAGGCGCTGCCTTATATGTTATTAACATAGTTATATGAATTTAAATTATTTGCAGTGCCACTGCCAGCCTCTATGTCAACATTTTAACTTTTGAAAAACACGTAAAAAAATACTATTTTTATTTTATTTAATTATATGCATATATAATATATATTGTTATGAAATATTAAATTACTTGTATATAATGTATTATATTCAATTACTCAAGCGTAGCGTGAGTAACAAAACGACTCGCGAGGAAATTACCTATTTTGCCCCGAGTGAGGTATAAAATTTTTTCCAACAAGGTGAGCAGAATTCGATTTTCAGAGCCTGTTTTGCGTGAGAAAAATACCACATTCTGTAACTAGTGAGATATATTACTTACGTGAATTAAGAGAAAAAAATTCGTGATTCCTTAACGTAAGCAGTGTTTATTTGTTTCTAGGAAAAAAATAAAATGCATTAGAGGGACAACGAACGCATAAAAATGGTGAACAGATGCCCTCACTGAGTACACTTTCCTGTCACTCTTTTTACGCTTACTCATAACGCCCATCCATGTAAAAATTCATTCTTTATATGACTTCCAAAATAGGTGATTTCCTCACGAGTCCTTTTGTTACTCTCGCTACGCTTGAGTGACGAAATGACTCGTGAGTAAATTACCTATTTTGCTTACTAGTAGAGTAATGTACTATTTCTCAATTTGAATTTGAGACATATTATTTGATACAATGCAATAACTTGTTGTACGGTTATACAAATATGTAAATAAAAATTTTTTCTCAGAAGTTAATTAAATTAATATTCTACAAAAGTCGAAGATTAAATTCACTTTAATTCTTTAGAGAATAAAACTTCTTTCTTAACTTGAATTTGAGACATATTATTTGATACAACATAATAACTTGAACGGTTTTGCATGTATTAAAGAATATTATACCATTATTCAAGCTGATTGCTTGTCAAGCTCCTATTTCAGAAGTTATATATGAATTAAAATTAAAGAATAACCAAACTGAAAACGCCGACAACGGTACGAACAACACCAATTCAGAGAGACATGCAAATGCAAATAGTGATTTGATTTATTATTTAAAATATATTGTAAGATTTTCTCAAGTTTTAGATTAAATGAAAGTCAATAAAATGATATTCTTAAATATAAATTGACTTAACGTACAATAATTTAAACTCAGAGAAGCTTGTGTGTATCTTTATTCGGGTTCTACCGAGCAAAGGAATTTATACTTAAGCTAAGACTAGTAAACAAACCGCGTTGAGAAAAGAATTTATAACATATTATATTCCTCTATTATTTCGTGTTATATTATGATGGCCTTAATAATCGCGAACAGAATATTTTCACCTATAAAGGTACACACAATACTCGATGAGCTCGTAACGAGAATATTCGTTTCACGCGATAAAAACTGAAATTAAGAAACATAAGGGTATCCCTTGTTTCTGTCTCTCTTTCTCTTTTCGCGACTTTGAATTTATCTTTAATAATCGCTAGTTTCTACATACATTAGACTAGCGTTGAACATAAGGCATACGTTGATTAATATTCGTGAATATCTTTTCGTTTCACGATTTTTATTCCTCATTAAACACATAAAAATCAAATAGATTTCATTAATTTATTCCCGATACGAGGTAATTACTTTGAATTTTGGCCGTAGCCAGATGTGTTTGTATTAACGTTAAGGTTGTTTAATGCCAAGATTAAGACATCAAACGAACCTCTGTTAACTTTGATTTACGAGGAAAAGTATCGTTTCTTTCATTTATAAAAATAACGAAACTTATGTCCCTTTCGCGCTAATGTCGTTTAAAGAAAGAAAAAGATTTTTAATTAGTTTAAATGAGGAATACTCTCGATTTACGAGCAGATATATACCAAATAACGTGGTGAAGCCACTTACAAAATTAATTTATTATTTAACTCACACAGGCGCAACCACGTGTTTTAAATTTATAACTTATTATATTTTAATTTATTATGTGTTGTTCTAAATTTGTGTAAGATTGTATGTTTAGAGCTAATCCGTACGTAGCCGATACGCCATGACCGACTACTTCGGGATTACTTGCTCGTGTTGGAAGGAAATAAGGAAAAGGAAAAATATTATTTGATATTCTAGTGCCTCTTACTGCCTTTTAAAATTTACCAAATTATTTAACGACTCGATTTTAATAGACTTGCAAATGTGTAAAGGATATTTCTCCTATACAAACATTTGCAAGTACACCATTAAATTTAATAATTATTTGATTTTAGTCTTTAGACTTTATTAAATGCACTTTTTATTCACTATTTCGCGAACAACAAAGAAGCACTTATTTTAAAATGGAATAAACGGGTATGTAGACCAAACATGCGTCGATCTACTTCGCCGTATTTTTACTCCATTTTAAAAGAATACAATTACCAACTCGGATTTTGGTTTTAAAACTTTATTTAATCGAAGGCAGGCAGAAGAGTGATTCTTCGAGAACCGATTAAAGCAATGTGTCACAATATATGTATACATATATGTATTAATACTATAAACATTTTTAAAATGAAGAAGTTTAGACGCAGTTTTTTCTTGAAATAGAATCAACACGAAAAATGCTAACATTAACACAAATGCAAAGGTCAGAAGCTTATATGAATAATTGTTTATAGTTAAAAGAGAAGACACTGAGCCACAGGCACTAACCAGCCTCAGTTATATTCTATCCTTTACTTTATTTTCTTTATCATAGAGAATGCAGATGAACCCCTTGTCAAACCTGCGTCCACTGACGTAAATGGTAAAAGGTCCCAAAGCTGCTCAGGAGATTACGGCAGACTCAAAATTGAATTAATATAAGCAAAGTATAATGTTCTAAATGACTGCATACAGATAAAATTAGTAGCAAACATTTTAATAAATCTTGACATTATGGTTATTTTATTGACTAGGTGTTCAATAACCATTTGTAAGTCTTCTATCTAATATTATTTCTAGATCTTTGACTAATTCTACCTTACTGAATACGGTGTTACCAAGGAAATAATCGTATTCAGTACATAGTATCTCGCAAAAGGAATGATGCAATATTTATCAAAATTGCATGTAAGGCCTTTACCATAATCATTAAATGCTGTGTTATCTTGTTGCAAATTAATTGCATCATCCGCAGATGCAATCTCTTTGTAAATCTCTATATCATCGGCAAATAGCAGCAGATTACTCTTTTAAGAAATCATAGATTTAAACTGTTTATCATATTTTTTTTATCCATAATACACTTTTTGAACTCACAAGGAGAGTGTTTCACTTTCGGGTCACCAATTTTGCTCAAATTTTGAGAATATTTTTTGAACACTGAAATATAGAGAAAGTTAAGATTTTAGAGGCCGACACTCAATATTTTCCTAGTTACAGGCAATTGAAGAAAATCACTTATAAATTACTAAACTTTCAAACGCTTATAGGCCAGTCAAAATAGGGTATTGTTCTGCCAAAATTAGTAACCGGCAACGACCTATGCGATCATTTAAAAGATAGTCCGTAGATGTTTACTTATATGTTTTAGATTAGCATCTATGATTTATTAATTAGTTATTAACAAATTAGTGCAAAAAACGCGTTTTTTTTTGTTTTTTACAAAATATTTTTACACCGTGATTTACAATAACTGAGACAATAATATACCTATAATGTTGTCAATAACTCTAGCCATACATATGTAGAATAATTATTGGTGATAATCTTATTTGAAAAGTCTAAAATATTGTTGTACAGCATAAAATGCAGCGCGAGATATATCTGAAGTGAGCATATATGTATTCATCATTATTTAATACTACTTTCTTTGTTGCACTAAAGAAAAATACACATGTTTATATCGGCGCAGCATTTATCGCTTAAAAAAAAAATATCTTAGACTTTTTAAACAAGATTTGAATCAATAATTATTCTACATATACATAGCTAAAGTTATTAACAACATTAGAAGTATATTATTGTCTTAGTAAATTGTAGATCTGTTGTATGAAAAATATTTCATATTCTTCTCTAACCTGTAGCGCCACTAATCGGCAAATGGATTTGACTGACTCTTAAAAAATAATTTTTTAATTGATTTTATACACTGAAAGAAGGATTTGTTTGTATTAAATATATTTATATATTAGAACTTTTTTTTCTTTATATATTTAATATAATTTATTATTTATATTTTTTTTTTTATATATTATAATTTATATTTACGTTAACAATACTTTTCTTTAATATCAACAAAAATTGTTTAATATAATGGTAAACTTAGTTAAATTTAATATTCATATGGTAATAGTTAACATACGAATTTTGAGTCAAAATCATAATCATTAGATGGCACACAATTACGTCATCGTCTATTGTTTCTTTTCTTGTTTTCAATAATGTTAAATCATTGGCACTTATTGATTCGTGTATAGTGATTACAATTAATCATGGAACAATTATTAATTAAAAATGATCTACAAAGGGCGTTGGAAACATTAAAATGTAAGTATAAATGTTATTATTCTATGTATATGTGAATATATATTTTATTACTGTGTATGTCGTAAAATAACCTAACTATTTAACTTTAATTAGCATTGGATATTGATAATATTGAAACTCTTAAGGAGTTATTTCAAAATCCTGAATTATTTAAACAAATATTTCCTGTCCTTGGCACATAGCTTAAATTACAGAGAGTGTTAAGAATAGTATGTTTTTTTCACTGCCATTGATCTTTCCTATCCTTTTTATTATATTTTATTATACTTCAAAATAAATATAAAGCAAGGTAAATTTAAAATTTTAAGAATTCCTAAATAACAATTTTTATATTCGACAGTATAAAACTGATCAGCCATCAGTACAAGTCATTGCTGAAGTAAAAGAATCGGGCCAGGTTTTCGTTAATCCAGAAGCTGAGATAAGTTTATCAGGGAGAGATTCAAATAGTGTTTATTTACAAAATATTCCTGTTCAAGATATATCAAGTAATATTATTAGTCTTGAGAAAGTTCCAGTAAATATAAAACCTTCAGTGGCGAATTTTAATTTAAAATACTTTTTGGATTCCGATGTATTAGGGAAAGCTATTTTAAAACATTATGCTGCGCGCAGAAGTTTGAATTCGCAAAGTCAATCTTATTTGTGTTCAATCATCACATTGCATTTTCTTAATATAGATAACTTGTAAGTAGATATTTTTTTTAATAATACAAGTAACAACTAATATTAAAACAATTTTTTTGAATTTTTATTAGACATTTTGAAAATGAAGATTTTGATTGTTTGGCTTCAAAAATAAAAGAAGTTTTTCCAAGTGAATGCAAGGAAACTTATTATGTAGCTCCAATAAAGAAGAAAAACTCCAATGTTAATAAATCTGAGATGTCAAAAGGAAAACTTCCTGATAAATATAGGAATCTTAATACATTTATTCGCTCTTGTTCTAAAGTCAGTGAATGTTTAGAAAATCCCAATGCATTGATACATCATTCATTAAACGGTAAAAGTTACTTAAATATATTTTCTTTAAATAAACAAGTATGTGCAAATAGTGTAAACAAAAACAAACATTCATAACACATTTATACTTATATCTTCGAGCATATACTACTGGAGGAAGCCTCCGAATGGCAGCAAGCGTTACAAGGTGAAGAGAGAGAAAGCCTCTATTTTGGTACGTGCTGTCTCTCTCTAGCCTGATTTGATTGGCTGCTTCTGTTCCCCACTGAGAAAGTGAAAGAGAGATAGCACGTACCAAAATAGAGGCTTTTTCTCTCTTCGCCTTGTAACGCAGTTAATAGCTGGGAGGCTTCCTCCAGTAGTATATGCTCGAAGACTTATATTCATCTTGCACATTTCACTCAAGGGTGATTGAAACTCCGTACGCATCATATGTCAAGTCTTCTACCTTGAGACTGCGATAGCAAACGATAACGTTATACATTCGCGAGAATGCGACACACAAGAATGCGACGCACAAGAGGCAATCGAACTCTAAACTGCATCACATGCAAAATTCAATAAATCTTTTCCCCAAAATTATAAAAGTATCAATAATATCATACATACGAAAGAATGCAACTGTCTTTTACCCATAGTATAAAAACCCAAGAGTCTTTAGCTCGCCAGCTTAATTTCATACTTACCGTCTAAGGCTACGCTTCGCCTAAAATTATTGTACTAAAGGTTAAGGAGGAGAAATAAAGATAAGTTCAATACAACACACACATATATATATATATATATATATATATATATATATATATATATATTATTTTATTCTTGGATACCTATCCTAAAGAAACAACGTCCTAAATTACAAAAATAAGTTATAATAATAATTAAAATTTATAAAAATTAATAAATCAAGTTTATTAAATAAAGTTTAATAAATTAAA
The DNA here is from genome assembly GCA_017163975.1 of Anastatus disparis. Classification (NCBI taxonomy): domain Eukaryota; kingdom Metazoa; phylum Arthropoda; class Insecta; order Hymenoptera; family Eupelmidae; genus Anastatus; species Anastatus disparis. Next base: position 659,191 of record JAFFSR010000066.1, read on the forward strand.
CTTTACAAATTAATAAATACAGTTCTAACGGTTAACAATAGTTCATTAAAAATATAAACGATCGTGTGTTTGAAATTCAAACATTTATGAATAATGCAGAATACAAGCAAACAGCTGTAGCAAGCAAAGCTTGGTTAACTAACCCAACTAAAGTCATTGACGAAATAAAATACCACTGGAATCAATCTTACACTTTAAGAATTGATGAAAACCATTTGTTTAGAACAGTAGATGTCATTTTCAACGAATGGCCAATCTTAGGCACTCCATCTATTTTTGACTTGGTAAATATTTCACAACCAATTTTTAATTAAAATAAATTGTGATTTTAGATATTTTTAAATTTTTAAATTAATTTTATATTTCACAAACAATTGTAAATAGTGTAAACTATTGACTAAAGTTTTGATATATTTAAATGCATTTTCTCCTTGTTTTTTTTTAAGATTGAAATTGACTTAAGAAAACACGGGTTGACTTCAGAACAATTCGAAAAAAAATTGGAATAATGGCTATAATGTAATATGGTCACACCATCAGGCTAAAATTACAAATGCAGATAATGCCCTTGTGAGATTATTAGATGAACCTAACGTTTCAATTGGTAAGAAAACATTGTTTAAAGATTACTAAACTTACTTTATAATTTATGTTTAATTTTTGTGTGCAGATAGTCGTTTGATTATTCAATTAGAAACATTGTCGATTCTTCTTCCACCTAAATCACTTTAGGCTTCGAGAAAAAACTGAGCCAGTATGCTTTGAGTGATTCGTGTACTTTGAAATGAGTGAAAAATCACTCAAAGGGGAGCGGTTATCATAAAAAAAAAGACAAAAACACATGACTATAATTAGCTGTCTGGAAAATCTGTACTAGAATCTTCTTCATTTGATTTCTCTATGTAAAAATAATTTTAACATTCAAAAGTAAAATCATTATAAATATCAATAAAATTAATATAAATGAAAAATTTACCCATCAAAGTCAGTAATATTTAATAAACTGGAATTCAGCGCAATGCAACAATTTTTAGCAATAACTCCCTCCACTTCCATCACACTTGATGAAATGAAATTATAAAAAATATCCAAATCTGGAGCAAAGTGAATATAAAAAACGTAGTGCATTTTGAAAAAAATATCAAAAGCCAAAACGATGTTCACTCCAACATTGATTAAATTTTTATCAGCTTTAATATAAAATGTACCTTCTTTCTCAAAATTATTATTTGTAGCACAAATTAAAAAAGGTTGATGCGTTACAGAAGTTTTAATGTGACTATTTAGTATTAAATCATCAGTCTCCTAAATAAATAATAATTTTTATTATTATTAGAGAAAAAATTTTAAATATAAATTATTATTGTACATACATGAACAAATCTTATGAGATTTTCATTTGGTATTCTCTTCGAAGCAAAGTCTTGAGAAGTTTTCTTAAACTTTTCACCTTCAATCTTTCTGGGATCCTATAAATAATTATTATTGTAATTTAATTTTTTATTATAATTATATTAGTTTTGTAATTAGCAATAAAACTTACATTGGTTTTTTTCATATAATTAGGAGATGGAAGCAATTCTGGTAATAGGATCAGAGCTTTTAAATTATCTGAAATATATAGAGAATATGTAAAAATTGTATCAAAAAAATATTATTAAAATATATTAAATTTAGAATTTTTATTATCATCTTTTATATCTCTTACTTTATCAAAAAGAGCTGGTTTTGTTTGACGACAAAATTGTAAGATCCTAGGTCCATATGAAGATGGAAATTTTGCTATGAATTTATCTTCATCATTAAATAACTCTCTGAACTCTCTAAGAATCTGTAAATAAAAGTTTTATTAACATTTAAAAAATTATTATGATTAAAAAAAACTTACCAATTCTTCTTTGTAATCCAGAAATTTAGGAAATTTTTCAAGGATCCCATCTAAAGTGACAATAGATTTTGAGTTTTCTTTACAGAAAATCCAATTTTTCCTGTTTGCTCTAGTCTCATCCATTAGTTGTAGAATTTTTATTTTATTTAAATAATTAGGCATTTTGAATTGAAGTTCAGATACCTGAAAAATATAAATAAATCATTGTTTTTATAAATTACTGAACATAAAAAAATTATATATTACTTACTTTAATTTCATATTCTTCTTCAGATAACAGATCATTTCTCTCATTTTTTTCAGATAATGTTGTCTTAATCTTCTGTGAATTCAATCTTGGTCGTTTTCGTTGACTAGATCCTAAAGTTTTTCTCATAGTCTTCAAACGATGCTGAATAAATTCAGACCCAGTTTTCAAATCATAATGATGTTCGTAGCCATTTGCCAAAGGTGATTTTAATTTTTTAAAACTTTTTATAATAGACGTAGCTGCTAAGTCTTTATTCTCAGTACTCGGATATCTAAAATCAATAAAAAATACTTGTATGGATTATTTACACATATATATATATATATATATATCATCCTATATTATATAGTTATATTAAAAATTCAGTTTCAGCCCCCCCACTCCCCCCCACAGCTCCCAATAATGTTTTGTAAGGAATTCCTACAAAATAACGTAAAATTGTTTGTAATTCTACGATATTTTGTAACCATTTACTTCCTGTATAGATCCCCCATCCCCCCGTGCCCCCCTGTAGCCCCCCGTTGGCCCCCCCCACTGCCCCCCACTCGTGTAATGACTCGTATAACAGTTTATAACTTGTATGCATTATTATGTTAATTAATATAATGTGGTATATCTATTGAAAAACGAAATTATATTTTTAATAATAAAATTTTATTATATAATACTTTGATATTTATACATTAATAAAATTATTAATAGATAAAAAAATTTGTTCTTTATATTATTAATTAATGAATTAAGACTTCTCGTTAAAACATTTACATGAAGAATAAGTAATTATATTTATAAAACACATGATATATCTGAAAAAACAAATAATAATTTAATTATGATTGTTTATTTATATAAATAAACAATCGAGTTTCCACACCACCTTACACTTTAAACCTTTGTTATATGTTTATAATAAATTATTTTTAAAATTAACATTCAAATTTTATTATTTTAAAAGTTAATATTTAAATTAACAATAAATCTATAAATATATTAAATGAATATATAGAAAATAGGTTTATAACGTAGCGGTATCGCTAACGGCGGGTTGTGATTTTTTTTATAGTGGAAACCTTCGCCAGTAGCCCTAAAAACCACTTTTTATATAATATATATTATTTTATCTTATAGTTTTTGTATATGTTTCACTGTATTTTGTAATATATTAAAAAGTTGAAAAAATGTTTTAAATAACTAGTGTTTGAAAAATTTTTATAATTTTAATATAATAATTGATATATCATAAAATTTATTATTTTTTCAATAAAATTTATAAATATTTTTATTAAAATGTTTAACATTTTATATAATTATTAAATAAATCTTAAATCACAATGTATAATTTAAATTGAAAAAAATTTAAATATAATAATTGATATATCATAATGTTTGTGAAGTCTTTTAAGATTTGAAGGATTATTTTGAGAAATTTCTCAATTAAATAATATTATTAATTCATATATTGGCGGGAATGAAGAAAAAGTTGAATACAATAATTGGAATAAAGTACCAGAATATTATAAATATTACGTTAATAAAATTATAGAATATAAAATTCAAATATGTGAACCAATAACAGAATATTATATTAATCAAAATTATCAAATTTATTCTAGATATTTATTACGATTAGTTAATATTATTAAAAACATATTTGATCAAAATTTATAAAAGTAAGTAATAAAAAGTAAGTTTAATATTTCAAAATTATTTTATTTTATATATATACAAATTAAAATCATTAAAATAATATAATGATTTAATGATCTTATGAATATTAATAATAATTACATCACTTATTTTTGAATATTAAAGTAAACAAATTTTTAAATTTTAGTATAAAATATTGATATATCTTAAAAAATGTAAAAATAAGTCAAAAAGATATCAAAAAGGAATTATATCAAAATAATCCTATAAATCTTAAGACATAAATAAACATTATGATATATCAAATATAATACTAATAAAATTTTTATACCAAATAATTATTTAAAAATTTTTATATAGTTTTAAATTTATTATAATTTTGATCATTAATATCATTTAATTAATGATAAGTTATTTTTTCACTTATGTATTGTACGATATCACTATTTTTTTATTCATATTCAATACATAAAATAAATTATATTATAAATGTATAACTAATTTATGTAATATTATCTATAAAATAAAGTGGTTTTTAGGGCTCTTGGCGAGGGTTTCCACTAATCAAAAAATCTAACGCGCCGTAACGTTACCTCTATATTTCACACAGTTAAAATATATTAGTTAAATTAAAATCTATATTTAAATATTGAAAAATTTATACAATTAAATTAAATATATGAATGCAATTCATCATAATAACTAGTTTGAAATGTAAGGTGGTGTGGAAACTCGTTTAGTTTATAAGGTATAAATAATCATAATTAAATTATTATTTGTTTTTCAGATATATCATGTGATTTATAAATGATTAATTTTTCTTTTATTGGTAAAATATATGTAGGATATGAATAATCACCAATGGGGTTGTGAGCAGAGCGAGCAGGGGGTACCCCTAGTATATATATATATATATATATATATATATATATATATATATATATATATATATATATATATATATATATATGTATTAAGAATCATTATACGTATAATATTGACTTACGCATTTCCAATCATTTCAACTAAGTGAACTACTACAATCCTTACTAGTAGTTGTCGCTTTGTATCTGGTAAAATCCCAGAGTCCAAAGCATCTTTCAATTTTTCTCCTTTTGAATTTTCTTTGTCGTATATCATAATCAATCACCCAATCTCTTATATTAAAATATGTTTCATTTTCAATGTTGAATGATTTACAGGTTTGTTCTGGTACTGCTGCTTCATTTGATTTTATAAAATGTTCTGATAACTGTTTGATAGAAGTACTCGATACCACTTCTCCACTTGAAAGCACATTACATTCCTATAAAGAATCGTTTAAGTAAATTAAAACACGTATATACATTATAATAATAATAAATAAGTAAAAAAGATATTTACCACTTGACATGCATTTTCAATAAAATGTAATAATTTATGTAAAGGCCCAGCTTTGATATTTAATTCCTTTAAATCATTGGCTTTAAGAGTCAGTAATGTAGATCCATCGACATATTCTTCTGTAAAAGAAATTTATTATCATTTTAATTAAATCAAACAATTTAAATGTTAACTTCTGATATATGTTTTTTATTAGTCTTTCAATTAATGATTTTAAAAGAAAAAATTCTGATAAAACAGTCAATATAAAATTTGTATTGCTAAAAAAATGCACATATCAACTGATTTTTATATTACAAATAATATAAAGAAAATTTCTAACCTCCAAATATTGTGTCTTATGATGACTGTGTGATATTTGCCTTATTCTATTGAATGTTTTGATCAATATAGATTCATTAAAATTGAAGGATGATCAAAGAAATTAAATAAACTGATTTTATAAAAAAATTTCAAGTCAATTTTTTAATTTTTTTACAATAAATACAAATATTTAAAAAATTTAATTTAATGTTAATAACTGAAAATGTGATAAATACTTAGATAGATAATTGATAACTCATTTAATTAAAATAAATAATGTTATAAATATTTTAAGATTAAAATATTCAAAATTTGATTTTAAAAATTATTTTAGTATGTGGCGTAAAGATGTATAAGAGAAACTATTTGTGTAACTTCTCCAAGTATTGAAAGGTTTGGCATCTAATAACTGTTCTGTATTGATTAAACGATAATCAACACCTTCTGCTATGCAGTAAGCATTGAGAGATTCTTCCAACCATAATGAAGGATATTCTTTGCAGAATAAATAAACATCATCATCTTTAGTAGCAACAATTTTCTCAATCATGCCAAATAATAGTAGTGAAGCATCATCATCTAAACTGTTTTCAATTGCAACAAATAACTTTGGTCTGTACATCATACCGTAGACTTCAACATTATCACTTTTAAAGATGATATCATTATTTTTAAATCTAATGTCAACTAGATGATTTCTACTTAATGTGTTTTGTACTTTTATGATTTTACCAACTGAAGACTTAACTTTTTCTCTTGGAGATTCATTTATGCCCCAAACAGCAGTTTGACATATCTGATTTATTTTTATTAAATTTTTGGGTATATTCTTATAATTGTGACAAATGACTCCATATAATTTGAAAAAACCATGCTTCGCTTCAAATAGCAAGCAAGATTGATTTCGAATTGGTCCTGAATACTGAATACATTGCAAATAATGTCTCACATGATGTGATTTATTTATCGCATCAACCAAATTTGAAAAAAGTTTCCTAAAAAGATTTTCGTGATCACAAATTAATTCATTGAGATAAGGTAGCAAAGATATATTCAGTTTTGGGGCAAAAATAATTTCATTCATTCTATTGAGAAGTAATATTAATTGCAGATATTCATCATTCTCTGGAACACAATCTGATACTAAAAATGGTAATATTCTTAAAAGACACCAAGTTTGTACAGCTTTTTGAGATATACTATGATCTTTGAAATTTCTCAATGTAGTTAAATTAAAATTCGATGAAGGCTTATTTTTAACTTCTGTGATTCCATATTCAAATAAATGGATTCTACTGTTAAGTTTATCAATATTAAACTCATAATTTTTTGAGGTTATAAAATGTAAAATTACAAGTTTTAAATCCAACTGACTAGGAGAGTATCTCACCTTCGGATCACGGATTTTGCTCAAACTTCGGGATAAGTTTTCAGATGATAAAATATAAAAAAAGCTAAAGTTATAGTCATAAATACTCAATATTTCCCTAGTTACAGGCAATTAAAGAAAATCACTAAAAAAGTTACTAGATTTTTAAACGCATATAGTTCTTTAGCGTCGATAGCTACAAGCTTGAAACTTTTTTTAAATTAAAGCTGAGCTCAAATCCTTTCGAAACAGTAGTTATAGCATGTAAAAATATTATTTTTTTCCAAAGTTAGAGCGTGATAAACATTGGACCTGATTTTTCTTTTAAAAACATTAATTAATAATAAAAGCTGAAATTAGGTCCAATCCTTATTACGCTCTAACTTTGGGAAAAAATAATATTTTAATATGCTGTAACTACTGTTTCGAAAGGATTTGAGCTCAGCTTTAATTTAAAAAAAGTTTCAAGCTTGTAGCTAAAATTGACGCTAAAGAACTATATGCGTTTAAAAATCTAGTAACTTTTTTAGTGATTTTCTTTAATTGCCTGTAACTAGGGAAATATTGAGTATTTATGACTATAACTTTAGCTTTTTTTATATTTTATCATCTTAAAACTTATCCCTAAGTTTAAGCAAAATCCGTGATCCGGAGGTGTGACACTCTCCTAGTGAGCTATCCCTTCTAGGATGTCATGCATCGGATCAAATACAAAATTATTTGTACAGTGAAAATATTTAGATGAATGCAAAGCACTGTTTGTTCGAAGACCAGTTTCTGTTGTAGCTGTTGGATTTTTCTTAATTTCTTCGAGATGCTTTTCATACAAAGATCTTGATCTGTATTCAAATTCTTTCCAAACACCACTTCTCAATTGATCTCCACTTATCATACATTGTCTACAAAAATGACGAGCAGAAGGGCTCAGTAGACCATACAGTTGGTGAGCAGCCAAACCATCTGCACAAACAGAAGCTATTGATGCCCTCAAAACAAAAATATTATCCTCGACCTAATATGGTACTCCTTGATCATTTTCTAAAAGTTCTAAGTCTTTTAAAAAAGGTTTTAAAATTTTTTCCAATCCATATTTATCCATATTACCACTGTAACACATAGCTAATACGTGAATGCCACCTAAAAAAGTATTTAAATAAGGTGGTAAATTTTGAGTAATATAATAAAATACTCCTATTTTATGAGCATGTATTTTACTGCCCAAAGGGTTATTAACTATGAGATCATCATAATAAAGTTGTATCCTTAATGCTTGTGGATATTTTCTGAAAAATGCATTTGACTTAAAACTTTCTCCATCTCTAAAATTATTCAAACAATCATTGGTTGAACTTTTCTCTGACATAATGTAATCTCTAACTGTTTTATGAGAGATTATCATTTTCATTGTTTCAATGATTGAAACATATTAAAAAGATTCAATCACTTCTTTAATTTTATATCTTTTAGTTTTTCTATCAAAACGTTGATCTCGTCGATTTCCTAAAGGCACTTCCACAGGGTCAATAAAATTAAAATGTTGTTTTAAATTTCGAATTTGGTTATCAGTTCCTAAATTTTTGTTAAATGGTTCTAAATACTGTAAGTGACATAAAAATTGATTCTGTTATATACTGGTCTATGTTAATCTTGATTAAAAGCTCAAATAATTTCAACTTAATAAAATCTAAAACATCACTTAGAAAACAGTCAGCAGCAACAGCAATTTTATCAATATTAGCACTAGTGAACGATGAATATAATCTTAATTTTGCAATCATTAAATTTGCAAAACAAGATATGTCTAAAGGATCTTGAATATTATCTACACCTCACCTCTCATTTAATACATCTTTTTCTTCTGATAACACAGTATATTGGTTAGTATTTTTATTAGTAAATAAACCATCCATCTTACTATCAATATTATTGTTTTCAATTTGTGAATTATTAAAACTTTCAGCATTTTCGCTTTTACTTTCAAACTCACTTTCTACTAAAATGTGATGTTTATTAATATGCCGTATTAGATGAAAATAAAAGAAAATGTCTTTCACAGTTGCCACATTTAAAACCGTCTGCTTGATTCGTTAAATTTATATTATGAATTCGACGATAATGATTTTTCATATCTTTTACGCCACTTACACTTTCTTTACACTTAAAACAAATTACTTTTTCCATTTTTATTATAAATTTAATTATAATTTTAAAAATCAATTTTAAAAAATGTGTAAGGATTTTATTTGATTAGAATAAAATGTGGTAAAGCTAAAATAATTTTTTTTACAATCTAAAATGAAATTATACCTCTTAAAATATTTACAGCTTCTGGATGAATTTTTTTTTCCAATAAATACGTAGCCAGGGCCTCGTGATCATCGAGAGTTTCCTAGAAATACAAGCAAATTTTTTTTTCCGATTCATAACCTCTCTTTTAAAATCGACAATAATTTTAGAAATTTCAATTAGGTTATGTTATTTATACTTACTTTTGGCAAATTATTAATAAATTTTGACATTTTTAATTACTTTTTGAAACAATTACATTTCAAACGCGTTACACGTTAAACAAACAAAAGCACTTGCGTTATGATTCGCAATAGCGATCGCCGATACGTTAAACGTCAGAGTTGTTGATTTCTCTTATATATTGAGTGATTTGTCATCCTTTTCTTATGAGTGATTTAATTTCTCTTTAGAAAGAGAGATAGTTCAATGTAATCACTCATTACGGAGAGGTTTCTCAAACCACCCTATTATAGAGTGACGAAAATCACTCTATCAGATTTAGAGAGTAATAAGCGTAGAAAGAAAATAAATAAATTTTGGAAACCAAATTTAATTGACTCAAAGGAAGGCCTGGTAGTGCACGTAAAGGTGTTTATATATTATTTGAATATCTATTTCTATGCAAATTTAATAAATAAACTGTAATTAATTTATTTTTAGTCAAGGTTCTAGGTGATGTAAATCACGAGATTGAAAATAGAACGAAAAAAGATACTTTAATGCACGTTGTAAAAACTCCGTTTATTATTGTAGTGGGCCCGTCATTGAACGAAATAAATACAATTATTCTTTGGATAAACAAAACTCCATATACGTGTAAAACATTTTTGTATGCACTAGAAAGTCTATTTAAATTTTATATAATTTATAACATACGTTATCCCATACAAAGTGAAAGCGTTTGTTACTTTATACAGTGGTATATGTTTAAAATTAGAAAAGATTTCGATAAAGTAATTCCATCTGTTTGTACATTTATCAATAAATTAAACAAATAATATTATATGTAATTTTAATATTTAAATGTTAACAGTATTTTAATTGTATTTATTCCTCATTTTAGTTGATTCGTATGTTTAACTTATTTTTTGATTGAATATTATACTTGAAATTGATTGTTTTAATATAAAAATTAATATGGCATTTTAGTGATATCAAAGACGCAAAAACGTTTAAAAATTCTGTATATATTAAGTACAGTTTTATTTGTATATTTGTCAAGTGCATTATCGTTTTAAATGCATTAATAAGTGTATTAAGAATCCAAGAATAACTAGAATTTATTTCATTATGAAGTGTCAATTTTGTGATAGCTGTTTTATGCAAATTTCTATACTTCTTCAACATTTGAAAATTTTTCACAAGACAGAACGTGCTTATTCGTGTCCATATGGAAAGTGTTTCAATAAATCTGTATCTGTTCCAGAGTTAAAAAAGCATATTTTGCATAAATGCATAGAAAATCGTGTTGGAAAAAAAGGCCTATTGACATTGACATTAATACACTAGAAACTGAAAAAAGTTGCAATAACTTTAAAGAAGTCATTAAAAAAAGAGTTAAGTTAAATAATGAATGTAGTATTATTAAAAAATATGCTGATAAAGCAGTTGGGACAGAAGATTTCAATTCTAAATTATCGTTACCTCTACAAAAAGCCAATTCATCTAGTTACGTTAGTAATATTCATTTCACGGAAGTAGGTAAAGAACAGATTAACAATTGCAATAAAGAGATGGAAAATCAGTTTATGATGTTTATTTGTAAACTGTATAGCTACGAAAGTATGACAAAATCTATGATTCAAGAAATAATAGCAGATTATTCAAATTTTATGAACAAAACATTATTAAATATAGAAGAAACTTTAAAAAAATCATTGCCATCAAATTACCAAAACGAAGTCAATTTTATTCAGTTTTTTAATTTCTTAACTAATAGCAATTCAGAATATAAAAGGATGAATTTTTTAACAGATGCAAAACTTCTTATAAAACCGATTCCAATAGAACTTGGAAAAACGGTAACAAGTAATAAAAAAGTAGTGTTGCATTAAAAACGTCATATGGCTATTATGTATCAATGAAATGTTCATTAAAATCATTTTTAGAATAACCTAATGTATATATAGAAATTATTAATTACATGCAAAATGAAATGAAAAAAAATTGTGATGAAAATAAAGTTTATACTAGTTTGTTTCAAGGCCAGTGTTGGACAGATATAACAAAAGAATATTCCAATAAAATTGTAATACCTACACTGTTAAAAATTTTTGAATGAACTTCAGTAAAATGACTAAAGTTTTTTTTAATCACAAAAAAATTAAAATTCATTTAAAAATAAATGAAAATTCATTTACAAAATGAATGAAAATTCATGCATGAATAAACATTTTCATGTCAAATTAATAATATTTATAAGTTTTTTCAGTCGCATGTTCATGAAAATATTTTTCAATCACAGAAGAATGAATTTTAACCCACCTAATGTAACTGAAAATTACTGAAATTCAAATTTTTTTAAATTAACTAGACACGTGGTCAAAATTCTCGCACTCTTGCACTCCCGGAATTTTCCTTTTTATTCAAGACTGGCGCAAAATACTTAAACGCAAACTTAACACTATCTTACTCAACTAAAACTAAAACTAAGTTTATAGTAATATCACAGATTCAAATATGTATACAATCACACAGACATTAGATAAAATCCAATTATTGAACAATCTTTTACTTGTATACCTATTAATTTGTAATTTTTTTAGCCCACTCGGTAGACTGTTATAAGTTCTGATAGCCGCCAAAAATGAACTTTTACTACTAATCGTCTTTTTTCTTTTTGGTATTTATTTAAGTTTATTCCTAGTAGTGCTATTAGAGTTAGAGAAAATTTTACATAAAGTATTATAATAATATACAACTGATTCATATGCAAACAGCTGTGCCAAATTCAATGGATTTGCTTCGCATACAAAAGTATTTTTATTTACTAATTTCAAAATTCTATTTTGTAAGCTCTGTAATAGATTTAAACAACAGTCATAAGCACCTCCCCATGAAATTATACCATAACTAATTACACTATTGAATAATTTATAATATATCATACGTAATGTTTCGATATTCATGATTTTATTTAATTTATAAAATATAAAAGCAAGATATTCAGTTTTAATAATTAAGTATTCAATATGGATGTCCCATTTTAAATTGTCATCAAAGAATACACCAAGATATTTACAGTTTTCAGATCTCTTTACCCTTTTTCTATCTATGTATACATTTATTTCTTTAGGTACACTATTATTATAATTACCAAAGGTGATGAATAATGTTTTATCTATATTTAAAACTAATTTATCCGATTTCAGCCAAATTGACACGCTCTTCAAATACTCATTTAGGTTTATTTGAACCTCCGTCCAACTCTCCCCATTAGAAACAACCGCTGTATCATCCGCGAAAGAAAAGACAGACTCACCTGGCAAAATACTTAAAATATCATCGATGTATAACAAGAACAGCAGTGGGCCTTATATGGTACCTTGTGGGATACCAGTCTTTACATAAATATAATTACTGCAAGTTTCGTTAATTTTTACACGCTGTTTCCTATCGTACAAATAACTTACAATTAGTTCATACGCTTTGCCTCTTATCCCATAATTATACAATTTTCTAATAAGTATACCATGGTCAGCTGTGTTGAATACCTTGGCAAGATCAAGAAAAGCTATTGCAATTGGTTTACTATTGTTTAGTCTATTCAGTGTAATTTCAGTTATCCTACTTAAGGCATCTTCAGTGCTTTTTTTTTTATAATCCATGTTGTCTATCAGAGATCAGTTCACAGTGAAGTACAAAACTCATAAATCTATTGTATATCGAACGTTCAAATATCTTTGCAATGTTGGATATAAGCGATATTGACCTATAATTCGTTACATAATGCCTACTACCAGCTTTATAACATGGAATTATATCAACATTTTTAAGGGCGTCTGGCCACATTGACCTTCCAATACATAAATTAGCAATATGTACCAGAGGGCCTACAATAAAATCCTTCAAAACGTTTATAGTTTTATCATTAATCTTATCCACACCACTCGATTTATTTTTAAATTTATTAATAATTTTTTCTATTTCAATATGATTTGTGGATTTTAAAAAAATTGTTTTTGTGTTTATTGCAGGAAGTTTTACCAAATGTTTATTAAGATGTTGAAAATTTGTATTCGATTCTCCTCCAACATTAAAAAAATAACTATTCTTAAAGTTCGCCATTTCAATATGATTATTAATTTTCGTATTATTGTTATTATACATATAGTTGATATCTTGTGTGTTCCTTTGTTTTTTGTTGAGTTTAGAATTAATTATTTTCCAAATATTTTTTTCGTTATCAATGTTCTTTTCAATTTCATTTTTTTTATAAGTAAATTTAGTATTTTTAATTATTTTATCAAGCATTTTAACATACTTTTGATATACAGTCTTTTTATCTACATTATTAATATCTTTTTTCCATTACTTATAAAGAAATTCTTTTCTATTGCATCAAATCACAATACCACGCGTAATCCACTTTTTCCTAGGCATGACTTTTTTACAATCTTTTGTTTTTTTGTTTTTAAATTTAGCCTCCTCCATACAGTACTTGATATTATCAATCAGAGCATTGATCGGAGTATCAGGATCACTCATAGACAATACCTCAATCCAATCAATAAAATTTGCTATATAAATTAATTTTTTATAATTAATGGAATCAGTGTTTATGTTTATGTTGATTTTAACTTTACTTATAGATATAAATAGCGAATAATGATCAGGATAAGGTTGCATGAGTTTGTATGTTTTTGTATCAATAGAGTCTGTCTTAATGAAAATGTTATCAATACAAGAGCCCTCATTAACTGTCAGATGGTCTAGTCACACCCATTATCCCCGATACAAACCCATTCTCTAATAAATATAATAAATATAAATTATTAAAGTGTTCTGTGCCATAACAATCATTTACAAGCAAATTAATATTAAAATCACCCAAAATAAAATGGTTTTTTATTTTTTTCTTATCATTTAAATAATTTTTCATTAGAAAAATGAATTCAGATTTTGGTAAATCATGTGACCTGTAAACTGCGGACAATTCAAGTTTATCATTATTTTCTAAAAAAATAATTATATTCAGTATATTTAATATCCCTAACTTAACAAATTTAGAACTAGCAGAGATACGATTATTAGTATATACAACAATACCATCCGCTTTGTTAAAACAACTTTCATTATAATACATAGTATATCCCTCCAAAGCGAAGCAATTGACACATTCCAAACGCCAAGTTTCAACTCATACAATAACCGAAGGTTTCACTCCCAATCTCTCAACAAGCAGGGCTAAATTACCAAAATTTGCATTCAGACTACGTATGTTCAAACAACGTATATAATCTTTATTTTTACTCATATGACTGTTCAGAGACTGAAGATTAGAAAACTCAGCTTCTCACTCAATGACATTAGACAAATTATCAATCATGTCATTACCACTATTCATTTTCAAGTCTTAAAAATCTGTTCCTTAACAAATTCTTAGCTCTCTAGAACGCCTGCAAGATGCTTGTTGTTGTTGCTCAGCGGGTAGTAGGGGTAGTCAGTTCGACTGATGTTGAGATTGAGTATGAATCTGTACGATTCACAATCCTTAAAACTGTCTACTGTATGTTTAAAGCTTCTCTTACCTCCATGATTTGTGTTATAATTGTTACAGTTTGCACATTTTTTCTTTGTTTTATCTAGGCAATTCTCACACATATGGTCTCAAGCACAATAAAGGCATACTGCATCATTTCTACACTTTTTAGAACCATGACCAAACCCACAACACTTCCTGCATATATTAACATTATAATCATCTATAACTCTGCAGCGATTGCACCCAATAAAAATTTTTTTATAAGCCATAATATGACCGTATAGACTATCATCAACCTCTAAGATTAAGCTCCATGTGTTGTATTTCCAATGCTTGTATTTATGTGCAACAGAAATAATGTGTTTTCCATCGAAATTATTTCTTCCTCTGATATCTTTAATAATCTCAGCATCATCATTTTTTGTAATATCGTAATCTATATTAATGGTTTTAGTTCTAGGTTTTTTTAATTGTCCTAATTTCACGTATCCCTGTAGATCATATATTTCATTCATTAATTTAATAATTTCATTATTATTTTCTTCTGTATTACACTTTATATTAACTTTGTCTTTTGTTTTTAAACATTTATTGATGTATATTAAGAGTCCGCTGTATCTCTGTCCTTTTCTAATTAAAAAATTGACTTTTTTCCCAAAATTAGCAACAAGAGGCAAAAATTAAAAGATGGTTTCGATGTGTTTAATAAAATGTAATATTTTCTTTGATTAGTATGAATTAATTTTATTGCTTCGTTTTTAAGAAAAGTTAAAATAAATTAGAAATTAGTGTCAAATAATGGGATTTTCAAGTTATTCCAACTTTTCTTGAAAATAAAGCGGTGGAATTAAATTATTTTTATCAGAGAAAATATTGCTTTCTATTACACGAATCGAAACCATCTCTTTATTTCTGCCTGAAGCTATTAGTTTTTATAAAAAATAAATTTTAAATAGATTCGGTAAAACAGGTAACTGTGTCGGTATACAGCTGACTCTTAAGCTACGGAATCCACTTCATAGGGCCACATTCGGAATAGTACCATATTTTGTCGCTAATTTGTCGCTAATTTGTTGCTTTATCCCAGATTTTGTCGCTCCAGCCGTTTCCGAGAAACAATGGCTACCGTAGCTTAATATTAAGCTACGGCATCCACTACAGTAACTCAGGAACGGCTAGGGTTAGCAACTCCATTCTGGTTGCATAATTTGTCGCTTTTTTGTCGCTCTAAGATAGAATAGTTCGTAAGTCCCAAAACCTGACCCAGACCCGGATATGGCCATTGGGCCCGAGTGAAAATGGAAACTTTTTTTCTTTGTATATCTAAAAAGTCATGCGATGTTTGATAATTTGTTGCTAATTTGTCGCTGACATTTAATCCAACACTGGATTATGTCGCTCTAGCCGTTTCCCAGAAACAATGGCTACCGTAGCTTAATATTAAGCTACGGCATCCACTACAGTAACTCAGGAACGGCTAGGGTTAGCAACTCCATTCTGGTTGCATAATTTGTCGCTTTTTTGTCGCTCTAAGATAGAATAGTTCGTAAGTCCCAAAACCTGACCCAGACCCGGATATGGCCATTGGGCCCGAGCGAAAATGGAAACTTTTTTTCTTTGTATATCTAAAAAGTCATGCGATGTTTGATAATTTGTTGCTAATTTGTCGCTGACATTTAATCCAACACTAGATTTTATCGCTTCAGCCGTTTCCGAGAAACAATGGCTACCGTAGCTTAATATTAAGCTACGGCATCCACTACAGTAACTCAGGAACGGCTAGGGTTAGCAACTCCATTCTGGTTGCATGATTTGTCGCTTTTTTGTCGCTCTAAGATAGAATAGTTCGTAAGTCCCAAAACCTGACCCAGACCCGGATATGGCCATCGGGACTGAGTGAAAATGGAAACTTTTTTTCTTAAGAGGCGGTCGGAACCATTCGCCGCTTGGTGGCGCTGCGGTCAGGTGAGAAAAAAATATAAAATATTTTTTATACAGCAATTTAAAATTTACTGAAACAATAATATACTTTTAATCTTGTCATTTCCTCTAGCCATATATATGTAGAATAATTATTAATACTTATCTTGTTTGAAAAGTCTAAAATATTGTTATAAAGCGAAAAATGCGGCGCGAGGTAGAGCCGACGTAAACATTAGTATACATCATTCTTTAGTATTGCTCTCTCTGTCGTACTAAAGGAAGGTGCACGCATGTTTACATCGATCCTACTTTGCATCGCATTTTTCGCTTTATAACAATATTTTAGACTTTTCAAACAAGATAAGTATTAATAATTATTCTACATATATATGGCTAGAGAAAATGACAACATTAAAAGTATATTGTCGTCTCAGAAAATTGTAAATAACTGTATAAAAAATATTTAATAGATTTCTCTCACCTGACCGCAGCGCCACCCTATATGTAGCGGCGAATAGACCCGACCGCCTCTTAATGTATCTAATAAGTCATGCGATGTTTCTAATACTAAAGTAGCTATAGAAAATTTGTCACCTTCAAGATCTTAACATCAGAGCAGAAAGAAATTTCTTTATGTGAAATGGATTTTAATTGGGATGCATTTGGGAATAAGTCGTTCTTGATAGTTCAAACCATTGAGACTGTGAGCGCAATTGAAAGATGTTTTTGATCTTACTGAGGCTTGAAGGATTTTGTTGCTCTAGTGATTCTTTGAACTAGACACTCTAAATATATTTTTTTTTGTTTTTGGATTCAGATACGTCTGGAAATTTGTCGCTCATGATATTTAAATAAATTTAAATAGTATTTATTAAAGCTACAAGTATTTTTTTGCTCTAAAAATATATGATTCCTAGTACGCCAAAATAATTTTTATGCAAATTTTTGTGATTGAAATGCATTTAGGAATTTGTCGCTCTTAATATTTGAAAATATTAACACTTCAAACGCAATATAAAGATGATTCTGATACTACAGGAGCTTCAAGGATTTTGCCGCTCTAAAAATTTATGGTTGCTGGCACTATAAAATGATTTTTATAACAATTTTGTGATTTTCATGCATCTGGGAATTTGTCACTCTTGAGATTGTTAATAATCAGAACTCAAAAAACCATAAAAAGCTATTTCTGATATCACAGAAGCTGCAAAGAATTTGTATGTTCTTAATTTATACTTTTATGCAAGTTTTTTGAATTGAAATGAATTAGAGTGTTAGTCGCTTGTGACATTTGTAACTATTGAGACTTTGAATGCAATTAAAAGATGTTTGTCACCTTACTGAAGCTTTAAGAATTGCTGGCACTATAAAATGATTTTTATAACAATTTTGTGATTTTTATGCATCTGGGAATTTGTCGCTCTTAAAATTTGAAAATATTAACACTTTAAACACAATATAAAAATGATTCTGATACCACAGGAGCTTCAAGGATTTTGTCACTCCCTTTGTCACTTATAAATTAAGAAGCAATAAATTCTTTGCAGCTTCTGTGATATCAGAAATAGCTTTTTATGGTTTTTAGAGTTCTGATTGTTAACAATCTCAAGAGCGACGAATTCCCAGATGCATGAAAATCACAAAATTTGTATAAAAATCATTTTTTAGTGCTAGCAACCATAAATTTTCAGAGCGACAAAATTCTTGAAGCTCCTGTAGTATCAGAATCATTTTTATATTGCCTTTTAAGTATTAATTCTTTCAAATTTTAAGAGCGACGAATTCCTAGATGCTTTTCGATAGCAAACATTTCCATAAAAGTTATTTTAGCGTGCTAGGAACCATAGATTTTTAGAGCGACAAAATCCTTGTAGCTTCTGTTGAATTAAAATCACATTTTTATTGAATTAGAAGTTTAAATTTATTTAAATATCATGAGCGACAAATTCCTAAACGCATGTAAATTGAAGAACTGATATAAAAAAATATTTAGAGTTAGCTGATTAAAGAATTATTAGAGCGACTAAATCCTTAAAGCTTCAGTAAAGTGACAAACATCTTTTAATTGCATTCAAAGTCTCAATAGTTACAAGTGTCACAAGCGACTAACACCCTAATTCATTTCAATTCAAAAAACTTGCATAAAAGTATTTCCTATGTTATTGGATGCTATAAATTAAGAAGCAACAAATTCTTGGCAGCTTCTGTTATATCAGAAATAGCTTGTTATGGTTTTTAGAGTTCTGATTGTTAACAATCTCAAGAGCGACGAATTCCCAGATGCATGAAAATCACAAAAATTGTATAAAAATCATTTTTTAGTGCTAGCAACCATAAATTTTCAGAGCGACAAAATCCTTGAAGCTCCTGTAATATCAGAATCATCTTTATATTGCGTTTAAAGTGTTAATATTTTCAAATTTCAAGAGCGACAAATTCCCAGATGCATAAAAATCACAAAATTTATATAAAAATCATTTTATAGTGCCAGCAACCATAAATTTTTAGAGCGACAAAATCCTTGAAGCTCCTGTAGTATCAGAATCATTTTTATATTGCCTTTTAAGTGTTAATTATTTCAAATTTTAAGAGCGATAAATTCCTAGATGCATTTAAATAAAAATTTCCATAAAAATTATTCTAGCGTGCTAGGAACCATAGAGTTTTAGAGCGACAAAATCCTTCTAGCTTCTGTTGAATCAAAATTATATTTTTATTAAATTAAAAGTTTTAATTTATTTAAATATCATGAGCGACAAATTCCCAAACGCATGTAAATTGAAGAACTGATATAAAAAAATATTTAGAGTTAGCTGATTAGAGAATTACTAGAGCGACTAAATCCTTAAAGCTTCAGTAAAGTGACAAACATTTTTTGATTGCATTCAAAGTCTTAATAGTTACAAATGTCACAAGCGACTAACACCCTAATTCATTCCAATTCAAAAAACTTGCATAAAAGTATTTCCTATGTTCTTAGATGCTATAAATTAAGAAGCAACAAATTCTTTGCAGCTTCTGTGATATTAGAAATATCTTTTTATGGTTTTTAGAGTTCTGATTGTTAACAATCTCAAGAGCGACGAATTCCCAGATGCATGAAAATCACAAAAATTGTATAAAAATCATTTTTTAGTGCTAGCAACCATAAATTTTCAGAGCGACAAAATCCTTGAAGCTCCTGTAGTATCAGAATCATCTTTATATTGCGTTAAAAGTGTTAATTTTTTTTAATTTTAAGAGCGACAAATTCCTAAATGCATTTCAATCACAAAAATTTGCATAAAAATCATCAAAAAAAAAAAAAAATATATATTTAGAGTGTCTCGTTCAAAGAATCACTAGAGCAACAAAATCCTTCAAGCCTCAGTAAGATCAAAAACATCTTTCAATTGCGCTCACAGTCTCAATGGTTTTAACTATCAAGAACGACTTATTCCCAAATGCATCCCAATTGAAATCCATTACACATAAAGAATTTTCTTTCTCCTCTAATGTTAAGATCTTGAAGGTGACAAATTTTCTATAGCTACTTTAGTATTAGAAACATCGCATGACTTATTAGATACACAAAGAAAATAAGTTTCCATTTTCACTCGGTCCCAATGGCCATATCCGGGTCTGGGTCAGGTTTTGGGACTTACGAACTATTCTATTTTAGAGCGACAAAAAAGCGACAAATTATGCAACCAGAATGGAGTTGCTAACCCTAGCCGTTTCTGAGTTACTGTAGTGGATGCCGTAGCTTAATATTAAGCTACGGTAGCCATTGTTTCTCGGAAACGGCTGAAGCGATAAAATCCAGTGTTGGATTAAAAGTCAGCGACAAATTAGCAACAAATTATCAAACATCGCATGACTTTTTAGATATACAAAGAAAAAAAGTTTCCATTTTCACTCGGGCCCAATGGCCATATCCGGGTCTGGGTCAGGTTTTGGGACTTACGAACTATTCTATCTTAGAGCGACAAAAAAAGCGACAAATTATGCAACCAGAATGGAGTTGCTAACCCTAGCTGTTTCTGAGTTACTGTAGTGGAAGCCGTAGCTTAATATTAAGCTACGGTAGCCATTGTTTCTCGGAAACGGCTGAAGCGATAAAATCCAGTGTTGGATTAAAAGTCAGCGACAAATTAGCAACAAATTATCAAACATCGCATGACTTTTTAGATATACAAAGAAAAAAAAGTTTCCATTTTCACTCGGGCCCAATGGCCATATCCGGGTCTGGGTCAGGTTTTGGGACTTACGAACTATTCTATCTTAGAGCGACAAAAAAAGCGACAAATTATGCAACCAGAATGGAGTTGCTAACCCTAGCTGTTTCTGAGTTACTGTAGTGGAAGCCGTAGCTTAATATTAAGCTACGGTAGCCATTGTTTCTCGGAAACGGCTGAAGCGATAAAATCCAGTGTTGGATTAAATGTCAGCGACAAATTAGCAACAAATTATCAAACGTCGCATGACTTTTTAGATATACAAAGAAAAAAAGTTTCCATTTTCACTCGGGCCCAATGGCCATATCCGGGTCTGGGTCAGGTTTTGGGACTTGCGAACTATTCTATCTTAGAGCGACAAAAAAGCAACAAATCATGCAACCAGAATGGAGTTGCTAACCCTAGCCGTTCCTGAGTTACTGTAGTGGATGCTGTAGCTTAATATTAAGCTACGGTAGCCATTGTTTCTCGGAAACGGCTGGAGCGACAAAATCCGGGATAGAGCAATAAATTAGCGACAAATTAGCGGCAAAATATGGTACTATTCCGAATGTGGCCCTATGAAGTGGATTCCGTAGCTTAATATACATGTTCTCATGAACATATTGCTAAAATGAACTGAATCGGCAAAAAAAAATCGCAGTTTGAAAAAACGCGATTTTTCAAAACTTTGACAAAAGAAGCTGAGCTATATTATAGCTCAGCTTCTACTGATTTCATTTTAATTCACAATAGCTTAAATTGTTTGTTAAAATATAAACTTAAAGATTACAGTAGTTAGCGACCGTATTTATAATGATTATTTGCCGCATGGGGGCGCTGCGGTTAGGTGAGAGAAAAATGTAAAATAATTTTTACTCAGCGATTTACAATTTACTGAAACAAAAATATACCCCTAATGTTGTCAATAACTCTAGCCTTATATATGTAGAATAATTATTGATGCTAATCTTGTTTGAAAAGTCTAAAATATTGTTGTAAAGCGAAAAATGCAGCGCGAGATAGAGCCGGCGTGAGCATATGTATTTATCATTCTTTAGTATTACTTTCTCTGTCGCACTAAAGAAAAATACACATGTTTACATCGACTCTATTACGCGCAGAATTTTTCGCTTTACAAAAATATTTTAGACTTTTCCAACAAGGTTAGCATCAATAATTCTTGCTATATATTTTACATATATATAGCAAGAGTTATTGACAACATTAAAGGTATATTATTGTCTTAATAAATTGTAAATCCATGTATAAAAAATATTTTATATTCTTCTCTCACTTGCAGCGCCACCAAGCGGCAAATGGTTCTGACCGCCTCTTAATCACTCAAAAAAGTACCGTTTTTTAAAAAATCGCGTTTTTTCAAACTTTGCGATTTGTTTTCTGCCGATTTAGTGCATTTTAGCAATATGTTTATGAGAACCTTTTTTACTTAAAATAAACTAAAAAAATATGATAAAATTTTTTTTTAAGTGCATTTTTATAAATTTGTTTATAAAAATTGTTAATAATTATTAAATGCGCCATTTTCAGACATTCTACCCAAAAAATTCGGATTCAGCAGGTCAAAAATACATAAAAAAAACCTGGGTAGAATTAAGGACCTTGATCGACCAAGACTTATGTAGTTTGCCCCTGGACTATCTGTTCTAGTCGTTTGTTACGGACATTTTCAGAATCAACTGACATAAAGTCTGTTAAATCGTCACATCCTTGTTTGTTACTTCAACAGACAATTTAGTAACAGAAAAAAAAGTTAACAGATTACACAATTGTTTTTAACCGTGTTCAGTTCCTTAAAACAATAATTATATTATCAAACGTTTGTCCATGTAATTTATTAATCGTCATAGCAAAAGATAATTCACATGAAACTTACGTTCTTTTAAATGTAAAAGGAATATTCATTTTCACAATATAATCTACTACAGTTTGGAAAAATATTATCTTATACCACCCGTCAAAATTTTACATTTTAATAAATGATTAGAAAATTCTAAAATTTGCAATCTCGCACTATTGCATGAACCTTTATTAATGCTTATATTTCTTATAAGCATTACAATAAATTTTTCTCTCAAATGTAATTTACTGGAAGGATTAAAAGAATTTAAATATTCTAGAAGAAACATTTCATCTGATTCATTAATGATTTTCATCACTATCAATTTCCAAGTTTTAAAATAATGTATGAAAATAATATAAATTTTGCAATAAAAGATCAAAAAGTCTTTCACAAAAAAAACATTTTATTTTTTACTTTTGCAATAAATTTTGTTTCAACTCATTCATATAAAATTGTTTTGACAAATTATTATATGCGTTACGTTACATCTTTAGTTTGGATAGCATTAAATTAAATTAAATATTACAGTAAATTAAATTTTTAAATACTATTATTGCTAATAAGAGTTTAAAAATCCCTCATTATTTGAAATTACAAAAGCATCTTTTTCATCTTTATATATTTAATGACTATTAAATAAATGACTTTACTTAGCTACTTCATAACCGCATTATAGGTAATAATAAATATATCTATTGCATTTATTTGAACTTAAGCATTTACAAAAACGCTGCCAAGTGCTTTGGTGTAATGCTTTCTCATAGAGAGCTCATTGTGTTAGAGTATTTTGATTTCATTTTGCTTTCTCATAGAAAAATTATTGTATCAGTGAAAAAATTTTTTCTATTTTTTCGTTAATTTGTACATATTTAGACTCAGGGAGTCGAAAAAAGTGGTTTCAAATTAAAATTTTCTCAAAATTTTCAAAATGCTCTAAAATTAAAACTGCGCTAAGAAAATTAGTTTTTGAAAATTTTTTTCTTCTGACAATAGCGGATAACTTGCATACGAATTTTGGGGCAAATCTATTGAGTAATTTACGTAAAATAAAAGAAAAATGAAATTTTTTTTTCAAATTTTACAAAATTATCTAAAATTAAAACCACGCTAAGAAAATCAGTTTTCAGAAGTTTTTCTTTTGGTAGTCGCAAATAATTTCCAAGCAAATTTTAGAGCAAATCCATCGAGTACTTAAAGTAAAATACAAAAAAAAATTAAAAATTAGAATTGAAAAAAAATGTTTTAAATTGTTCTAAAATTAAAACTATGCCAAGAAAACCAGTTTTCAATAGCTTCCGTACCAGTTATACAAAAAAATAAATTGTATGCAAAATTTGAAGGAAATCTGTCGAGTACTTTTCGAGATCTAATTGACGTAATGAGTACATACACACACACATACATACAGACATTTTCTGCCCTACAAAAAAAAATCAGGTGAGATCATTACATGAGATTTTGGCATGATAAATTACCTAAGAAATCAGGTGATTTCTTGCCTGATTTTTTTTAACAGGGTGGAAACCACTTTTTCCACGAGTCTAAATATGTATAAATTAATAAAAAAATAGAAAAAATTTTTTTATTGATACAATGTTTTCTCTATGAGAAAGTAAAAGTGTGTTAAAATATATTTATAACTCATAAATCTTAAGACATGATACACATACAACATTATTTCATTTTGAATAGTGTTATTAAATAAACATAATCAAGTTTTTAACTAATAAAAAGGATTTTAAGCATCAGATAAGGGTTTTTAAAACTATTCATGGATCAAACTTTTTTATTTAATATATATTTAAGCTAAAAAAAAAGAAGTTTTATTAGTTAATATTATAATAACAAAAAATTATCAATTACATTTAAATCTGATTTTTTTCAGACTGAAACTCAGGTCTGATAGCTCAAATAACTACAGTTGAGTAGAAAGTGCATAGGCGCCCAAGTTATTTCAGCTTATGTCTGTATATGATAAAATAACCCATATGTATAAGTAAACTAATCAGTTAAATATATTATATTAAATATTAATTCATTGTATATTATAAAATATAGCACACCTATATTAGTAAATATTCAACTTTTTATTGAAAATATAGTCATGAGGCTTGTTTGTCAACTGTAATGCAAATTTTATATACAAATCTATAAAAAAGATGCTTACTATAGTTATAATTTTATCAGCATGTTAATTATTTTTAAGCTTTATTCATTAAAACATAAATTGTTTTTCCATTTTTAATTTCATGTATTAATATTTAGTTAAATAGTAATATATATATAATAAAATAAATCACTCGTATAAGCAAACTATTCAGTTAAATACATTATATTAAATATTAATTCATCGTATATCATAAAATAGCACACTTATATAAAAGAAATAAGTAAATTATTCAAATTTTCATTAAAAATAGACATATAGCTTGTTCGTCAACTGTAATACAAATTTTATATGTTAATCTATAACAAAGCTGCCTATCGTAATCATACTTTTATCAGTGTGCAAATTATTTTCAAACTACATTTACTGAAAACACACATTTTATACTTCTATTTATTTATGTATTAATATTTAATATAATAAGTTTAACTAAATAGTATTGTATATTATGAAATAGCACACTCGTATAAGTAGATTCTTTAAATTTTCATTAAAAATAGACATACAGTTTGTTCGTCAATTGTATCATCAATTG
The DNA here is from genome assembly GCA_017163975.1 of Anastatus disparis. Classification (NCBI taxonomy): domain Eukaryota; kingdom Metazoa; phylum Arthropoda; class Insecta; order Hymenoptera; family Eupelmidae; genus Anastatus; species Anastatus disparis. Next base: position 684,709 of record JAFFSR010000066.1, read on the forward strand.
TTAGCTGTAAATTTTGATCTTCATTTATTCTAACCTAATTTTTTTTATTAAAATGTGCACATAAATTTATCTTTAAAAAATTACTTAAATATATAACTTTTTTTTGGTACTTTGATGATTTTTAATCTGAGTAATAGAAATATAGAATAATAAAACTTTCATAACCTTAAACCTTCATAACCTCAAACCTTTATTAATTGCTATTACTATACTTATTTTTAAATGAAAAACAATTAAAAATATATACATATTGTACCTGCATTAAGCAATACTTATGCAATAAAGGAATAAATTACTTATCTGAATTGTTATATATTATTTGATGTCTTAACAATTTTACTGGAATTTTTAAATAAAAGGTAGTCACCTTGCTTGTGCTCATAGTTATATATTTTATCATTAAACTATACATTGGTTATATACATAAATAATATTGCTTGGTTTAAAATAAAATATTCTTATTCTATTTTGATTGAGTTACTTTTATTACATTTAAAAAACAATGCCTAGAAATTAATTTTTATTTATTTAAAAAATCTAAACCCTTTAAAATTTAATTTTTGGCGCCTATTCCATATCGACCAATCAGGATTCGATCTTTAGATGCTTCAACATGGCGGCTCATAATTTTTTTAAGAAGGGATTTTGTCAAAATCTTTAAATTTTATAGTTTTCGTTTGATGCTATAATTAAAAAATTTTTTTTTTATTTATTTAAAATTTTTCATCTTCAAAATATACTTTAAAAATTTAATTTTATACTATGGACAATTCTATTATTATAAGTTTTGTTTTGACCGAACGTTTATACTTTTAACCAAAAGAGGTTGGGTAGACGTGTGACCGAGTATATGTAAGCGGCAGTGAGGGCTGATGTTTGTCTACGTACGGAGAAGAAATGACTTTCGCGGTAAGTTATACACCGGTCAGTTGTCCAGGTTCCAGTGTATAAAAATTAGCATAAAATTAAACTTTTATTTTTATTGAATTATTGCGCTGATTTTTTTCATGTTTTTCATTTTCTATAACTTTTGAACGGGTTGAGCTTTTTAAACGCTTTTTTTTAGTCAAAAGGATTAAAACTTTTACACAAATTTAATACAATCATAAAAAATAATGCTTAAGTTTTAAAAATGATTTCATTTGTTTTAAACAAATTAATTGATACCAAAGTAGAGACGGTTTTAGATGAGCTATTAACAAGACATTTTGCAAATTTTGAAAAAAGACTTGAAAACAAATTCAATGAGATAACCAATGAGTTGAATACAGTTAAATCAAGGATACATGAGATTGAAAATCCCTTAAACATAACAGATAAAATATTAACAGACTCAACATCTTTATCAAGCATAATATCAACTGTATCGACAGAATTAAGAAACATAGAATCAAGAGCAAATAATATATTGCTTAGAGGTATTATGGAACAAACAAATCCAATGGAGGATTTAAATATTATCAGAAATATATTGTCTAAATTCCCAAATTTAAACCAAAGTATACTAAATCATATGCGTATAGGGAAAGCAAACACCAACAGACCTAGACCGTTGAAAGTTACTCTGAGTTCTTCTGAGGATGTAGGAATAATATTTAGGAATACAAGCCTATTACCACCGAATGTTAGTGTCTCTGGTGACTTAACAAAGTTCCAGCAGGCTCAGAAGACTAATCTGGTAAAAATGATTCAAACTCATAATAATCAAAATCCTAATAATATACTACGTGTACGCATGAGGAGGGGTATGCCAGCGGTTGTGGACTCTACTGGAACAATAAAATATCCTAAGCAATATCCTCAACTAGATTTAGATCTTAATAGAAATAATAAAGTGAACGAAAATTCATCAACATATGAACATCAGAATATTGCTGTAAGTCAAAACGACGATCACTCTTCAAACTACGTACCAAATCAATTCTCAGAAAATATAGGTGTTACTAATCAGAATAATCAACCAAGAAATTATCTGCCAAAAAACCAATAAGCCGCCATTCATACTTTTCATTCAACAAACAGCATATAAAAGCAAGCAATCAAGGGTGTAACTTATTGTATCAAAATGTACATTCACTAATTGGCAAAATGGACCAATTAAAGGTATATATGTCTCAGATGATGGTTATACCAAATATCATTGCTTTCTCTGAAACATGGTTGAGAGATGATATATCATCTAGTGAATTGGGATTAATAGATTATAATATTTTTAGATGTGATAGAGATCTCTCAAAGGGCACTGTATCTAGAGGTGGAGGTGTATTGATAGCAGTACACAAAAAAATATACTCAAAATTTTTAACATTCACAAATTATAAATCAGAGCAATTATTTATAAAACTAAAAATTGATAAGATTAAATATATTATGGGTTGTGTATATATTCCACCAAACAGCGATTCAGTGGTGTATGAAAGACATCAAAGTTTAATTGAAGAGATCAATCTTAAATTCTCCGATCACAAGTTAATAGTCATAGGCGATTTTAACTTACCTAAGGTTAAGTGGCAAAATAACCCTTTAAGAGCAGGTCGTATATCTCTGTCCTTTTCTAATCGAAGAAGTAATTTTTTTGCAAAAACTAATAATTGTAGCAAAAAATAAGGAGATAGCCCCATCTCATATAATAAAAAGCAAGATTTTCTTTGATGAGGAAAAATTATTTTTATCGATTCGTTCTGAAGAAAACCTTGAAAAACTTAAAAAATAGAGGTTAGGATAGACAATTCAGTTTTTCAAGGTTTTCTTAAAAACGAAGCAATAAAAATAATTCTTCCTCATAAAAGAGAATCTTGCTTTTTATTATACGAGATGGGGCTTTCTTCTTATTTTTTGCTACAATTATTAATTTTTGTGAAAAAATCAATTCTTTGATTAGAAAAGGACAGATATACTCGACCTCCTCTTAAGAACTAAACTGTTATCTCAGCTTGACAATGAAAAAATAAATTCTATATACTCAGTGCTTTCGACGTACTCTCAATTGGATTTTTGTCAAGTATATCCTACAACCATTGATAGTGATTACACACTTGACTTGCTGTTTGCATCCGCTAATACTATAAAAATTGAGTCATTGGACGAACTATTCATCAAAACAGATATTCATCATTCAACTCTAATGGCCTCAATTTTATCAAGTACTTTCATTGAACGGTATCAAGGTTTTGGTAATACACAAAGAAGAAGGGACTATTATAAGGCTGATTATAGTCTTATAAATTGTGCTTTAAAGAAATGTGATTGGGAGAGTGTAATGAACGATGAGGATATAAATGAAAATCTTAGTAAATTTTATACTAATGTTGAGGCTGTTATTGAGAGATATGTTGCTTTGGTTAAATATGTTCCAAATAACTATCCATCATGGTATGACAATAATTTAAAGAAATTATTGAACATAAAAAAATATTACCATTATCTTTGGAAGAAGCACAGTTCACTTAATTTCTATATCGAATTTAAAAAGTATAGAGCACTATGTATTAGAACTTCTCGTTCAAATTACAATAAGCATATTGCAGATATTGAAAAGTCAATTAAGCTAAATCCTAAAAAATTTTGGCTTTACATTAAACAACTAAATAAAAGTGAATCAATACCAATTAACATGTTTTTTAAAAATAAATCATCATGTAAGGAACGTGAGACTGTAAACCTCTTTGCTGAACATTTTAAATCAGTATATAGTCTGAATATTTTGAATGATTATAAGGAACCAAATGACTTCAGTAAGTTTGAGATTGATTTGTCTGATACGGTGGTCGAAGTCTTCAGGAAATACTGGTCCTGATAATTTACCACCAATATTCATTAAAGAAAGTTGGAAAGCACTACGTTACCCTATTTTGAAAATGTTTGAGAAGTCTCTACAAACTGGTATTTTCCCAGATAAATGGAAAAAAATGTTTATTCAACCTATATATAAAAATGGAGATATACATAACATCGAAAACTACAGACCAATATCAGTATTTTGTACACTGGCGAAACTCTTTGATGCAGTTGTTGCTAATAGTTTATCTAACTTCTTGATCGATAAGTTAATAAATGAACAACATGAATTTGTAAGGGGAAAATCAACAACCACAAACTTGCTGCAATTCACAACATTTGTTCATGAATCATTAAATGAGAAATTCCAAGTTGATACTATTTATACAGATTTTACTAAGGCATTTGACATGGTAAATCATAACAGATTGCTTGATAAGCTATATAATTTTGGAATCAGAGACAACATCTTTCAATGGTCGGAATCCTTTCTTCTAAATAGACATATATCTGTTAGAATAAATAACACAATATCAGATCCTTTCCTAATGTCGTCACGTGTACCACAGGGATCACACTTGGGACCATTACTCTTTTGTATATATATAAATGATATTACTCGGGTGATCAAATACTCTAAGTGCCTACTCTTTGCGGATGATCTGAAGATTTATCACAGGGTTACAACACCCAGAGAATCGCAAGAATTGCAAAGCGACTTATCTAGTATAGTTAAATGGTTAATTCATAATGGAATATATCTAAATGTTAGATGAACCTGAAGTTTCCGACGTACAGATCCGACACTATTAAAATAGTTTTTTTTTAATTTAAACTATTTTATTATTGTTTAAATATGATTATTGACTGTAAATATAACTATTGAAAAAGTTTGGATAAGGTCGGACTACCGGAAGGTTGATAAAATGCCATAAGTTAAAAAATATACTTTACGGTATGTATGCTAACATGAGGCTGGTAAGGCTGGTGGAAAAAAAAATTCTTTAAAGTACCTAATTACGGATATTTATAATTGTAACTAGATAAACCAAAAATAAATAATTAATAATCATAAATTAAAATGTAATGAATGAATAATAACAATATGGTGTAGTTTAAAGCACCGTGACATGACTAAATGCAGCCGGGTCTGATAGAAAAAAAAAATCTTTAAAGTACCTAATTACGAATATTTATTATCGTAACTAAATAAACCAAAAATAAATGATTAATAATCATAAATTAACATGTTAATAATAAATAATAACAATATGGTGTAGTTTAAAACACCGGAACATGACTAAATGCAGCCGAGTCTGAAGGAATAATAAAAGGCTGGTGGGAAAAAAAATTCTTTAAAGTACCTTATTACGAATATTTATTATTGTAACTAAATAAACCAAAAATAAATGATTGATAATCATTGATTAACATATAATTAATAGATAAAAACGACCTGGTGTTGTTTGAACTACCAGAACATGACTAAATACAGCCCAGTCTGATGAAATAATAAAAGGCTGGTGGGAAAAAAAATTCTTTAAAGTACCTTATTACGAATATTTATTATTGTAACTAAATAAACCAAAAATAAATGATTGATAATCATAAATTAACATGTTAAAAATAAATAAAAACGATCTGGTGTAGTTTGAAACACCGGAACATGACTAAATGCAGCCGAGTCTGATGAAAAAATACTAGTGTGGTTAAAAGAAAAATTCTTTAAAGTACCTTATTACGAATATTTATTATTGTAACTAAATAAACTAAAAATAAATGATTGATAATCATAGATTAACATGTAAATAATGAATAAAAACGATCTGGTGTAGTTTGAAACACCGGAACATGACTAAATGCAGCCAAGTCTGATGGAATAATAAAAGGCTGGTAGAAAAAAAATTCTTTAAAGTAGCTTATTACGAATATTTATTATTGTAACTAAATAAAGCAAAAATAAATAATTGATAATCATTATTTAACATATAATTAATAGATATAAACGACCTGGTGTTGTTTGAACTACCGGAACATGAATAAATACAACCAAGTCTGATGAAATAATAAAAGGCTGGTGGGAAAAAAAATTCTTTAAAGTACCTTATTACGAATATTTATTATTGTAACTGAATAAACCAAAAATAAATGATTAATAATCATAAATTAACATGTTAATAATAAATAAAAACAATCTGGCCTAGTTTGAAACACCAGAACATGACTAAATGCAGCCGAATCTGATGGAAAAATACTAGTCTGGTTGAAAAAAAAATGCTTTAAAGTACCTTATTACGAATATTTATTATTGTAACTAAATAAACCAAAAATAAATAATTGATAATCATTAATTAACATATAATTAATAGATAAAAACGACCTGGTGTTGTTTAAACTACCGGAACATGACTAAATACAGCCAAGTCTGATGAAATAATAAAAGTCTGGAGAGAAAAAAAAATCTTTAAAGTACCTTATTACGAATATTTATTATTGTAACTAAATAAACCAAATATAAATGATTGATAATCATAAATTAACATGTTAATAATAAATAATAACGATCTGGTGTAGTTTAAAACACCGGAACATGACTAAATGCAGCCGAGTCTGATGAAAAAATACTAGTGTGGTTGAAAAAAAAATTGTTTAAAGTATCTTATTACAAATATTTATTATTGTAACTAAATAAACCAAAATTAAGTGATTGATAATTATGAATAAACATATAATTGATAAATAAAAACAACCTGGTGCTGTTTGAACCACCGGAACATGACTAAATACAGTCAAGACTGATGGAATAATAAAAGGCTGGTAAAAAAAAATTCTTTAAAGTACCTTATTACGAATATTTATTATTGTAACTAAATAAACCAAAAATAAATGATTGATAATTATAAATTAACATGTGAACAATAAATAAAAACGATCTGGTGTAGTTTGAAGCACAGGAACATGACTAAATGCAGCCGAGTCAGATAGAAACATACTAGTCTGGTTGAAATAAAAATTCTTTAAAGTACCTTATTACGAATATTTATTATTGTAACTAAATAAACCAAAAATAAATGATTGATAATTATAAATTAACGTGTAAACAATAAATAAAAACGATCTGGTGTAGTTTGAAACACCGGAACATGACTAAATGCAGCCGAGTCTGATGAAAAAATACTAGTGTGGTTAAAAGAAAAATTCTTCAAAGTACCTTATTACGAATATTTATTATTGTAACTAAATAAACTAAAAATAAATGATTGATAATCATAAATTAACATGTAAATAATGATTAAAAACGATCTGGTGTAGTTTGAAACACCGGAACATGACTAAATGCAGCCAAGTCTGATGGAATAATAAAACGCTGGTAGAAAAAAAATTCTTTAAAGTAGCTTATTACGAATATTTATTATTGTAACTAAATGAAGCAAAAATAAATGATTGATAATCATTATTTAACATATAATTAATAGATAAAAACGACCTGGTGTTGTTTGAACTACCGGAACATGACTAAATACAGCCAAGTCTGATGAAATAATAAAAGGCTGGTGAGAAAAAAAATTCTTTAAAGTACCTTATTACGAATATTTATTATTGTAACTAAATAAACCAAATATAAATGATTGATAATCATAAATTAACATGTTAATAATAAATAATAACGATCTGGTGTAGTTTGAAACACCGGAACATGACTAAATGCAGCCGAGTCTGATGGAAAAATACTAGTCTGGTTGGAAAAAGAAATTCTTTGAAGTACCTTATTACGAATATTTATTATTGTAACTAAATAAACAAAAATAAATGATTGATAATCGATAATTAACATATAATTGATAAATAAAAACAACCTGGTGCTGTTTGAACCACCGGAACATGACTAAATACAGTCAAGTCTGATGGAATAATAAAAGGCTGGTGAAAAAAAATTCTTTAAAGTACCTTAGTCATGTTCCGGTGGTTCAAACAGCACCAGGTTGTTTTTATTTATCAATTATATGTTTATTTATGATTATTAATCATTAATTTTTGGTTTATTTAGTTACAATAATAAATATTCGTATTTAAGTACTTTAAAGAATTTTTTTTCACGAAACTTGAATTTTTCATAAGACTCCGCTGTATTAAGTCATGTCCCGGTAGTTCAAACTACACCAGATTGTTATTATTTATTTATTACATGTAAATTTATGATTATCAATCATTTAATTTTGGTTTATTTAGTTACAATAATAAATATTCGTAATAAGGTACTTTAAAGAATTTCTTTTTCAACCAGACTAGTATTTTTCCATCAGACTCAGCTGCATTTAGTCATGTTCCGGAGTTTCAATCTACACCAGATCGTTTTTATTTATTATTAACATGTTAATTTATGATTATCAATCATTTAGTTTTGGTTTATTCAGTTACAATAATAAATATTCGTAATAAGGTACTTTAAAGAATTTTTTTTCCCACCAGCCTTTTATTATTTCATCAGGCTTGGCTGTATTTAGTCATGTTCCGGTAGTTCAAACCACACCAGGTCGTTTTTATCTATTAATTATATGTTAATTATCGATTATCAATCATTTATTTTTGTTTATTTAGTTACAATAATAAATATTCGTAATAAGGTACTTCAAAGAATTTCTTTTTCCAACCAGACTAGTATTTTTCCATCAGACTCGGCTGCATTTAGTCATGTTCCGGTGTTTCAAACTACACCAGATCATTTTTATTTATTATCTACATGTTAATTTATGATTATCAATCATTTATTTTTCGTTTATTTAGTTACAATAATAAATATTCGTAATAAGGTACTTCAAAGAATTTTTTTTCCCACCAGCCTTTTATTATTTCATCAGACTTGGCTGTATTTAGTCATGTTCCGGTAGTTCAAACAACACCAGGTCGTTTATATCTATTAATTATATGTTAATTAATGGTTATCAATCATTTACTTTTGGTTTATTTAGTTACAATAATAAATATTCGTAATAAGGTACTTTAAAGAATTTTTTTTCCACCAGCCTTTTATTATTCCATCAGACTTGGCTGTATTGAGTCATGTTCCGGTGGTTCAAACAGCACCAGGTTGTTTTTATTTATTAATTATATGTTTATTTATGATTATCAATCATTTATTTTTGGTTTATTGAGTTACAATAATAGATATTCGTATTTAAGTACTTTAAAGAATTTTTTTTCACGAAACTTGAATTTTTTATCAGACTCCGCTGTATTAAGTCATGTTCTGGTGGTTCAAACTACACCAGATTGCTATTATTTATTTATTACATGTTAATTTATGATTATCAATCATTCAATTTCATTATTCAGTTACAATAATAAATATTCGTAATAAGGTACTTTAAAGAATTTTTTTTTCCACCAGCCTTTTATTATTTCATCAGACTTGGCTGTATTTAATCATGTTCCGGTAGTTCAAACAACACCAGGTCGTTTTTATCTATTAATTATATGTTAATTAATGATTATCAATCATTTATTTTCGGTTTATTTAGTTACAATAATAAATATTCGTAATAAAGTACTTTGAAGAATTTTTTTTTCAACCAGGCTAGTATTTTTTCATCAGACTCGGCTGCATTTAGTCATGTTCCGGTGTTTCAAACTACACCAGATCGTTTCTATTTATTATTTACATGTTAATTTATGATTATCAATCATTTATTTTTGGTTTTTTTAGTTACAATAATAAATATTCGTAATAAGGTACTTTAAAGAATTTTTTTTCTCACCAGCCTTTTATTATTTCATCAGACTTGGCTGTATTTAGTCATGTCACGGTGCTTTAAACTACACTAGATCATTTTTATTTATTATTTACATGTTAATTTATGATTATCAATCATTTAATTTTGGTTTATTTAGTTACAATAATAAATATTCGTAATAAGGTACTTAAAAGAATTTTTTTTCCAACCAGACTAGTATTTTACTATCAGACTCGGCTGCATTTAGTTATGTCCGGTGTTTCAAACTACAACAGATCGTTTCTATTTGTTATTTACATGTTAATTTATGAATATCAATCATTTAATTTTGGTTTATTCAGTTACAATAATAAATATTCGTAATAAGGTACTTTAAAGAATTTTTTTTCCCACCAGCCTTTTATTATTTCATCAGACTTGGCTGTATTTAGTCATGTTCCGGTAGTTCAAACAACACCAGGTCGTTTTTATCTATTAATTATATGTTAATTAATGATTATCAATCATTTATTTTTGGTTTATTTAGTTACAATAATAAATATTCGTAATAAGGTACTTTAAAGAATTTTTTTTTCTACCAGCCTTTTATTATTCCATCAGACTTGGCTGTATTGAGTCATGTTCCCGTGGTTCAAACAGCACCAGGTTGTTTTCATTTATCAATTATATGTTTATTCATGATTATCAATAATTCATTTTTAGTTTATTTAGTTACAATAATAAATATTCGTATTTAAGTACTTTAAAGAATTTTTTTTACGAAACTTGAATTTTTCATCGGACTCCGCTGTATTAAGTCATGGTCCGGTGGTTCAAACTACACCAGATTGTTATTATTTATTTATTACATGTTAATTTATGATTATCAATCATTTAATTTTGGTTTATTTAGTTACAATAATAAATATTCGTAATAAGGTACTTTAAAGAAGTTTTTTTCCCACTAGCCTTTTATTATTTCATCAGACTTGGCTGTATTTAGTCATGTTCCGATAGTTCAAACAACACCAGGTCGTCTTTATCTATTAATTATATGTTAATTATCGATTATCAATTATTTATTTTTAGTTTATTTAGTTACAATAATAAATATTCGTAATAAGGTACTTTAAAGAATTTCTTTTTCAACCAGACTAGTATTTTTCCATCAGACTCGGCTGCATTTAGATATGTTCCGGTGTTTCAAACTACACCAGATCATTTTTATTTATTATTTACATGTTAATTTATGATTATCAATCATTTATTTTTGGTTTATTTAGTTACAATAATAAATATTCGTAATAAGGTACTTTAAAGAATTTTTTTCCCACCAGCCTTTTATTATTCCATCAGACTCGGCTGCATTTAGTCATGTTCCGGTGTTTCAAACTACACCAGATCGTTTTTATTTATTATTAACATGTTAATTCATGATTATTAATCATTTACTTTTGGTTTATTTAGTTACGATAATAAATATTCGTAATTAGGTACTTCAAAGAATTTTTTTTCCCACCAGCCTTTTATTATTTCATCAGTCTTGGCTGTATTTAGTCATGTTCCGGTAGTTCAAATAACACCAGGTCGTTTATATCTATTAATTATATGTTAATTAATGGTTATCAATCATTTATTTTTGGTTTATTTAGTTATAATAATAAATATTTGTAATAAGGTACTTTAAAGAATTTTTTTCCCACTAGCCTTTTATTATTTCATCAGACTTGGCTGTATTTAGTCATGTTCCGATAGTTCAAACAACACCAGGTCGTCTTTATCTATTAATTATATGTTAATTATCGATTATCAATTATTTATTTTTAGTTTATTTAGTTACAATAATAAATATTCGTAATAAGGTACTTTAAAGAATTTCTTTTTCAACCAGACTAGTATTTTTCCATCAGACTCGGCTGCATTTAGATATGTTCCGGTGTTTCAAACTACACCAGATCATTTTTATTTATTATTTACATGTTAATTTATGATTATCAATCATTTATTTTTGGTTTATTTAGTTACAATAATAAATATTCGTAATGTACTTCAAAGAATTTTTTTTCCCACCAGCCTTTTATTATTTCATCAGTCTTGGCGTTATTTAGTCATGTTCCGGTAGTTCAAATAACACCAGGTCGTTTATATCTATTAATTATATGTTAATTAATGGTTATCAATCATTTATTTTTGGTTTATTTAGTTATAATAATAAATATTTGTAATAAGGTACTTTAAAGAATTTTTTTTCCACCAGCCTTTTATTATTCCATCAGACTTGGCTGTATTGAGTCATGTTCCGGTGGTTCAAACAGCACCAGGTTGTTTTTATTTATTAATTATATGTTTATTTATGATTATCAATCATTTATTTTTGGTTTATTGAGTTACAATAATAAATATTCGTATTTAAGTACTTTAAAGAATTTTTTTTCACGAAACTTGAATTTTTCATCAGACTCCGCTGTATTAAGTGATGTTCTGGTGGTTCAAACTACACCAGATTGCTATTATTTATTTATTACATGTTAATTTATGATTATCAATCATTTAATTTTGGTTTATTCAGTTACAATAATAAATATTCGTAATAAGGTACTTTAAAGAATTTTTATTTCCACCAGCCTTTTATTATTTCATCAGACTTGGCTGTATTTAGTCATGTTCCGGTAGTTCAAACAACACCAGGTCGTTTTTATCTATTAATTATATGTTAATTAATGATTATCAATCATTTATTTTCGGTTTATTTAGTTACAATAATAAATATTCGTGATAAAGTACTTTGAAGAATTTTTTTTTCAACCAGGCTAGTATTTTTCCATCAGACTCGGCTGCATTTAGTCATGTTCCGGTGTTTCAAACTACACCAGATCGTTTCTATTTATTATTTACATGTTAATTTATGATTATCAATCATTTAATTTTGGTTTATATAGTTACAATAATAAATATTCGTAATAAGGTACTTTAAAGAATTTTTTTTCCCACCAGCCTTTTATTATTTCATCAGACTTGGCTGTATTTAGTCATGTCACGGTGCTTCAAACTACACCAGATCATTTTTATTTATTATTTACATATTAATTTATGATTATCAATCATTTAATTTTAGTTTATTTAGTTACAATAATAAATATTCGTAATAAGGTACTTAAAAGAATTTTTTTTCCAACCAGACTAGTATTTTACTATCAGACTCGGCTGCATTTAGTCATGTCCGGTGTTTCAAACTACAACAGATCGTTTCTATTTGTTATTTACATGTTAATTTATGATTATCAATCATTTAATTTTGGTTTATTCAGCTACAATAATAAATATTCGTAATAAGGTACTTTGAAGAATTTTTTTTCCCACCAGCCTTTTATTATTTCATCAGACTTGGCTGTATTTAGTCATGTTCCGGTAGTTCGAACAACACCAGGTCGTTTTTATCTATTAATTATATGTTAATTAATGATTATCAATCATTTATTTTTGGTTTATTTAGTTACAATAATAAATATTCGTAATAAGGTACTTTAAAGAATTTTTTTTTCTACCAGCCTTTTATTATTCCATCAGACTTGGCTGTATTGAGTCATGTTCCGGTGGTTCAAACAGCACCAGGTTGTTTTTATTTATCAATTATATGTTTATTCATGATTATCAATTATTCATTTTTGATTTATTTAGTTACAATAATAAATATTCGTATTTAAGTACTTTGAAGAATTTTTTTTCACGAAACTTGAATTTTTCATCGGACTCCGCTGTATTAAGTCATGTTCCGGTGGTTCAAACTACACGAGATTGTTATTATTTATTTATTACATGTTAATTTATGATTATCAATCATTTAATTTTGGTTTATATAGTTACAATAATAAATATTCGTAATAAGGTACTTAAAAGAATTTTTTTTCCAACCAGACTAGTATTTTACTATCAGACTCGGCTGCATTTAGTCATGTTCCGGTGTTTCAAACTACACCAGATCGTTTCTATTTATTATTTACATGTTAATTTATGATTATCAATCATTTAATTTTGGTTTATTTAGTTACAATAATAAATATTCGTAATAAGGTACTTTAAAGAAGTTTTTTTCCCACCAGCCTTTTATTATTTCATCAGACTTGGCTGTATTTAGTCATGTTCCGATAGTTCAAACAACACCAGGTCGTCTTTATCTATTAATTATATGTTAATTATCGATTATCAATTATTTATTTTTAGTTTATTTAGTTACAATAATAAATATTCGTAATAAGGTACTTTAAAGAATTTCTTTTTCAACCAGACTAGTATTTTTCCATCAGACTCGGCTGCATTTAGATATGTTCCGGTGTTTCAAACTACACCAGATCATTTTTATTTATTATTTACATGTTAATTTATGATTATCAATCATTTATTTTTGGTTTATTTAGTTACAATAATAAATATTCGTAATAAGGTACTTTAAAGAATTTTTTTTCCCACCAGCCTTTTATTATTCCATCAGACTCGGCTGCATTTAGTCATGTTCCGGTGTTTCGAACTACACCAGATCGTTTTTATTTATTATTAACATGTTAATTCATGATTATTAATCATTTATTTTTGGTTTATTTAGTTACGATAATAAATATTCGTAATAAGGTACTTTAAAGAATTTCTTTTTCAACCAGACTAGTATTTTTCCATCAGACTCGGCTGCATTTAGTCATGTTCCGGTGTTTCAAACTACACCAGATCATTTTTATTTATTATTTACATGTTAATTTATGATTATCAATCATTTATTTTTGGTTTATTTAGTTACAATAATAAATATTCGTAATTAGGTACTTTAAAGATTTTTTTTTTCTATCAGACCCGGCTGCATTTAGTCATGTCACGGTGCTTTAAACTACACCATATTGTTATTATTCATTTATTCCATTTTAATTTATGATTATTAATTATTTATTTTTGGTTTATCTAGTTATAATTATAAATATCCGTAATTAGGTACTTTAAAGAATTTTTTTTTCCACCAGCCTTACCAGCCTTATGTTAGCATACATACCGTAAAGTATATTTTTCAACTCATGGCATTTTATCAACCTTCCGGTAGTCCGACCTTATCCAAACTTTTTTAATTGTTATATTTACAGTTAATAATCATATTTAAACAATAATAAAATAGTTTAAATTAAAAAAAAACTATTTTAATAGTGTCGGATCTGGACGTCGGAAACTTCAGGCTCATCTTATGAGTTGCCATCAATTAAATCCTTACATACGTATAATGACTGTGTTTTCGCATATAAAGTACTAAATGATATTATTAAGTGTAAATATGCGAAATCTTTATTTATAACCAGAAATGTAAACTATGAAACAAGAAATCATCGTCAATTAATTGAGAATATATCTAAATTAAATTATAACTTTTATGCTCCAAAAAATAGAATCATTAGAACATGGAATTCGATTCCAATTGATATTGTAATTAGACCAATAAGTAGCTTTAAATCAAATCTAAAAACTTTGTTGTACAGCTGACGGTAACATATTCTATGATAATTCTTTTTCTGCAATTTCAAAATAACGTAATCTTACTGGATGATTCCGTTAGTTCGCTCATTTTTATAGGTTAATTTTCAAATTTTGAAAAAAGAATTATCATAGAATATATTACTGTCGACTGTACAACTATGCGTAACCTCATGCTTAGCATATTATGTAATAATCATACAATTTATATATCGCCGCATTGTATATTAAATGTATTTGGACAAATTTGTCCGTTCTTTAATAAAAATAAATAAATAAATAAATAAATAAATAAATAAATTTGATTTAAAAAAAAAGTTTATTTTATTCAGTTTTAAATTTAAAATCTATTGACGAGGATAAAATTTTGATGTTTCATTCAAATTTATTGACAATTGTCTGCGAAAAAATGCATAATATATCCCAGACGGTACTTACTGTTTCATCTCAAAAAATTGGCAATGAATTTGAATTAAAACTGGAAATTAAATTCCTATCCTTTTCAATAGATTCTAAATTTTAGACTGAATAAAATAAACTTTTCTCAGTCAAATAAAATCATTTTTAAAACTTTAGCATTATTTTTTATGATTGTATTAGATTTGTGTAAACGTTATAAATTTTAAAATGCCATATTTTTTTAATAATTCATAATATTAAAATCAATGTTTAAAATGATTATTTTAATATTATCTAATAAGTTACTAAGCTAAAAATTGAATAAACACTTTCTACAGAAAAATATAAACGATTCTCTCTTCTTTTCAGGGTATTGGCAATTAAACGATACCGCAGCGCCAAAACCTCGTAGTAATTTCCATAAGGTGGCAAAATTTAGAACTTTTCGAAGAGTAGTTCTTTATATATAGATATAATACTTGTATTCTCTTAGACAGCTTCAAAGCATATCCGCTAAGATCGTAGCGGTATCGTTGAATCGCGAATATGATTTATACATAGTTACCGACATTACAGTTTTCCAAATTTTTAATCTTTGTTCAAAAATTTTCCAAAACATCTATATTAGGTTTTTTATTAGTAATAATGAAAGGCTGTAATATAAAGATTTTTAAAACTTTTGGGTTAAAATACAAAATTTGAAAAACTGTAATGTAGTTATTTCTTTAATTACAAGTAAAATGATAATTTTGAAAAAATAGAGTTGTTTGTAGTAGAACGTAGTACGAAAACTGGAATTTGAATCGAGTTCTAGAACAATATTTGAAAACATTGATTACAGTGTTATTCTATTTAGGAAGTTAAAATCTTCTGTGACCAATGAATATATTCATTCGAATAGTTAGCTAAATAATGTTTATAAATTATGTTTTAAGTTGATACATTTTTTTCTAAAATTATTTTTTCAATTATTAACAGATTACATACTACTTGATAAGATAGAATTCTTATATGTAGTTACATCGTAATGACACATGTGTAAAATTGCATAAGTAAAATGTTAACATACGAATTTTGAAGTTGGAAAATTTCAATTTGAGCATGCATTCACAGTGCACTAATAAGTTGCTAAACTTTTCTCTAAAAATTATATTTGAAAAATAAAACAAAAAATTTCTAATAAGTTTCCATAGTAGTTATTTCTGGAAGATTTTATTAATGAAAAAATGTTAGATAAATTAACTAACTCATAATATTTTAAATATTCTGTATAATTTTGTATATTAGAAAAATACAAAATACTAATAATATGTTATTTAAAATTTTGCCTCAAATGGTAACTCAGAATTTTCGAAAATATCTGTTTTGTCTCTCTAGTTTACTTAATCAGATCACAAAACATAAAAACTGAAAATTGTATGCCAAAATTTAAAAAAATTCTGTTAAAATATCGTGTAAATAAATTGTAATAAAATAAGAGAATTTACGTAAAAACAAATTTGAGTATATAGAATCAGATTGAATTGTAAAATTATTTATGATCGTGAAATAAAATTTTAAATTTCAAAATTTTATTACATTTTTTAAGAAAAATATATATGAATCCAAATCATAAAATACGAATTAATTAATTATGGATTCTCACTGGAAAATAATTCGAAAAAGGATAATATTTTTTTGACTCAAAATTTTTCTTTTTTATTAATTATTAAACAAAACAAAGTTTTAAATGAGAAAAAAAAATTATTTTGTACAGTTACAAGTGTCTTGCAATAAGTCAGTTCACTCAGAATTTCGGATATTTTAAAAAACATTTATTTTTACATTAAAATTAATGTGTAAAAGTAATAAAGGAATAGTTTAAATCGAAAAAAATTAAAATTGTCTATATATATATATTGTTTATAAGCATTCAGACCGTAAATTTTTTCTGAATAATACTGGATTTTATTTTAAAATTTTAAGAAGTCATAATTTTTTTTACCAATAGAATACATTTATAAAATAATAATTTCATATATAGAATTAGAAACTAAAAAATGACAAATAGTAAGAGATTAACCTTTATGATGCCTAAGATGTGATCGACCACAACAAGGCTGCTCAAAATAAGCATGTCCTGGATGGGCGCCCTGAGGCCTATTGGCGTGTATTGGTCCAAATAGCTGGCACAGTGCAACTAGAAGTCCAACTGTACGTAGAAGCATCATTGACAAATTTTCGCACTGATTTAGCATTTGATTCATAAGTATACCCTTTAACTCTGTAATTTTTTGTTCGCTATAAATGACAACACAATAACACAGTACAATCTTCTAAAGGTATTATAAATATCAAGCTAATGTACTAGCCTTAAGCTGAGTCTCACGTCTTGTCATTTACGTTGCTGTTATCTTCTTGTCTCGTTCGACTTTTTTCACTCACACTAATACAGGAGTATAACAAAATCTTTTGCTCTTTTACTGTATAGACAAATCAAGAACTTTTTAGTGCTATCCTAGTGTAAGTAAACTGCAGGTAGCAGATAAAAGTTAACAAATTTTCTTGATATCCTGATCTAAAACGCTCAAACAATGCAACAGTGCGTTAGTACACAACTTTTTAAGCGTCGGAAAGGAGAGAGAGAGCTTATAATCTGTTAGCACTGCCACTTTACACACATTTTGTCTCTCTCTCTCTCTCTCTCTCTCTCTCTCTATATATATATATATATATATATATATATATATATATATATATATATACATATATATATATTTATTTATTTATTTATTTATACGAAAAGCAGATAAAGTAAAATAATATTTTACTATTTATATTAAACAAACTATAACATTATATCAATAACATTAATTTTATGTTCAAAACTTAAGAGGTCTGAAGTAAACTAAAGATAAGAAAAGCCTGCTGAGCTGGTTGTCACATTGATTTGAACACAAGATTCGTGACTAGTCTTATGAATTTTATTGTAAATGAATCTCTTATTGTTGATTTTTTAACGAATAACTGATGCAAGCAGGACATTCCTTCGAAATATATTACTTTTATTGATTAGAATATTCACATCAATACACGTACAAGCAGCGTGGAAATGAATTTCTTTTGCCCAATTAGGGTGTTAAAAGAATTAAAAAAAAAGCTAACTGTAAAACGACGCGAATATGAGACCCTAAGTCAAAGGTTGCGTTAGTACTGAGCTGCGTGTGGTTGGTTTGTGCTGATCTTGCCCCGCGCATACAGTTTCCACTGCTACAGTCTACCGCATCGATGCTCGACTTACTTCGGAGCTATTCGTTTTGCTCCGCCACTGTTGCGTACAAAGGTTCGAACTTCCTCTCTTTTGCAATACACACACACACACACATATATAGATATATATACAGTAAGGTTATGAGAGAAGTATCCATAAGAACTCAACTCAGTAAGCAGAGCTGTCTTTTTTAGGCACGGGCCTTGAGGGCACTGGCCAAAGGCCTGAGCCAAGGCCCCGCTCCATCACAAAAAATTATGGTATATTTAAGATTTGTTTTAAAGAAAATTATACAATTCGTATTCTACCCTGGTAACATGGTCAACGCAATTTTGCTGCAATTTTGCTGCAATTTTCTTGAAAATCAAAAACTTGCAGCAGAACATGTGCTGTCTGTTTCCGCATTCCATAGGGTTTTTTATGAAAAGAAATTACAGCAGATAAGTGCAACAGAATTGCACGTTTCTGGCAGAGAGAAAGTGCAATCTACCCTGGTGAAAAAAATCAGGTGACAAGTCACCTGATTTATCAGGTGATTTATCATGCCAAAATATCATGTATCGATTTTGTTGGTTTTTACACGTTTTAAACCATGCTTAGTCAATTTAGAACAATTTTTGAAAAATTTTAAAAATTTTTGAACTTAGAAATTTTTTTGTGATTTAGTCAAAATTTTTTCTAAAAAATTCTCTATCTAAAAATCTAAAAAATTTTCTAAGTTCAAAATTTTCCAAAATTTTCAAAAATTGTTCTAAATTGACTAAGCATGGTTTAAAATGAGTAAAGATCAACAAAATCGTTACATGA
The DNA here is from genome assembly GCA_017163975.1 of Anastatus disparis. Lineage (NCBI taxonomy): Eukaryota > Metazoa > Arthropoda > Insecta > Hymenoptera > Eupelmidae > Anastatus > Anastatus disparis. Next base: position 704,158 of record JAFFSR010000066.1, read on the forward strand.
TGTTTTGGCATGATAAATCACCTGATAAATCAGGTGATTTATCACCTGATTTTTTTTAATAGGGTACGGAACGGAAAGAATGCGCAGAATCTTGAAGATATTTTGCAGTAAACTTGCGGAAAAAACTTATTACAGACACTAGCAACAAAATTGAGTAAATAATTCTCGACAAAGTTTTGCAGCACAATTACGTAAGAATTGCAAATTGTCAAGTGCTGTTCTGCGAGTCGTAATAAGTACACAAGCATAAAACAGAATCGAAACAGTCTTGCATCAGAAAATTGCAGCAGCACTTTACTTCAGATTTACAGAAGAATGACAAAATTTATGTGCAATTATATGACGAGAATAAACATGCAAACTTGCAGCAGAATCAAAGCAGTCTTCCGTAAGAATCTTGCAGCAGCACTTTACCGCATAATTACATAAATATGACAAAAGTTAAGTGTAATTTAATGATGAAAATAAACACGCAAATGTACAGCAGAATTGAAGCAGTTTTATGTGAGAATCATGCAGCAGATTTGCGCTAAAATTACATCAGAAGGACAAAATTTGAATGCAATCTTATCATAAGAATAATCACGCGAGTATGCAGCATACTTGAAGCTATCTCGCATAAGAATCTTGCGACAAAACTTTACTACAGAATTACGTATAAATGTAGAACCAAAATATTTATCATCTTTTACTGATAGAAATTTATTTAAAACTTTTCTTAGATATTATAAAAATTTCTTATCTACGTTTTTTATATTTGACAGTTGGCTGCAATGGTCTCCTCTCTTCTTCCCAACGTCTACATGTATATAATTTTATACTATAACATCAGCACCCACCCCTTTGTGTATATATGTTGATTGTTTTTGTGTTTCTTCTTTTTCTTTTAGCCAATATGTGCCTATAGGTGTAGGCATTGGTAGTAAGAACACGTAAAGTTTAAAGAAATGCATTAAATGTATCGCAATTATAAATTATTATATTTTCATTAAATTATAAATTATAATTTTTAAATTCAACATTTGCTTTCTTAAAATCTGTCAACAACTCTTATAAACATGTTCTCGTTAGTTGAATGTTAATAATATTCACAATGAAAATTTTTTATTAAAATACAATGCATTATCTTTATTCTATAAAGTGACTTCAATTTTGAACTATTAATTAACTTTGAAATTCTATAAACTGTGCTGCTGCAAGATTCTTACTGAAGACTGCTTCGATTCTGCTACAAGTTTACGTGTTTATTCTCGTCATATTATTGCGCTCAACTTATGTCATTCTTATGTAATTCTGGAGTAAAGTGCTGCTGCAAGATTCTTACGGAAAACTGCTTCGATCCTGCTGCAAGTTTGCGTGTTTATTCTCGTCATATTATTTCGCTCAACTCATATTATTCTTATGTAATTCTGGGGTGAAGTGCTGCTGTAAGATTCTTACGGAAGACTGCTTCGATTCTGCTGCAAGTTTGCATGTTTATTCTTATTTTAGAATCACACGTTTCGATTGGCCATCTGTTACAAATCTGACGCACGTTTCAGTCGCAATCAAATTTCAGCAGATATGCATTAAAATGTGGAAACAGACCACGCAAGTTCTGCGCAATCGTGCTTGCAACAGATTGTGTTACCAGGGTAATATTGCAAACAATTTATTTCATAATTAGATTATCGTACCATATTGGTATTACTATTAAGAAACACCTGGAAAATTTTAATCCATGAAAAATTTACAATTAAAGTAGCTTCAGCGTTTAGGCCGTATCAAACAAGAGTCCCAACAAAAAGTACATGATAATTTTTTATCTTTTAAATAAATTTTATGAAAAATGTTTTTAATCAATTATTATATTTATAATTCGGATTACATTTAACTAATTAGCGACATTCACGCCTGATAGCGTTCTAATCGTATCAATTTTAATTAATTTTTTTTTTTATTTTTTAATTTTATCGTTCATATGGCGTATTTTTGATTAATTTACATCCATAAAAGAAATCTACAATTTTATTTTTGGTTCATAAAAATTGATTATTTTATTAGAAAGTTATAAGCATAAATGCTGTTTTTTCCATAAGAGCCCATATTCAATTTTTGAATATTTGTAATTATTTTCTTTTTTATTTAGTCGTTAATTTTTTTACTTAATATCCCATATGGAAAAAATTTTTGGATATAATTGTAAATAACTGTTAATAACTGTAAATAAATGTACACGGAGAGAAATGTATGATTAAGTTTTAGCACAAACTTAATGAAAAAATTACTATACTGTATACCAACGGAGAGACAAACTCGATATGTGTTAAATTTTAGTGTATATATAGTAAAATTTCAAAGCATCAATTTTTACTATACTATATATTAAATTTTTCTATACCTTTCAGCAAATTTTACTATATTGCATATTAGATTTTATAAATATCATGTATTAATAATTATGGATATGAATTTTTTTTTAAATTCTAAAAATAAATTTAAAAATTATTATTTTTCAATGCTCGTTGACGTTCTGAGAATTTTGCTTCTGTTTTCAAATTCAGTTAAGGAAGAATTATTTTGTTTGTGTGTTATTGTTAGAAAGACACTTTTCGCAAATTATGAAACGCTCTTTTCGAAGTTGTATATACTACATTTATCCTAAGTTACACACATTACAACAAGTTAATCGCACTCACACGCTATACCTAACGCATATTCTACCTAACGCGTATTATCACGAACGCGAAAATATTTAAAAGCCTCTGTTTCAAATTCTCTTATATACCAACCAAGTACTTCTCTTACCGCTCGCAGGTTGAAAAAATGAGTCGCCACCTGGTAATTAAGCGCGGCAACAGCAGTCTCGTGTCATTCTCTGTATTCATAATTTTTACGATACTGAATAGAAATTTTTGTGAGCACGTATATCATAAACTCGTAGAAGTGTAGTAAATTTTCATAAAAGTATGTTAAATTTCCTGCATATGTCGAGTTTGTCTCCCCATTAGTGAAAAATATAGTAATTTTTAATTATATATTTTTCTCCGTGTAAATAAATGTAAATAACTGTAAATAACTGTAGAAAAATGTTAAAAAATGTGGGAATTGAGACATAAATAACAGTTATTTATAATTATTTACGATTATTTACTGTTATTTGCACTTATTTACAGTTATTAACTGTTATTTACACTTATTAACTGTTATTTACACTTATTTACAGTTATTTATATTTATTTACAGTTATTTACATTTATTCACTTTTTTCACAATTATTTACAGTTATTTACGATTATTTATAGTTTTTTACAATTATTTGCAGTTATTTACATTTTCGAAAATTATCACGAATTTATTCAATAATTTTATATATAGGCGAAAATTTAAAAAAATGTGAATAACCTGTAAATAATTGTAAAAAACTATGGAAAATTGTAAATAGTTGTAAATAATTATAAATAACTGTAAATAACTGTAAAAAACTGTAAATAACTGTAAATAACTATAAATAATTGTAAATAATTATTAATAACATTAAATTATCCACTAATTTAAAAATTTTTGAAAATGTAAATAACTGTAAATAATTATGAATAACTGTAAATAATTATGAATAATTGTAAATAATTATAAAAAACTGTAAATAATTGTAAATAACTGTAAATAATAGTTAATAACAATTAAAAACTGTAAATAACTGTAAATAATAGTAATTAATAATAAATAATAGTAAATAACTGTAAATAACTATTATTTATGTCTCAATTCCTACATTTTTTAACAGTTATTTACAATTATTTACTATTATTTACAGTTTTTCACATAAATTATTTCCATATGGGATTTTATCATTTTATTAAAAGTCGTTGAAGCTACGTTAATTATTACATGATTGCAAAAATCATATATTATTGATATTTCATGAAAAATTATTTCTAAAATATTAAAATTCTTACATTTTCTCATGATCAATGTACAAATATATTTAATTTATAAAAGTTATATATTTTTAATTATATGTGTTTGTATGGATTTTTTTCATATTTATAATTAGTTTAAAAAATAATCTCCTTACAGGGGCCCCTTTACACTCTAGCCCAGAGCCTCAATAACTTTAAAAACGGCCCTGTTAGTAAGTACAATAATTGTTGAGGTCGGAAAAGGAAACCCCGGTAGTGTAAAAGAGAAAAGCTACCCGCTCCTTGCTTATTTTATTGCTGGTATATGTGGATACTTTCCTCGTAACCTTACTATGTATATTTATATAATATCAAATATATTAAATATATTATATGAATGTATAACCTATAAATGAATAAATTATTAGATAAAAATACACTGTAAAAAATTTTTTGTTATTTTAACACACATAAGTGTTACAGATAAAACACAAATTTTTTTTTGTTAAAGTTTACAGATAATTATTGTGGACTCTCCAAAGTAAAATTTTAAACACAAAAATTCATCAATACTTTAGTGGAAATCAGTTTTGCGAATAACAGCAAACAACTGCTAATAACTGTTATGAATAGTTTAATTTAACGGCATGTCGGAGCTGCAACAATTGAGTTTTACTTTTTTTATTTCATCAATATCTTTTTAAATTCATAAATTAAACAAATATAATGACTTGTCCGCACTAAAGCTATATTAGTACAATAATTTTTGTTAAAATAAAAAATCATTTGGACTTGTTATTTTTTTATGAGCTTTGATTGGAAATTAGATATTAAACTCGACAAACCTAACCTTAAAATACGATACATTGAAAGTTTTTATTATAACTTTGTATGTATAATATTTTGGTGGATTTCTTGGATTGTCCGCACTAGAGTTTAATCTTACAAATTTTTTCTTTGTAGTAAAAAACTCGATTAAACGCATCGTTTATTCATAAGTTAGGATTGGAAATATTATTAGAAGGCGGACAGCTTCGTCATGCTCTTAAGACAGAATTAGCAGTTATTTGCAGTTATTAACATTTATAAGCACAACAATTTTGTACAATACAATTTTTAAAAATTAAGATAATAGTAACAGTTATTTGCAGTTATTTTTTTATTTTTGCAGTTATTTACCGTTATTTGCGGATTCTTGCAGTTATTTGCAATTATTTTCTGATTTTTGTAGTTATTTGCAGAAACTTGCAGTTATTTATAGAATAATAGTTATTCATAAAAATTTATTGTCTTGAAAATTTTTTCCTATATATAAAAAATTAAAAAATTTTTTAAAAAGCATATAATTGTTAATAATTGTAAATAATTGCAAGAAATTGTAAATAGCCGTAAATAAACGCAAATAACTGCTAATAACTGTTAATGAAATAGCAAATAACTGCTGCTTATGAATGCTAATAATTGCTAATAACTGCTAATAACTGATAATAACTGCTATTAACTGCAAATAACCGCTATTTCTGTCTCAAACTAAACTATTTGTAACAGTTATTAGCAGCTTTTAGCAGTTCTTTGCAGTTATTAGCAATTATTTTTAATTATTAACAGTTATTAGCAAAACCGATTTCCACTAGGGTAGTACAAAATTTTGAATAACAAAAAGTGTTAATTTTACAAATTTATTTGTGTTAAAGTATAAAGATTGAAATAATGTTTAGATAATAAAGTTTATTAAATGATGTCTTTCTCTTATTTCTTTCTGTGAATTTTAAATAAAGAGAGAGACATAAAGACATAGAAGAAAATGGATAGATTGATGAATATTGGAATGCATCAGCAAGTTTATAGATGTATGGGTAAATGAATAAAGAAGCAGGCTATAAACATTTATTGTTTTATTTACATTGTCCTTAGATTAAATGATCTGCATAAATTATTGATAAGAAAATAATTACTTAGTAAAAAACTAATGTGCAGACAGTAAAACTTTACCTTACATGTATGGCAATTCAATTGTATGTATTAATAATACTAATATACATTGTCAAAAATACATGCATGAAATTTCATATAAAGGTGCTGGAAGCAAAATTTTATCAAGGCATATGAAATGAAAACCATGTAGATATACATAATTTTTCACTAATTATGCTCTAAATATAATGCGTAAATGAATGAGATTTCAAGCAAGTTTTGTTGGGCAAATTTAATGCACTAGCTTGAGTATTATTGTTAAATACCCTGGTGGAAATCAGTTTTGCTAATAACTGCAAGCAAATGCTGATAACTGTTATAAATAGTTTGGTTTGAGACAGAATTAGCGGTTATTTGCAGTTATTAACAGTTGTTAACATTTATAAGCACAACAATTTTGTACAATACAATTTTTAAAAATTAAGATAATAGTAACAGTTATTTGCAGTTATTTTTTGATTTTTGGAGTTATTTACCGTTATTTGCGGATTCTTGCAATTATTTGCAATTATTTTCTGATTTGTGTGGTTATTTACAGAAACTTGCAGTTATTTATAGTTAATAATAGTTATTCGTAAAAATTTATTGTCTTCGAAATTTTTTTCTATTTATAAAAAATTAAAAAATTTTTTAAAAAGCGTATAATTGTTAATAATTGTAAATAATTGCAAGAAATTGCAAATAACTGTAAATAATCGCAAATAACTGCTAATAACTGTTAATAAAATAGCAAATAACTGCTTATGAATGTTAATAATTGCTAATAACTGCTAATAACTGATGATAACTGCTATTAACTGCAAATAACCGGTACTTCTGTCTCTAACTAAACTATTTATCACAGTTATTAGCAGCTTTTAGCAGTTATTTGCAATTATTAGCAGTTATTTTTAATTATTAACATTTATTAGCGAAACCGATCTCCACTAGGGTAAATAAAACTTAATGCAGATCTGAATAGAATTTTCAGCAACTTGCGCCCTTTAGTTTTTAATGTACACTGAGAGAAGGATTTGTTTGTATTAAATATATTTATATATTTGAACTTTTTTTTATATATTTATTATAATTTAATGTATATTACGTTAAAAATACTTTTGTTTAATATCAACAAAAATTGTTTAATATAATGGTACACTTAGTTAAATTTAATATTCATATAGTAATAGTTAACATACGAATTTTGAGTCAAAATTATAATCATTAGATGGCGCATAATTACGTTATCGTCTATTTTTTCTTTTCTTGTTTTCAATAATGTTAAGTCATTGGCACTTATTGATTCGTGTATAGTGATTACAATTAATCATGGAACAATTATTAATTAAAAATAATCTACAAAGCGCGTTGGAAACATTAAAATGTAAGTATAAATGTTATAATTTTATGTATATGTGAATATATATTTTATTACTGTGTATGTCGTCAAATAACCTAACTTTTTAACTTTAATTAGCATTGGATATTGATAATATTGAAACTCTTGAGGAGTTAATTCAAAATCCTAAATTATTTAAACAAATATTTCCTGTCCTTGGCACACAGCTTAAATTACAGAGAGTGTTAAGAATAGTATGTTTTTTTCACTGCCATTGATCTTTCCTATCCTTTTTTTTATTATAAATTATTATACTTCAAAATAAACATAAAGCAAGGTAAATTTAAAATTTTTAGAATTCCTAAATAACAATTTTTATATTCGACAGTATAAAACTGATCAGCCATCAGTACAATTCATTGCTGAAGTAAAAGAATCGGGCCAGGTTTTCGTTAATCCAGGAGCTGAGAGAAGTTTATCAGGGAGAGATTTAAATAGTGTTTATTTAAAAAATATTACTGTTCAAGATATATCAAGTAATATTATGAATCTTGAGGAAGTTCCAGTAAATATAAAACTTTCAGTGGCGAATTTTAATTTAAAATACTTTTTGGATTCCGATGTATTAGGGAAAGCTATTTTAAAACATTATGCTGCGCGCAGAAGTTTGAATTCGCAAAGTCAATCTTATTTATGTTTAATCATCACATTGCATTTTCTTAATATAGGTAACTTGTAAGTAGATATTTTTTTTAATAATGCAAGTAACAACTAATATTAAAACAATTTTTTTGAATTTTTATCAGAAATTTGGAAAATGAAGATTTTGATTTTTTAGCTTCAAAAATAAAAGAAGTTTTTCCAAGAGAATGCGAGGAAACTTATTATGTAGCTCCAGTAGAGGAGAAAAACTCCAATGTTGATAAATCTGAGATGTCAAAAGGAAAAACTTCCTGATAAATATAGAAATCTTAATACATTTATTCGCTCTTGTTCTAAAGTCAGTGAATGTTTAGAAAATCCCAATTAGTCTAGGCGCCCAGAGGGTTTCGTATGAAGTTCGAGGTCCCACCAAGCAAGCAGGTGATTTATATGTATTTTGAGCCGCTGAAACCGAATTTGCAACTTGCTTTTCACCCAAGTAGTCGAGTAATTTGTTATAAACAAATTAATTGTTTAAATGAATATAGTTTATGAACTACAATAGATGCAGTAATTTTCTCTGCAAAAACTTGTTCTTTAATAAAATAAACAAAAAAAATCGTTTCTGTTGCGTTTTGATTCGATAATTAGAACCAGAGATATGGCAAATATATTGCAAATATATTGAACCTGAGGTATCGCAAATTTAAGCTGTCGCCAACTCCTTGCAATACGACATATGTGTGCAATATGGCGATCGCTTTCCTTATTAGAAATTCTTTTATTATAAGGTAAGTAATCTCATCCTTTTCTAATAAAATCACTTTTGACTCGACTCTATTTTATATACTTTGTCATAATATTAATGATGTATAATCTTCGAGCATATACTACTGGAGGAAGCCTCCCAGCTATTAACTACGTTACAAGGCGAAGAGAGAAAAAGCCTCTATTTTGGTACGTGCTATCTCTCTCTCACTTTTTTAGTGGGAAACAGAAGCAGCCAATCAAATCAAGCGAGAGAGAGAGAGACAGCACGTACCAAAATAAAGGCTTTCTCTCTCTTCGCCTTGTAACGCTTTCTGCCATTCGGAGGCTTCCTCCAGTAGTATATTTAAATGCTATGCTCGAAGTGTATAATACATTTAAATGAAGTAGATTTAGGGTTTTAAATAATCATTGATTTTTTTACTATAATAGTAAACAATTTACTCAACTTATGGAGTATTTTTTACATTTGTTTATTTTTTTGCAATTGCAAAAAGAACAACAATCTATTTTATTCAAAAAATTTGTTTCAACCTTCCGATTTTTTTAGCTGCATCCTTTTTTATTAAATTCATTGTATTACAAATAAATGAAATTACTTCCCTTATAATAAAAGAATTTTTAATGAGGAAAGCGATCGCGATATTGCATACATGTGTCGTATTGCAAGGAGTTGGCGCTACAGCTTAAATTTGCGATATCTCAGGTTCTACTTACTTAAATTTAAAAAACCGGACAGATTCTTAAACTAGATCAAATTTCCTATCATTCTTTATAAAAAATATAAAAATATTTTGTTCGCTAACCTATATCATTTCGTTATAAACAAACACAGTTCTGAAAAATTGAAAATTTTTTCTGCTTCAAATCATTCTAGCTTATTTATCAAGATTTGAAAGTAATATATAACAATTCATCATTAAAGCTGAGACTCTGACATTTTTCAACCACATCTTGAACTTCAAAAAATATCAATTAGTAGTCGAGTTATAAGGTTTTTTACCAGAGCGTTCTGCGCTAGCGCTACGTCTTTATGTTTTTTTGCAATATATTTGCCATATCTCTGGTTCTAATCATCGAATTGACATGCAATAAAAACGATTTTTTTTTTTTTTATCAAAGAACAAGTTTTTGCAGAGAAAATCACTGCATCTATTGCAGTTCATAAACTATAGCCATTTAAACAATCAATTTGTTTATAACAAATTACTCGACCACTTGCGCAAAAAGCAAGTTGCAAATTCAGATTCAGCAGCTCAAAATACATATAAATCACCTACTTGCTTGGTGGGACCTCTAACTTCATACGAAACCCTCTGGGCGCCTAGACTAAATGCATTGATACATCATTCATTAAACGGTAAAAGTTACTTAAATATATTTTTTTTAAATAAACAAGTATGTGCAAATAGTTCATTAAAAATATAAACGATCGTGTGTTTAAAATTCAAATATTTATGAATAATGCAGAATACGAGCAAACAGCTGTAGCAAGCGAAGCTTGGTTAATTAACGTAACTGAAGTCATTGACGAAATAAAATACCACTGGAATCAATCTTACACTTTAAGAGGAGGTCACGTATCTCTGTCCTTTTCTAATCAAAGAATTGAGTTTTTTACAGAAACTAATAACTTTAGCAAAAAATGAAGAGAAAGCCGCATCTCGTAATAAAAAAAGCAATATTTTCTCTGATGAGAAAAAATTAATTTTATTGCTTCGTTTTTAAGAAAACCTTGAAAAACTTAAATCATAGAGGTTAGGGTGGACATTTTGTTTTTTCAAGGTTTTCTTGAGAACGAAGTAATAAAATTAATTTATTCTTATTAAAGAAAATATTGCTTTTTTTGATACAAGATGCGGCTTTCTCTTCATTTTTTGATAAAGTTATTAGTTTTTGTAAAAAAATCATTTCTTTGATTAGAAAAGGACAGAGATACGTGACCTCCTCTTAAGAATTGATGAAAACAATTTGTTTAGAACAGTAGATGTCATTTTCAACGAATGGCCAATCTTAGGCACTCCATCTATTTTTGACTTGGTAAATATTTCACAACCAATTTTTAATTAAAATAAATTGTAATTTTAGATATTTTTAAATTTTTAAATTAATTTTATATTTCACAAACAATTGTAAATAGTGTAAACTATTGACTAAAGTCTTAATATATTTAAATGCATTTTCTCCTTTTTTTTTTTTTAAGATTGAAATTGACTTAAGAAAACACGGGTTAACTTCAGAACAATTCGAAAAAAAATTCGAATAATGGCTATAATGTAATATGGTCGCACTATCAGGCTAAAATTACAAATGCAGATAATGCCCTTGTGAGATTATTAGATGAACCTAACGTTTCAATTGGTAAGAAAACATTGTTTAAAGATTACTAAACTTACTTTATAATTTATGTTTAATTGTTGTGTGCAGATAGTCGTTTGATTATTCAATTAGAAACATTGTCGATTCTTCTTCCACCTAAATCCACTAAAATTAGTATTTCTGATATAAATAATGAGCTGGAAGAAATTTCATCTGATAATAAGTGTAGAAAGAAAATAAATAAATTTTGGAAACCAAATTTAATTGACTCAAAGGAAGGCCTGGTAGTACACGTAAAGGTGTTTATATATTATTTGAATATCTATTTCTATGCAAATTTAATAAATAAACTGTAATTAATTCATTTTTAGTCAAGGTTCTAGGTGATGTAGATCACGAGATTGAAAATAGAACGAAAAAAGATACTTTCATGCACGTTGTAAAAACTCCGTTTATTATTGTAGTGGGCCCGTCATTGAACGAAATAAATGCAATTATTCTTTGGATAAACAAAACTCCATATACGTGTAAAACATTTTCGTGTGCACTAGAAAGTCTATTTAAATTTTATATAATTTATAACATACGTTATCCCATACAAAGTGAAAGCGTTTGTTATTTTATTCAGTGGTATATGTTTAAAATTGGAAAAGATTTCAATAAAGTAATTCCAGCTATTTGTGCATTTATCAATAAATTAAACAAATAATATTATATGTAATTTTAATATTTTAATGTTAACATTATTTCAATTGTATTTATTCCTCATTTTAGTTAATTCGTATGTTTAACTTATTTTTTGATTGAATATTATACTTGAAATTAATTGTTTTAATATAAAAATTAATATGGCAGTTTAGTGATATCCAAGACGCAAAAACGTTCAAAAATTCTGTATATATTAAGTACAGTTTTATTTGTATATTTGTCAAGTGCATTATCGTTTTGAATGCATTAATAAATATATTCAGAATCCAAGAATAACTAGAATTTATTTCATTAAGAAGTGTCAATTTTGTGATAGCTGTTTTATGCAAATTGCTATATTTCTTCAACATTTGAAAATTTTTCACAAGACCGAACGTGCTTATTCGTGTCCATATAAAAAGTGTTTCAATAAATCTGTATCTGTTCCAGAGTTAAAAAAGCATATTTTGCATAAATGCATAGAAAATCGTGTTGGAAAAAAAGGCCTATTGACATTGACATTAATACACTAGAAACTGAAAAAAGTTGCAATAACTTTGAAGAAGTCATTAAAAAAAGAGTTAAGTTAAATAATAAATGTAGTATTATTGAAAAATATGCTGATAAAGCAGTTGGAACAGAAGATTTCAACTCTCAATTATCGTTACCTCTACAAAAAGCCAATTCATCTAGTTACGTTAATAATATTCATTTCACGGAAGTGGGTAAAGAACAGATTAATAATTGCAATAAAGAAATGGAAAATCAGTTTATGATGTTTATTTGTAAACTGTATAACTACGAAAGTATGACAAAATCTATGATTCAAGAAATAATAATAGATTATTCAAATTTTATGAACGAAACATTATTAAATGTAGAAGAAACTTTAAAAAAATCATTGCCATCAAATTACCAAAACGAAGTCAATTTTATTCAGTTTTTTAATTTCTTAACTAAAAGCAATTCAGAAAATAAAAGGTTGAATTTTTTAACAGATGCAAAACTTCTTATAAAACCGATTCCAATAGAACTTGGAAAAACGGTAACAAGTAATAAAAAAGTAGTGTTGCATTAAAAACGTCATATCACCATTATGTATCAATGAAATGTTCATTAAAATCATTTTTAGAGTTACCCAATGTTTATAAAGAAATGAAATAAAATTGTGATGAAAATAAAGTTTATACTAGTTTGTTTCAAGGCCAGTGTTGGACAGATATAACAAAAGAATATTCCAATAAAATTTTAATACCTATATTTCTTTACTATGATGATTTTGAAATTAGTAATCCACTGTCAACTGCGACTGGAAAGTATAAAATTGGTGGTTTATATTACACTATCGGAGGATTACCTCCTAAATTTTCCTCAGTATTAGATAATATATTATTGTCTCAATTCATCTACACATCCGACTACAAGCAATTCAAAAACGAAAATTTTTTCAAACATTTAATCAAAGAATTAAAATCTTTAGCATGCGATGGAATCACCATTGATATTGACAGGGAAGAAATAAACGTATATTTCGTTGTGTTAGGAATATTAGGCGATAATCTTGGTCTCAATTCTATTCTAGGGTATAACGAAAGTTTTTCCAGTCATTACTTTTGTCGAATTTGTCACATCACAAAACACGCAGCATCTCGACTATGCACAGAAAAAAAAGAGTTCTTAAGAAATATTAATAATTATGCAGAAGATGTTAAAAATTTAGGAACAGAAATTAAAAGTGCATGTGTATTTAATGAAATACCATACTTTCACTGTACTAAAAATTATATTTGCGACCTGATGCATGATCTATTACTGGGGGTAGATCGTTATGACATGGCTAATATTATCAAGTATTGTATCAAAAAACATATTTTTTGATTAAACGATTCAATCATAGATTAAAATATTTTGACAATGTTGACACGGATAGAGGAAATAAGATGACTTCCATAAGCGAATTCCATATCAACAATGGACATTTAATTCGAAGAGCGGCTGAAATGTCTTTCCTAATATCATATTTTGGTATACTTGTTGGTAACTTGGTGCCTGAAGACGATTACGTATGGGAATTTTATAAAGTTTTATTTGATATACATGATATAGTTTATTGTTCAACGGTATCTGAAAAAGATTTATTATATTTAGAACAGTTCGTTAAAACACATAATACACTGAAAATAGAATTGAAGCGTGTAGCTGCAAAGGTGGCTATCTCCATTTTTTCCGAATTCATTTTTATTGCATTTTCGTATACAGAACATTAAAATTTATCATGAAAAAATCATATGGGACCAAAATATAGTTATAGTCTTATTTTATGAAATGAAAAAAAATATGGTGTATTGCAAAATACACTGACTTTTAAGTATAAGTACAGAAGAAAATGTTATTTCTTGAAAAAAATTTTTTTGAAGATAACTACTTTTGCAGCTATACGCTTCAATTATTCCATCAAGATTTAATACTTAAAGATCATTTTCTTTCACATATACACGGACAGACTTTTGCCTCAATAAACTTGACGCGCGCCCTCACTAGAAAAAGTGATGCCTTCTGCTACGTAAATCATATTACATTTTATAATGTGCGATGTGAGAATTTAGCTATATTTAAATTCCAATAAACAAATTTATCGAATAAGTTAATATAACCTTGCCCGTCCCCGCATGCAAAGTTCGGCCTGTCGAAAAGAAAGAATCTTTAATTTATTAAGAGCGCCAGACAGGCCACCGGCTTACTCGTCGGCAGCATGAATCTCGGGCTGTCTTGGCTGGGAGGTGGGCGACCTCTGGTGTCAAATTTTATTAGTTGAAGTTGGGAGAGGTATTACACACAAAAAAAATTTTTAATCTCACTGGTTCAATTTACAACGCTTGAATTGATTTATTCAACAAACAAAAGAAATTAACAGGAAAAATTATTTTTAAATTTAATTACGCTCGGTCTATGAACTTTAATTTATCTTATTTTCTCTTAAATTTATTAAGACTACTACTCGCGCACACTCATCACCCATACATCCCGTCAATATAAAATTATAAATCTCTTAATTCACTTTTATTGATATAATATTATTTCTGTTCTAATCATAGCAATAAAAAAAAAAGAATCAAATTTACGGTCTGGTCGACTTAAGCGACCTCGCTCTTCCTTCGTTCAACAATATGGCCACCAAGAGCCCGCGCACTTATCTCTCCCTCTCTCTCTCTCTCTCACACACACTAATCCCACGTGTCTACCAATTTGTTTAATCACCGGTCAAATTTAAGGAAAAAACTAATAATTCGTTAAACTTTCGTGCAAAATACTAATTTTAATTTTTAATTTAATTTAATTTAATTAAATTACCCGGTCAACGAAATCGTTAGACACGTGGTCGAATTTTCACTCCCGCACTCTCGAAATTCAATATATTTAAAGAAAGGAAATTTAATACTTGATTACTATCGCTTCTGATTTACAAATCAATTTTCTTTTAATTTAATTTCATCGACAATGCAAAAAGAAAAAAAATCTTGTTTTACAAAATGGCTGCTAAGGCCCGCGTCATGAACTGTATTACGTCATACACACTCACCACGATGTCCACCGATCTCGAATTTTATTATTATTATTATTCCGGTCAATCAAGTGTAATTTATTGTCAATTCTTATTTATTATAATTAAATTACAACGAATGTACCCGATCAACGAAATCGTTGAACACGTGGTCGAACTTAAATTTTACTTTCTCAACTACAAATTTATTTTTACAATCAAATTTTCGCACTTTTAATTTCGTTTCGCTACAAAAGAAATTTTTAATTCGCACTAACTACGTTGTCACAATCACTTTGAATTTAAAATTTAACGCCCGCACTGAATTTACACCTAGTCGGCGAGAGCCGCTAGTTTACAAAAAAAAATATTAGTCGATTCGGACTACAGTCCACTCACCGTTGTAGAAATCGTTGACGAGCAAAGAAATTGGTCGACGATGGCGGTGATGGGCCTCAGGATCGTATTATCTCTCTCTCTCTCTCTCTCTCTCTCTGCACAAAAGCAACTCCTGGTCGACGTTGGCTGTGGAAATGAGTTGATTGGAGGATCAGGTCAGCGAAAATCTCCCTCTGGAAATCCTTTCTGCTTTACTCTGCTCCGTAGTCTATCCAATAACTCCAATTTCTACACAGCTACAAAGCGCACGAAAATCTCTAAGTTGTACTTTTTCAAAGGAATGAGTTAAGCGAGTTTAGTTCCGATCAGGCACGAGGACAGTCATCGAATCCTTGCACGATGGCCGCTTCCTTCGTCTCAAGTCTTTACTTCTTTACTATCTTCTGTCTTCTTTTATGTTCTTCTTAGCCAATTAATAATTACTTTCTAATTTATTAATTTTTCATTGGCTGCTCTCGTTTCCGGTCTTCGAACGCAAGTCTTCGACCTGCGCGCCACCTTTAATAAGAGAGATTCAAGTCTTTTCGTATGTTCTTTCTTCGCTTCCTCTTTTATCTCTCTCGTATATATAAGTTTTGAGAGAGAGAGTACGTACATGTAGAGGCCTTATATGTATAGATATACTATATATATATAGATATGCATGTCTACCGCGTGCCTCTTTAAGCAAAGAGAAGGAAGTGGTAATATCCCTCTCTGCTCTCTCCCCATCTCTTTCTGTTATCTCTTGTCTCTCTCTTTGTGCTGTGCGCGAGAAGACAGCGCGCTATCATTTCTAATTTCTTCTTCTAGCATGCTGATCTTCCTATCTCTTTTCTTCTTCTTGTCTCTTGGGTCTCCCTCTCTTTCTACATCTTCACTTTACCTATGGTCTACGTTAGCAGTACTGGAGCTCACACACACGGTCTGCGAATGTGTGCGTAATGGCTGTCGCGCGTCGTTCTCCTCGTGTGCCGGGAATTTTAAACAAAAAAAAAAATCTTTCTGTTAATAATTCATTATAATTTTTTTTTTAAAGATGCGCCCGGGTCGGTGAGTGCACCGATGGTGTGTCTGAGTATGCTCGCATGGTCGTAAAAATTTTAATTGTTACAAAAAAAAATTTTTTTGGGACGAACCACGTCACAAATGCATGCATCACTTTTTTTGGTGCATTAATCGTAAAACACAGCGCAAGGTGGCGCCGCATCGATATTTATCTTGCATATTCCAAAAATATTGTGCATGCGCGCCACCTTGTAGAGCGTTTCTAAAACGCACTATCTTTTATGGTGCAAAAGTCTCTCGGTGTATGTACAGTTATCAGAGCTTTAGGGCTCACTAAGTATTTGTCTTACCAAAAATTTGAAGCTTTTCATAAAAAATCTAAAAAGCATGCGCATGTAGTTACATCTAGGATAAATATTATTTACACTTTAGCAGTAAAAATTCAACTTGAATTTTGTTTTAGATTAATTTCAAAAAAAGGTTTCAATGATATATTTGATTATTGAAAAATATCTGGAACAATGAATCATTTAAACTCTAATAAATTACAAAGCGAAAGTATTGTATTATCTTATGTAAAAATTAACGGCACATTGTATAAAAAAAAAACATATTTTATTTGTTAACATTGATAAAAAAACGATCCAGTTTTTGGTGTAATTGAAGAGATACTAAAAGAAAAATTTGGAAACGTTACATTTGTTTATAAAGAATGTGAAACTATTGGATTCAATGATCACCTTAGATCTTATTCTTATGCGATAAGAATTTTCAAAAATGTGCCATGTAAATTAAATAGATTTAATGTTGATTGTTTTATAAGACTGATGCAAGCCACAGAACTGCAGATGGAGATCTTGTTATTAGCAAAAGAGATTTAGAATAAATGATTAAAAATAAAATTATGCCAACGTCTTATTAAAGTCACATATAAAAATGTTCTTATTCATTTACTTTTCAAATAATAATTACCTATTTATACAATACATGTACGTAAATTTTTAATAAATTGGATAAAAAAATTCAATATAGTTTAAAACTTTTTATAATAATATTAATAGTGTTAATAAATTAAAAAAATTGTTTATTTAAGATTTATTTATCTAAAGTCTATGTTATGATTGATATATAAATTTAATCAAAATAAATTATGATTAAAAAAAGTATGTTATACTTGAATTTGAATTATTTCATATTAAATTGCAATCTTTTCACATTCGATCTATTAGAATTTCATTTAAATGGATTAATATAGTCCAATCTAACTTCGTATGTTAACTATTATAATATTTAAATTTAGTCAGTTTTTGCATTTTAGTATGTTAAGAGGCGGCCATATCATTCTGTCCTTGTCTAATCTAAATTTTCGTTATTATAAATAAATAAAATATTTTCATAGAAAAGTAAGACAACCGCCCAATAGAGCAAAAGAAAAGCAAACAATTCTTTTCTATGAAAAAATATGAAATTTTGATTATTTTTCGAGTGAAGTCTGAAACGGAAAAAAAATCGAACTTGATTGAGTTGATTGAACTGTTTTTTCGTTTCAGACTTCATTCGAAAAATAATAAAAATTTCATATTTTTTCATAGAAAAGAATCGTTTGCTTGTCTTTTGCTCTATTGGGCGGTTGTCTTACTTTTCTATGAAAATATTTTATTTATTTATAATAACGAAAATTAAGATTAGACAAGGACAGAATGATACGGTCTCCTCTTAATAGTTAACATGCCATATTTAATACAACCAAATTCTTCTCTCATTGTAAGAATATAACCATCTAGAAATATTTCGGAATTTTAAATTGACATCTAAACACTTTAAAAAAATCATCTGGTGTAGTTTCAACCACCGGAAGGTGACTAGATACTCCCAAATCCCATAAAATAATGCTACTACGATATAAAAAAAAAATAATGTCAAAGCCATAGTAAGAATATTTATTCTAATTATAAATATAACCAACTGGAAACGTTTAGAAATCCTGAATTACAATATAAATAGTTTATAAAAATCATCTGGTGTAGTTTGAACTGCTGGAAGGTAACTAGACACATCCAAGTCTAATAAAGTAATGCTCTGTAATAAAAAAAAAGAATAGTTTAAAAACCGCATTACGTATATTTATTATTTTCACGAATATAACCATCTGGAAATCTTTCAAAATCTCAAATTAACATCTAAACAGTTTATAAAAACCATCTGGTGTAGTTTAAACTACCGGAAGGTAACTAGACATACCCAAGTCTGATAAAATAATGCTCTGTGATAAAAAAAAAGAAATAGTTTTAAAGCCGCATTGAGAATATTTATTGTTGTTACAAATACAACCAACTAAAAACGTTTAGTCCTAAATTACAATCTAAATAGTTTATAAAAACCATCTGCTGTAGTTTGAACTGCCGGAAGCTTACTAGACATACCCAAGTCTAATAAAATAATGCTCTTTAATCGAAAAAAAAAAAAAAAATAGTTTGAAGACCGCCTTACGTATATTTATTATTTTTACTAATACAACCATCTAGAAATCTTTAATAATCTTAAATTAACATCTAAACAGTTTATAAAAACCATCTAGTGTAGTTTGAACTACCGGAAGGTGACTAGATATTTCCAAATCCGATAGAATAATGCTACTACGATATAAAAAAAAATAGTTTTAAAGCCGCAGTGAGAATATTTAAGGTTGTTACAAATAAAACCAACTGGAAACGTTTAGGAATCCTAAATTACAATCTAAATAGTATATAAAAACCATCTGGTGTAATTTGAACTACCAGAAGCTTACTAGACATACCCAAGTCTGATATAATAATGCTCTGTGGTCGAAAAAAAAAATAGTTTCGAAGCCGCATTAAGAATATTTATTGTTGTCACAAATTTAACTAACTGGAAACGTTTAGAAATCCTTAATTACAATCTAAATAATTTATTAAAACTATCTGGTGTAGTTTAAACTGCCAGAAGGTTACTAGACACACGCAAGTCTGATAAAACAATGCTCTGTGATCGACAAAAAAATTCATAATTAACTTTAAAATAATACATGAAAATGAGCTTCAACCATCGTGAGCTAAGTAGATTGACCTGAGTGTAATAAAATATGCAATCGTAATCGAACAAAATATCGTTTCAGAGCTAAATTTCTGTAATTTATGAATCTTGCTAATTCAACCAAATGAAAATCAGTAGAAATCTATTATTAAAACTTATATTCATTTATAAAAACGATTCGTCGTAGTTTCAAGCATCCGAAGGGCATGATATTTATTAAATAATCATCATAAAATGCACTTGTGATTGTACAAAAAATGTTTCAAGAGCTGTGTCACGAATACTTATTGCTAACAACATGACGTATATTCGTAACAACCATAAATATACGTGATGCGCCTTCTAAACTTTTTTCATTTCGATCACAGAGCATTATTTTATCAGACTTGCGTGTGTCTCGTTATTTTCCGGCAGTTCAAAATACACTGGATGGTTTTGATGAACTATTAACATTGTGATTTAGGATTCCTAAATGTTTTTAGTTGGTTATATTTGTAACAACAATAAATATTCTCAATGCGGCTTTAAAACTATTTTTTTTTTCAATCACAGAGCATTATTTTATCAGACTTGGGTGTGTCTAGTTACCTTCCGGTAATTCAAACTACACCAGATGGTTTTTATAAACTATTCAAATTGTAATTCAGGATTTCTGAACGTTTTCAGTTGGTTTTATTTGTAACAACAATAAATATTCACACTGCGGCTACGAAACTATTTTTTTTATATCGTAGTAGCAATATTTTATTACTCTAAGGTATGTCTAGTTACCTTCCGGCAGTTCAAACTACATTAGATGGTTCTAATGTACTATTTACATTGTAATTTAGGATTCCTAAACATTTCCAGTTGGTTGTATTTGTAACAACAATAAATATTCTCAATGCGGCTTTGAAACTATTTTTTTTCTCGATCACAGAGCATTATTTCATCAGACTTGGGTATGTCTAGCTACCTTCCGACAATAAAAGCTACACCAGATGGTTTTTATGAACTATTAACAATATGATTCAGGATTTCTAAACGTTTCTAGTTGGTTATATTTGTAAAAACAATAAATATTGTCAATGCGGTTTTAAAACTTTTTTTTTTGATCACAGAACATTCCTTTATCAGACTTGGGTATGTCTAGCTACCATCCGGCAGTTTAAGCTCCACCAGATAGTTTTTGTGAACTATTTGCATTGTAATTTAGGATTCCCAAACGTTTCTAGTTGGTTATATTTGTAACAACAATAAATATTCTCAATGCGGCTTTGAAACTACTTTTTTTTTATCACAAAGCATTATTTTATCAGCCTTGGGTATGTCTACCCATATGGAAAAAATTTTTGGATATAATTGTAAATAACTGTTAATAACTGTAAATAAATGTAAATAAATGTAAATAACTGTAAATAACTGTAGAAAAGTGTTAAAAAATGTGGGAATTGAGACATAAATAATAGTTATTTACAATTATTTAGAATTATTTACTGTTATTTACACTTATTTACAGTTATTAACTTTTATTTACACTTATTAACTGTTATTTACACTTATTTGCAGTTATTTATATTTATTTACAGTTATTTACATTTATTCACTTTTTTCACAATTAATTACAATTATTTACGATTATTTATAGTTTTTTACAATTATTTGCAGTTATTTACATTTTCGAAAATTATCACGAATTCATTCAATAATTTTATATATAGGCGAAAATTTTTTAAAATGTGAATAACTGTAAATAATTGTAAAAAACTATGGAAAATTGTAAATAGTTGTAAATAATTATAAATAACTGTAATTAACTGTAAAAAACTGTAAATAACTGTAAATAACTATAAATAATTGTAAATAATTATTAATAACATTAAATTATTCACTAATTCAAAAATTTTTGAAAATGTAAATAACTGTAAATAATTATGAATAACTGTAAATAATTATGAATAATCGTAAATAATTATAAAAAACTGTAAATAATTGTAAATAATTGTAAATAACTGTAAATAACAGTTAATAACAGTTAATAACTGTAAATAACTGTAAATAATAGTAATTAATAATAAATAATAGTAAATAACTGTAAATAACTATTATTTATGTCTCAATTCCTACATTTTTTAACAGTTATTTACAATTATTTACTATTATTTACAGTTTTTCACATAAATTATTTCTATATGGGTAGTTACGTTCCGGCAGTAAAAACTGCACCAGATACTTTTTATAAACTATTTAGATTGCAATTTAGGATTATTAAACGTTTCCAGTTAGTTGTATTTGTAACAACAATAAATATTCTCAATGCAGCCCTACCAAAAAAAAATCAGTTGATAAATCAGTTGATTTATCAGCTGATAAATCAGTTGATTAATCAGTTGCTGATTTGAGTCGATTTCGTACTTGATTTATCAGTTGATTTATCAATAAACTTTTCAGGTCATTCAATTGATTATCATTCTAATTATAAAAAATAAAATATTTAATATTCATGAGAATATCCAATTATGTATGTTTGTGTACTATACTATCATTTTAATGTACTCCAAATGTTTAGAAGGATTAGAACTTATACAATATGAAATTCCTAGAAAAATGTATGGATGCTGATTACATTTCTGAAGTTATAAATTGTAATGGTTACCTGCTATATTTTTAGCTAAAATTTATTTGGTAACACATTTTAATGAAATTTCATAGACACAAGATATATTCTTAAGATTTTATTTTTTAAATAAAGGATTATTTAAAATTTTTTGAAGCACTAATCATGTTTTGAAGGCTGAAATATAATGTATATTTAAACTTCATGAGCACTGATAATGGTTTTTTTTATTAGATTTATATTTTAATAATTCATTAGACAAGCTTATTTGAACAGATGCAAAGCTGAAGAGTTAAGTAAGTACATTATTAAATAACCTTAAACTTATTGTCTCGTTACATGATTTTTAAATAATTCATTAATGAAAATGAGAATGGAGCAATTACAAGAAAAACAAAAATAAAAAAAAAATTTTAATCGTTATGAAACATTTATTGAAATTTATTTCTAAAAAAACGTTTTTACCACTGTTAAGCAAAACTAGTTCAAATGACATAGAATTTACCTGATTTATTTATTGTAGAATATAATTACGACAAATATTGTAACAAATATTATTTAAACGTGCGAATAACAGTGTGGTATTGGCTCGGTTTTCAGAACTCGTGGCTGGAATTCTCAAGGAACAGGGTTTGCTTACTTTTTAATTTGAAAAGTTTAATGTTTCCAATTTAATAACAATTATAAATACTTGAAATACGAATAAAACCAAAGTTAAAAACAGTATGTGAAAGCCAAGAGGTGGTTATTTCGATGCTCTACACTGAGAAAAAAATTTCATCAGATCAACTGAAATGTTATTGATTTAACAGATCCGCTGTTAATCTGACTGAATTTTTTTGATCCAACAGAATCTGTGCAGTTAAAATAGCCCAATTACGATCGTGCTGCCAATTTAACAGCACGGCTGTTGATATAATTGAATAACAGTTAACATAAAAGAGCGTACGTCAAAATAAAAGATTGACTTACATTTCAACAAAATTTTATGAATTGAATCAATAAAATGTGCATGCTCAAATTAACTGATGAATTATTTCAAAATAAATGTTTAAATTTAATTATATCAACAGCGCGGCTGTTGATATAATTGAATAATAGTTAGAATAAAAAGAACGTAAGTCAAAATAAAAGTGTGACTTACATTTCAACAAAATTTTATAAATTGAACCAATAATACGCACATGCTTAAATTAACTGATGAATTATTTCAAAATAAATGTTTAAATTTAATTATATCAACAGCACGGCTGTTGATATAATTGAATAATAGTTAGAATAAAAAGGACGTAAGTCAAAATAAAATATTTATCATTTATTTCGTTGATATTTTATAAAGATTTTTATGTTATTCACTAAGTATTTTGAAATCTCCCGCTTTTCAATACAGTTACGTTTCGATAGTATAATAATAGATGGCGTATTTCTTGTAACCCGCAAGTGGTAAGACTGTACGTCAGTTAGTATATAAGACCAAATGAATTTCTCCGCTGTATGTATAAATGCGATGCGATGCGTATAGTTAGTTAGCGAGCGATGATAGATTTTATTTGTAAATATCAATAGTGTAATATATAATATATCTAAGGAAATGTAAAAAAATTTCACTTAAGAAACGAATAATGATCATTGTTATATTATAAGTTATGTGTTAATATCTGGAAATTGGAACTCTGTGAGCTGTGAGCTTCAAATAAATGAAAAACTCTTTTATCATCTTTAAAACTTATTTGTTTGATACAATATAATGTAACAGCTATTTTAACTTACTTTGCTGTCAAATTAAAGTTAATTTTAAATTGAATCAATATTACGATTCTATCAAATTAACAGAACTCGTTTGTTAAATGAATAGAATATATCATCGTGATATATTAACAGTAGGATTCGGTTGATACAATCATATTTTTTTCTTAGTGTAATATAACTCAAGTCTATGATTTTGAATTACTATACGGGATGGCTAATTCAATACATACAAGTTACCCACTTACTACTTCTACGGTACTAATAGTTAATCGAAGCCTAATTCAAATGTATGATTTCATAGGGTAATTTCAATTAATAATTTCCCATTATTTCAATAATATTGATGAATATTGAGTATTATATAATATTACTTGTTTAAGAGCAGGTCATGTATCTCCCCTACTGAAAAAAGCCAAGTGATTATTCACTTGATTTATCATCTTATTTATTATATGATTAATCACCTGATAAATCACCTGACTTTATGACATGATCTGACAGGTGAATTAATCAAGTGAAAAATCATGAGATTAATCAGATGAAAAATCAGGTAATAAAATCAAATGAAAAATCAAGTGAAAAATAAAGTTAAAAATCAAGTGATTATTCAGATAAAAAATCAAGTGATTAATGAAGTGAAAAATCAAGTGATTAATCAGATGAAAACTCAGGTAATGAAAGGAAATAAAAAATCAGGTGATTAATCAAGTAAACTATCAAGTGATTATTTAGGTATCATGATTCGTTCTATTGGTTTTGTTTTTATTACCATATATTGTAATATCGAAGTATACCATGGTAATATTGAAGTCTGAAATTTTGGCTTTCTTCATGTGTATATGTGCCCAATATTCCCTAAAATTAATGCAAACTTGGTAAAATGAATATGATAAATGTATCGGCATTGTATATATTCTTATGTATTGTTTTTGCATCTGTTATATAATTCAATGGATGTTGAAAATATTTAAGATTGTTTCTTTGATTTCTGCCATTGAAATCCTCGATTATGGAAACTATGTTATATTGGTCAACTAATAAAAATATAATATAGATACAAACAAAACCAATAGAACGAATCATGATACCTAAATAATCACTTGATAGTTTACTTGATTAATCACCTGATTTTTTATTTCCTTTCATTACCTGAGTTTTCATCTGATTAATCACTTGATTTTTCACTTCATTAATCACTTGATTTTTCATCTGATTAATCACTTGATTTTTAACTTTATTTTTCACTTGATTTTTCATTTGATTTTATTACCTGATTTTTCATTTGATTTTATTACCTGATTTTTCATCTGATTAATCTCATGATTTTTCACTTGATTAATTCACCTGTCATATCATATCATAAAGTCAGGTGATATATCAAGTGATTAATCATATAATAAATAAGATGATAAATCAAGTGATCCCTACTGAAAAAAATCTTGTGGTAACCACATGACATACTATATGGTTTTCACATGGTTACCACATGATTACCACATGTTTACCACATGGTTACCACATATTATTTTGACGGGGTGATCATGTGGTAACCATGTGGGAACCATGTGGTGACCATGTGAAAACCATGTGAGTAAGAAAAAAATAGTTAAAAAAAATATGCAAAATTTATTATTTTACGTAATAAATACTCACCTGCTGTCAAAATCAGCAAACTAAAGAAAATTTTTATGAAAATATAAATATTATTGATTATTATATAATTAAATTTAATATAAATATTTTTATATAATTAAATTTATTTGCGTTTTTCATTGCAACCATAAAAACATCTCTGTTCATTGAATAGAATAGAACGTGAGAAAGCAGGTCGAATGATCGTCGTTTTAGACAAAATTAAACTGTTTATAAACTCTAAAGTCTTTTATTCTTTTCGTGCGCGTTCGCTTGCTATAAGAAAGTCAATAGGTAGAAAGCGGAGCATCCCCCTAACGGTTAATCACCAGTAATATTATATACATGTGTATATTCATATTCAATAACTAACCACTAGGGGGCTACCACTCTTTTTGTGTATTGACTTTCTTATGGCAAGCAAACGCGCACGAAAAGAATAAAAGACTTTAGAGCTTATAAGCAGTTTAATTTATACATGACCTGCTCTTAAACAAGTAATAATACTCAATATTCATCAATATTATTGAAATAATGGGAAATTATTAATTGAAATTACCCTATGAAATCATACATTTGAATTAGGCTTCGATTAACTATTAGTACCGTAGAAGTAGTAAGAGGGTAACTTGTATGTATTGAATTATCCATCGCGTATAGTAATTCAAAATCACAGACTTGAGTTATATTAGAGCATCGAAATAACCACCTCTTGGCTTTTACATACTGTTTTTAACTTTGGTTTTATTCGTATTTCAAGTATTTATAATTGTTATTAAATTGGAAACATTAAACTTTTCAAATTAAAAAGTAAGCAAACCCTGTTCCTTGAGAATTCCAGCCACGAGTTCTGAAAACCGAGCCAATACCACACTGTTATTCGCACGTTTAAATAATATTTGTTACAATATTTGTCGTAATTATATTCTACAATAAATAAATCAGGTAAATTCTATGTCATTTGAACTAGTTTTGCTTAACAGTGGTAAAAACGTTTTTTTAGAAATAAATTTCAATAAATGTTTCATAACGATTAAATTTTTTTTTTTACTTTTGTTTTTCTTGTAATTGTTCCACTCTCATTTTCATTAATGAATTATTTAAAAGTCATGTAACGAGACAATAAGTTTAAGGTTATTTAATAATGTACTTACTTAACTCTTCAGCTTTGCATCTGTTCAAATAAGCTTGTCTAATGAATTATTAAAATATAAATCTAATAAAAAAAACCATTATCAGTGCTCATGAAGTTTAAATATACATTATATTTCAGCCTTCAAAACATGATTAGTGCTTCAAAAAATTTTAAATAATCCGTTATTTAAAAAATAAAATCTTAAGAATATATCTTGTGTCTATGAAATTTCATTAAAATGTGTTACCAAATAAATTTTAGCTAAAAATATAGCAGGTAACCATTACAATTTATAACTTCAGAAATGTAATCAGCACCCATACATTTTTCTAGGAATTTTATATTGTATAAGTTCTAATCCTTCTAAACATTTGGAGTACATTAAAATGATAGTATAGTACACAAACATACATAATTGCACTGAGAGAAAATTCATGCTAATAGAGCATGCGAACTGCCATCTATGCGAGCATATAAAACATTGATACTGTGGGCACACAGACATAGAGTATGTATGTATGAATGAGATATAAATGTAAGCGTCACGCGCAACCTGCGGTGCGCAAGTAAGCGACTAGAAACGTAACCTATGTGTTACACGAGAGATACGAAGTGAGGCAGAGCGTTCTCAACTTCGGAATAGATAAGTATTCTCTCTTCGCTTCCCAGCTTCTCCGTAGTTCAGGGAAATACAGTGGTGACCCCGACAGCCGTTCGGGAAGACGAGGACAGCGCAGCGCAGCTAGCAGCGAAAGTCCGGTGCAGGAAGCCAAGGAAGGCCAGCACGGCGTCGCGAGCAAAGGCGGCCATTTTGTGAACGCGAGGATTTCATCATAAAGGTTAGACTTATGATTTCTCGCGTCGCGCTGAGTAGAATACTTAATATTTAAAGAAAAATTTTTTGTTACAAAGAAATTGTTAATCGATATATGTAATTAATTTCCTTTTCTTCTTTCTAGTGAGATACTCTGTGCGGGAGAGTAGTTACTAACATTATATATATTAAGTAAATTTGCCGAAAATAGCGTATATATACATATTTAATACTAACAAACATTATAAATAATATCTAAGACGCACAGTTAGTGAGAAGCTGGCTTCTTCGAGCTACACGTGCGAATAAAATATTTTTGTTGTTGCTTTGTGATAGGGCAATTATGGGTTTGACGAGGTTTAGAAATGTGTAACCAACTCATTGAATTTGTTCATCTACTTGGGCACAAATCGAGGCCTTGCCAATTACCTATGGTTGTATGCCTTGTAGCATTTATATTCAGTTTAATGTATTGAAATGCGCGTGTAGACTGGGGGGAGTATAGGAGAATTATCTCTCTCAAAAGACAATAATGTTTCTTTAAAACAGTTAAAATATTAACCAAAAAAAAAAGAGAAATAAAAAGA
The DNA here is from genome assembly GCA_017163975.1 of Anastatus disparis. Taxonomy (NCBI): domain Eukaryota; kingdom Metazoa; phylum Arthropoda; class Insecta; order Hymenoptera; family Eupelmidae; genus Anastatus; species Anastatus disparis. The sequence continues at coordinate 732,241 of JAFFSR010000066.1, forward strand.
GTAAAGGTTAAAACTGTGCGCAAAAAGAAAAATATATATATGTATACATAGAAAAAGGCAAAACAGGAAAAAAGAAAGACGAAAAATAGTACTCGATTGTGCGGGAAATCGCGAGAAAAATCACAGAAACGCGTAGAAAATTCGCGAAACCGTTAGAAAAGTAAACCAACGCGACGGTTAAATTCGAAGTGATTAGAGGTTGAATGTTGTGTGCGCGTGAAAAATAACAAATCGTGTAAGTAATTTATAAATGGCGAACGGAAAAATGGTTTTAGTAAGGTCGAAGAGAAAAACAAATGAATTTTGCTGGCATGTTTGGGTCGAGGTATAACCTCTGAGAGAACACATCTACTCATTACATTTGTGTATCTCCTAGATTGTTCTCGAAGGGGTATGCGGAGGTCACGCATGCTAGTGAATCGCGAAATAAAATAAAGTTAATTTTGTTTGTATATTGCGCACACAATACAAAATATTTTAAAGTTCGGACGATGGAGGGCATGAATTGTAAATAGTTAACGGCGTAATTTTGTGTATGTTTTTGTTTCGCGTAGGCTCTATACACCTATTGCGAGTGACCCTGAACGGTAATTTTAAACAATAATTGTTTATTTATGTGCGTATTTTCGTGTTTAATTATTTGATTGTTAATGTAACGTAATTTATTAATTAATTTATTTATTATAGTGTCGTATTAATTTATTTATTATAGTGTTGTATTAATTTATTTATTTCGTGTATTTAATTGTTCATACAATCTAGTCCATATAAGACTGATTGATATCATCAGGGTTGGTTAATATATACGGCGTAGACTTACCATTGATTAATAGTACATAACCTCTGATCACAAAATGGCAACCGGCGGTATGCCCACGAATAGTATGATGGATAACGAAATAGAAAAGATTTTTTTTACTGTACCGAGCAGTACGCCGAAAGATAATGAAAAAAGAAACGAACGCGACGCGTATAGAAATCAAATTGATAATAATAGAATGCTCGGTAGTCAGGAAATTAGCAATTATAGCAATGCGTTAAGAGCTAGCGAGGCTCAAAGAATAGAGGATTTTTACAAAAATCAGATGTTGGAAATGAAAAAAAATTACGAGACGGAATTAGGAGTTTTAATTAAAAGAATAGAATCATTAGAGGTTAACCGAGATAGACAAGATGATAGATTAGGAGCGCGGGGTGCGCGCAATCGCGAGCAAATACCGGCACGCGTTGAGCAGAATAATTTTAATATCGCGCAATGGCAGAACCGGAACGAACAACAGGGTAACGTTTTAGTACCGAATAACTTTATGCAGATCCGAAAAATTAATTTTCCCTTCTGGAAGCATGACCCGGAAACATGGTTCGACTTGTTCGAAACGCAAGCTAAGCTGCAAAACGTCACGGACGAGAGCGTGGCGTTCGTGTTACTCGTAAACAATTTGGATAAAGACATAAGTCGCGAAACATCAAGTTTAATAAAAACATTGAAACCGGGTAACAGATATAACGGCTTAAGAAAATATCTTATAGATACGTACGGTCAGTCCCAGGAGGAGAGATTTAATAAGTTATTCAGGAAATGCCGGGCGCAGGGAGAAAAACCGTCCGATTTTTTAAGAGAAATGATTGACGTGGCCGGTGAAAATATAAAAAGAGAAACTATTTTAAAAGCGTGGAAATATAATCTACCGCCAAGTATTAAATCGCATCTTGTGGGAGAAATAAATTTATCGAACGAAGAAACCGTGGTAAAGAATGCGGACGAATTATATAAAAACAAGTGCGAAGAAGAGGTCGGTAAGACAGTGAGCATTAACACGGTAAATCAGGATACGGTAAATAAAAATGAATGCAATGAACCACGCGTAGGTAACGTAGAGATCGACGCACATATCGAGGCTATTATCAAGAAGACGCTCGATAAAGTAGGAAACGGATCTAGAAACGATAGAAGATCGCGATCTAGCAATTATCAGAATAATAGAACGAAACGCTATTGTAGATATCACGCTCAATATGGAATAAAAGCATATAGGTGTGAACAACCATGCGATTGGACTGACTTTGATAGAAGGCATGAGTCTGTTCCGCCTAAGCATAGATCGAAATCGCCTGCTCGAGGCATAGAAAGGAGAAATAGCGTTAGAAATGATAAACGACGGACGTCTAACGGTAGAAACCTTAGTAAAGAAAAAACGCATTTAAACTCCCAATCCGGCGGGTAGAGGGGGCAACCTCGTCGGACACAGAGAGCATACGCCTCCACGTTATTGACAAAGCAGCGGAAGAAGCATTTTTAGTGGATACGGGTGCGGAAGTATCATTAGTTCCAAAAAGAAAAAATAGTAAAAAAAAAGCAACGCATGTAAAATTATACGCAGCATTTAATACACAAATAGATACGTACGGAATCGTTTATAGGGAATTAGACTTCGGGTTTAAGAACAAGATCAAATGGACATTCATCGTTGCAGATGTACCATATGCGATCTTAGGCGGCGACGTCATCAAGCACTATCATTTGCTTCCAGATCTAATCCGAACCGACCGGAAGCTGGTAGATGCAGAGACTGGTGAGTCGGTCGCAGGCATCACTAAGAAAGTAGCATACATTCAGGTGTCATTAATTGACCCGGAGAATAGATACGCCGATGTAATAAAAAAATTCCCATCCGTCATAGGGCTTGAAAAGCATAAAACAAAAAGAAATATAGATGTGTATCACCATATTAAAACAATAGGACCACCAGTCGCACAGAAACCACGGCGTCTGGCGCCTGATAGGCTACAAGCAGCCAAAAGGAAGTTTGAGAGATGGTGTAAGGAAGGCGTTTGCCAACCTTCGAAAAGCCCTTGGGCTACATCTATCCATATGGTTCCCAAAAAGAATGGTGAGTGGAGGATATATGGTGATTATAGGAGGTTGAATACGGTCACAGTACCGGATAAATACCCAATCCCTAACCTTCACGACTTCGCGTCGAATCTAGAAACTAAAACTATTTTTTCCGCACTCGATTTAGAAAAAGCATTTCTACAAATACCAATATACCCGGATGATGTACCAAAGACGGCTGTAACAACTCCATTCGGACTTTACGAGTTCCTAGTGATGACGTTCGGATTTAGGAATGCTGCCCAAACATTCCAGCGATACATAAACCAGGCCGTGGGTGACCTGGACTTTGTGTTCGCATTCGTAGATGATATCTTGGTTGCATCTTCATCAGACGAGGAGCACCAAGAACATCTTAAGATCGTCCTAGAGAGGTTGGAGAAGTTCCACCTCAAATTGAACATCGAAAAGTGTCAGTTTAAAGTGTCATTTGATCGACAGAAACGGATTCAAACCAGATCCGTCTAACGTCGAAGCTATAAGAGCCTTTAAGAAGCCCAAGACTCGATTCTTGGGAACGGTAAACTTTTACAGGAAAAGCTTGCCAAAAGCCGCCGAAGTGCAGAGACATCTAGTTGCTATGATTAAGGATACAAAGAAGAAAGATAAACGGTCTGTGGAATGGACCGCAGATACAGAACGATCTTTCAAGACTATTAAAGAAGAATAAGCGAATATAGCTTACCTCGCGTTTCCGTCTAAAAATGCAGAAGTTAGGTTAGTTACAGACGCGTCAAATTTCGCGATGGGCGCAACGTTAGAGCAGAAAGTAGATAACTCGTGGAAACCACTAGCATTTTTTTCAAAAAAATTCACGCCCGCACAATCCAGATACTCTACGTACGATCGCGAATTAATGGCCATTTATGAAGCCATCAGATATTTCAACTACTACTTGGAGGGTAGAACATTCAAAGTATATACTGACCATGAACCGTTGACTCATGCGTTAAATAAAGGTTTAGATAGCTGCACCGCGTTACAAGCAAGAAAATTAGCATACATCGCGGAATTTAATGTAGAAATCTGTTACTTACCAGGCGAAAATAGCGTAGTAGCAGACGCGCTATCAAGAGTCGACGATTTCAGGTTTCCGACAATATTCTCATTAGATAAGATAGCAAAAAAACAGGTGGAAGATCAACAGCTGCAGGAGATCATAAATAACCCGCAGCATCAATTAAAACTGGTTAAGTTGCAATATGGTGTAGAAAATACGCCATTTTATTGCGAAATCGCGCAAGACGTGCTCAGGCCGTATGTGCCAGAGATACTGAGAGCAGTCATCTTTGAACTCTTTCACAATAAAGCACATCCATCTGCTCGATCAACGAGTAAGATGATTAGAAAGCAATATGTGTGGCCGAACATGAACAGGCAAATAACATCTTGGTGCAGAGCATGCATGGAATGCCAAAGATCCAAGGTTACTAGGGAAAACAAGTTTTTACCTATGAAGTTTAACGAGCCTGATGCGAGGTTCGCTCACGTTCATGTTGACTTGGTAGGTCCGTTGCCATTTAGCGATGGTTACAAATATCTTGTGGCCATGAAAGATAGGTATACTAGGTGGCCGGAGGCGGTGCCCGTTTACGACGCATCGGCTCCCACTGTCGCACGCGCTTTTTATGACACGTGGGTGTCACGCTTCGGTGTACCTGTCATCATAACAACGGATCAAGGCAGGCAGTTTGAGTCCAGCATGTTCTTAGAATTGCTGCAACTTATAGGTTGTAAAAGGGTGCGCACAACAGCGTATCATCCTGCTGCAAACGGTATGGTGGAGCGATGGCACCGTGACCTTAAGGCGGCACTTATGTGTCATATCGAAGGACGCGAATGGACTAGAGTCCTTTCCACAGTTTTATTAGGATTGAGAACGCGCCTAAGGAAAGACACGGAGGCCAGTCCAACTGAGTTCTTATACGGAACGACATTGGCCATACCGGGAGATATGTGTGAGTTCAGAGACACAGATGTGCGAGATCATGCGATGTTCCTATCGGAATTTAAGGAATATATGAGAGAGGTTAGGCCGGTGCCGATAAGCCATAATCATGCACTGAAAGCATTCGTCTATAAAGACTTACAGAACTGCACTCATGTGTTAGAGAGAATAAAGGCAGTGAAACCACCTCTCATTCACCCGTACACAGGGCCATTTAAGGTAATATCGAGACACGATAATGGTCGAAATGATGTGATAAGAAAGGGAGATAAAGATGTTACGGTGAACGTCGAAAGGCTTAAACCAGCATACCTTTTAGCAAGCGAGATAGAAGATAGTGCAACAGAGGAGAATCAAACCCAAAATGTCAGTATGGAACCAAGTAGTAGTGGTAATAATGGAGCAAATAATGAAAGCAACGATCAACAGACTGACGATACTTACACAGTAAGCGAAGAAAATACAGTAGTAGTTGAAGCACAGATCCATGAGGAGGCTCCACCCGCAATAGCAGAAAATTATGATGCACTGGAGGAAGAAAATCATGCACAAGAGATAGTCAATGAGGAGGTGAATACGAACGACGAGTTAGATAATAACGAGAATGACGTACCTAACGAAAGGTATTATGACAACACGGGTAGCGTTAGCAACCCGTCCAACATGACGAATAGTAGGTAAACGGTGTTAAAAAACAATAAATTAAGTTCAAACGTAGTACAAAATGATGGTGATATAGAAAAAAATAGAAAGAGAGAGAAATTCGTTCCAAATATTTTAAGGCAAAGAAATATAAATAGTATTTTAATACGAGAAAATGTAAGTAGGAGTAATAAAAAGCGTAACGTGGACGTAATAAAAGTTAGATTTTGTACACCAGTTTCTCACTATAAAATAAAATGTCATTAGTTGTAAGTTTTTGTAGCGAAATTGTATTAATAATGTATTTCTTTTGTTATATATAGGTGAAGCTGATTGGGCTCTCCTCTGATATTTGTATCGCTAAAGAGTTCCGTTAGCCTAACCAAGATGTTTTTCCTGGAAGAATTGGCCAGAGGCCCATTGTATAAGATTTTTGTTATTGTTGTAACTGACGTTTGTGTAATATGGTACACATGAATTGTTAAATGTTAAATTTGATTTACGAAACTATTATTTATAAAATATAAAAATTGTTATTTAGTATATATTATTAAGGAAAATAAAAATGCAATATGTCAAATAAGCATGGATTCAACGAGATGATTACAAGTGAATGTATGCCAGGGTGTAAAAGTACCGGAGAGCGAGTAAAAAAAAAAAGAAGTTGCTTACATACATAATAATGTAATATAAAACTCAAGAAAATATGTAATAAAAGTGTAAAAATGTAAATAATTTAGATTATATGTGCAAAGATGTAAATAATTTAGGTTATATGTGTATTGAGTATAAGCATGTGTGAGAGTAAATGCATAAGTGCATACAAATGTAAGATCGTATGAGCGAGAGTAATCGCATAAGAATAAATGCATGTAAAGAGTAATTGCTTAAGTAATTATGTAACATGTAACACTATTAAAATATCAAAAGTCGCAATTATGTAAAAAGAAATTATATGTAAATAAGTACCCACTGATTATGTAAAAATATGCATATATTTTTTACGGTAAATAACCATAGGTGGTTATTTAGGGGGGAGTACTGTGGGCACACAGACATAGAGTATGTATGTATGAATGAGATATAAATGTAAGCGTCACGCGCAACCTGCGGTGCGCAAGTAAGCGACTAGAAACGTAACCTATGTGTTACACGAGAGATACGAAATGAGGCAGAGCGTTCTCAACTTCGGAATAGATAAGTATTCTCTCTTCGCTTCCCAGCTTCTCCGTAGTTCAGGGAACTACAATACAAATATGACAGGCGTGAGAAGCTCTATTAGTATTGGATTACCTTATACTAAAAAAGATGGTATGGAGAGTAACTAAAGCATGAACGGCATTCACTGATGACTCACGTGGTATACTTCGATGGCTCCCCACTCTCATATCCTTTGTTTGCTTGAGTTGCCTCCTCTTTTGGGTAGCGACGCGAGCAAACACGGCTGGTCTATATCCAAAATCATGTCGCAAATTTCGTAAACGTATTTTCGTTGCGTGAATCTTTTTTTTTCTTTTCTTTTCTTTTTTTATGAGGGAAGGGACATTATAAATATAATCTGTTAAACTTTATAACTATCAATAATTAATTTTTAATTTAAAATTTAATTATTTTAAACAGCTGGGGGCAGATGAGCATGTACGATTTTACGCCAGAGATGTTTCGAAGTAGCGTTGGTCTAGTGCGTAGCTTTCGTGCTTTCCATTTGGAGTACGCGTGTTCAACTCTCGGCTAGGGTCACTTTTTAAAAATTTTTTTTCTATTGTTTTAATATGTTTTATTCCTTTTTATATTTATTTTTTTTTAGATTTTGTATTTTTTTAATAATTTTAAAATTTAATTTTTCACAAGTACGCTCGTTTTTTTCAGTGAAAATTTTTTAAAAATAACTTATTCTTTATAGGTAGTAATTACAAATATTGATAAGTAAATAATAGTGATGTTTATTTTATAATAGTATTGTTTAATTTATTTATAATTAAGTTTATAAAATTTACAATAAATTACAATAAATAAATAAAACTAAGGTATTATTATTTATGTTATAATATATATTGTATATTGAAATATGTTTATAAAGACAAAATTGAACTATAGTATTGTAAACATCACTATTATTTATTAATATTTTAAATTATTTTCTATATGAAATAATTTATTTAAAAATATTAATAAAAAAAACGAGCATACTTCAAGTAACTTGTGAAAAAATAGATTTTAAAATTAATAAAAAAATAGAAAATAAAAAAAATATAAATAAACAAAAGCAATAAAAACTATTGAAATAATAAAAAAAAAGTTTAGAAAAAGTGGTTCTAACCAAGAGTTGAACTCGCGTACTCAAAAGGAAAAGCGCGAACGTTACGCGCTAGACCAACGCTACTTCGAAATATCTCTGGCGTAAAATCGTACATGCTCATCTGCCCCCCAGCAGTTAAAAATAATTAAATTTTAAGTTAAAAATTAATTATTTAAAGTTAAAAAGTTTAACAGGTTATATTTATAACGTATCTCTCTTCATAAAAAAAGAAAAGAAAAGAAATAAAAGATTCACGCTACGAAAATACGTTAACGAAATTTGCAACATGATTTCGGATATAGACCAGCCGTGTTTGCTCGCGTCGCCACCCAAAAGAGGAGGCGACTTGAGCAATAGAAGAATGCCATAGTTAGCAGTAAAGAAAGAATAGTGGACAAGCCACGTTTACTTCCTTCACGTCCCATGAGAGGATACAGCGCGAGCTATCGAAGGATATTAGAGTGGGGAGTTACTAAAGCATGTAAACAAACAGTTTTTGGATAGCACAAACCTCGTAAGAGTAGATGGCGCTGTTATGAAAGCATAGGATATTACTTACTAACTTTGGATACGTAAACTAAATGCTCTATTGGCATAAATTTTCTCTCAGTGTGGATATACTTATGAATATTAAATATTTTATTTTTTATAATTAAAATGATAATCAATTGAATGACCTGAAAAGTTTATTGATAAATCAACTGATAAATCAACTGATAAATAAACTGATAAATCAACTGATAAATCAAGTGCGAAATCGACTCAAATCATCAACTGATTAATCAACTGATTTATCAACTGATTTTTTTCGGTAGGGTAGCTTTAAAACTATTTCTTTTTTTGATTACTGAGCATTTTTTTATTATACTTGGGTATGTCTAGTGATCCTCCGGTAGTTCAAACTACTCCAGATATTTTTTATAAACTATTTAGATTGTAATTTAGGATTCCTAAATGTTCCAATAAGGTTTTATTTGTAACAACAATCAATATTCTTATTGCGACTTTGAAACTATTTTTTTATATTGTAGTAGCATTATTTTAACAGACTTGGGTATGTCTTGTTACCTTCCCACAATTCAAGGACCCTAAATGGTTTTGATAAACTATCTGCATTGTAATTTAGAATTTCCTTACGTTTCCAGTTGGTTATATTTGTAACAACAACAAATATTCTTAATGCGACTTTAAAACTATTGTTTTTTATATCGTAGTAGCATTATTTTATCAGACTTGGGCATGCCTAGTTACCTTCCGTCAGTTCAAACTACACCAGATGGTTTTTTTGAACTATTTGCATTGTAATTTAGGATTCCCAAACGTTTCTAGTTGGTTTTATTTGTTACAAAAATAAATATTCTTACTGCGGCTATGAAACTAATTCTTTTTATATCGTAGTATTATTATTTTATCAGACTTAAGTGTGTCTAGTTACCTTCTGGTAGTTCAAACTACACCAGATGGTTTTTATAAACTATTCAAATTGTAATTTAGGATTTCTGAACGTTTATAGTTGGTTTTATTTGTAACAACAATAAATATTCACACTGCGACTACGAAACTATTTTTTTTATATCGTAGTAGCATTATTTTATTACATTTGGGTATGTCTAGTTACCTTCCGGTAGTTCAACTACAATAAATGGTTTTAATTAACTATTTTCATTGTAATTTAGGATTCTTAAAAGTTTCCAATTGGTTTTATTCATAACAACAATAAATATTCTCACTGCGACTATGAAACTATTTTTTTTTATATCGTAGTAGCATTACATTAGCAGACCTGGGGATGTCTAGTTACCTTCAGGCAGTTCAGACTACATCAGATGGTTTTTGTAAACTATTTATATTGTCATTTAGGATTCTTAAACGTCTTCAGTTGGTTATATTCGTAACGACAATAAATATTCTCAATGCAGCTTTGAAACTATTTTTTCCTTGACAACAGAGCATTATTTCATCAGACTTGGGTATCTTTAGTTACCTTCCGGCAGTTCAAACTACACCAGATCGTTTACATAAACTATTTAGATCGTAATTCAGGATTCCTAAAGGTTTCTAGTTGGTTTTATTCGTAACAACAATGAATATTCTCACTGCGGCTTCGAAACTATTTTTTTTATATTGTAGTAGCATTATTCTATCAGATTTGGGAGTATCTAGTCACCTTCTGGTGGTTCAAACTACACCAGATGGTTTTTATAAATTGTTTGAATGTTGATTTATGATTTTGAAAGATATCCAGATGGTTATATTAGTAAAAATAATAAAAATACGTAATACTGTTTTTAAACATTTTTTTTTTTCATCACAGAGCATTATTTCATCATACTTCTGTTTGTCTAGTTACCTTCTGGCAGTTTAAACTATACTAGATGGTTTTTATAAATTATTTGCATTGTAGTTTAGGATTCCTAAATGTTTCCAGTTGGTTGTATTTGTAACAACTAACTTGTATTTGTAAATATTCTCACTGCTGTTTTGAAACTATTTTTTTTTTATCACAGAGCATTTTTTTATCATACTTGGGTATGTCTAGTTACCTTACGGCAGTTCAAACTCCAATAGATGGTTTTTATAAACTATTTAGATTGTTATTCAGGATTCCTAAACGTTTCTAGTTGGTTTTATTCGTTATAACAATAAATATTCTCACTGCGGCTTTAAAACTATTTTTCTTATATTGTAGTAGCTTTATTTTATTGGATTTGTGAGTATCTCGTAACCTTCCGGTGGTTCAAACTACAATAGATGATTTTTATAAATTGTTTAGATGTTAATTAAACATTTTAGAAGATTACCAGATGGTTATATCAGTAAAAATAATAAATATACGTAATGCGGTTTTTAAACTTTTTTTTTTATCACAGAGCATTATTTCATTAGACTTGTGTATGTCTAGTTACCTTCCGGCAGCTGAAACTACACAAGTTAGTATTCACCAATTCTAAAATTTTTGAAAATGTGAGTAACTGTTAATAAATGTGAATAAATGTGAATAACTATAAATAATTATTAATAATCATGACTTTCAGTTAATAATGATTATTTAGCGTTCATAACTATTATTAACTATTATTAATTGTTATTAACTGTTTTTTACTGTTATTAATTCTTATTAATGTCTCAGTTGCGATAGTTTATTACAATTATTAATAGTTATTCACAATTTCTCACAAATATTATTTTCATATGGGTATTTAGATTGTAATTTAGGATCCCTAAACGATTTCAGCTAGTTTTATTCGTAACAAAAATAAATACTCTCACTGCGGCTTCAAATATATTTTTTTTATGTTGTAGTGGCATTATTTTATCGGATTTGGGAGTATTTAGTCACCTTCCGGTGGTTGAAACTACACTAAATGGTTTTAATAAACTGTTCAAATGTTGATTTATGATTTTGAAAGATATTTAGATGGTTATATTAGTAAAAATAATAAATGTACGTAATACGGTTTTTAAACTTTTTCTTTTCGATTACAGAGCATTATTTTATTATACTTTTGTGTGTCTAGTTACCTTCTGGTAGTTCAGACTACACCAGATGGTTTTTATAAACTCTTTACATTATAATTGAGGATTCCTAGACGTTTTCAGTTGGTTATATTGGTAACAATGATAAATATTTTTTCTGCAACTTTGAAATTTTTTTTGTTTATATCATAGTAGCATTATTTTAGCAGATTTGTGAGTATCTAGTCACCTTTTGGTGGTTTAAACTACACCAGATGATTTTCACACAGTGTTCAGATGTCAATTTAAAATTCCAAAATATTTTCAGATGCTTATATTCGTAACAACAATAAATATACGTAATGCGGCTTTTAAACTCTTTTTATTTCGATTACACAAGAATTATTTATCATACGCGATAAATATAGTTTATCGCGTATGATAAATAATTATCTATATAGTTGCCTATTAAGATAATTAATAGTTGCCTTCTATATAGTTGCCTCCCGGTTATTGATACTACATCAGATCTTTTTTTTATATTAATTCAATTGTTAATAAAGGATTTACAACCATTAGCAGTTGGTCATATCAATAAAAGTAAGAATGATTTAGATTTTCGTATTTGAATAATTTTTTTGTTATATACCAACATGATTTAATCGAAGTCGGGCCGGTTTTACATTATTCCGGTAATAGAAAACGGCCGAAATAATTATTAATCATAAATTAAATGTTAATTTAGTAATTCTATTCATTGCCGGCTGGTTATTTTCATTTAATCATAAAATTCTTTCACTTTTGTATATTTACCATATTTTCGTATATATACACAGAAGTATGTTGTTAATCTCAGGTCATTATATTTACCTTCTGGTAATCCGAAGTGGTTCAAATTTTGTTTACGATCATTTTTAGAGTTAAAATGATTATTTAAGTCATTTTGAAGTGGTTTAAATAAAAAAAAAATTTATTTTAATAGTGTTGGATCTGGACGTTGGAAACTTCAGGCTCATGTACGAGTGGCGGGACAGAAATGTAGTCTGTGGCTGGATCCGGCAACAGGTAGTGTGAAAAAGGCAACCAAATCCCCAGCGAGTGCCAAGGTATGATTACATTTTTCTAATAATTATCAATTAATATCAATTTTTTCTCTAGCACATAGTAATAATTTTCTGGTTGATAATTTTTTCTCTTTTACTATCTGTACCGTTCACTTGTAGTTCACTCTCCGAAGAAAGGGGGGGGGGAGTGTGCGACGAGAATACACACTCGCGCAATTCGAATTTCCCGCCTAACGACAAGGCTACTAGAGAACTGCAGTTCTGAGCTCAGCCGCTAGGTGGCAACCCTGAACGTCGTTACGCGCAATAAGAAAAACGAGGCTCGCGTATATGAGAAGCCGAGAAGCTAACCAGAGCAAAGCAGTGTAGACTACGGTCTCCCCTCTCTCTTTACCTAAGTGAGCACACAAGGCTTAGAGAGAGTAAGACTGACTGCCTTGGCTCGTGAAACACCACAGCTAAGGCAGAGCTTCTTTCTCTTGCACTTGAGGGTAGACCAAGTGCACACACAAGTCTACTCTACAGTGCATACGCTGGTAGTATTAGAAATACGTCGAGTGAGCACACAGGCGTAAATCTATGCTACCTAGAGCTCACACTCGCAACCTTTTTGCCGCCGCAATGTTAACTTTGCGCCGCTGAATTTAAGGTTGATGTCCACCCAAAATCTGATATTCTATTTCACATTTTCGCCAATAGCTTAATTTAGGGTATCGTCCACCCATAGCTTGTAGCGTCCGCGTTCACGTAAATCATAGAATAAATTAAGGGTGTCGTCCACCCATTACATTTTTGTGTTAGTTAAAGGACTCTGTCCGACCGCCGCGTAGTTATTAAGATTTTAGAATAAGTTAAGGGTGTCGGTCACCCATTGTCTTCACATCACTTAAGGGCTCCGCACACCTATAAAGATTAGTAATTTAGATAATCAAGGGAGCCGGCTACTTATTATTGCCGTAGTGTTAAGTATTGCGATATTAGGTGCCATTTGCCTATCAGTATTATAATTATTTAGCTAATAATCTTTTGTCTCTTTTTGCTTATTGTTGCAGGTAGAAGCCGCCGGTACAAAATTAGGCCGTCCAGGCCAAAGAATCTTTTAGTTGAGTATAAACTATTATTTAGATTCATTCAAAGATTTATTAATTGATGTAATCATTCTTTTATTAAATAGCCGTCAAGTGGCCAAGACAAATAAAAATCTAATTACTTTGTTAATTATATTTTCATTTAAGGTTAGGTTAGTTCACTTATATTATATAGAATAGTAGGTTTAGTTTTGATTAACAATTTATTATTATTTCACTATTGTATTCATCGTTGTAAATGAGTTTAACGAGTACAACAAAGCCAAGGTACTCCCTAGCATAACCAATCGTGTTCAACCCGGTTACTTTTCTTCATCTTCCACCGCCCAACCCTTCCAACTCCTGCCAATCTTATCCTGGTTACTCACTGAAGCGTCCAGAAACAGGAGATAACACGTATTTCCCCCCTCCCGAAAGGGAAAAACGTTACAACATACGTGCTTCTTTGAAATATACGTACGCACATACACACACATACATACACACACACACGTACACATACACAATATCCGTCTCTCTATCTCCGCCTCTCCGTCTACGTCTGTCTGTTTCAGTCTCTTCGTCCCTCCGTCTCTGTCTTTCTGCCTCTCCATCTTTGTTTCTCTGCCTCTCCGTCTCCGTCGCTCCACCTAGCCGTCACCGTCTCTCCATCACCGTCTCCGTCTCTTTGTCTCCATTTCTCCTTCTTCGTCTGTCTATCTCCGTCTGTCCGTTTTTATCTCTCCATCTCCGTCCCTCAGTCTTCGTCTTTCCATCACCGTTACTCCTTCTCCGCCTTTGTCTCTCTGTCTCTCCGTCTTTCTGTCTCCGTCTTTCCGTCTCCCTCTCTTTGTCTCCATTTTTCCGACTTCGTCTGTCTGTCTCCATCTGTCTGTTTTCATCTCTTCGTCTCCGACCCTCCGTCTACGTCTCTCTGTCTCTGTTTCTTCGTCTCTCTGTCTCCGTTTCTCCGTCTCTCCGTCTCTCCGTCTTTGTCTCTCTGTCTCCATCTCCCCGTTTCTTTGTCTCCGTCTCTCCATCTACTTATCCTTGTCTCCATATCTCCACCTCCGTCTGTCTGTGTCCTTCACTCCGTCTCTGTTTTCGTCTTTCCGTCACCGTCTCTCCGTCTCTATTTCTCCGTCCCCGTCTCTCTATCTCTCTGTCTCCGTCTCTCCGTCTCTACGTCTCTCCGTTTCCGTCTCCGTCTCTTCGTCTCTCCATCTCCGTTTTTCCAACTCCTTTCCTCTGTCACTATCTCTCTGTTTTCGTCTCCGTTCTTTCGCTTCTGTTTCACCGTCTCCGTCTCTTCATCATCGTTCTTCCGTCTTTGTCTCTTTGTCTCAGCACTGGGAATAGCAATCGTGAATTCTCAATTACACAACGCTTACAATAGCAGCCGCGTTTTTTCAACCATACAGCGCTCAAAATAGCAGCCGCGAATTTGTTACTACACAGCGCTTAAAATAGTATTTGTGAATTTTTAATTACACAGCGCTTACAATAGCAGCCGCAATATTGTTATTACACAGCGCTTAAAATAGTTGTTGTGTTTTTTAACTACACAGCACTTTCAATGGCAGTCATGATTTTTTTAACTACATAGTATTCAAAAAAGCAATCACGTTTTTTCAATGGCACAAAACTAAAAATAGCAGCCGTGTTTTATAACTACACAGTGCTAAGCTCTACCTTATAATTTTTAATTTTTTTATATTTAATATTATAATAGAGTTTCAAATATGTTTTTTTTTCTTATTCATTATATTTTATTTTCGTATTGTGGTCTTATATTATTTCTTTGTAAACGATGTTTTTAGGATAGACCATTTCATCTTTAACTTTACTAGATTTTTCTGTTAATAATATTCTCAATTATTTTTTATTAGTTGTCCTTGAAAGTGTCACGTATAACTGCCCATGACTAAAAATTGGTGTTGGTAAATAGATTCCGATTTTTTTAAATGATCGTCCTTGCGACTTATTAATAGTCATTGCATGAGCAAGTTTTAGAGAAAATTGTTTTCTGATCATCTGGAATGGCAGTTCATCTTTTGCTGATAAAGTCATACGTGGTAAGAATAAAGTGCTCCTTTTTTTCCTGTTAATATATGTGCAACAATAGTAAATTGTTTTATTTTCGTTACGAAGTCCTTCATTCAAATTAACACTTCTTAGAAGCATTACTATAGCTCCTTTTCTAATTGCAATCTATGTGCAGGTAAACCGTTGGGCGTTAATGAATTTAAAAATTCTTTTCGCAAAATTGCGTCTAAACTTTCGTCACTTACATCTTTTACAGAGTCAATGCTGAAGTACGCTATTACTGGTTCATTTATTTTTTATAAAATTTTTTCATTCATTTCTGTTACATCTACGTTTTTCGGTGCTAATATAATATTTTCGTAATAGTCACAATTGAAGCTATGCTTCTTACGCGACGTTACGGCAGGGGCACTAAATGTATAAAAATCGACCGTCCCAAATGTCACCCAGCGTGAATGAACGAATACGGCACAGGATGCCATTATTGCTATCAACATACAAACATTCTTTTTTCTCTTTCTTTCTTTCCCTCTCTCCCATTCCGCTTAAGAATATGCATGTATATACATATAAGAAAGATAAAGAAAAAGAGACTGCCTTGTTGTAACCGGCAAAGAAGGCTAGACATAGCCCCCTCCATTCGCGGCTACCTTTATTGTACATATAAGAGAAAGAAAGAGAGAGGGAGAGAGTCAATTCTTAAAGCCGGCGGACAGAGAAGGATAGACGTAGAATACAATGATTAAATAAATAAATTATGTAAATAATATTTATTTAATTTAAATTTTAAAATTAGTATACGTATGAAAATATGCGTTTGTATTTATAATATTATAATCTTAATATATTTTTTTTTTTTTAATATTTATATTATGCCCGTAAATTTTATCAATTAGATTGCCCTTTAACAATATTTCTTTTGGAATTTGTATAACTTTATTTCCCTTTTTCATACTTTGAATGAAAAATACCATTTCCTATATTTAGTAACCAATTTTCAAATTTATTATCTGATTCCGAAAAACGCTTATTTTCTTTCAAAGACAAACATTGAAAGTGTTCCCATAAATAGCTTTTTTTAACACAATTTTCTACTATCTGTGTTCTATTTCCATGTTTTACTATTGGTAATGTTTGTCTAAAATCACGTGATATGATAAATGTTTTCCCTCCAAACAAGTAATTATTATCACATACATCTTTAAACATACGATCGACGGCTTCAAAAGCGTATTTTGATGTCATTATGATTTCATTCCAGATAACAATTAATACATTTTTCATTTTTTTACCTATTCCGCTGTTTTCACTAATATTATATATTGTGTCTCCAGATATGTTAAACGGTAATTTAAATGCTGTATGTACTGTCACACCATCTTGTAATAAATTAGCCGCTATACCTGTCCATGATACAACTGAATAGTTAATTCAATAAATTTTCAGATAAGTTATAATTGTATTTCATAAATAGCTTTTACCACTTCCACCTGGACCGCCTATATATATATATATGGGACATTTCACGCCAACTGAGAAAGCAAAAAAATAAGAATCGCTGAAACTCTGAGAATATATTCTTTCTGTTACCCAAAATATGTGAAAACATTTTAGTCTAGGCGCCCAGAGGGTTTCGTATGAAGTTAGAGGTCCCACCAAGCAAGTAGGTGATTTATATGTATTTTGAGCTGCTGAATCCGAATTTGCAACTTGCTTTTCGCGCAAGTGGTCGAGTAATTTGTTATAAAAGAAATTGATTGTTTAAATGGCTATAGTTTATAAACTACAATAGATGCAGTAATTTTCTCTGCAAAAACTTGTTCTTTAATAAAAAAAACAAAAAAAATCGTTTTTGTTGCATGTCAATTCGATAATTAGAACCAGAGATATGGCAAATATATTGCAAAAAAACATAGAGACGTAGCGGAAGCGCGGAACGCCCTGGTAAAAAACCTTATAATTCGACTACTAATTAATATTTTTTGAAGTTCAACATGTGTTTGAAAAATGTCAGAGTCTCAGCTTTAATGATAAATTGTTATATATTACTTTCAAGTGTTAATAAATATGCTAGAATGATTTGAAGCAGAAAAAATTTTCAATTTTTCAGAATCTTGTTTGTTTATAACGAAATGAAATAGGTAAGCGAACAAAATATTTCTATATTTTTTATAAAGAATGATAGGAAATTTGATCTAGTTTAAGAATCTGTCCGGTTTTTCAAATTTAAGTAAGTAGAACCTGAGATATCGCAAATTTAAGCTGTAGCGCCAACTCCTTGCAATACGACATATGTGTGCAATATGGCGATCGCTTTCCTTATTAAAAATTCTTTTATTATAAGGTAAGTAATTTCATTTTTTTGTAATACAATTAATTTTAACTCTGTATTAGGAAATTAAATAAAAATTTAATAAAAAAGGATTCAGCTAAAAATAGATGACTCTAATAAATCGGAAGGTTAAAACAAATTTTTTGAATAAAATAGATTGTTGTTCATTTTGCAATTGCAAAAAAATAAACAAATGTAAAAATCCTCCATAAGTTGAGTAAATTGTTTACTATTATAGTATAAAAATCAATGATTATTTAAAACCCTAAATCTACTTCATTTAAATGTATTATACACTTCGAGCATATACTACTGGAGGAAGCCTCCGAATGGCAGAAAGCGTTACAAGGCGAAGAGAGAGAAAACCTCTATTTTGGTACGTGCTGTCTCTCTCTAGCCTGATTTAATTGGCTGCTTCTGTTTCCCACTAAGAAAGTGAGAGAGAGATAGCACGTACCAAAATAGAGGCTTTTTCTCTCTTCGCCTTGTAACGTAGTTAATAGCTGGGAAGCTTCCTCCAGTAGTAAATGCTCGAAGATTATACATCATTAATATTATGACAAAGTATATAAAATAGAGTCGAGTCAAAAGTGATTTTATTAGAAAAGGATGAGATTACTTACCTGATAATAAAAGAATTTTTAATAAGGAAAGTGATCGCTATATTGCACACATATGTCGTATTGCAAGGAGTTGGCGCTACAGCTTAAATTTACGATATCTCAGGTTCTACTTACTTAAATTTGAAAAACCGGACAGATTCTTAAATTAGATCAAATTTCCTATCATTCTCTATCAAAAATATAGAAATATTTTGTTCGCTAACCTATATTATTTCGTTATAAACAAAGACAATTCTGAAAAATTGAAAATTTTTTCTGCTTCAAATCATTCTAGCTTATTTATCAACATTTGAAAGTAACATATAACAATTTATCATTAAAACTGAGACTCTGACATTTTTCAAACATATGTTGAACTTCAAAAAATATTAATTAGTAGTCGAATTATAAGGTTTTTTACCAGGGCGTTCCGCGCTTCCGCTACGTCTCTATGTTTTTTTGCAATATATTTGCCATATCTCTGGTTCTAATTATCGAATGGACATGCAACAAAAACGATTTTTTTATTTTTTTATTAAAGAACAAGTTTTTGCAGAGAAAATTACTGTATCTATTGTAGTTCATAAACTATAGTCATTTAAACAATTAATTTGTTTATAACAAATTACTCGACCACTTGCGCGAAAAGCAAGTTGCAAATTCGGATTCAGCGGCTCAAAATACATATAAATCACCTGCTTGCTTGGTGGGACCTCTAACTTCATACGAAACCCTCTGGGCGCCTAGACTATTTTCAATGATCTAGATTGAGAGGATCAAGAACCATAGATCCTTGAAATTTGAAAAGTTTTCAAAATTTTTGGAAAAGTCCCAACTTTATGATTGTTTTTTTTAAATCCTGATATTTAAGACAGAAATTCATAAAAATACTTCTTGTTTCTTACACAATCAAAAATTTATTCTGAAGTTAATAAAAAGTAGAAAAAATAAGCCCTCGAAAAGCAATTTCTGAAGTGGCAAACAATGAGTAATTACAATCACCATGTTATACATGTAGGAACCAATTGAAAACTTCAAAATCCAAGGTCTGTAAAAAATCATGCTGACTCCCCTCTTCATTTACAACAAGAAGTATTTCTATGAATTTTTCTCTAAAATATCAAGATTTTCAGAAAAAAATCATGAAATTGGGACTTTTCCAAAAATTTTGAAAAATTTTCAAATTTTAAGGATCTGTAGCTTTTGATTCTTTCAATCTAGATCCTTAAAAATTTTTTACATATTTTGGGTAACAAAAACAATATATTCTCAAAGTTTCAGCGATTTTTATGTTTTTGCTCTCTTAGTTGGCGTGAAATATCCCATATAAATACTTTCCAGTGCAATTTGTATTTAATGAATTTATTACTGTATTAAAAATAACCGTTTGAGCATTTGTTAGACTATCAATAATTGACCGAATATTATTAACATTGTGGCGATGCGATTAGAATTTGTTTATTGTTATTTATTTAGTTAAATATTTATTCGATCAAGTTGTCATGTAAACGAGTTTGTTTATTTATTTAAATATAAAAAAAGATTAATTATTCTTCTGTCAGCTGTGCTTTAATAAAGAACTATATTATTTATAATAATTTGGTGGTTAATTTTATTAACATAATTATTTATTAACTTCATTGGTGACCCCGACAAAGAAAAAAAAAAAAGGAAAATAAAATCGTAGAAGAATATTAATTTAAGTAAAATTTAAGAAGATTTAAAATGGTGCTTCCAAGAGATAACGACGATGATCTTCCTAACCAATTACAACAACTTCGAGCAGAAAATCGGAGACTAGCAGAACAACTCGAGCAACAACAAGAGCATCAAGAAAATAATGCTGACGGTAATTTAAATCAACCAATTCATGGACCAGCTGTTCATCGTGTTGCAGTCAAGCTGCCGCCTTTTTGGTCGGATCGTCCAAGCTTATGGTTTTCTCAGGCTGATTCACAATTTTTCATTTCTAATATTGTTAACGAGGTAACAAAATTTCATTATGTCGTGTCTCAATTGGAAACTCGTGTTGCTGTAGAGGTTGAGGATGTTATCAACAATCCTCCTGCAGATAACCCTTACACATATTTACGATCAAAATTAATTGAACGATTATCTGCTTCTGAAGAACAACGAGTGAGGCAACTTATTAGCGAGGAGGAATTGGGTGACCGCAAACCATCGCAGTTTCTACGGCATTTGCGTACACTTATTGGGACAACCATGGTGCAGGATAAGCTATTACGGCAGCTTTGGCTACGTCGGCTTCCATCAAGTGTACAAGCGATTCTTACTGCGCAATCGGAACTAACGTTGGAAAAACTTTCAGAGTTGGCAGATAAAATTGTAGAAGTTTCTCCTACGTCACCTAACCTTGCTGTTTGTGCTACATTTACTGAAAAAGGTATCGAAAATTCATTGATTTGCGCAATTGAATCCTTAAGCAAACAGGTTGCAGAGCTTTCTGTTTCTCGTAATAATTACACTCGTTCTCGCAGCTGTTCTCGTAGCCGTTATCGTCATCAACCTAAAGATAAGGCGAGTACTAAAGAGAGTCATGATCGTTGGTGCTGGTACCATGACAAATTTCAAAATAAAGCTAAAAAATGTATTCCACCTTGCAGTTTTAAGCCGGAAAACCAGTAAAGCAGTTCGTCAGGACGGCGATTAACTGCTCTCCTTCAAGTAGCCGTCTTTTCGTTACAGACCAATTTTCAAAACGAGATTTTTTAATTGATACTGGATCTGATATTTGTTGTTTCCCACGTTGTTATTTACATAGGCGTCTTTCTGCTACTGAATTTCATCTTTGCGCAGCAAACAACAGTGAAATCAGAAC
This sequence comes from Anastatus disparis, assembly GCA_017163975.1. Lineage (NCBI taxonomy): Eukaryota > Metazoa > Arthropoda > Insecta > Hymenoptera > Eupelmidae > Anastatus > Anastatus disparis. The sequence goes on from JAFFSR010000066.1 coordinate 753,432, forward strand.
ATATGGCTTTTTCAAAATAAAATTAAATTTTGGTCTTCGTCGTGATTTTACTTGGAAATTTGTAATTGCAGATGTTGATGTTCCAATTATAGGTTCTGATTTTCTTGCACATTTTCATTTACTTCCTGATTGTCATGGAAAGTTTTTAATTGATGGAACAACTGGATTACGATCAACGGGGCATATTCGAAAAATTTCTCAATTAAGTGTTAAAACTGTAGATGTGTCTTCATCATCGGAATTTTTAAGTATTCTTGCTGAATTTCCTGATTTAACTCGACCTTGTGGAATAGATCGTAAAATTAAGCACGAAACTGTTCATCATATCCGAACAACACTTGGTCAACCAGTTTCATGTAATCCAAGACGATTAGCTCCAGATAAATTAAAAATAGCAAAGAAGCAATTTGAAGATATGCTGCAATGTGGTACTGCTCGTCCTTCGGAGAGTCCTTGGTCTTCACCGTTACATTTAGCGCCAAAGGGTAAATCAGATTGGCGTCCTTGTGGTGATTATCGCATGTTGAACAGTCGCACAATTCCAGATCGATATCCTGTTAAACACATTCACGATTTCACTTGCAACTTAGACGGATGTACTGTATTTTCAAAAATAGATTTAGTTAAAGCTTATCAACAAATTCCTGTTTATAAAGAGGACATTTGCAAAACTGCAATAACAACTCCGTTTGGACTTTTCGAATTTCCTTATATGACTTTCGGATTACGCAATGCTGGTCAAACATTTCAACGTTTTATGGACGAAGTTCTACGTGGTTTAGATTTCGTTTATGCTTATATCGATGATATTTTAGTTTTCTCTAAATCTATTGAAGAACATAAACAACATCTTAAGATTTTATTTAAACGTCTCTCTCAATATGGAATTGTGGTGAATTCTTCAAAATGTCTTTTCGGTGTTCCGGAACTTGATTTTCTTGGCTACTGTGTTTCTGCTGCTGGAATCCGTCCACCTCAAGAGCGTGTAAAAGCTATTCAAGATTTTCCTTTTCCTCAGACCGCTCATGGTTTACGCCGTTTTCTTGGCATGATTGATTTCTATCGTCGATTTATTCCTCGTGTTTCTGAATTTGAGGCTCCACTTCATGATGTGATCAGTAAACCAATACTTAAAGGTTCACAAAAAATACCAGTAACTTGTGAATTAGAGAAAGCTTTTCAGGCTTGTAAAGATTGCTTGTTTTCAGCAACTCTGTTAGTCCATCCTCGCAGTGGCGCACCTTTAGGTTTATTTACTGATGCTTCAAATCATTCCATCGGCGCATGTCTTCAACAGTTTGTGGATAATTCGTGGCAACCTCTTGCATTCTTTTCTAATATAAATGACACAAAAACAATGTGATTTACCTGCCTACTATCGAGAATTACTCGCGGTTTATGAATCAATTCAATATTTTCGTCATTTCATCGATGGTTATAATTTCACTATTTACACTGATCATAAACCTTTAATTTATATTTTCAAACAAAAACGTGATAAATGGCCACCTGTACAAAGGAATCAAGTATCATTCATTTCTGAATTTACCACGGATATTAGACATATCAATGGTAATGAGAATATTGTTGCTGATACTCTTTCCCGCATCGAAGCAATTTCTCAACCTTTGGATTATAAGGCACTTGCTGAATCACAAGTAGTTGATACTGAACTTGCACAATTTCTTAATGAGGATACTTCTCTCGTTATTGAAAAAGTAATAATTCCTGGATTAAATATTCATGTGTATTGTGATATGTCGACTGGAAAGTCTCGACCATTTATTACGTCTCCTTTTCGTCGACAGGTTTTTAATCAACTTCATTCTTTAAGTCATCCTGGTGTTAATGCTACTGCTAAACTCATTAGTGATCGTTTTGTTTGGCCTTCAATTCAGAAAGATTGTCGTGATTGGGCTCGAGCTTGTTTACAATGCCAAAAATCAAAGATTTCACGACATATTAAATCGCCTTTAGGAACTTTTGAAATTACCACTAGACGATTTTCTCATGTACATATTGATCTAATCGGTCCACTTCCATCTGCAAATTCTTTTAGATATTGTTTGACAGTTGTTGATCGTTTTACTCGTTGGCCTGAAGCTTATCCAATACAATGTATTACAGCAGAATCTGTAACTCAAGCATTTATAAATTGTTGGATTTCTCGTTTTGGCTGTCCTTCTAAAATCACTTCTGATAGAGGTTCTCAATTCACGTCATTTCTTTTCAAAGTTTTTGAAAAAAGTTTTGGTATTAAACACCATTACACGACAAGTTGGCATCCTTCAGCCAATGGTTTGGTTGAATGTCTCCATCGTCCGCTTAAAGCAGCTATCATGGCTCATTCTGACGTCAATTGGGTTGAAACTTTACCTTTTGTTCTATTAGGCCTTCGCTCAGCATTCAAAGTAGATATTCAAGCTTCTGCTGCTGAATTAGTTTATGGCGAACCACTTCGCCTTCCTAGTGAAATGCTTTCACCATCAGCTATAAGCTTAGAAGACACACCAAACTTTCTTGTTTACTTACGAGAGCATATGTCTCGATTACGCCCTGTTCCAACATCAAACCATTCTAAACCTGGAATTTTCGTTTTTAAAGAATTAAAATCATGCTCACATGCTTTTCTACGCGAGGGACCAGAACTTAGAGCTCTTCAGCCACCTTACAGAGGACCTTACGAAATTATTGAAAGGAAAGATAAAACAATAATTTTAAGAATTAATAATAAAGCAATAGAAGTTTCTATAGACCGAGTAAAACCTGCATTTATATTGAATGAAGAAGGAATTTCTAAATTGGACTCAACGGCTTCATCACCTTCAACTACACTACCATCAATTTCAGATGATACATCGTTACCTATTTCGGATGATTCAAGAAAAGATAGAGTTACTCGTTCAGGAAGAAAAGTTCATTTTCCAAAAAGATTTTTAACATAGATTTATTTACAACGCAGGGGGGTAGTGTGGCGATGCGATTAGAATTTGTTTATTGTTATTTATTTAGTTAAATATTTATTCGATCAAGTTGTCATGTAAACGAGTTTGTTTATTTATTTAAATATAAAAAAAGATTAATTATTCTTCTGTCAGCTGTGCTTTAATAAAGAACTATATTATTTATAATAATTTGGTGGTTAATTTTATTAACATAATTATTTATTAACTTCAACATTATTTACTGTACTATATTCAATTCCGTTATTTTCAATATAGTATTCTATAGTAGGTAAATTAAAGTCACTTAATTGGAATCCATTATTAGTTAAAATATCATTAATTATGCTTAATGCATATTCTTCACCTTTTTGTTGATTCATTTTTTGTAATATGATAAAAATAGATTTTATATTTTTCATATAATTCTCGAGCATGAATTGGATTGTGAAATGTACTAATGTAATTAGTTTTTAGCTTTTGGATATCGAGATTTACATGATTCTTCTAATTACTAATCCTATTTATCATCTATTTCAACTAAATTTCTTGCTTTTGCTGCTTCAAAGAATGTTGGGTATGTAATTTCATCAAAAGTTTCTAAGCTTTCAAAAGATGTTGCAGCTTTAACGTGAAACAGAAGTAATCTTAAAAAGAATCTTTCTCTTTGTTTTAGATTAACTGAGTACATTCTAGTTAGAATAGGTTTTATAGTTTTTATTCATTTCGTCCATGTTTTATGTGTTCGATTAAAAACATAAGGGTCTATCTTCCTGATCTTCCGTCTATAAAAACATAATGTTGCGGTATATCTGAATAAAAGTAATTATGTGTCTCTGGGTCACTTTTATTAAGTTCAAACCACCCTGTTAGTGTTGTATTTACATTTTTTTTATCAATTTCGTGTTTGGATCCTTCTTTAAAATACACATATCGTTCATTTTCATTATGAACAACTTATCTATAAATTGTATTTAAAAGTTCACTAATATTATATTCCAATATGCGATGCATAGCTTCTGGCAGGCAAACGTATTTTGTGTTTATATATTATTTAATTTCATCATAAAACATATTCAAATCATTCGTTTCATCCGTGTCATCATTAGTATCACTTTCATTATTTATTTCACTTGCTTTCATTTTTATAAATGCACAATCATGTCCTTTAAAGGAGTATTTTAATAAGTATTTTATAAGTCCTATTGTTGAACATAATTTAATATTAATATGACAATTAAACTTTAGTAATAAATACGGGTTATAAGGAACAACAAATCTATTGTCTGCCTACTTGTTTTTTGTGTATAATATTTTATTTTCATCATTTCTTCGTCGATAAATAGGATAACTATTTGTCATTATTGTAGTTTCATTTAATCGTTTCGGAAAATTTTTCGTACACTTTTCTGATTCTTTATCCATACAAGGTGAGTTTTTATTCTGATCTCCACAAGGGCCATGGATCATAAATTACTTAATTATTTCATATAATCTGGGATTCTCATTTTTATTTAAAATTTTAACTACTATAAATTTTTCAACGTCATCACTATTGTAAATTTCATCATCTTTACTTAAAAATATTAGCAAATGTGCATGCGGTAATCCTCTCTTTTAAAATTCTACTACGTATGAATATGCAATGCATTTTTCCAAAATATTTTTTAGTAATTTGCTCTATTAATATTTTTAATTTTTGATAAAATACTTCAACAGCAATATCTGGTCCATCTATTACTTCTTCACTTTGTCCTATATTATTTGTGATTCCTTCCCATTTCGGATTGCATGTTACAGTGATGAAAAAATCTGGTTTTTCAATTCTTTGTATTGATGTGATGGAATCAAGAAAATTTTGATATAAGGAATGCGGACTTCCTGTAAAAGTTGATAGTAATATAAAACATTTTCCAAATTTTTAAACTATTATTGATTTTGTTCTTTTATTTTTTAAGAAATCCATTACGCCTTGATAAAGTTCTGTTCTTGAAGAATCTTGTTTTTTCTTTATAAATTATAATCTTGCGATGTGAGAATTTAGTTATAATTAAAATTTCAATAAACAAATGATTAATTATTTTAATATAACTTTGCCCGTCCCCACATGCAAAATTCGGTGTGTCGAAAAGAAAAGAATCTTTAATTTATTTGAGAGCGCCAGACAGACCTCCGGCTAACTCGTCGGCAAGCATGAACCTCGGCTGTATTGGTTCGAGAAGTGGGCGACCTCTGGTGTTAATTTTATTAAGCTGAAATTTGGAGAGGTATACACACACGAAAAAAATTAAATTTTTCTGGTTTAAATCTCAACACTTTAATTCTTAGAACTTCAGTTTAATTTATAACAAAAGAGAATAAAACGTAAATTTGTAATTTATTCTATGAACACTTTGTCTATTCATTTAATCTATGAAATTATTCAACTCGCGCACACTCATAACCCATACATTCCGGTCAATGAAAATTTAATAAAGTTAAATTTTATTATATTATGATGTAACACTTTTACTGACTAGGAGAGTATCAGACCTCCGGATCACGGATTTTGCTTAAACGTTGGGATAAGTTTTCAGATGTCAAAATATGAAAGAAAACAAAATTTTAGACCCCAACGCTTAATATTTCCCTAGTTACAGGCAATTAAAGAAAATCACTAAAAAAGTTACTAGATTTTCAAACGCATATAGTTCCTTAGCATTGATAGCTAGCAGCTTGAAACTTTTTTTAAATGAAAGCTGAGCTCAAATCCTTTCGAAATAGTAGTTATAGCATGTCAAAATATTATTTTTTCCCAAAGTTATAGCGTGATAAACATTGGACCTGATTTTTCTTTTCAAAACATTAATTAATAACAAAAGCTGAAAATGGGTCTAATGTTTATTACGCTATAACTTTGGGAAAAAATAATATTTTGACATGCTATAACTACTAATTCGAAAGGATTTGAGCTCAGCTTTCATTTAAAACCAGTTTTAAGCTCCTAGCTATCAATGCTAAGGAACTATATGCGTTTGAAAATCTAGTAACTTTTTTAGTGATTTTCTTTAATTGCCTGTAACTAGGGAAATATTGAGCGTTGGGGTCTAAAATTTTGTTTCCTTTCATATTTTGACATCTGAAAACTTATCCCAACGTTTAAGCAAAATCCGTGATCCGGAGGACTGATACTCTCCTAGTGAGATAATAGTCTATTATTCTAATAGTAGTAACCAAATATTGAATTTTACGGTATGGTCGGCGTAAGCGACCTCGCTCTTTTGTTTTCGACAATATGGCTGCCAAGAGCCCGCGCACTCATCTCTCTCTCTCTCTCACAATAATCACTCTAATCTTACGTGTCTATCGGTTTATTGGTTTTAATTACCGGTCAAGAAAAAAAAACAATCAGAAAGATAATTATTAATAATTTCATTCGATTTACTACTGTAATTAATTTAAATTTCCGATCAACGAAACCGTTAGACAGGTGGTCGATTTTCACTCCCGCACTCACGAAATTTATTATATCCTTGTAAAAAAAATATTTAATTATGATTTCTGACGATCTAAAAATTTAATTCTCAATTTATTGTAAATTGCTAGTCAACGCAGACTAGTTACAAGAGAATCTAATTTACAAGATGGCCGCTAAGGCCCGCGTCATGAAATTCGTTACGTAACATGCACCACTATGTCCACCGATCTCAAATTTTATTTCCCGGTCAATCAAATGAAAACTCATTAATAAAATTTCTTTAATATAATTAAATTGAAAGAGAATTTAACCGGTCAGCGAAATCGTTGAACACGGGGTCAATTGAAGGCCCGGATGCAATAAGGGCATTTACGCTCGGAGCGCGCAAAACTGAAGTCACTTGGTAGTAAAAATTTCATTTTCTTCAAATAAATTTCAAAAAATTTGACGTTGTAAAACTCATCATGCCGCATCTTTTTTATATTAACAGTTTTTTTATAAAATTTTTATTTTTCAAGAAAAAAATTTAAAACAAGACCATTTTTTACATTAAATTTCAGTACTTTTTTAAACTTAAATTGTTGTAATTCGAGTAAATATTAACCGATTACGCTGAAATTTGAAATATATTTTCTAAATATTATAGCGAAACTTATGATGGTTATAAAAAATGTTAACTCTCAAATTGTTAGTCGCAATTGTTTATTAATTAATACAAATTACAAATTGTGCGTTTATAATATACTCGAGAAAAAAGTATCGAGGGAACTTTCAAGTACAAGAAACTTGTAGCGAGAAAGTTTTTGGTTTTTGTATAAAGAAGATTTGTGGAAAGTTTCAAATCGATTGATAAATAATTAAAAAAGATATAACGACATTTACAAATAGCGCGCATGCGGTCGAGCGCTGCAGTTTTCTTATAAGTTAGATTCTCAGTGAATATTATGTCAACTGAATGACTCTTGGTAATATTATTTGGAAAAAGCAATAATACAAATATAAAAATATGATATTTATTAAAAGTAAATAAACATACAACTAAACTAACAAATAAATACATAAACAAAAATCTGTAATGTAATTATTTAATTATTAAATAATTACATTACAGATTTTTGTTTAATACTGATTTTTTGATTGTTTCAAAGGATTTCTTTTTTATTTTGTCTGTTAAACCTTTTTTTCTTTCGCATTAGTAATATGAGTTTTCTAAAATACAAAATGTCATATTTTTAAACAATATAATGTTGGGATTTATATTTATAAAAGTAAACATATATGCGTATGTACGTTCACTTTTAGGAATATTTGGCTACCAGTCTTCTTTCGTATAACGACTAGACTTGTAAAATTGTTCATTACGAGGAATGAAAATTATTTTATACTTATAATGGAATCAAAAAACGGTCGGAAAAGAACGATGTATCATTTCTTGTTCTTTTTTTATCGTTTTTTGATTCCATTATTCCCCATGGTGTACAATTTCACAAGTCTAAACGTTAAACAAAAGAAGACTGGTAGCAAAATATTCCTATATGTTAAGACCACAGCACTTGCCTAAATCGTGTATATATATATACGAACAAAATTCATAATAATGTTTATATAGAAGAAGAGTGAACGTACACACGCATATATGTTTACTTTTATAAATATAAATCCCAACATTATATTGTTTAAAAATGTGACATTTTGTATTTTAGAAAACTCATATTACTAATGCGAAAGAAAAAAAGGTTTAACAGACAAAATAAAAAAGAAATCCTTTGAAACAATCAAAAAATCAGTATTAAACAAAAATCTGTAATGTAATTATTTAATTATTAAATAATTACATTACAGATTTTTGTTTATGTATTTATTTGTTAGTTTAGTTGTATGTTTATTTACTTTTAATAAATATCATATTTTTATATTTGTATTATTGCTTTTTCCAAATAATATTACCAAGAGTCATTCAGTTGACATAATATTCACTGAGAATCTAACTTATAAGAAAACTGCAGCGCTCGACCGCATGCGCGCTACTTGTAAATGTCGTTATATCTTTTTTAATTATTTATCAATCGATTTGAAACTTTCCACAAATCTTCTTTATACAAAAACCAAAAACTTTCTCGCTACAAGTTTCTTGTACTTGAAAGTTCCCTCGATACTTTTTTCTCGAGTATATTATAAACGCACAATTTGTAATTTGTATTAATTAATAAACAATTGCGACTAACAATTTGAGAGTTAACATTTTTTATAACCATCATAAGTTTCGCTATAATATTTAGAAAATATATTTCAAATTTCAGCGTAATCGGTTAATATTTACTCGAATTACAACAATTTAAGTTTAAAAAAGTACTGAAATTTAATGTAAAAAATGGTCTTGTTTTAAATTTTTTTCTTGAAAAATAAAAATTTTATAAAAAAACTGTTAATATAAAAAAGATGCGGCATGATGAGTTTTACAACGTCAAATTTTTTGAAATTTATTTAAAGAAAATGAAATTTTTACTACCAAGTGACTTCAGTTTTGCGCACTCCGAGCGTAAATGCCCTTATTGCATCCGGGCCTTCAATTTTGATTTCACTTTATCGGTCTACAAATTAAACTTTTACAATCAATTTTTACGAATTTATGACTAAGCCTCGCAACAATTAATTTTTCTAATTTTACTATTTAATGTTGTCACAATCACTTTAATTTTATTTCATACGCCCGCACTGAATTCACACTTTAATAGGCGAGAGCCGTTAATTTACAATATAAATCGTTATTAATTCGGACTACAGTCCACTCACCGTTGTAGAAATCGTTGACGAGTAAAGAAATTGGTCGGCGATGGTGATAATCTAGTCGACGATGGCGGTGATGGGCCTCAGGTTCGTATTATCTCTCTCTCTTTCTCTCTGCACAAAAGCAACTACTGGTCGGCGCCGGCTGCGGAAGTTGAATTGTTTGGAGGGTCAGGTCAGCGAAAATCTCCCTTTGGAAGTCCTTTCTGCTTTACACTGTTCCATGGTCTATCCAATAACTCCAATTTCTACACAGCTGTAAAAGCGCACGAAAATCTCCAAGTTATACTTTTTTTCAAAGGAATGAGGCACGAGGATAGTCATCGAATGTCTCCTTTGTTGCTCACTTCCTTTTTCTTCGGTCTATTTCTCCATCTTTCTTATCGTCTATCTCTTTCTAATTTTTAATTCCTTCAATAGCTAATCAGTTGCCCAAGTAATTGCTTTTTATTCGTGGATTTCGCTTTCCGGTCCTCGAACGCAAGTCTGCGACCTGCGCGCCACCTTTTCTGCGGGAAATTTAATCCAATTTCTTCTTTTTATTCTTCTTTTTATTTAAGTTCTCTTTTTATCTTCCTTTATTCACTAGAGAGAGAGTAATCGCAATCAGAGATATCTCTCTCTCTCTCTCTCTCTCTCTCTCTCTCTATATATATATATATATATATATATATATATATATATATATATATATATATATATATATATATATATATATATATATATATGGGACGTTTCACGTCAACTCACCTAACAAAAAAATAGAATTCGTCGAAAATCTGTGAAAATGTTCTATTTGATACCCAAAATATACAAAAAAAGTTTTAGAGGTCCAGGTCATAGGGGTCAGGATTTAAACGTGATGGAATTTTTCAAATTTTCCAAATTTTTTGCTAAATAAATATTATAATGAATTTTTCCCTCAAAAACTATCAATTTTCCGTTAAAACTTAATAAAATACTTTTTTTGGGAATAAGATGTAAAATTCACCTGAATTTTTGCAAATTATAATATACTGATTTTTATGCTTACTTGATCGATTTAAACATACTATTTAGTATATCTAAAAATCGAGCAGGTTAAATTGGCTTTTTGAAGTCTTATTTTTTTTGTTTTTTTATGAGGAAAAAATATACGAAGCCTCTAGTTGGGCAGCCTTCTCAAAGTTACTTAATTGTGCAAATATGTCTGAAAAAATCGTTATTTTGGATCAATGATGAGGTTCGTGATTTTTTTCCTGAAAAAGTATTGATTTTTGGGACACATGTATAAAAATGTTTTTTATTGGAAATCATGTGTAGAATATGAACATATTTTTACAAATTGTAATTCAAGACATTATGAACTATATATATTAAAAATTTAACAAAAAATAAATTTTAAAATTTCAAAAATTCATTTATAATTTGTGATGTTTAGCAAATAATGCTTTACAAAAATTTACATACATTTTACATACAATTTCCAATAAAAAACATTTTAATACATGTGTCCAAAAAATCAATACTTTTTCAGAAAAAAAATCACGAATTTCATCATTGATCCAAAATAACGATTTATTCAGACTTTTTTGCACAATTAAGTAATTTTGAGAAGGCTGTCCAACTGAAGGCTTCGTATATTTTTTTCTCATAAAAAAACAAAAAAAATAAGACTTTTAAAAGCCAATTTAACCTGCTCGATTTTTAGATATACAAAATAGTATGTTTAAATCGATCAAGTAAGCATAAAAATCAGTATATTATAATTAGCAAAAATTCAGGTGAATTCTACATCTAATTTCCAAGAAAAAGTATTCCATTAAGTTTCAACGAAAAATTGATAGTTTTTGAGGAAAAAATTCATTAAAATATTTATTTAGCAAAAAATTGGGAATTTTCGAAAAATTCCATCACGTTTAAATCCTGACATCTTTGACCTGGACCTCTAAAACTTTTTTCGTATATTTTGGGTATCAAACAGAACATTTTCACAGATTTTCGACGAATTCTATTTTTTTGTTGGGTGAGTTGACGTGAAACATCCCATATATACATACATATAGGATTACCCAGTTCAGATGTACTTAAGCAAAAAGAAAGAGTGGTACTCTCCCTTCTCTATGCTCTATCCATCTCTCTTTAGCATTCAGCTTCTCCCTCTTTTCTCACTGCGCGAGAAATAGGCGCGCCATCACTTTCAATTTGCTCCCATCGCATGTTAATCTTTCTATCTCTTTCTTTCTTCTCTCTTGAGTTTCTTTCTCTTTCTACATCTTCTTCGTCGTGCGCCACTCCTAGCGCACGCGCGGTCGTTGCTATGTAGTGGTAGTAGAGATTCCCTACCTACGGTCTACGTAAGGAGCACTAGCGCTCACGCACATGGTCTATGACTGTGTATGTAATGGCCGCCGCGCGCTTCTGCTAGTCGTGCTCCTCGTGTACCGGTAAACAAAAAGAAAGAGTTCCGTTCGATTAATTATTTATTTATTCAATAATATACGCCCAGGTCGGTGAATAAGCCGGTGGTACAATTTAATAATCTTTGTGACGTGTTGTGAAAGAAACGTGTGTGTGAAATAAACAATATTAAAATTTTTAATTAAACAAAATTTTATTGGGACGTACCACGTCACAATCTTGAACTTTTTATTTGAACACATGAATATAAGTGGATATATAATCATAAGATCTATGTGTTTGCTTATATATAGGATTCTTATTGGTTTTTCTGCTTTCGCATAAATACATATGCCTCTTTCAATAGGTAATTCATTTCCTACGAAAACTACTGCTAGTTTATTACATTTAGTTTTATTATATCGATGCTCATCAAAGTTATCGTTTCGTCTTATAAACATTTTAATATCCCTAGGTAAAGTTCCATTTGCAATAAAACAATTATTTTCTTCAATTTCTACTTCGTGCATCATTTTATAAGCTGCTGCGTAAGGATTATTTCTCCTAATTATAGAATCTTATGTATTTAATAATTGAATAGAACAATTCAGATCGTTTTCTATGCGGTATTTATTTTCTTCTTTGTTATCAAATATATATAATTGTCCATACTTTCGTGATTCATTTTTATTTGCATGTAATGCATATGTATTATGGTATATTCGTCCACAAATACGTATAACTTAAGGACCTTTATTAAATAATCTATCAAATGCTGCACCAAAACTAGCAAATGCTAAGGCGTTATTATATGATCTTATGCATTTTTTAAAATTATTACTTATCATAGAAATTCCCGTAAGTAATTTCTTGTAAGTAATTTCTCGTAAGTAAGTAATTCTTCTCTTTAGGATATTTTGGGTCTTCTTCTAATGTTATATTTCCTTGTTTACAGCATGATGTAAATTTCTTATTGCTTGACATTTCGAATGCAAAATGTCTAGCACCACAAAAATCACAAATAAAATTCAAATCACCAATATTATTTTCCATGATATAATTTTTATTATTATTGGTCAATGTATCTTTAGCTATTTGGTAATAATTTATATCATTTTTATCTTCTTTTGTTTTGAATTTATCTTTGTGTTTTTATAATAATTTTTATTTTTTATTGAAGTAATTAAATTATCATGTTTTTTTAAATGTTTTTTATTTAAACGTTTTATTATTTCTTGTTTGTTTTTCAATTAATATTGTTTTCTATATTCTAAAACTTTATTTTTATTATATTTATAATACGATTTGTCATGAATGCGTCTATCATAGTTGTGATTTTGCTGATATGCTAAATTCTTATTTTTGTATGAGGATTCTTAATTGTTTTTTATAAATTCATTTTGGTTAGAAATTCGACTTTTTTGTTGCAATATACTAATAATTTTTAATTTTTTAATTGCAACTATTATAATTTTTTTCAATTTTTATCCCTCTTGAAATTATTTTTAAGTTTAATTACATTAATGTTTTGAGAATTTATTTGATTTTCATGTTGCGTTATATTTAAATTTTTCAATTTCTCAATCGAAACTTTTGTTAATTTTAATAATTTTTTATTAATAAATTCATTTTTAAATGTCAGAATTGGTTCTTGTTCAATATCATTTTCAGATTCTTCAATGTTATTGTATTAATTTTTTCAAAAATTACTTTTTGGAAGTTTTTCTTTAGTTTGTTTATATTTTCTTCTAATATTGTTTTAGTAAATTTTCTGTAGGTAAGTTTTTGGTTTATAATTTGTTGCCTCTAAACATTTTATGTTATCTAATAAATGTAATTATTGTAGTGCCAATTCTTGTAACTTTTTTTCTTCAAGATATTCAAAATTTATATTTTGAAAATTTAATTTTATTGCTGACAATTCCTTGTGATGTACAACTTGCTGATTTCTGGATATCGATTTATAATTGATATTAGTATGATTGTTCTTTACTAATGGAAACATGACAATTGAATTAGTTTCATACATAATTAGCAAATGTCCACGCATTTTTTTTATGTCAAATTCTATTCCACAAGGACACAAATTATTAACAATTGCTGTTGCAAACGCTATTGAAAAAATGTCACAATCAAAAGGATTAATCTGAAATTGAACTTTTTCAAAACACATTTGTAAGTTTTCACGAGTTGGAAATAGTTTATTAATGTAAATTTTTCGTTCATTATACAATCCATTACTATTTAAACTATCATAAACATGAATTACATTTTGTGAATAATAGACACAAATCCAGTGACCAAAATGTCGATTTCCGGAGAAAAGTATTTGTATGTAATCTTGATTTAATGAAACTGGATTAAATTTTCGAGCCTTTGCAAAAATATTGTTGGTCGCATTAAAAAATTTGTATGATTAGTCAAAATTTGATTAAATTTTCTAATGTGTTTATCATTTAACATACTTAATTGCCCAGCATATCCATCTTCACCTATTATAATTAATTTTTCTTCTTTGGTTGAATTCATTCTATGAAAATAATAAATTTATGTGTACTTCTAAATTGAAATTATTTAATATAAGAATTTCAAATACTTCTGAAAAACTATGAAAAATTCTAAAATAAAAATTTTGAATGTTATTTACATAGATAATTAAAAATTCTAATTAATAATTGTTCTAAAAATTTCAATAAATTACCATTTATTAAATATATTGTTACGTCACAAACGTATCGTTTTTATTAACATTGGTAAATCAAATTCCTCAGTTATTGAACAGTGGCATTATTTCATTATTAAGCGAAATTAAGGAAGATCATAAGAAAAGAAGCGAAACGTATGTTTCGAAATTTCAAAATGAATTTCACAAATCCTAAAAAACATTACGAAATATATTATCAAAATTCAAGAAAATTTATAAATAAAAATTGATGTAAAAGACAATAAATCTCATAAACAAAATGAGTATAAAAACCAAATGAAACAAATGATATTCGGGAATATTACCCCGTGTCTTATTGGTAATACGTTTACACTGCCCGTCAAGTTCTATATTTCAAAGCAATTGCTATTACTAAATATACATATATCAATTATTAAAATATATATACGCGCATAAAAATCAATTGTATCAAAAGTGTTAAAAGATATCAATAAACCTCGAGGATCTATTTACATATTGTGCCTATTCATTTGTCTGCCCATACCTAGCACCAATCTACTGAGAAATACTACAAGGTAAGAATATATAATTATTTAATAAACTCTTTATTTCAAGAATCAAGTTTATCCTTTAGTAATATTCAATCGTGAGAGCGATTTCGTTCAATTAAATATTGGTGGAGTTTTTCCACCACTAAATTCATACTTCTTTATCTTTATGACATACATTTTATAAATAAATTCAATATTTTAAATGAACATAATTTATATATATTCTATGCAATGTAATTAATATATTTAAATAACATACACACTTTTATTTAGTCCTGGTGCAAGCCAGGACTTAACATTTTGGTTCCGGTACAAACTTTTTAATTGAGAAATTGTATTGAATATATTGAAGGATAATCAAAGAAAATTTATAATTCATTACCTATTTATATATAAAGTGCATAAAAATATAAAGGGTTTATAATAAATACAGTGTTAAAAAATGTGTTAATTAACCGCCAAGTGCGTCAAATAAAATATTATATATTAAAGGCACAAATCAAATAAATATACATAAAATTTAACGCGAAGTGCATTATTAAAAGCGAATAGCGTCATTGAAAATAAAAATATTATACGCGAAGTGTATTATCAAATACGAATAGCGTCATTGAAAATAAAAATATTAAACGCGAAGTGTATTATCAAATACGAATAGTGTCATTAAAAATATTATTAAACGCGAAGTGTATTATCAAATACGAATAGTGTTATTAAAAATAAATTATTAAACACGAAGTGTATCATTAAATACGAATAGTGTAAAAAAATAAAATTAATATATTAAACGCATGGTGCGTAACTGAAATAATTTTTATATACGCGAAATTGCGCGATTAAAAATCATATAATACAATTTACATAAAAAATTGTTAATAAAAATAAATGTAAAATCATCAAATCAATAAATAAATCTATATTTTAGCAAGAATAATTATAAATAAGAAACCAAGTAAAAATAACAAATTCTTTTATAAACTGATTTCAAATAATATCATTTAATTAGTGCATTGAGAAATTACAACAGATATCAATAATTTTTGCATAATAATTTAATTTTAAAAGTGAAATAAGTTTCAAGCTCACGATTAATAAAAGAAATAAAAAGGAAAGTTGACTAAACAGTAAAAATTCAATATCATTTAAAATATTGAGTTATATTAAGGTGGTTCGTGCGACTAACGTGTTTTTTCAAGATATTCTTGAAATCGTAGGTATAGTTCAATGAAGGCAATGTGAATATCATATTAAAATTTCAGAACATTTCATCGTTTCGTTTTTGATTAATCGATGTTCAAAGTTTTACAAATTACATTGGAAGTATATCTATATATATTGGAATTTTTACATTTCGTAGCTGTTAATCGCAATATCTCATAAACTGAATTCAAATTGTAATTGAAAATTTAAACATATATAAAGAAACTAATAATAAACATTTTCCAACAAGATTCACGTAAATTCATCGTTTTATTAAAGAGATAAAGTGTTTTGAAAATGTAATTATTAGATAAACGATGCATATTTCGTTCACATTTACGTTGCTGCGCATGCGTAACTGGATCATGTGAGCGCTATCTCTTTCTCTCACAGCTAGCTTTCTCTCTCTTACCGCACGAACCACCTTAAATAATACTAAAAACATATAAATTTTTATGAAAAGAATATAAAGTAAATTTAAAGATATCAAAATAAAGTAAACAAACGGCATAAACAGTTGTCATCAAAACATTACAAGTGTATTGAACTTTGAAAATACAAGCTCAGCAAAAATTTTTTTTTACCGTACGCTCTTGTGTAGGTATAACAGCAGTGAGTTAATATCAAGTTTCAAAACATAGATCGGCAAAATTCTTTACTTTTATGTAAGAACAGTAGGTCAGTGTCAAAGAATTGTTAATAACGTATGTTTGCAAACGGCATTTAAAAAAAAAGAGAGAAACACAGTCAGCGGTATTTATAATTTTTAAAACTTACAATTTTATGTACAAAATTTAATATTTTGAATAAATAA
This sequence comes from Anastatus disparis, assembly GCA_017163975.1. NCBI lineage: Eukaryota > Metazoa > Arthropoda > Insecta > Hymenoptera > Eupelmidae > Anastatus > Anastatus disparis. The sequence continues at coordinate 770,227 of JAFFSR010000066.1, forward strand.
AATTCTTCATTGTTAAGTAAATAATGAAGATTTCAAATGAGTAAAATAAATTTTGACCGGATAGCAAAATATATAAAAGAAGGAAAAACACAGTGGGTAATATCATACTCTAAATTACAATTATCTGAAATTTGTCAAAAATTTAATATACCCACTAGAAAAGACGAAAATATTAATGCTATTCGTGAAAGAATTAGAAATCATATCAGACAAGTAGTTTTAGGAGAGCATATCTACGAAAATATTAATCCGTTTCGCAAAAGCACTAAAATTACACGCTCTCCGACTAAAAATCTAGATCAAACAATTGAAAGTAATAATTTAAATAAAACCTTAGACGAAACAGTTGATAGTAATGCTTCAAATACAACCTTAGAAGAAACATCTGAAAATAATCCCTCAAATATAATTACGGACGTTCAATCGAATATCAATACAGATAATTCAAGTGAACAAAATACGCTATTAAATAAATATACAGGCACAATTCCAAAAACATTTTCACAAATTACTAAGACGAAACAAAGCCATAATAAAGAAGACAGTTTTACACAAAATATACTTTAGCGACAAACGTGACGATTTTATCAGAAAATAATACATCACTTAACGATACTTAGGAATTTTCATTTAAACAGACAGGATATCAAGAAATAAAAAGTATTGAAAACGAAAAAAATATTACTTTAGCTGATAACACTAATACAACAGACAAAAACGTGACAATTTCATCAGAAAATAATACAACTATCGGCGAAACATTAAACGACGACTTAAGGCGACTTCGGATTTTAGGTTAGGTTTTATTTTTGAGTTTACAAATTACTCTTTCAATATGTAAAATTTTTCAGATTTTTTAATTTTCCACCATTCTACGGATTATAATAAATGGTGGAAAATTAAAAAATTCAAAAAATTTTAGAAACTGAAAGAGTAATTTGTAAACTACAAAATGAAATCGAACCGAACTTCCGTAGTCGCCTTAAATATCTCTATTAAGAGGAGGTCACGTATCTCTGTCCTTTTCTAATCAAAGAATTGAGTTTTTACAGAAACTAATAACTTTAGCAAAAAATGAAGAGAAAGCCGCATCTCGTAATAAAAAAAGCAATATTTTCTTTGATAAGAAAGAATTAATTTTATTGCTTCGTTTTCAAGAAAACCTTGAAAAACTTAAATCATAGAGGTTAGGGTGGACAATTTGGTTTTTCAAGATTTTCTTGAGAACGAAGCAATAAAATTAATTTTTTCTTATCAAAGAAAATATTGTTTTTTCTGATACAAGATGCGGCTTTCTCTTCATTTTTTGATAAAGTTATTAGTTTTTGTGAAAAAATCATTTCTTTGATTAGAAAAGGACAGAGATGCGTGACCTCCTCTTAAAAGTTTATTGAGAATTTAGAATTAGTGTCTTTAAGAGGAGGTCACGTATCTCTGTCCTTTTCTAATCAAAGAAATGATTTTTTTACAAAAACTAATAACTTTATCAAAAAATGAAGAGAAAGCCGCATCTTGTATCAGAAAAAACAATATTTTCTTTGATAAGAAAAAATTAATTTTATTGCTTCGTTCTCAAGAAAATCTTGAAAAACCAAATTGTCCACCCTAACCTCTATGATTTAAGTTTTTCAAGGTTTTCTTGAAAACGAAGCAATAAAATTAATTCTTTCTTATCAAAGAAAATATTGCTCTTTTTATTACGAGATGCGGCTTTCTCGTCATTTTTTGCTAAAGTTATTAGTTTCTGTAAAAAACTCAATTCTTTGATTAGAAAAGGACAGAGATACGTGACCTCCTCTTAATGTTAAACATAAATCCTGTTTATTCTACACCAATGTATCAATCAATTCATTAACTTGTAGATCTGTTGCAAAGGTACGTAACTTTGACAATCATTTGCGTATTGTATTGGTAATATATTGTTCACAGATTGGAAGAAGAACAAGAAATCATAGAGGTAAATAATGATATACAGGCTTTTGAAAGAGAAGCTGGTCATAAACCAATATTCTTAACTCAATAAATGTTAAATGATTTGGTCCGAGATTTAGAATTGAGCAAACATAAATCAGAACTTCTTGGATCTCGTTTGAAAGAATGCAATTTACTTGATTCTAAAACAACTTTTTCTTGGTACAGAAACCGACACAAAGAATATATTGAGTTTTTCACGAGGGAAGGTTCATTAATCTATTGTAATGATGTGAAAAGTATATTACAAAAATTAGGATTGCAAACATATGATCCGAGTGATTGGAGGTTGTTTATTGACTCCTCTAAAAGGAGTTTAAAAGTGGTATTACTTCACAATGGAAATCAATTTCCATCATTACCTGTGGCTTATTCGGTACATTTAAAAGAAACGTACGAAAATTTTGCTCAACTTATTAAGGTCCTTAAGTACCGTAAACATAAATGGAAAATTTGTGGAGATTTAAAGATAATCTCAATGATTTTAGATCAGCAAGCTGGATACACAAAATATCCCTGTTTTATTTGTGAATGGGACAGTCGTGCACGTGAAAAGCACTGGAAAGTGAAGAATTGGCCAAAAAGAAAAGTGTTACAACCGGATTCAATAAACGTTATCCATCCTACGTTGGTACCACGATCTAATATTCTTTTACCTCCACTTCATATCAAGTTGGGCCTAATAAAGCAATGGGTGAAAGCTCTTAATAAAGAAGGAGAATGCTACAAATATATATGTAAAGTTTTTCCAGCTCTGAGTGAAGCCAAACTAAAGGAGGGTATTTTTGTTGGCCCTGATATAAGAAAATTAATGAAAGATCCAAACTTTGATGCAAGAATGTTACCGAAAGAAAAAGAAGCTTGGACATCATTTAAAAATGTTTGTACTGGTTTTCTGGGAAATCGAAAAGATGAGAATTATGAGGTTTTAGTAAAAAATATGTTAAAAGCTTTTGAAAAGTTTAAGTGCAACATGAGTTTAAAAGTACACTTTTTACATAGCTATCTAGATTATTTCCCGGAAAATTTGGGAGCAGTAAGTAACGAACAAGGCGAAAGAGTTCATCAAGATATGAAAATGATAGAGACACGGTATCAGGGAAAATGGAATGAGCAAATGCTAGCTGACTATTGTTGGAGTATGAAACGTGATTGCTATAATGCCTGGCATAGAAGACAAAGTAAGAAAAGGAGTTTTGACGAAACGTTATAGTCCAATACTGAATATAAATTTTTAGTTTGTATTTGATTACTAAAGAAATAGAAAAAATAAAAGAAAAGAAAATAAGAAAAAAACAATAAAAAGAAAAAAAAAACGATAAAAAAAATATAAAAAATAGATAAGAAAAAAAATTAAAAAAAAGAACAAAAAAGGAGTGTAATTGTTATCGCCGCCAAGAGGTGCACTCCGGGAAACGTTTTTATGGCTAAATGGTAACAAAATATTAAATATTTTAAAAAAGTCATAGGTTTAGGATGAAAGGGTTTAGGGTAAATGATTTAAGAGGTTTAGGGTTAATTGTCTTATAGGTTTAAGACCTCACGCCGAATGACGTAAACATTGATGAATTAATTTGTGTATCCTTTCTCCCAAATAAGTGTTTAAGAATATAGATTTTAAATACATTTAATCATAATATGCAATATTTTTTTTCAATTTATAGTTTAGGAAATGCAGACTGAGAAGACGATGATAAATAGAAATTTGTGAAATCCAATATAAATAATAAAATAGAAAGTTGCTCTAACCCTTTCCTATCTGATTTCCACTGGGATGGACACTTTTATTTCTCAGTTCTTCAAATTGTGCAAGACATACAATTTTTTTAAATAAATATGTGGACTACCTTTAAGTAGGCTATTTTCGATATCAATCTGTGGGCCCAAGTCATTATATACGTGATAGGAACTGAGAAAACTATAAAATAAAAGAAAAAATTTTTTTTCTTGCAAAAATTGCTTATTAATGAACACTAATCATCCTAAAATAGTTATCAGAACGATTTATAAAGAAATGAAAATTCAGATAGAAAAGGGTTAATACAGCAGTCACCTGTGGCCATATTGGATCCACCATTTTTAATTTTAATATTTTAATAGTAGGTTCTATTTTAGCGACCTCTAAAACATATAGGATCTAGCATGTGAGGTTGGTTAGTCTGCTTGTAATTTGATGATGGCCATTTGTAGGGGTTACGTAAATTTATTTCAGAACCCGAGCATTTTTTAACTTTGTGCAAAGGAAGACGTTTGCTTAGTACGCTGAAATAAATGACATACAAAAACTAACTAGGAGAGTGTCACACCTCCGGATCACGAATTTTGCTCAAACTTCGGGATAAGTTTTTAGATGATAAAATATGGAAAAAGCTAAAGTTATTGTCATAAATACTCAATATTTCCTTAGTTACAGGCAATTAAAGAAAATCACTAAAAAAGTTACTAGATTTTTAAACGCATATAGTTCTTTAGCATTGACAGCTACAAGCTTGAAACTTTTTTTAAATTAAAGCTGAGCTCAAATCCTTTCGAATTAGTAGTTATAGCATGTCAAAATATTATTTTTTCCCAAAGTTAGAGCATGATAAACATTGGACCTGATTTTTCTTTTAAAAACATTAATTAAGCTGAAATTAGGTCCAATCCTTATTACGCTCTAACTTTGGGGAAAAATAATATTTTGATATGCTGTAACTACTGTTTCGAAAGGATTTGAGCTCAGCTTTAATTTAAAAAAAGTTTCAAGCTTGTAGCTATCAATGCTAAAGAACTATATGCGCTTAAAAATCTAGTAACTTTTTTAGTGATTTTCTTTAATTTCCTGTAACTAGGGAAATATTGAGTATTTATGACTATAACTTTAGCTTTTTCCATATTTTATCATCTAAAAACTGATCCCGAAGTTTAAGCAAAATCCGTGATCCGGAGGTGTGACACTCTCCTAGTAAGTCAATTTGGCCAGGACTACATTTATATAAGGTTGTTGTAGGGTACTGATTCTACTTTATATAAAATATCGTGCTATAGCACAGCTGACTGTTTGCTCGGTATCTGGAAATATTGGCGAGACACACATTACAAATTACGATATCTCAGTGAAATAAAAAGATATTAGGACAATTAAAAATTGATTATAAATAGTACGAGTGCTACTTTTAGATGCACCTATTACATTTTTAGAAAATACCTTTGATTACCACATTTCATAACATAAAAAAGTAGAAAAACAGCGTTTATTGAACTTTTAGGTTAGGATATCTCGAAAACTGGACGTGATAAAGCAATGTTAAGCCCAGATTCAGATTCAGCGCACAAAAACCTTCGGAAATTTATATTAGAGTTTTAGTTTCCAAAAATAAGTCAAATTTTGTTGGCCTGTGAATTGGTTTTAAAGTATCACCAATAACCTTTTCAAAATCTTCTCTCTCCTCTTTTAATAAAGAGTATTTTTTTTAATAGCCTCACGTGCTCGTAAGAGCTCGCTAAGAACATTTTTTTCTTACTTAAAGTCAGGCATGCTGACAAGATGCTGTCTACAATCAAACTGCAAAGATTAAGATTTATACTTCCCTTTTAATGGCAAAACAGTAAAATTCTTTTCTATATCTACCATCATTCATTGCTCTATCTTTGTCAATAACAACATATCTATACTTGTCATTCTTCCAGTATTCAGTACAAAGATTTCGAAATTCATTCAAAGTTAAGTCAGTATTCACATGGTCTTCATAGATATGTTTAAGATTAACATCATCTTGGCGATAAATTACCATCAAATTAATATTGTCTCTGATGAGATGTTTCGGTATATGAGCATATGACTGACATAGATAAAAGCTATCTACACTTTTGTGTCTCCCCATACAGAAAAAAGCTCTGATGTTATTCTGCTTCTCAAAAGCCACATCATCAAAAATCATAATTGAATTAGGTAGGGCTTCATCTGGAGACACTACAGATGCATGTTCACTGAACGGTAGATATGATATACCATTAATTGGTTCTAAAACTTTTTGAATAAATTGGTATTTTGGTTGATTTAAGGATTTAGAGTATACATATAAATTTCCAAATCTAAGACCATTGGGATGTGTAATTAGAGCCATTGAACTATTAGTTTTTCCACAGTTCGATGGGCCACAGAATACTGCTCGTATATGATCTGGAAGTAACTCTCCATGTCGCTTTTTTCTTTTCTTTTTCTCAAAATCAAAGTTGGCGACGGGAAGCTTGACGTTTTGCTCAGTAAAATCCATGTTTACGTAACGAAGTCAAATCTAAGATTGACCTTTTCAAAATATAAACGCTTGTTTTATAATTTGATTATCAGTTGTGAATCAGCACTCGAAGAGAGATGCTCGTACACAAATCACAGAAGCACCCTAAGGGTAAAGGGTTACTTGATAAAGTAATCAATAACTTACCTATTGAAATGCATATTCCTGGATATCAATATTGTGGTCCCGGAACAAAACTGAAAAAGCGTCTAAAAAGAGGTGATGCAGGTATCAATCCACTTGATCAAGCATGCAAAGAACATGACATATCTTATTCTGATAAAAATGCTGATCGAAAAGTAGCTGACATGAAGCTCGCTGATAAAGCTTGGCAGCATGTTAGAGCCAAAGATGCAAGTCTTAGCGAAAAAGCAACTGCTTTTGTTGTTGCAAATGCTATGAAATTAAAAAGAAAAACAGGAATAGGTGTAAAATTGTGTAAATTAGTAACTGCAAGTAAAAAATCATTAAAACCAAGTAAACATTCTCGCAAAGTTATTCAGTCCACCTTAAAAGGTGCACATGAAGCTCTTAAGATCGCTGGCGGTAAGAAAAAAATTATCATTCCACGTATTCTACCTGTTCCATAAAAAATAGGTGGCGCTCTGCCTTTTCTCATACCATTGTTCGCAGCACTAAGTGGAACTGGTGCTCTGGCTAGAGGAGCTACTGGAATAGCTAAAGCAGTAAATGAGGCTAAAGCTGCACAGAAAAATTATGAAGAAAGTAAGAGGCATAATAAAACTATGGAAGCTATTGCTCTAGGAAAAGGTCTCTATCTTAAACCATATAAAACTGGAATGGGATTATTTATGAAACCTCATATCGGTCATGGTCAAGTTAAAAAAAAACTTCGATTTAACTTTGCCAAATCGTGCACTGGCTGACTATGATCTTATAAAGTGTGCTCGTATGATGCAAATCCCATATTTTCGAGGTGTTTTCATGAGAAATAATCTACCTTCTGATGGCCCATGGCATAACGAATCTGCTATAGTTAACTTAGATGATTTTCAAAACAAAGGCACTCACTGGGTATTTTATCGAAAACGAGGTCCTGAAGCGATTTATTTTGATAGTTTTGGTGATCTTAAACCCCCTATAGATCTCATGTTATATTTTAATGTGAAAGAAGTGAAATACAACTATAAAAGATATCAGAATTTTGACTCATTTATTTGTGGACATCTTTGTCTTCAATTCTTGTGTGAAAGCCTATAAAAGAAGAGTTTTTAGACAAGCAGGATCATTTTTTTTCAAACAGTCATAAAAGATAGTTTCACTTTGAGTCTTTCAGGCAAATCTTCTGTCTTAGAAGCGCAATATTTTCCTTCAATAGAACTACCACATAAGAATTTTGTTTTGGGTTTAGTTGAACTTTTAACATTCTACTCGATTCCCAATGTTGACGATTCGAGTAATAAACTTTATATAAACGGAGAGAAGATTATTACTATTCCTACTGGCAGTTATGAAATTGATGCTATTAATCAATTTTTGCAAAAAGATTTGAAACCTAAAGAAATCGAGTTTTCCTTGAAAGCTAACAACAATACTCTCAGAAGTGAAATTTATTGCAGCCATCAGATAGATCTTAGACCTCACGATTCAATATGCCGTCTTCACGGTTTCACTCGTCGCGTTCTTCATGAAAACATTCATCACAGCTCTGAGTTACCTGTGAAGATATTAAAAATAAACGCACTCAGAGTAGAGTGTAATATTACTACAGGTGCTTACATCAACGACAAAAAAGTTCACACGATCCATGAGTCTTTCCCAAAAGTTCCTCCAGGATATAAAATCATAAAAGTTCCATCGCATGTCATATATTTACCACTCAATGTTAAGAGTATAGATCATCTTCAAATCCGAATCGTTGATCAAAACGGAAATTTAGTGAATTTCCGAAGAGAGGAAATTACTATTAGACTTCACATAAAATCTGTATAATGGGAATCGTTTATAATCAAGTGTGCATATAAGTCAGCCATCATGTCAACCCACCATCAGTCGTCCAAGGGTACTCAAACCGTTAACACGGAAGAGCATACAGTTTCTCAAAAGCATAAGTCTCAAAGTACGTGGTAAAAGATAAATTGTATCATTCTCTGCTGCTTTCAGAAAAATGGACGAAATTCTAAGCATTCAATCAGATATCGCATTTGATGAGTCTATTGCTCATTATGAGGTTCACGCACATCAACCATACTACACATTAAGTTTCAATAACAGTGATGAAATTCGTATTTCTATTCAGCATCAAGATGTATGCCTCTTACCATCATGTAGTTACATCCATGTATGTGGAAAATTACAAAAACCAGATGGACAAGCATTAACTAAAACTAATTTCGTTAACAATGGCATTTGTCATCTGTTTGATGAAATTCGATATGAACTTAATGCTGTAGGGATAGATAAAAGTAAAAATGTTGGTCAGAGTAGTCTCATGAAGGAATGCACTTCATTTAATCCAAATCAGACTCTAACATTAGAAAATGCAGGCTGGCTTGGTATTGAAGAAGGAAACAAAACAATTGTAGATGATCATGGAAATTTTGACGTTTCTATCCGTCTAAGTATGATTTTAGGCTTCGCAGAAGATTACAAGAAAATTGTGGTTAATATGAATCATGAACTCATTCTCACAAGATCAAGAAATGACCTGAATCCTATAATACAGGGAGGTACTGTAGCCAAAAATGTAAACATATATGAAACTTATCAAATAAAAATATCAAAGATAGTGTTTGGATTTTGGCGGGATTAGAGACGCTGTTTGAAGGGAGCGACAATGGCGCGCGATGGAAAAGGAGCGGGTAAGCGGATGCGCGCGCATGGCGTGGCCTTTGACGGTTGCGCGGGGTGGGGATGCCGGCGGTTTGTGCGCGGGACCTCGTGCATGGGCCAGTTAGTTAGTTTCAGCAGCCCGTCTGTGACGGACGTGAAATTGGTGCGCTAGTGTGTGTCAACGCGGATCTTTAGTTGGGTGTAGTAATAGTGTGATAAGAAATTATTACGGTAGTTTTTTTTCTTCATATGAGGAGTTGAGAGTTACGGCCGATAAGTCGACGTAACTGAGCAGTGCACGGATTCGTGGGTGGCGTCGTACGTGTGCGCGACGTCACCATTACTGTTTGTGGATGTGTGGGTCGAGTGTTGCGGCCGATAAGTCGACGTGACTTACCTGCACATCAGCGTGTACATTTTGTGGCGTCATGGCCGATATGTCGACGTGGCCCACTCGAGTGTAATTATAAAAAGCATAGTATTGTCTTCGCGTGCGTGGTGTAACGGCCGATAGGTCGACGTGGACCACCCGACCTTTGTTTGTAAGTTTCCCTTTTATTTCTTTCAAGATATCATTATTAACAGTTATTAAATGTATTATTTGTGTTATGTTGTTCTAATAAAATTAATACTATCTGAGTTAACTGTCTCATTGTTGTATCAGCCTTCCACCCATTCTATCCCTTTTCATTGAAATCTATTATTAATAATTATGACTCAATAAAACGAATAATAAAAACATGGTGCCCCGGGTGAGGATTGGGTGATTGGCTGGTTCATCTTGTGCGTCGGTTAACAGTGAAGAAGCCCGGTACTTAAGTGTTTACTTGTGTCATTCGGTGTGTTGGAGTGCCTTTTCGGTTTATACTCCCGTTCTTCGCTTGCCTTTTCAAGCTGAGAATTCTATTTCTTTTCTCTCTTTCTTGTTTGAGTTTTCGTTTCCCTTTGGTCTTTTGTTTATGCATTTGATTTGCCTTCCTTCTTGTTTTTATTGAAACTTTCATTTGTTTCTTCTCCTTTTTTTTGATGAGAGCAACTTCTTGATGCTCAGAGTTTGAAGGTTTCGCCCTTTGACATTTCATTGCATTTGTTTGATTTGGCTCTAATTCCATGATGGCTCCGCCTGCTTTGAAAAAGCTTATAGCATTGCAAACTTCTCGTTCATCGGAGATGAGGGCAATGCTTGAACGTATTCGAGAAAAGCGGGACAATGAACTCAATCCCGCGATAATTCAAACTCGACTAGATAATTTGCACAGTATTTGGAATGAGGTGCGTCGGACACACGATGACATTATAGGGAGAGAGGGAAACGAGGAGGAGTCCTATGTTGTTGAGAATGTCTTCTCACGGATCCAAGGAGAATATGAGGATGTTAATGATTTCCTTTTGGTTGTTCAGAGGCGACTTGAAATTGCGGAGCAACCAGCACCTCTGATTGAAGTTTCAAACGTTTCGACTAGGGGGGATGATCCCGCAATCGCTAAACTCCCTCGTATGCCTCTCCCAATCTTTTCTGGTGAATATGAGGATTGGGAAAGTTTTAGTGATTTATTCACCTCGCTAGTGCATGACATTCCTCGATACTCGAATGCAACTAAGTTGCAGTACCTGAAATCGTGCTTGCGAGGCTCCGCGGCGGAGCTTGTTAGGGACGTAAAGGTAACGAACGCAAATTATAACAGTACTTGGCAATCTCTTAAGGCACGGTATTATAACCCTCGCCTAATCATTTTCAAGCACTTTGTTGCTCTCATGCAGCTACCTCATTTGAAGAAAGAGTCAGCCGTTGAGTTGCGGTGTTTCACTGACGAAGCACAGCGCATCGTACGAGCTCTAGAAAATTTCCAATTACCAGTAGAGCAATGGAATTTGTGGTTCGTGTTTATTATAGCTGAACGTTTGGATCCAGAATCTAGGAAGCTCTGGGAGTCAGAATTAAGCTTGAAAGATCGGGAGGCTGTTTCCAATATAGGTGCAGCTGATTTTAATCCCATCGATCATCTTCCTACATTCTCTGCTCTAATCGAATTTCTAGAAAGACGTGCACAGACCTTGAGCATGTTGAATCCCGAACAGTTGACCGTCCGTGCTTCTAGTAGTAGGGGTGAAAAGAGATCGGCCTCTATTAGTAGGGCTGATCGAGGCCCTCGGAAAATATTCCATGCGGCAATCCCCTCATCTTCGCCCGAATCGTCTAGTCGATATTGTCCTCATTGTAAAGGACTGCACCCTCTTTATAGGTGTTTCAAATTTAAGGCTCTAAGTCATCAAGAGCGACAGACTGAAGTCAAACGTCTACGGCTCTGTTTCAATTGTTTTGGCCAACATAGAGTGAAATCCTGTAAATCTTCAGGACGTTGCTCAACCGCAAATTGTAATGGTAAGCATCACACGCTGTTGCACAAGTATCATGAGAAAGTGCAATCTCAATCCCCGGACCAGGCACAGGCCGATACTCCATCGTCCGAGCTGGCAGGCTCCTCCAGTACCATTAATGTACATACAGCCGGGGTCTCCAGCGGTGGAAGTGGGGTGATTCTACCTACCGCTCAGGTGATTATAATGGACATTGGGGGTCACCCTATGGCAGTTCGGGCCTTGCTAGATCAGGGGTCTGAAGCTTCCTTTATTACAGAAGCTATCGTACAGCTCCTTGAGCTCCCAAGGCGCCGTGATGAAATTCCATTGTCGGGGCTGGGTGGCTGCGCGGCCGGCACTGCTCGGTCTGTAGTACGGCTTCAGTTACGCTCGGCCTGTGACGTGAATTTCAAGGTTGAAACAGAGGCTTTGGTACTTCCAAGGCTTACCTCTCGGTTGCCAGCTCGTCAACTTGTAGAATTTGACACTCATCAATTGAGAGGCCTCGCACTAGCGGACCCTCAATTCCTTACACCCAATTCTATCGACCTTATCCTTGGAGCTGATGTTTATGGACAACTTTTACGTTCAGGACTATTACACTTTGCTCCGTCTCGTTTTGTCGCTCAAAACACTGTATTTGGTTGGGTAGTATCAGGTGCAATAGGGATCGAGTCGTCATGGCGGGCGGGAAGGACAACAGACTCATATGCGCGAGTTCTCCATGGGATCACTCAAGCTGGTTTGGATCAAACATTACAGCATTTTTGGACATTGGAAGAAATTCCGACGAACCCCAATAAATGGACTCCTGAAGAGGAACGTTGTGAGAACCAGTTCAAAGAATCCTATACTAGAAATAAGGATAGTAGATATTTGGTCGCTTTTTTGCTAAAGGAGGAGCCTCCATCTCTAGCATCAGAGACTCGTCGCATGTCTTTGGCTTCACTAGTACAAACTCACCGTAGATTCTCGCGCGATCCGGTGTTGGCTGAGTCCTATCGCAATTTTATGAAGCTTTATGAAGAGCTTGGCCACATGACACCGATTCCTAGGGAGGAGATTAAACAAACACGAGCATGGTATCTTCCTCATCATGCAGTAGTCACATCCTCCAATCGTACAAATAAAACCCGTATTGTCTTCGATGCATCTCGTCAGACTCATGACGGAGCATCCCTTAACCAGTATTTAATGAAGGGCCCTAAGCTTCAGCATGATCTTTCGTTGATTTTGCTGGGCTGGCGACGGTATCAGTACGTTTTTACTGCTGATATCGTCAAAATGTTTCGACAGATCCTCATGTTGGAGGGGGACCGAGATCTACAAAGAATCGTTTGGTCACCTGAAGCTGGTGTGGAGCCGGTAGATTAACGTTTGAACACGGTGACGTATGGCACGGCCTCGGCCCCATTTTTAGCAAATCGAGTTATGCTACAGTTGATTAAGGATGAAGGTTCCAGATTTCCACTAGGGGCCAAATGTTTAGAGTCTCATACTTACGTGGATGATATTTTCGCTGGTTCAAATGATTTCTCAGAAGCTGTTCAAATGAGAGTCCAACTTTGCTCGTTGCTGCGCACCGCTGGATTTGAGCTGGATAAATGTGCTGCCAATTGCATAGAGTTGTTACCTCCTCTGACCCCTCAGAATTGGTCTAAGCTCATTGATGAGAGTGAATCCGTGAAAACATTGGGGATTTATTGGAAACCAGCTCAGGATGAGTTTCGGTTCAGAGTAACAATCGCTGAGCCGTCAAGCCCCCCTCCAACGAAACGGATGATTCTTTCAAACATATCACGTTTATTTGATCCTTTAGGATGGTTGGCTCCAGTCACCGTTACAGCGAAGATCCTTATGCAGGATCTGTGGATTTTGAAGTGTGGTTGGGATGCTCCATTACCAAATGAAATTCAGGCTCGTTGGATTCATTACTGTAATTCACTTTCCACTCTCTCAGCTGTAGGTATTCCTCGCTGGTTTGGAGGTTCATCCGATCAACCGTATCAAATACATGGTTTCTCGGATGCTTCTTCTCGGGCCTATGCCGCTGCAGTTTATGTTCGCATTGCAATGAGTGACGGGGATGCTCATACTGTGTTGCTGACCGCTAAGACCAAGGTGGCACCTGTAAAGACCATCAGCGTCCCTAACTTAGAACTCTGTGGAGCTGTCCTTCTGGTTAAGCTCATCCTTCATGTCGCTAAACTCGACTTCCTCCAAAATGCGACAACCTTCGCTTGGTCTGACAGTCAGATCGTGCTAAATTGGTTGCGCAAACATCCTTCTTATTGGAAGACTTTCGTTGCCAATAGGGTATCATACATACAAACTGAATTGCCATCTACCACTTGGACACACGTTTCTTCAAAGGAGAACCCTGCAGATTTAGCAACCCGTGGCTGCGAACCGGACAAGCTAGCTGAATGTAATCTCTGGTGGCATGGCCCCTACTGGTTAGCCCAGTCTTCAGAACATTGGCCTCGGTCAGTTGAGGCTACTGCAGTTTTTCATTCCAGGATCACCCCTGAGGAACACCCCCTCTTGACACGATTTTCTTCACTGAGTAAGCTGAATAGGGTGATAGCATATTGTAGGCGCCCTCTGGTTAGATTACGTCAAGGGAGAGCTGGGTTACAGCCACTACCGACCTTCCTTACGGTATCTGAATTATCAGAGGCGCGCGTGGTAGCCATACGTCTTGCGCAATCTGTTGCCTTCGCAGCAGAAATTCAACTTCTAAAAAACGGAAAAAGGCTTCCTAGACGTCATTTTCTTAACAAGTTAAACCCATTCGTAAGTTCAACAGACGATCTTTTGCGGGTTGGAGGTAGACTCGCTCATTCGAATCTTCCTGATCAATCAAAGAACCCTCCCATTTTGCCGCGTGACTCAACCTTGAGCCGTTTATTCGTGCGTCATGCGCACCACATCTGTCTCCACGGCGGCCTAACGCTTACTTTGAGTACTCTGTTAAGACAAGTGTGGATATTAGGCAGAAATCGTCTAGTGAAATCCATCATTCACAAGTTTGTGAAGTGTCAAAGAGTTAAACCAAGGTTGGCACATCAACTCATGGGTGATCTCCCCTCAGAACGAGTGACTCGTTCTGAGCCTTTCTTCTGCACCGGGTTGGATTACGCTGGACCATTTCAGATACGCACCACCAAGGGTCGTGGTCACAAGTCATACAAGGGGTACATAGCCTTGTTTGTGTGTTTTACCACACGTGCAATTCATCTGGAATGTGTCAGTGATCTAACCTCAGCGTCATTCATTGCCGCCTTTCAGCGCTTCGTAGGTAGAAGAGGCATCTGTCGAAAGCTTTTCAGTGATAATGCCACTACCTTTCAGGGGGCCGATAGTCAGCTAAAAACAATGTTTCGTGACGCGTCGCAATTTTACCAGGAGCTTGCCCCGATTTTAGCTAATGATGGCACCGAATGGACGTTCATTCCACCTAATGCTCCACATTACGGAGGATTATGGGAGGCTGGAGTAAAATCCACGAAGCATCATCTCAAGCGAATTATCGGGGAACATGTGCTCACATTTGAGGAGTTTGCTACCCTGTTAGTTCAAATTGAGGCATGTCTGAACTCACGTCCCCTGCAGCCGCTAAGTCAAGATGTAGATGATCTAACGGCGCTCACTCCGGCTCACTTCTTAAATAATGGAGCGGCCGCCGTGCTGCCAGATGAGGCCCCTCCTTCGGGGCCAGAAAACCGACTAAATAGGTACCAACTGTTGAGGCGTCTACTAAACGGGTTTTGGAAGCGCTGGGCAAGTGAATACCTGCAGCATCTACAAGAGCGCAGTAAATGGAGAGATCCCAAGGACAATTTTGCTGTAGGCCAGTTGGTTTTAGTGAAGGATGACCGATATCCACCAGCAAAGTGGCCATTGGCTCGAGTCACTGAGGTGTATCCAGGACCTGATGGTTTGGTGCGTGTGGTTACGGTTAAGACTGCTGTCTCTACCTTTAAGAGACACATAACAGGGCTCTGTCCACTTCTAGTTGAAAAAGCTCGATCCACTGATACGGTGACGAGTTCTGCCATTGAGCATTGATGATGATGTTCGTCCGATGGACGAAGGCGGGCGGTGTTTGGATTTTGGCGGGATTAGAGACGCTGTTTGAAGGGAGCGACAATGGCGCGCGATGGAAAAGGAGCGGGTAAGCGGATGCGCGCGCATGGCGTGGCCTTTGACGGTTGCGCGGGGTGGGGATGCCGGCGGTTTGTGCGCGGGACCTCGTGCATGGGCCAGTTAGTTAGTTTCAGCAGCCCGTCTGTGACGGACGTGAAATTGGTGCGCTAGTGTGTGTCAACGCGGATCTTTAGTTGGGTGTAGTAATAGTGTGATAAGAAATTATTACGGTAGTTTTTTTTCTTCATATGAGGAGTTGAGAGTTACGGCCGATAAGTCGACGTAACTGAGCAGTGCACGGATTCGTGGGTGGCGTCGTACGTGTGCGCGACGTCACCATTACTGTTTGTGGATGTGTGGGTCGAGTGTTGCGGCCGATAAGTCGACGTGACTTACCTGCACATCAGCGTGTACATTTTGTGGCGTCATGGCCGATATGTCGACGTGGCCCACTCGAGTGTAATTATAAAAAGCATAGTATTGTCTTCGCGTGCGTGGTGTAACGGCCGATAGGTCGACGTGGACCACCCGACCTTTGTTTGTAAGTTTCCCTTTTATTTCTTTCAAGATATCATTATTAACAGTTATTAAATGTATTATTTGTGTTATGTTGTTCTAATAAAATTAATACTATCTGAGTTAACTGTCTCATTGTTGTATCAGCCTTCCACCCATTCTATCCCTTTTTATTGAAATCTATTATTAATAATTATGACTCAATAAAACGAATAATAAAAACAGATAGAGTGGTTAATGCCATATGTTATTGCATCAGATAAACAAAAAATCCAGCTGTTAAATTTCATTGGCAAAGATAATCCTATTTCTATGAGTTTTCGTTCTTGGGAGTTATTTGAATATCCTCTTCTTCCAATAACAAATAAACACGTCTGGACAGTAAAAACTTTAAATCAATTGGAGAAACTACGTTTCGTGATTCTTGGATTACAATCGGGAAAAAAAGGTTCAAAAACTAAAAATGCCATTCACTTTGACCACTGATATTAGTAATGTGAGACTTTTCTTGAATTTGCAATATTATATGTACAACAATCTCAATCTTGACATATCTAAGAATCAGTTTGCTATTCTCTATGATATGTATGCTAATTTTCAGAAAAGCTATTACGGAAGAGATTCACAGCCATTGTTGACAAAGTCTCAGCTTATCAACTTTGAACCACTCATAGTTATTGACTGTTCACAACAAAACGAATCTCTAAAGAGCGCTCCTGTCGATGTACGTCTAGAATTTGAATCTAAAACTGACTTTCCAGCTAATACTTCAGCTTATTGCATAATCTTACACGTTCGTATCGTTCAGTATAATCCTATTAGTGGAGATGTTCGGAAGCTTGTCTGAATTATCTTCACTTTGACGTAAAAAAAAAAAATTAATATTTCAAAATGGAATATGCTGTAGACGTGATTGGTTTTAAACAAATGGGTGGTGAATATGTTCTAAAGGAAATAGCAATCATTCCTCTCAACGACAGTGGTGATCCCATTGTTCATCTGTTCAAAAAACCTTTTTCATGGAAAAGGCTCTCTGACGAATTGCAAGAAGAAAACATTCGCCTCAAACATAATCACGAAATAGCTTGGAATACTGATGGGCTTGACAACTCTCAAATTGCTAACTTACTTCGTGAATATTTACATGATGCTACTAAAATTTTTGTTATGAATGAATTCAAACGAAAATGGCTGTTACGATTCAAGTTTCCTGCTTATAATATCAATCAATAAGGCTATCCATCAAACCCATCTTTCAAGTGTGTTACCATATGCGCAAACCATAATCCAATTTATAAAACTGTCCATGCACTACACAATGTCAAACTCATGAAATTATTCTCTCACAAAATCATTTGTAAGAAAAAAAAAAGAAAAAAAAAGAAAAAAATTAAAGAAAAAAGTAGTAGAAAACGCTATAGGCATTCTGGATCACGTTCGGATTCTAGATCACGGAGATGATCTACAATGCGTACGGATTCTGGATCACTTTGAGGAGAGAGGGGATGATCCAGAATGAAGTTGATCCGGTATGCCTATAGCCTATCTACTAACGTTAAATAAAAGCATTATTTTCTTATATTTTTTTTATTAATTTTATTTATTTATATGAGTATACAAATATGCACGCATATACGTACACATTTGTATACTTATAGATACGTAAGCGTATGCATGAGTGTGTTTTTTGCAAAACACACACATTTGTATAGATTTTCTCAGTAACGCCTATATGTATAAGACTTTACTGAGAATTGAGTAGCTGTTACACCGCACAAAGAAGACCGTCCGATTAGTCGTATAGCGCTGGCTATATAATATTGCTTATATATAATAAATATTTAATTATAAAAAAAATTTTTTATTACAGAATCATGAATTGTCATGCAAAATACATATATTCTGAAAATTTCAGCCATCTCAGTCAATGGAAAGTACGTTAATTTTTATTCGCAAGATTTGAGGACATATTCAGAGACAGTCAAGTTAAATAAAAACGTTTAAAAAGAAAAAGAAAACAACAGAAAAGCTGAAAACGCGACTTCATGTGTGTGCTTGTCTTATACCCGTATGCACACGTTTATATTGTCTTTTTCTTTCTATTTTGTTCGCTATACCTCACACATATACAACAAAATTATTTTATTTATGCCAAAAAAAAAATAAAACATTGCTTTCATCACAAAAGAATAAAGAATGATTGAGTTATCATTTGCATAAAATGATAATATTCAATATGTTTCAAATTTCGAAGTTCACGTTACAGTGTAAGAAAAACGCCAAATGTATCGTGTCAGAGCCAGGTGTTGCCAACCTGACAACATTAAACTTTCCATTATGATAATTATTTTCATATTATTTTGAGAAAAATAATTTTTTATTATCTCAAAATAGAGTGACCTACAAAAGGAAATTCATTCTGATGATTAGTTTTTTACAAAGTTAATTCTTCGATTCTAGAAATTTGGCCTACGCTCTGCTATACTGTTATCTCTATTTTCGAAAAATTCACTATTTTTCTGAGGTTTTTCTTTTTTCCGCCCTTTATTATCTCACAATAGAGTGAACTGTAAAAGGAAAATTCATTCTTATGATTAGTTTTTTACAAAGTTAATTCTTCGATTCTAGAAATTCAGCCTACGCTCTGCTATACCGGCCGGTATAGTAGAGCGTATGCATGCCCTTGAAGTCTTTTAAGAGCAGGTCGTATATCTCTGTCCTTTTCTAATCAAAGAAATAATTTTTTTGCAAAAACTAATAATCGTAGCAAAAAATGAGGAGATAGCCCCATCTTGTACTATAAAAAGCAATATTTTCTTGTATGAGGAAAAATTATTTTTATCGCTCCACTTTTAAGAAAACTTGGAAAGACTTGAAAAATAAAGGTTAGGATGGAAAATTCAGTTTTTCAAAGTTTTCTCAAAAACGAAGCGATAAAAATAATTTATCCTCATAAAAGAAAATATTGCTTTTTATTGTACGAGATGGGGCTTTCTTCTTATTTTTTGCTACAATTATTAGGTTTTGCAGAAAAATAAATTTTTTGGTTAGAAAAGGATAGAAATATACGACCTGCTCATAAGCGAGAATTCATGTAGTAACTTTCTTGATATAATAAGTTATTATATGAATGATTCCCAAAAGATTCTGTAATTATTCTTTGGAATCATCAAGAGTTTATCGAAAACTTTTAGAATTCTTCTGAAATTTCTAAATTTTTTCAAAATATTTCCGAACATTGTAAGAATTTTGACAAAACGCTCAGAGTATTTCATTTTCTTTCCTTTTCTTTTATTGTAGTTCAAATTTTTTTATAAATTTTACAGTTATTTTTTTTAATATTCAGAATGTTTTGGAGTCTTTCAGAAATTTTGACACGATTTTTCTTAATTGAAAGTTTATTATTTCTATTCAAATTTTTAAAGCTTAAAAAATTTCAGAATGTTTTCTTCTTCTGAATTTGAATGGATACATTTAATTCATTAAAAATAATAATATTTGAAGTTTCAATTTTGCAAATTTTTTAGGTATTTCAGCCTCCATAAAATTAGATATTTTAAGGGCGTGGATTGCTTTATACTTATTACCAGAGTAAAAGATAAAAAAAACTATGACATACATATTGATTATAAAAATTTTTTAACCTATAATGGGAAAAAAGCTAATATTTTGGCTTTACCTGTGATTGTCACTTTATAAGTGATGAATATATGATTATTTATTTTTGTTGGTTATATTAATTTATTGGTTACTTTAAAAAATAATGTAGAGGAAGCACTTCTTGATGAACTTGTACGCAGTGTTTTACTAGCAGGCATGGATCAGATATTAAAACGAAGGGATTTTGAATTTAAAAAAGGGCGTTTTACAACATTTTTTGATTATTATTTTATTCATTGGTTACAGAGTAAGTATAACACACAATTATTTAGAAAAAAAATTAATTTATTAAAAAAAATTTTTCAACTTGTATTTGAATTCAATCATTTAAATTATATTTCAAAATGTAATAAATTGACTTTCTTTTAGCTGAAAATCCATGTAAAGATAGTATAAATAAAAATCTTCCAGAAGATATTAGGGTGTTTGCAATAAAAAGAGTAACCAAAGGTTTTAGTAGCAAAAGTGCGTGTGATGCAAGAACTTATTCTTATACTATACCTACATTTGCATTTGTATCAGAAAATTTAGAACAATTTCAAGAAACAGCAAAATGGCATGATTATGACAAAAGATTAGAACAACTTTCAACAATGGATGGGAAACCTTATCATGAATATCGTTTAACAGAAGATAAAAAACAGAGATTACAGGAAGTATTAAAGTTATTATTGTAAATATTTTTTAACTACAATAAGTAACTATTGTAAAAATACTTTTTTTATTTATAAATTATTAAAAGCTAATAAAATGATTTATTTAATTACGCTATAGTTGTTTATTATCCACAATGTAAATCAATATTCAGTTGAAAAATTTTATGCGATTGTAGATTT
Source organism: Anastatus disparis (assembly GCA_017163975.1). NCBI lineage: Eukaryota > Metazoa > Arthropoda > Insecta > Hymenoptera > Eupelmidae > Anastatus > Anastatus disparis. The sequence continues at coordinate 790,790 of JAFFSR010000066.1, forward strand.
TTTTTGAATTTATAATTTCATGTATTATATATTTTCATGCTACAAAATATTAACTTTATTTACAAATATATACAACAAAAAAATTCAAGGACTGTAACGTATTAATTGTCTTAATTGTTAAAAAATCAGCAGCATTCATCGCAAAACAACAAGTAGCGTCTCTTTTCGTTTCGTACTGAAACATTTTTCTTTTTGCAAGCAGAATCGTAATGTTAATCAATATATTTTTCAATATTTTTCACTAATTTTTTATACAAGTGCAATAAAGTACTCGGAAATAATGCAGAATTATTCACTCCAATATTTGACTAAAAATTGATTTTTAACACTTTTCGGAATATTTTGATATTAGATTTTTACTTTGAGATCAAATTTTTCGACGACTAATGTTTTATTCGGAAAAAAGAAAAATAACTTTAAATATCAGTTTGTTTATAAGAATTACTATTCAACAGAGTTTGCGTGCTGACAATTACTCATTTTACATCACAATTTAATTTATGTATTTATCTTTATGTATTTATTTTTATCATTTCATTAAGTACTTTATGCATTATATATTTTGTTTTTATTACACAATGAATTGCATTCAAACAAAAAAAGGAAACTTTGTGTTATTATTTTTCTATCATTTGCACCTAAATATTTATCGATTTCAAATTAAAAAATTGATAAATGATGTTTTAAAATAAATTTTTTCTAATGAAATTAACTACACAAAACGTATAAAATTAATTACTCGAAAATAAATTCTATATCTCGTTTAATATATTGGTACAGTAAATTATACAATAATGTTTTTCTTAAAAATAAGGAGTATTACTTTCCCTCGATTCGTTTTAAGGGCATGATAGAGCTCGCTACCTTCTAAAATAATTCATTAACATTTTAATTCTAAGTTCACAAGTAAACGGTGCGTTTGATCGAGTTCTTTCATTACAGTAAGAAAATTTGTAATACTAAACTTGAGTGCGGACAACTTATAGAATTTACCAAAATACCGTACATAAAAAGTTATAAAAAATTTTTCGAAATATAGTATTTTGAGGTTAGGTTCATCGAGCTTGATATCTAATTTCCATTCCAAGCTTATAAAAAAATATCAAGTCCAAATGATTTTTTATTTTAACAAAAATTATTGTATTAACATAGCTTTAGTGCGGAAAAGTCATAACAATTGTTTAAATTACCACTTTAAAAGATATCAATAAAATAATAGAAATAAAAATTGTGTCCAGCAGCTCCGACATCCCGTTAAGTATAAACAAGTAAGAAAAATTGTCTTTAGGAGAGCTGCAATAAAATTTTTAAAATAATTTCCTAAGTTAAAATTTTCAAAGATTTACTCACTTATTAAAATTTAAAAATATCAATCGAAATTAGAGCTGGTGAGTAGCTCAGTCGGTACACTGCAAATATATGTGTGTTAATTCACACACTGATAGTGTGTAGTTTTACACGTTTTAGTGTGTAAATTCTATTATGTGTGTAAAATAACGCACTTATGTGCGAAAAAATATCAGTACACACATTTTATGTGTATTTTTACACGCATGATCTAGTTAATATGAAAGTTTACACACATAAATGCATAAATCTACACATCTATGTGTTTAAAATTTATGTTTGTACATTAACATATATATTGTGCTTTATTTTTATTTTTAATTAAAGTTTCTCTAAAAGTATATATTTTAATATTAAATTGTATTAAGAACTACAATATTTATTATTTCAAATTTAATGTAGTCTTCTATTTTAATTACCTTAAGTAATTAATTATAATTATTTATTATTTAATAAGAAGCTCAATTAAAATGCTTCATATGAAAAAAATAATTTTATTGAACCGAATGCATCTATTAAATTCGTTATTAGATTCACTAATCAATTAATAAATATATATATCAGTGAGTTGGATATTCTTAACCTCACCAAATAAATTATTTAACAATAAATTATCCATATAAAATTTTTTTTTAAATAATTTTTTAATTAATAAAAAATTAAATTTTCAATAAAATAAGGAATTAGATGTTTTGATAAAAAATTATTTACTCGTATGAAAAAATTACTTTTTTTTTGTACAAGAAAATTATTTTACCGATCTTTATTTTTTCTTAATTAATATTAATTACTCATCATTATTTAATTATTTGTTTAATTAAATTTATAAGCGTTCAAAAATAATAAAATGTTTATAGTAATAAACTATAAATATATAAAATTATCTCGACCCATAAGAAGCGTTCCGTAGCGTAATAGGTAGCGTTAATGCCTCGTAACCCGTAGGTCGTGGGTTCGCGCCCCAGTAAGGTCAAAAATTTTTAAACATTCTTTTAAGCGATATAGTTTTATTAGTTTAATTCTCGAAATAATTGCTTATTAAAATAGATAAATTTCGAAACAAAAAAATGAAATGCCCATGAATTAATTTTTAATTTTTAATGTATTTCAATCATTTACACACATTATACGTTTAAATTTACACGTTTACATGTGTCAAATCAAACATCTAAAATGTGTTGAGGATTTAACACACAAAAAAGTGTGTAAAATTGGCGACAGCCGAATTACACACGTAAGTGTGTTATTTTAACACACTTAAATTTGCAGTGTAGAGCGTTAGATTTTGTAGTCTCGGGGTTCTGAGTTCGAATCCCGCTCTCGGCAGCCGATAGATAGAAGCACCACTGTACGTTACATCTGCTTTGTTCACAAACACATTTACGCGATTTGTCACTCATTAGCATTACAAATAATATAAATATAGCGACGTTAAAGAAGGAAAAAAAAATCATTAAAATTGTTTTCTTCTTAACTACTATAAGAATCAAGTTGAATCACTTCAATATTTATTTGTGATTACTTTTCCATGATCTTCAAAATTAACTTAAAAAAATCCATATTTTAAAAATGAATATTAATTTAATGTATAATAAAAAAATCAGAAGATAGACAAGTATATATTAATTTGTGGATTGACAAGTACATTTCATTTCAAAACTTACTTTCTGCGAAAGTATGAAATAAGACAAGTATGAGTTTGTTTTTCATCTCCTAAAAATGAATTTAAACTTTCATCAAAGCAATGATAAGCGGACACTACACTGCAAATTTAAGTGTGTTAAAATAACACACTTACGTGTGTAATTCGGCTGTCGCCAATTTTACACACTTTTTTGTGTGTTAAATCCTCAACACATTTTAGATGTTTGATTTGACACACGTAAACGTGTAAATTTAAACGTATAATGTGTGTAAATGATTGAAATACATTAAAAATTAAAAATTAATTTATGGGGATTTCATTTTTTTGTGTCGAAATTTATCCAATTTAATAAGCAATTATTTCGAGAATTAAACTAATAAAACTATATCGCTTAAAAGAATGTTTAAAAATCTTTGACCTTACTGGGGCGCGAACCCACGACCTACGGGTTACGAGGCATTAACGCTACCTATTACGCTACGGAACGCTTCTTATGGGTCGAGATAATTTTATATATTTATAGTTTATTACTATAAACATTTTATTATTTTTGAACGCTTATAAATTTAATTAAACAAATAATTAAATAATGATGAGTAATTGATATTAATTAAGAATAAAATAAAGATCGGTAAAATAATTTTCTTGTACAAAAAAAAAGTAATTTTTTTCATACGAGTAAATAATTTTTTATCAAAACATCTAATTCCTTATTTTATTGAAAATTTAATTTTTTATTAATTAAAAAATTATTTAAAAAAAAATTGTATATGGATAATTTATTGTTAAATAATTTATTTGGTGAGGTTAAGAATATCCAACTCACTGATATATATATTTATTAATTGATTAGTGAATCTAATAACGAATTTAATAGATGCATTCGGTTCAATAAAATTATTTTTTTCATATGAAGCATTTTAATTAAGCTTCTTATTAAATAATAAATAATTATAATTAATTACTTAAGGTAATTAAAATAGAAGACTACATTAAATTTGAAATAATAAATATTGTAGTTCTTAATACAATTTAATATTAAAATATATACTTTTAGAGAAACTTTAATTAAAAATAAAAATAAAGCACAATATATATGTTAATGTACAAACATAAATTTTAAACATATAGATGAGTAGATTTATGCATTTATGTGAGTAAACTTTTACATTAACTAGATCATGCGTGTAAAAATACACATAAAATGTGTGTACTGATATTTTTACGCACATAAGTGCGTTATTTTACACACATAATAGAATTTACACACTAAAACGTGTAAAACTACACACTATCAGTGTGTGAATTAACACACATAAATTTGCAGTATACACATATACTCATGATTATTAAATATCTTTTCATATTATTGTTTAATTTTAGAAAAAGAAAATCATTAGCTTGTAGCATATATCATGAAAATTATTTAGTTAAATTTATCAATAAATCCATTCATTAGTTATTGAGAACTTTGGGTTTCAAAATTAAATATTAAAATTTTTCAATTTTGTAACAGAAATTAAAAATTTTCAATAACTGGTGAATGGATTCATTTAAATATTTAATTGAATAATTTTTTGTGGTGCATATTACAAGCTAATGCATTTCTTTTTCTTTTGCAATAAAATGAAAAAATAGTCCATATGTATATGTACAGGTGTAATGTTCTGTTTTACAGCCCCTTAACTTTTTTATAATATTATTTATAAAACAATAAAGGTTTTCATAGATTTTATTAATAGGATCTGTAAATTTTTATTAAAGAAAATATTTAAAAACATGTTTATAAGTTTGTATATAAAATTTTATATAAATATAGCAACGTTAAAGAAGGAAAAAAAAATCATTAAAATTGTTTTCTTCTTAACTACTATAAGAATAAAGTTGAATCACTTCAATATTTATTTGTGATTACTTTTCCATGATCTTCAAAATTAACTTAAAAAAATCCATATTTTAAAAATGAATATTAATTTAATGTATAGTAAAAAAATCAGAAGATAGACAAGTATATATTAATTTGTGGATTGACAAGTACATTTCATTTCAAAACTTACTTTCTGCGAAAGTATAAAATAAGACAAGTATGAGTTTGTTTTTCATCTCCTAAAAATGAATTTAAACTTTCATTAAGGGAATGATAATCAAAGAATCAAACAAGAGAAAGTTATGGAATCACTCACACTGAAAGACTTTAAGAGATACTCCCCAACTTTTAAAGCATAATTTACTTACAATCTGCGATATAAACACAATTATTTAAGGTTAGAACTGTTTATGAGAGATAACATTGCAAGCAGAATCTTTATTTAAGACTATTAATTACATTGTACTACATAAAAATGTACATAATTGGAAAATCCTAACCTTATTTTTAAGAAGCTTATATTTAAAGAATAAACGTATAAACAAGCAATATAATACTTTTTAATAAGTTCCTTTTTTAATTATTTCTCAATATAGTTTTGTAAATGCATTAAATACACATTTTGCTTGTAAACTTACATTTTTTATAATTTTATAACCTAAAATACTTGTGTTTACATTGCGAATTGCAAGTAAATTATGCTTTAAAAGTTGGGGAGTATCTCCTACTCTCCAAGGCAGCGTTATCATGACTCTCACCCCTCTACTCCCCTACTAAGAGTTGGATTTACGCCGACAGGGAGTGAGTGTGACTCGCAAAGTCTTTCAGTGCAGAACATAGATAAGTATATGAAAGCAAAACTGAAATATTTTTTCATAAATTATTAATCTCTCATTTGATACAATAAAATATTTAATTCAAATAAAGCCAGCTTTATTTGTAAAAAATAACCATAAACATACTTGGCAGCCCCTCTTCTTTATGGTTTAAAATGCTGCCATAATTATTTCCAATAGTTATGCAATGAGCCAATAGATTAATAATTTATTTCTATAATTTATTAATTTTAATTATATAATTTAATTAAATAATAATTTTTGTTTTACGCGGTTCTATATGCATCAATGTCCTTTGGCTGTAGATAATGTAGTTATTCATTTAATTAATTACAAACATATATTTATAGTAAATCATAATGACATATAGATGGCACTATTTTATTAAAAATAATATAAAATTTCATAAGTGTAGTACCATACTGTGAAAGATTTAAAAAAATGAAGGGTTCGTCTATTAATACATGCTGAAAATTTGTTTTTAAATTATATGATATAATAATTAAAAGAGTATCAGCAAAAGTACCAATTTGATGCTGAAATTTTTTTTATGAATTATTTTAACTGTACTGATAGAAATTTACTTAACTTATCATTGGAAATAATTATGCGATGGCAGCATTTTAAACCATAAAGAAGAGGGGCTGCCAAGTATGTTTATGGTTATTTTAGCTGGCTTTATTTGAATTAAATATTTTATTGTATCAAATAAGAGATTAATAATTTATGAAAAAATATTTTAGTTTTGCTTTTATATACTTGTCTATGTTTTGAGTGATTTCATAACTTTCTCTTGTTTGATTCTTTGATTATCATTCCCTTAATGAAAGTTTAAATTCATTTTTAGGAGATGATAAACAAACTCATACTTGTCTTATTTTATACTTTCGCAGAAAGTAAGTTTTGAAATGAAATGTACTTGTCAATCCACAAATTACTATATACTTGTCTATCTTCTGATTTTTTTACTATACATTAAATTAATATTTATTTTTAAAATATGGATTTTTTTAAGTTAATTTTGAAGATCATGGAAAAGTAATCACAAATAAATATTGAAGTGATTCAACTTGATTCTTATAGTAGTTAAGAAGAAAACAATTTTAATGATTTTTTTTTCCTTCTTTAACGTCGCTATATTTATATAAAATTTTATATACAAACTTATAAACATGTTTTTAAATATTTTCTTTAATAAAAATTTACAGATCCTATTAATAAAATCTATGAAAACCTTCATTGTTTTATAAATAATATTATAAAAAAGTTAAGGGGGTGTAAAACAGAACATTACACCTGTACATATACATATGGACTATTTTTTCATTTTATTGCAAAAGAAAAAGAAATGCATTAGCTTGTAATATGCACTACAAAAAATTATTCAATTAAATATTTAAATGAATCCATTCACCAGTTATTGAAAATTTTTAATTTCTGATACAAAATTGAAAAATTTTAATATTTAATTTTGGAACCTAAAGTTCTCAATAACTAATGAATGGATTTATTGATAAATTTAACTAAATAATTTTCATGATATATGCTACAAGCTAATGATTTTCTTTTTCTATAATTAAACAATAATATGAAAAGATATTCGATAATCATGAGTATATGTGTAGTGTCCGTTTATCATTGCTTTGATGAAAGTTTAAATTCATTTTTAGGAGATGAAAAACAAACTCATACTTGTCTTATTTCATACTTTCGCAGAAAGTAAGTTTTGAAATGAAATGTACTTGTCAATCCACAAATTAATATATACTTGTCTATCTTCTGATTTTTTTATTATACATTAAATTAATATTCATTTTTAGGCATGACCGCTATACGGAAGTGCCTTATATTTTCGACATCGCGAAAAATGTAACCCTTTAAAATATGTTTTTTTATGATAAAAAACTTATTTTTATAGCAAAATAAGATTATTACGAGGCTTCCTTAAGAGCATGACGAAGCTGTCCGCCTTCTAATAATATTTCCAATCTTAACTTATGAATAAACGATGCGTTTAATTGAGTTTTTTTGCTATAAAGAAAAAATTTGTAAGATTAAACTCTAGTGCGGACAACTCAAGAAAACCACCAAAATATTATACATACAAAGTTATAATAAAAACTTTCAATATATCGTATTTTAAGGTTAGGTTTGTCAAGTTTGATATCTAATTTCCAATCCAAGCTCATAAAAAAATAACAAGTCCAAATGATTTTTTATTTTAACAAAAATTATTGTACTAATATAACTTTAGTGCGGACAAGTCATTATATTTGTTTAATTTAAGAATTTAAAAAGATATCGATAAAATAAAAAAAGCAATACTCGATTGCTGCAGCTCCGACATGCCGTTAAAATGTATGTATGGATGTATGTGTCTGAGAAATCAAGTTTATGAATTTTCTCGACGAGTTTTTATCCGATCTGAATAATTAAAACGAGGAATTGTTTCAAATAATAACACAAGTAAACGTTCCTATTTTGAAAAAAATCGTTGGAAGCGTTTTTAAATAGGCGCCTTTTAAATGGTCAAAAAAATGGATTTTGGTAATAACTTGAAAAATACGATTTTTTTTCAAAAAGTATATAGAATAAAAGTTATAGAATATAAAAAAAAAAATCTTTTTTATATCATACATTTTTCTCTGAAGTTAATATTATTCAAATTGTTCATGAAAAATGTTGAAATTAAAGGCTTTTTAATGATAATTTGATAAATATTATTTTTAAAAAAATATATATGATATTAAAAAGATGTATCTTATTTTTTTCTATAAATTTTATTTAATATACTTTTTTTGAAAATTCGTTTTTTTCAAGTTATCACCAAAAAATCATTTTTTCAACCTCTAAAGGGATAACAGTTTTAAAACCGCTCGAACGATTTTTTTTAAACTGCCAATATTTATTTGTATTATTGTTTTAGATCATCCCCCGTCGGAATGATTCAGATCAAATAAAAACTTTATACAAAACTTTACTTTTAAGCTACTGAACTATTTTTTTTCTTATAACTTTTGATAGATTATCCTATCCAAAACTTTAAAAAATATACATTAATGAAAATATGTCTTTTTCACATAACATAAATTTTTTTGAAATCAATCAACTTAATTCACAAGAAAAATTTAAATAATTATAAATTGGTTTTTTCAAATAAATACAATAAATTCAAACCTCCTGTTGAAAGATACGGTAAAAAATACAATGAAAAAAAGAAATAAGATTAACTTTTAAGGCTTTTGCGTTTGTAAATGATTTGTTTTAATATTCTTGAAATATTAAATAGCGAGCGCGAAGCGCGAGCGTTTTCGGTCGTGCCTTATATGCAAGAAGCGGAGCTTTTTGCATTCCTTGCATCGCAAAGCGATGCAAGGTCCGAGGGCATTTCAGAGCTGAGCGAAGCGAAGCTCTGAAAGGACCGAGGTGCGAGCCACAGCGGCCCAAAGGGCCGCTGTGGCGAGCTAGTTAAAATATGGATTTTTTAAAGTTAATTTTGAAGATCATGGAAAAGTAATCACAGATAAATATTGAAGTGATTCAACTTGATTCTTATAGTAGTTAAGAAGAAAACAATTTTAATGATTTTTTTTTCCTTCTTTAACGTCGCTATTGGGTTTGGAAATTTGCTTATCAGCGCCATCGCGTGGCCAATTGATAAGCTGTGAGAGAAGGATACTGCTCGAGAATTACATTGGTTAGATACGAAAATTGTTATATTTTGTAATTTTTTAATTAAATAGAATAAAAAAAGATTTGAAAATTAGTTTGTATAGAAAGAAAAAAACATGGAAAATTTTTGTAGTAAAAATCGCGCATGTTATAGTGTACATAAATGAAATAGTCAAGTTTATAAGAATTTTGATGGCTCTTTCTAGCTGGCAATGTTTACATTTTTAACTATTCTAAAGCAGTATCTGAAGCTATAACCTATCGAAAAATGAACATCAAAACAATCATCTTTTGTGAATCATTTCGAATAAATTATGCACTGGACATATATTTACTTTAAAACGATAATTCATAACGTTATATTTAGTATAATCGAATAATTACATTTTTATTTATTTACTTCACAAACAAATTTTACTAATACATAAGATTAAATAGGCTACGCAATGTAATCCTTCTCTCACAGCTTACCGAAGGGCCACGCGGTGGCGCTGGCAAGCAAATTTCCAAACCCAATATTTATATTATTTGTTATGCTAATCAGTGACAAATCACGTAAATGTGTTTGTGAACAAAGCAGATGTAACGTACAGTGGAGCTTCTATCTATCGGCTGCCGAGAGCGGGATTCGAACTCAGGGGGGTTATTCACTAACTTCTTGACGATAACGATTGACTTAACGTTTCGACGTCGAAAAGCGTTAAGGACTCTACTCTTTTGAATAATCGATAAACACATAAAAAAATGTTTTAGTTTATTATTAAATCTTTTACAACAGACATTTACAACATAAATATTCAAAGAAATAAAAAAAATTTCAAATAATTATTACATTAAAATTAACATGATTACAAAAATAATTGCCTTAAAACATACAACACGTAACATTCATATTAGAAATATATCTGTATTCATGTTTCTATTATATATTCTTGTAACTCAACATCCCGAGTAACCTTTTCACTTCGGCGTGCAGTTGGTGCCGAACCACCCTTAGTGGCACCGAAACTCTTGCCGAATTGTCGCCGCAGTGGCTCCGAATCGGCGTGAGGCGTGGCGGTGAAAGGGGGCCCTCAGAGGGCAGCCGAATCTAGCTTATAAAATCGTAGAATTTGTGTACAATTATTTGTATAAACAAACAGCTGATTTCCAATGGTGACCAATCGATTGACTGTTCAACCAACTGTCTACTTTTTAAAATACTTTTAGTGAAAAAATTCAAGTATCTTGAGTTATTCGAGTAACACTGGTTATTCGAGTTTATATTTTTGTTGAGTACTTGATAGTTTCAAGTACTCAGCTTAAACTCTAAGAAAAAACTTGACTCGATAATTGAGTACTTGCACTTGAGGGTTACTCGAATTTTCGTTCCAAGCACTCGAAAAAATATGAATTACTCGAATTACTCGAGTACTTGAAAAAAATATGAATTAATCGAATAAATTGAGTACTCGAAAAAAATACAAATTACTCAAGAAAATATGAGTTACTCGACAGAATATGAATAGCTCGAGTTACTTAAATAACTAGATTATATTATCTATGGTAATTAGTTCTCATTTCCACGAGAAAAATTAGTTTTTTACCATGTTTTTATTGATTAGTTTTAGGTTGTATTTGTCCGTGTATTTGGGCAGAATTTTAGAATTAATTTTAAACGAGTTCAACTCAAGTCGAAAGTAAATTATTTTTATTAATTTATTTACTTATTATTAATTTTCAATTAAAAATAGTGTTTACATCGTATGATAATACAATAAAAAATATTTTGTGGTTATGTAAGATACACATCGACGTTATGACAAAATCTATACAATTTTTGGCTAGCCGTCGTAGGCCCACGCTCGCCACCACGCCTCACCCATATGGCGGCCCGACTTCGGCAGCCGAAGATGGCCCAACTAAGAGAAGGTGGTTGCCGTAACGAAAAGGTTACTCGGGATTATCTAAGCCAACATTCTCATTTTGAAAGACGAAATTTTGAAAACCAATATTTTTGAGTTTTGCAGCAAACTTAACAATTCAATCGAGAAACTGTAGTTGTTGCTATAGAATATAAAATGCAAATTAAGATTAATATATAATTTTATTAAAAAACGTTTTTTATTGGTGATGAGATAAGTTTATTTAAAACAATATTTATATTATTTTTTTCTTTTCGTTTTTATTAAAGTACATATAAGTCACTTTAAAATCTGTAGATCCAATTGAATTTTAAATTGTACACAATTTATCATTTAAGAGGAGGTCACGTATCTCTGTCCTTTTCTAATCAAAGAATTGAGTTTTTTACACAAACTAACAACTTTAGCAAAAAATGAAGAGAAAGCCGCATCTCGTAATAAAAAAAGCAATATTTTCTGTGATAAGAAAGAATTAATTTTATTGCTTCGTTTTCAAGAAAACCTTGAAAAACTTAAATCATAGAGGTTAGGGTGGACAATTGGGTTTTTCAAGGTTTTCTTGAGAACAAAGTAATAAAATTAATTTTTTCTCATCAAAGAAAATATTGCTTTTTTTGATACAAGATGCGGCTTTCTCTTCATTTTTTGATAAAGTTATTAGTTTTTGTAAAAAAATCATTTCTTTGATTAGAAAAGGACAGAGATACGTGACCTCCTCTTAATCGTGTATGATTACAAATAATTTTTATGATCATTATTGTAAATAATAATAAAATAATGTTCCCTTTATATATATATATATATATATATATTTATATATATATATCTCCCTATATTATATAGTTATATGAACCAAAATTCAGTCGGTGCCCCCACAGCCCCCCACATGATTTTTATTAATTAAATAACGTAAATTTACGTTATTTTATGTTATCGATCATTACCCCCCCCCCACGTCCCCCCACACACAACCCCCCCACAATCCCTCCAACAACCTTTTAGAACCATCAAATATTGCATAATATAGTTTTATATTTTTTTATTATATTTTAAGTATAATATTACATAAAAATATAAAATTTTAATTTTTTTTTGTTGAAAACTCGAAAGTAGTTGCATAAAATTACAATTTATTATATTTAAAATGAAAAACATGTGCCTCATCAGATATCTTATTACCATTTTTTACATAGTTTATCTGAAATTAATAAATATAAATTTAAATTAATTCTATTACAATTTCTCAACACTATAATTAATTCATTTGTTGAAAACATAATGATTTTTAATAATTTGTTCATATTATAAATATTTTATTGTATTAAAATAAAAATAAGCATATAGTGTTGAGGATTCAGATTTCCACACCACCTTACATTATAAACCTTTAATAGCATTGATTTATACAACTTTTAAAATTAATTGATATTAATATTTATGTTTAAATTTATATAACTTTCAAGATTAATAACTATTTATATTTGTTTTACAAAGGTGTAGATCAAACGGATGATAATATTCATTTGAATTATTCAATAGAAATGTTAAATAACATAAGAGAAGGATTACATCCACACGAACTGAAATTAAAAGTAAATACCATAATTATGTTAATTCGAAATTTAAGTATAAAAAATGGATTATGTAATGAAACGCGATTAAAAATAACTAAATTATTCAAATATAACATAGAAGCACAAATAACTCTTTCACGTTGTAAAAATGTAAATAAAATATATATTCAAAATGAATCGAAAAACAGAGATATTGTACCTAACATAGTTTAGAAAGAAATATTAAAAAAATAATACGCGAACCAATAGCAGAATATTACTTTAATCAAAGTCATGAAATTTATTCTAAATATTTATTAAGATTAGCTAACATTATTAATAAAATATGAAAAATTAAAATAAATCATAAATATTTCAATATATAATAATAAATTTAAAAAAAATTTTTAAACATTATCAATATTATTAAAATAAAAAAAAAAAATAAAATATTTAAAAATTAACTAAAATATTTAAAAGTTATGATTATTTAAAATTTATAAATCGAAATTTTAATAAATAAATAATTTAACTACTAACAACAATAAATAAAAAAAACATATTCATAACTTTTATACAGGTAAATGTAATATAAGTAAGTATAAAATAATTTAAAATTATTTTATTTATTTATTTGTTATATAAATAACTAAATTTTAAATAAAATATGATATAATGATCGTGTAATAATTTCATTTACAATATCATAATAAATTTATAAATTTTAGTATGAATTTTTGATACATCTCATAAAATGTTTAAAATGAGAAAAAAGATATAAAAAAGGAATTATAACAAAATAATCCTATAAATTTTATAAAACTCAAAATCATTACGATATATCAAATAATATACTAAATTATCAACGAAACTAAAAAAAAATGATTTAAATGTTTAATATATAATTATATTTATAGCACAACTGGGGGTTGGCGAGCAGTGCGAGCAGGGGGGTACCCCCCTAGTATATATATATATATACACTGTCGTTCAATTGCTTTTGCCCACCCTAGAGTAAAATTTATTAAAATAAAAAGTTTTATATCTCCGGAACTAATGATCGCATCTTCAAAATCCAAACGGCGTTTGAAAAATTAGTCAAAAATCTTTAAAATAAAGTGAGTCCGGTATAAAAAAGTCATTTTCTAATTGCTTATAGCAACGTGAAAAAAATTTTTTTACTAATTTTTTTGGCCTACATAAAAATAAATGCCATTTTTATGAAAATTATGATATTGAGAAAAAACCAAATGGAATTTAAAACTCTAATAGTCCTCTTTAAAATGAGCTAAGTAAAATGTTTTTATGACTTTTTTAACCATAGTTATGATGATTTTTCGAAAAAAAGACCTATTTTTTCAACCATGATTATCTCATAAACTAAGAAAGATAGAAAATTTTGTATTAAAGAAAAAATGTTTTATTTTTAGTCTAGAATACATATATTTTGTGACCAATAAGTTTGGGGAAAAAAATTTTTTTTACTCGTTTAATTTAAAATTTTTACTAATTTTTCATAAAACTTTCCTAAAAAAATAAGTAAAAAAAAATTTTTCTCCCGAAACTTATTGGTCACAAAATATATATATTCTAGACTGAAAATAAAACATTTTTTCTTTAATACAAAATGTTCTATCTTTCTTAGTTTATGAGATAATCATGGTTGAAAAATTAGGTCTTTTTTTCGAAAAATCATCATAACTATGGTTAAAAAAGTCATAAAAACATTTTACTTAGCTCATTTTAAAGAGGACTATTAGAGTTTTAAATTCCATTTGGTTTTTTCTCAATATCATAATTTTCATAAAAACGGCATTTATTTTTATGTGGGCAAAAAAAATTAGTAAAAAAAATTTTTTTCACATTGCTATAAGCAATTAGAAAATGACTTTTTTTTATACCGGACTCACTTTATTTTAAAGATTTTTGACTAATTTTTCAAACACCGTTTGGAATTTGAAGATGCGATCGTTAGTTCCGGAGATAAAAAACTTTTTATTTTAATAAATTTTACTCTAGGGTCCCTAGTGGAAATCGAATCTGTGAATAACTGGGAATAACTGTGAATAACTGGGAATAACTGTTATAAACTGTTCAGTTTGAGACAGGAATAACAGTTATTCCCAGTTATTCCCAGTTATTCCCAGTTATTCTCAGTTATTCCCAGTTATTCACAGTTTATAACTTAAAAATAATTTGAAAAAACAGAGGTACGAATAACAGTTATTCCCAAATATATTTATAATAGAAAAAAAAATAAAAAAAATATATATTTTTTTCATTTTTTCAAATTTATATTTTTCAAATTATTATTAAACTAAACTGTAAATAACTGGGAATAACTGTGAATAACTGGGAATAACTGGGAATAACTGGGAATAACTGTTATTCCTGTCTCAAACTGAACAGTTTATAACAGTTATTCCCAGTTATTCACAGTTATTCCCAGTTATTCACAGATTCGATTTCCACTAGGGGTGGGCAAAAGCAATTGAACGGCAGTGTATATAGGTATATACATACACTGACAGAAAAGATATCTCGATCCTCTTGGATATAACTTAAAATCTGTGAAGCAAGAAATTAATTCAAACATCTAGTTACCTACATCTAAGAAATTATTTTTCCATTTGAATAATCATATCAAATCGGAGTAATTCTTTTGCTTCTAGAAATCTTTTCTGTCAATGTATATACATATGTTATGCATAATATAACGTTTTACAGTTTAACGTACGATTTACAACCAAGCTTCAAATTGGTTGTAAAATTTGTCGATAAAATCGACTTAGCGCTTCAGTTTAGAAGATTTTCGTCGTTACGTCAACATGGTCTCTGATAACGTTCGCGATATTCGATAGTATTCGCTGAAAAATGATTACTGCGCATGCGCGCGTCGGCGTTAAGCTTGCCGTTAGACGTTACGGTATTACTGAATAAGCCCCCAGAACCCCGAGACTACAAAATCTAACGCTCATACCGACTGAGCTACTCACCGGCTCTAATTTCGATTGATATTTTTAAATTTTAATAAGTGAGTAAATCTTTGAAACTTTTAACTAAGGAAATTATTTTAAAAATTTTATTGCAGCTCTCCTAAAGACAATTCTTCTTACTTGTTTATACTTAAAACGAATCGAGGGAAAGTAATACTCCTTATTTTTGAGAAAAACATTATCGTTTAATTTACTGTACCAATATATTAAACGAGATATAGAATTTATTTTCGAGTAATTAATTTTATACGTTTTGTGTAGTTAATTTCATTAAAAAAAATTTATTTTAAAACAGCATTTATCAATTTTTTAATTTGAAATCGATAAATATTTAGGTGCAAATGATAGAAAAATAATAACACAAAGTTTCCTTTTTTTGTTTGAATGCAATTCATTGTGTAATAAAAACAAAATATATAATGCATAAAGTACTTAATGAAATGATAAAAATAAATACATATAAAGATAAATACATAAATTAAATTGTGATGTAAAATGAGTAATTGTCAGCACGCAAACTCTGTTGAATAGTAATTCTTATAAACAAACTGATATTTAAAGTTATTTTTCTTTTTTCCGTATAAAACATTAGTCGTCGAAAAATTTGATCTCAAAGTAAAAATCTAATATCAAAATATTCCGAAAAGTGTTAAAAATCAATTGTTAGTCAAATATTGGAGTGAATAATTCTGCATTATTTCCGAGTACTTTATTGAACTTGTATAAAAAATTAGTGAAAAATATTGAAAAATATATTGATTAACATTACGATTCTGCTTGCAAAAAGAAAAATGTTTCAGTACGAAACGAAAAGAGACGCTACTTGTTGTTTTGCGATGAATGCTGCTGATTTTTTAACAATTAAGACAATTAATACGTTACAGTCCTTGAATTTTTTTGTTGTATATATTTGTAAATAAAGTTAATATTTTGTAGCATGAAAATCAAGGAGCGCGGGAGCGCTCCGAAGACAAGTATGAGTTTGAATGTATAAAAGCCTGACAAGCGACCGCGTTCCATTATACATTGATATGAGTATTCGAAATATTAGATTTGTTCTTATAAAAAATGTATATTCTTCATACAGGACTTTTAAGTAAAATTCCAAAGTATTTTTTAATTAGTATATAATTTTAAAAGTTTCGTTTTAAAAGATTATTTCATTTTGAAGATATTGAATAATATAAATATTTTGGATGATTTTTTGATTTTTTTTTTGTCTTCAGATCTCACTTCCGGTTTTTTCGATATCTCGACTCGATCGCTTCGATTATATGACATCTATTTTTGGTTATATTATTTTTTTATTTATTTATTTTTGTTGGTTATATTTATTTTTATTGGTTACTTTAAAAAACATGGATCAGATATTAAAACGAAGGGATTTTGAATTTAAAAAAGGGCGTTTTACAACATTTTTTGATTATTATTTTATTCATTGGTCACAGAGTAAGTATAACACACAATTATTTAGAAAAAAATTAATTTATTAAAAAAAATTTTTCAACTCGTATTTGAATTCAATTATTTAAATTATATTTCAAAATATTTTTTTAGATTACCATTTGATCCACGAGCAAAACGTTATATTATGAGTTTTATAGCTGAAGAACCTTTTCTAGTTGATAATATGGAATATATAACATTAAAAGTAAAAGGACAAAGTTTCATGCTACATCAGATTAGAAAAATGGTAGCAATGGCGGTAGGAATTTTAAGAAATGTTGTCACTGAAGAGACGTTCCATCAAACTTTTGGAACAGAAAAATACGATATTGTTAGAGCTCAAAGTTTAGGACTTATGTTAAACATAGTAACTGAGACACATTTCTTATCTTGAAAATTGCATTAAAAAGTGAATATTAAAAATGTCATATTTTCATTAACACACCAAGTTAATTTTATACTTATCAAATATTAAATAATTACTGATCAAAAAAGGTATATTCAAAATGTACTATTATTTTTAATGAAATGTGTACGTTAGTAAAAATTAAAGTATTATTTTTTATATTATAATAGTATTATTTTATTATCAGTATACATTAAATTTGATACATTTTTAATATTCTCTAAACATAAAATTATTTTATTAATAACAATGTTTCTAATTTATTTTAGGTGCATTATGACTATTATAATAAGAAGTATGGATCAGATGGAATGCATGAAAAATTGGATTGGACTGAATGCGACAAAGAAGTGAGAGAATTCGAGAGAAATAAAATATTAAAACACGTATTTGACACAGAAATTAATGAAAAATCGTATCCTTTTAATTAAATTATTTATTAAAATAATCATTTGTAAATATCATAATATATTTAAATATTTCGACATTTGAAACTATATACAATATTGAAATAATACTTTTCTTAACAAAAATATTAGTACGCTTGACTTTTTAGCAAATCTCAAAGTTAATTCTATTGGACTGAGAGATGAGAGTAAGGAGGAGAACAAAGAGCAAAATAAAAAGGAAAACACGTCTGATGTATAGAAAATAAAAAAGATTTATTGACTGTATCATATTTTATTAATTTTTTACAATAATTGTACATTCTTTTACGCCAACAGATATTTTTCACTTATTAAACGTTGTTGTACAAAATTTATTCAACTTTTTACTTATGTTTCCTTTAAAAAAAATATGTTTTATTTGAAAGTAGCCTTGATAATGACTTTTTAGTTGTAAAGAAATGAATTTCGCAATAGTAACGTTAAACAAACAATCATGCACAAAGATAAAATTTTAAATTCTCATAAAATAAGATGAAAAACTAATTAAAGATATGTCTTTGAATTAAAAAAAAATGGTTGCATGAAAAATTTCAAATATATTGACTGTAATAAAAATAATATTTTGTTATTAAAGGTGTTTTCCTAAAAGAAATTGCACGGAATGCTTTTATGTGCAGCATTTAAATCTTAAATATTCTTTATTTTTATTTTATT
The DNA here is from genome assembly GCA_017163975.1 of Anastatus disparis. NCBI lineage: Eukaryota > Metazoa > Arthropoda > Insecta > Hymenoptera > Eupelmidae > Anastatus > Anastatus disparis. The sequence continues at coordinate 809,565 of JAFFSR010000066.1, forward strand.
TTTAATTTTCAAGGATCTCATCAATTACTTGTAGAACTGATTTTAAGTTATTTTATGTTATTTATCGTTAGTGAAATAACATCAGCTCCAATCGAATTGCTAATACTATGATGATGATTTACTTTAATTATTTAAAATTTTATATTGAATATGAAATTCTTGTAGTAAAACTTAAAATTTATAAAAGTTTGTTTATTAAAATCATTCAAATTATTGTAAATATTTTTTAACTACAATAAGTAACTATTGTAAAAATACTTTTTTATTTATAAATTATTAAAAGCTAATAAAATGATTTATTTAATTACGCTATAGTTGTTTATTATCCACAATGTAAATCAATATTCAGTTGAAAAATTTTATGAGATTGTAGATTTTTTTTAATTTATAATTTCATGTATTATATACACGCTCTGTAACTGATTAGCATTACAAATAATATAAATATAGCGACGTTAAAGAAGGAAAAAATATCGAAATTCATAAAAATTGTTTTCTTTTTAACCACTATAAGAATCAAGTTGAATCACTTCAATATTTATTTGATATTACTTTTCCATGATCTTCAAAATTAACTTAAAAAATCAGTATTTTAAAAATTAATATTAATTTAATGTATAATGAAAAAAATAAATTGAATCAATTAAACAAGAGATAGTTCTGAAATCAATCAGAAGATAGACAAGTATATATTAATTTGTGGATCGACAAATACATTTCATTTCAAAACTTACTTTCTGCGAAAGTATAAAATAAGACAAGTATGAGTTTGTTTTTCTTCTCTTAAAAATGAATTTAAACTTTCATTAAGGGAATGATAATCAAAGAATCAAACAAGAGAAAGTTATAAAATCACTCAGAACATAGACAAGTATATAAAAGCAAAACTAAAATATTTTTTCATAAATTATCAATCTTTTATTTGATACAATAAAATATTTCAAAACTTACTTTCAGCGAAAGTATAAAATAAGACAAGTATGAGTTTGTTTTTCATCTCCTAAAAATGAATTTAAACTTTCATCAAGGGAATGATAATCAAAGAATCAAACAAGAGAAAGTTATGAAATCACTCAGAACATAGACAAGTATATAAAAGCCAAACTGAAATATTTTTTCATAAATTAATAATCTCTTATTTGATACAATAAAATATTTAATTCAAATCTCCTAAAAATGAATTTAAACTTTCATCAAGGAAATGATAATCAAAGAATCAAACAAGAGAAAGTTATGAAATCACTCAGAACATAGACAAGTATATAAAAGCCAAACTGAAATATTTTTTCATAAATTATTAATCTCTTATTTGATACAATAAAATATTTAATTCAAATAAAGCCAGCTTTATTTGTAAAAAAATAACCATAAACATACTTGACAGCCCCTCTTATTTATGGTTTAAAATGCTGCCATAATTATTTCCTATAATTATGCAATGATCCAATAGATTAATAATTTATTTCTATAATTTATTAATTTTAATTATATAATTTAGTTAAATAATAATTTTTGTTTTACGCGGTTCTATATGCATCAATGTCCTTTGGCTGTAGATAATGTAGTTATTCATTTAATTAATTATAAACATATATTTATAGTAAATCATATTATTAGCCATTACATTCAAAATGATAAAAAGATAATATAATGACATATAGAAGGCACTATTTTATTAAAAGTAATATAAAATTTCATAAGTGTAGTACCATACTGTGAAAGATTTATAAAATGAAGGGCTCGTCTATTAATACATGCTAAAAATTTATTTTTAAATTATATAATATCATAATAATTAAAAGAGTATCAGCAAAAGTACCAATTTGATACTGAAATTTTTATATGAATTATTTTAACTGCCCTGATAGAAATTTACTTAACTTATCATGGGAAATAATTATGCGATGGCAGCATTTTAAACCATAAATAAGAGGGGCTGTCAAGTATGTTTATGGTTATTTTTTTACAAATAAAGCTGGCTTTATTTGAATTAAATATTTTATTGTATCAAATAAGAGATTAATAATTTATGAAAAAATATTTCAGTTTGGCTTTTATATACTTGTCTATGTTCTGAGTGATTTCATAACTTTCTCTTGTTTGATTCTTTGATTATCATTTCCTTGATGAAAGTTTAAATTCATTTTTAGGAGATTTGAATTAAATATTTTATTGTATCAAATAAGAGATTATTAATTTATGAAAAAATATTTCAGTTTCGCTTTTATATACTTGTCTATGTTCTGAGTGATTTCATAACTTTCTCTTGTTTGATTCTTTGATTATCATTTCCTTGATGAAAGTTTAAATTCATTTTTAGGAGATTTGAATTAAATATTTTATTGTATCAAATAAGAGATTATTAATTTATGAAAAAATATTTCAGTTTCGCTTTTATATACTTGTCTATGTTCTGAGTGATTTCATAACTTTCTCTTGTTTGATTCTTTGATTATCATTCCCTTGATGAAAGTTTAAATTCATTTTTAGGAGATGAAAAACAAACTCATACTTGTCTTATTTTATACTTTCGCTGAAAGTAAGTTTTGAAATATTTTATTGTATCAAATAAAAGATTGATAATTTATGAAAAAATATTTTAGTTTTGCTTTTATATACTTGTCTATGTTCTGAGTGATTTTATAACTTTCTCTTGTTTGATTCTTTGATTATCATTCCCTTAATGAAAGTTTAAATTCATTTTTAAGAGAAGAAAAACAAACTCATACTTGTCTTATTTTATACTTTCGCAGAAAGTAAGTTTTGAAATGAAATGTATTTGTCGATCCACAAATTAATATATACTTGTCTATCTTCTGATTGATTTCAGAACTATCTCTTGTTTAATTGATTCAATTTATTTTTTTCATTATACATTAAATTAATATTAATTTTTAAAATACTGATTTTTTAAGTTAATTTTGAAGATCATGGAAAAGTAATATCAAATAAATATTGAAGTGATTCAACTTGATTCTTATAGTGGTTAAAAAGAAAACAATTTTTATGAATTTCGATATTTTTTCCTTCTTTAACGTCGCTATATTTATATTATTTGTAATGCTAATCAGTTACAGAGCGTGTATATAATACATGAAATTATAAATTAAAAAAAATCTACAATCTCATAAAATTTTTCAACTGAATATTGATTTACATTGTGGATAATAAACAACTATAGCGTAATTAAATAAATCATTTTATTAGCTTTTAATAATTTATAAATAAAAAAAGTATTTTTACAATAGTTACTTATTGTAGTTAAAAATATTTACAATAATTTGAATGATTTTAATAAACAAACTTTTATAAATTTTAAGTTTTACTACAAGAATTTCATATTCAATATAAAATTTTAAATAATTAAAGTAAATCATCATCATAGTATTAGCAATTCGATTGGAGCTGATGTTATTTCACTAACGATAAATAACATAAAATAACTTAAAATCAGTTCTACAAGTAATTGATGAGATCCTTGAAAATTAAAAATAAAATAAAAATAAAGAATATTTAAGATTTAAATGCTGCACATAAAAGCATTCCGTGCAATTTCTTTCAGGGAAAACACCTTTAATAACAAAATATTATTTTTATTACAGTCAATATATTTGAAATTTTTCATGCAACCATTTTTTTTTAATTCAAAGACATATCTTTAATTAGTTTTTCATCTTATTTTATGAGAATTTAAAATTTTATCTTTGTGCATGATTGTTTGTTTAACGTTACTATTGCGAAATTCATTTCTTTACAACTAAAAAGTCATTATCAAGGCTACTTTCAAATAAAACATATTTTTTTTAAAGGAAACATAAGTAAAAAGTTGAATAAATTTTGTACAACAACGTTTAATAAGTGAAAAATATCTGTTGGCGTAAAAGAATGTACAATTATTGTAAAAATTAATAAAATATGATACAGTCAATAAATCTTTTTTATTTTCTATACATCAGACGTGTTTTCCTTTTTATTTTGCTCTTTGTTCTCCTCCTTACTCTCATCTCTCAGTCCAATAGAATTAACTTTGAGATTTGCTAAAAAGTCAAGCGTACTAATATTTTTGTTAAGAAAAGTATTATTTCAATATTGTATATAGTTTCAAATGTCGAAATATTTAAATATATTATGATATTTACAAATGATTATTTTAATAAATAATTTAATTAAAAGGATACGATTTTTCATTAATTTCTGTGTCAAATACGTGTTTTAATATTTTATTTCTCTCGAATTCTCTCACTTCTTTGTCGCATTCAGTCCAATCCAATTTTTCATGCATTCCATCTGATCCATACTTCTTATTATAATAGTCATAATGCACCTAAAATAAATTAGAAACATTGTTATTAATAAAATAATTTTATGTTTAGAGAATATTAAAAATGTATCAAATTTAATGTATACTGATAATAAAATAATACTATTATAATATAAAAATAATACTTTAATTTTTACTAACGTACACATTTCATTAAAAATAATAGTACATTTTGAATATACCTTTTTTGATCAGTAATTATTTAATATTTGATAAGTATAAAATTAACTTGGTGTGTTAATGAAAATATGACATTTTTAATATTCACTTTTTAATGCAATTTTCAAGATAAGAAATGTGTCTCAGTTACTATGTTTAACATAAGTCCTAAACTTTGAGCTCTAACAATATCGTATTTTTCTGTTCCAAAAGTTTGATGGAACGTCTCTTCAGTGACAACATTTCTTAAAATTCCTACCGCCATTGCTACCATTTTTCTAATCTGATGTAGCATGAAACTTTGTCCTTTTACTTTTAATGTTATATATTCCATATTATCAACTAGAAAAGGTATATAATACATGAAATTATAAATTCAAAAAAAATCTACAATCGCATAAAATTTTTCAACTGAATATTGATTTACATTGTGGATAATAAACAACTATAGCGTAATTAAATAAATCATTTTATTAGCTTTTAATAATTTATAAATAAAAAAAGTATTTTCACAATAGTTACTTATTGTAGTTAAAAATTATTTACAATAATAACTTAAATACTTTCTGTAATCTCTGTTTTTTATCTTCTGTTAAACGATATTCATGATAAGGTTTCCCATCCATTGTTGAAAGTTGTTCTAATCTTTTGTCATAATCATGCCATTTTGCTGTTTCTTGAAATTGTTCTAAATTTTCTGATACAAATGCAAATGTAGGTATAGTATAAGAATAAGTTCTTGCATCACACGCACTTTTGCTACTAAAACCTTTGGTTACTCTTTTTATTGCAAACACCCTAATATCTTCTGGAAGATTTTTATTTATACTATCTTTACATAGATTTTCAGCTAAAAGAAAGTCAATTTATTACATTTTGAAATAAAATTTAAATGATTGAATTCAAATACGAGTTGAAAAATTTTTTTTAATAAATTAATTTTTTTTCTAAATAATTGTGTGTTATACTTACTCTGTAACCAATGAATAAAATAATAATCAAAAAATGTTGTAAAACGCCCTTTTTTAAATTCAAAATCCCTTCGTTTTAATATCTGATCCATGCCTGCTAGTAAAACACTGCGTACAAGTTCATCAAGAAGTGCTTCCTCTACATTATTTTTTAAAGTAACCAATAAATTAATATAACCACTAAAAATAAATAAATAAAAAATACACTGAGAAAAAAATTTAGTTGGATTAAGTAAGGATTAATTGAATCAATGAAATCCCTTAGGTGCGGGCGGCACATAAAATATTTTGTTACATTAATACAAATATTTGAATTGAGTCAAATAAATATTTCATTTTTTTAAATAAAATATTTGATTCTACTAAACATCACAAATATTGGTTAAAAATAATATTTTGTATTTTCAAATAAATATTTGACTTATTAAATGTCGCGAAGATTGATTCAACAAAATTAATTCATTGTTTTTATAAAAAATTTTATCAATTAAAATGCCCATTTGTTTTTCTAATTGATTATTTCATTACATTAATATACATATTGGAACTAAATCAAATAATATTTTGTATTTTCAATTAAATATTTGACTTATTAAATGTCGCGAAGATTGATTCAATAAAATTAATTCATTGTCTTAACAAAAAATTGATTAATTATTCGGTTTCACAAATAAAATATTCCTTCAAAATAAAGAAATATTTAATTAATTCGATTTATAGATATTTTAATCGAACAAATACTGTCTTTAATCAACAGTATTTGCTTTCAGTGATTTACATTTATTTATTAACATCAATGAATTGATGACTCATTAAAGGACAGGTAAATATGATTCCATTTATTTATATGGTAAAGAATAACAATTATTAACATACTAACATTAGTATGCTTTATACAGTGATCGCACACGCAGTAAATCTAACATAAATTTCGCTCGCATTACAATTTACGTATTATCTTGAATTTTTAACTTCCTTATATATCAACTTAGAAGCCCTCTTACCGCTTGCGAGATCGAAAATTAACGACGCCACCAAGCGGTAGTATCATCAAACCATCGAACTAAATGATTTTGTTAAAACAATAAATGTTCCTTTTAGTTCAAATATGTGTTATTTGAATGAAATAAATTATGTAGATGAATCAAATAGTGGATTTACTTGATTTTAACAAGTATTTAATCAGATTTCTCTGTAATTTTTATTAACTTTAGTACATATTTTGCTAAGTTATTCACTTAGCAAGACACGTATTGAAAACATGAGTTTGTTTGAGTATAAAGGATGATAACTTATACAAAAAAATATTTTTCAAGAATATTAAATATTAATTTTAACATTATATTTCATTTGATTTAGTAAATAAGTTATTAAATAATAACTGCTTGTTTCAATAAATATTTCATTAAGATAATCAAATAATTATTTAATCGATCTGATAAAGAAATTAATTAATACAACAAAATATTTAATTGGGACATAAATAATAAAATATTTAATTGTTAAAAATAATAATTAATTCAATTAATCACTGATTTCATAGACGCAATATAATTAAATAATAAAAGTAATAAAATCATTTGATAGAACAAAATAAATCAAATATTTGAATCAATTAAAAATTTAATTAATTTAATGCATCCAATTAATTATAATATAGTAATGAAATTATTTGAGTAAAAGATAATGAGATATTTCATAGAATCAATCATATATTTCATAAAGAGAAAAAACGCATTCATTAAAGCAACTAAATATTGAATTAAAATGATTAGGTATTTCATTGGCCAGTGAAATAATTCAATATAAGTCATACAATATTTATTTAAAACAATGAAATATCTTTTTGTTATTATTCAAAATTTATTGAAAGAATAAAACAATAATTTTGACATTATTAAATATTTCATTAATATAATTAAATATATTATTGAACAGTAAAGTAATTTAATAAAGGTGATATAATAATTAATTAAATCAATGTAATATATTCTTCTTTTAATCAAAATTTGATAAAAATAATAGAATAAATACGTTAGAATTAGTAAACATTTTATTAAGATAATTAAATATATTATTAAACATCAAAGTAATTTAGTAGAAGTATTATAATATTTAATTGAAATAGTGAAATATATTCTTGATTCAATAACAATTTGATAGAAATAATAAAATAAATATATTCGGTTTAATAAATATTTCATTGAGATAATCAAATATATTATTGAACATTAAAGTAATTTTATGGAAGTGTTAATATAATATTTAATTGAATCAATGAAATATATTCTTGTTTCAATAATAACTTGATAGAAATAATAGAATAAATATATTTGGTTTAATAAATATTTCATTAAGATAATGAAGTATATTATTAAACATTAAAGTAATTCAATACAAGTGTTAATACAATATTTAATTAAATCAGTGACATATATTCATGATTCAATAACAATTTGATAGAAATAATAAAATAAATATATTTGGTTTAATAAATATTTCATTAAGATAATCTAATACATTATTGAACATTAAAGTCATTTAATGGAAGTGTTAATATAATATTTAATTAAATCAGTGAATTATATTCTTGTTTCAATAACAACTTGATAGAAATAATAGAATAAATATATTCGGTCTAATAAATATTTCTTTAAAAAAAATTTAATATCTGATTTTACGTTGCACCTTTCTTGACCTTAAAAGAATAATTTATTTGTTTTCTTTTTGTCAATTCATTGAAATTGGATTTGTTGATTTTGAAGAACCTATTTCTTTAAATTAATTGTAATTTTTATTGAAATGCTGATCAAATTTTATGTGTTATATACAACAAAATATTTTTTTTTATTCAATCACATATATTATTAATTAAATGACAATGTTATTAACTTAGTGAAGCATTTATTTACAATATAAGTTTCTTTAACTTAATCGGATGACCGTTAATTCAAGCAAATATTATATTGATGATTGACCAATATTTTTTTATTGTTATAAAAGATTTTGTAAATTTAACAAACGATTTACTAAAATAAATATTTAATTACTGTAACAAAATATATAGATAATTTACAAACATATTCTATTGTTACAAATAAATATTTTATAAAATTTTATCAGCTGCCTTAATGAAATTGATTTGATTAAATCAATCAAATAATTTAACCGAAACAATAAATTTTTCTTTATTTTAAAAAAATATTTATTTTTTTTAACTTAGGTATCAATTTTTTTTATCCCAACTAAATATTTCAGTGATTTAATAACCTTGCATATTACTTCAATCAAAATTAATTTTTATCAACAAAATATTTTATAACTAAATTTATTTCATTGACTCAACTAAATTTTTTTCTCAGTGTAATATAACCAAAAATATGTCATCATCACATATATATATATATATAATCGAAGCGATCGAGTCGAAATATCGAAAAAACCGGAAGTGAGATCTGAAGACAAAAAAAAAATCAAAAACTCATCCAAAATATTTATATTATTTAATATCTTCAAAATGAAATAATCTTTTAAAACGAAACTTTTAAAATTATATACTAATTAAAAAATACTTTGGAATTTTACTTAAAAGTCCTGTATGAAGGATATACATTTTTTATAAGAACAAATCTAATATTTCGAATACTCATATCAATGTATAATGGAACGCGGTCGCTTGTCAGGCTTTTATACATTCAAACTCATACTTGTCTTCGGAGCGCTCCCGCGCTCCTTGATAGAAATACCATTTTTATGCATATTCTTAGATGACTCACAAATTTTAAATACTTTAGTGTAATAGAAATTCATCAAATAATCAAATCGTATTAATCTTTTTCAAAACAAATTTTTTGAAATGGTGACTGATTTCTATTGTCGATAGACGTTTCTCTCTCTGGATTTTGTTGTTGTGAATACAAATCAGTCATTATTTGTGAAGATCTTCGTTAAAAGTTATTTTCGTTGAAATTTGACCTTATAATGAATACAGTCTTAAATCTAACTAAAGACATAACCGATGTAAAAAATAGTACTCTTAAAGTGACAGTTAAATAACCTCTAGTATGACGAATCAAGTGGAATCATTTTTTGAGCCAACTTTATTAAGGAGGAGATCATCCTTATTCAAGCCATCTGTTCAAGATGATGAACTCTTAAGAGAAGCTATAAATGAATTCATTACAACTCATACAAAATGTGATTTATCACTTCCTAATGTACCAATTATTTGGGAAAGGCTTGCATCAGGTTATAGAATTGTTGATTTTGAAATTGAAAGAACGGCAGAAGCTTTCTCCCTTTTAAAGGTAACTTGTGAACTACTGAATAGTAATTATTGATAATGCATAAATATATTTCCTAAATAAATTTATTAAATTTATTTGATAAATTAGTTAAATTTAATGATTTAAATTAGAAATATGTTTTTTCAGAACTATTACTTTTATTGTGACAACTCAAGTTTAACATCATCTTTGTACATTGATGGAAATACATTAAAAACATATCAACAATACATTTTTCATATCTTATCTAATTATAACAGCTTTTGTGTCATTGAGGAAGGCACCAGTAAAATAATTGCAATTGCGTTAGCAAAAGTTAATTTTGTAACTGATACCGTTGCTACACGTAACCAAGTAAATATAAACAATAATGATATTTTTTATAAAATTTCTAAATATATATATGTATATATATATATATATATATATATATATATATATATATATATACGATCTATTCTAATGAAAAATATATTTTTAAATAGATTCTTTCGGTTAAAGATGCATTTGATGTAATAGAATATGAAAAAAGCATTCTGAATGAAGTAAATATTTTTGAAAATTACAAAGTTGATCAGTACTTTTGTATTCACTTGATATGCGTTGAGCCTAATCATTATGGTAAAGGAATTGCAACAGCGTTAATACGATCTTGTTTGAAAAAAGCTCAGAGAATACAATATCCAGTTTGTGTTGGGATTTTTCCTGCCGGATCTTGTCAAACTATCGGTAAGTTTAATTAACAATTTAGTTTTTAACATTTCAATAAAATAGAATTTATTTATTTCAGCTCAAAGATTAGGATTTGAAACCTTGTCCAAAAAAGTATGGATGATGGTAAAAGAATCAAGATTCGGCCGGCGTATTTCCTATGTAAATTATAACATGTTGGAAAAAACATTCGTGACGTGTATGATTATTTTCTTGTCAACAGATGATCATACGGAAAACAAAGGAAATCCTGATGATTAAAGTTCGTGAAAAAAATTCACTTAGAATATGTCAATTCAAGAAAAGAAAACTTGAAGTATACATTTTGAAACTAATTCTTTATTTATATACACTTATAATTGCGTAAATATATATATATATATATATATATATTTTAGAAATTCTAAATTATTATTTATCTGTTACTTTTAATTCTAATTAATTATTAGAAAATTTTGGATTTAAGTAAAAACTTAATAATATACATTTTTTTAATATTGTTCACGCACTTTATTATAATAGTATGTATTCTTGATATTTATTATCTCTGAAAATAAATATATACTTTTGTTATGTAATTTTGTTACATAATAATATTATAGAAAAAAATTAAAGACTTTGTTACGTACGAAATTTGAACTTTTTGTTACGTGATTTGGTTTTGAATACGTAATTTTATTATGTAATTTGTTATAAAATACGTATTATTCTTACTTAATTCAATATTAAATACGTTATTATGTTACATTAGGTCGTATGACTGAGGCATTAAAATAATTTTCTAGAAGGCAGCTCAATTATCAACTAAAATCATCCTAATATTGCTTTTTTTATAAGTTTTTATTGTTATTCGTTTGTTTATCTTCATGAAAATATTTTTTTCTATTATAAAGTAGGAGATCTATTGATTTATATTAAAAATTGAGAAATATTTATTTGTCCACATTACTGTGCCTTAAAAATAACCTTAGTCTCATTTCTGTGCCCCAGTTGCTGAACCACATTTAGTACTGCGTGCTTCAATTGCTGCGTTTAATCCTTAGTGCATCAAAATCAAATATTTTTTTTAAATAAATAGATTTTATAATTTAATGGCATAATTTCAATTTTATTATTTGTTCTTATTGTTCTTTTTTTACAACGATTTGGTTGTTTTTTTTATAATCCTTTTCAAGTTTTCTAGAAATACAAAAAAAATTTTTATTTATAAAATACAATTTTGGTTGTGAATAACGTGTATAACAAAAATTATAAAAAACTGACAATAGTAAACAGTGTCAAAAATAATAACATTCGTCACTTAGTCATGAAATAAAATCTCTGCTTGCTTTTTGATTTTGATTTTTTGATTTTTTTTATTTTCCAAAATATGAAAAAAACACTGCCAATTTGGCGCAATGCTTTCTCATAAAGCTCATTGAGTTAGAGTGATTTAATTTAATTTTTTTTAATGTGATTTCAATATAAAAAGCATTTCTATTCAAGAAAAATTAGTGATTTTAAGAGAGTGATTGGGAACAGAGCCGGCCCTAGGGGGGGGCGAAATTGGGCCGCGCCCAAGGGCGTCGAGTAGTTGGGGCGCAAAATCCATTTTCAATCTTTATAGAAATAAATTTTTTCATATATATATATATATATATTAAATAAGTAATGTTTGTTTTTAAATTTTTAATGCTTTTGAACTAGGTTTTCATAAATTATTTAATTTATTTTTAAAAATACTTCCAATATAGTTTTTAATTTTTTTGAAAATCAAAATGCAATGAAGCAAATGTACTAATTATATCGATCCCAATGCTATTGGGCGATAGTATATTATAACACTTAAAAAAAAACACTGTTCTAACTTTTTATTAAAGCAACATTGTTATCATATTAAAAATATATCAAGTTAATTAATACCTATTATTTTGTTTTAATTAATATTCATTTCTTACAGTTATACAATAATACTTATTTTTATAAAGAAAAATCTAAAAGAATTAATTGAATGTGTACCGTCCCTATTAAAAAAAAACACGTGTTTTCTGCACGTGAAAAAAACACGTGTAAAATACACGTATTTTTTACATGTAAAATTTGCGTGTTTTTTCACGTGTTTTTTACATGTAAAATTTGCGTGTTTTTCACGCATATTTTCACGTGTTTTTCACGTGTATTTTTCAGGTGTATTTTCACATATTGTTTCACAGCTTTTCGATGAGCTTCTACTGTCCGGCCTCTTATATCTGCGTCTCCCAAATTTGTGTAAGGGATGACAAAACTTAGAAAAACGCCACCTAGCGATTTAAAGTCAAACTTAACTTTATGTCGCTAGGTGGCGTTTTTCTAAATTTTGTCATCCCTTACACAAATTTGGGAGACGCAGATATAAGAGGCCGGACAGTAGAAGCTCATCGAAAAGCTGTAAAACAATATGTGAAAAATACACCTGAAAAATACACGTGAAAAAACACGTGAAAATATGCGTGAAAAACACGCAATTTTACATGTAAAAACACGTTTTTTTTTAAATAGGGGTAGTACAATAAAAAATATGTGAAAACTTAAGATAATTGAAAATGAATAAATAACAAATTTTTTCAGATCATAAAATGCAGAATTTAAAATTAACTTTTTCGAATATATTTCGAATATAAAACTTTACCCAAAAATTCTTCATAAGTTGACATGTACACGATACTTTTAAAATGTACAAAAGAGGCAAGACAAATTGAAAATTAATTCGTAAAATTTATTTTATTTAATTAATATATTTTAATTTGCTTCATAGTGAAAATATTTCTCAGAAATATTTATTCTTTTTTTTTATAACCGTTAAAATTTTTAACGTTTAAGCCTGAATTACGAACATTTTAATAGAAAAATTATTATAATTAACTAAGCCTAAGAAACATTGATTCTATTTAAATTAGTTAGTTTGATTATTAAATTTTGAAAACTTCACGTATACGTCAAATGGCAACGCTGCAAATTTATCATTAGCTCGAGAAAATTTTTTAGCATGTCAAGAGTTTAGCATCATGGTACTTTGTAACTCAGTAATTAAATATTTAAATAAAATATTTGTATAAAAAGGTTATGTGTTAATTTAAATTTTTTCGTTTTCACAAAAAAATATACTGTAACTTAACCATTACCGTTAATATGATTATAAAAATTATAAATTGACTAGTGATAGACGCTGTTTTATCGACAGCGTAAATTTTTCCAATTAATAAATACTATGATGCGAAACTGTAGTGATGCTAAGGAATTTAAATTATAAGTCATACGATAACTAACAAAATATGTATAGATATTATAAAAAATATTTCTTAGCCGAAATATTCTTTGATAGAAATTTAGTTTATTATCGACCGGGCGAGACGAGATTCATGACAAACACGGCGCGAACTGTAGATGTTTCTTTCTATCATATATATTGTTTACGTTGATAGTTATTGTCGTTAGCTCTTTTCCTCACGATAAAAGGTTTTTTCTTGTTTTTATTTCAACTACTAGAATCTGTAAAATTATGCTATGTGTAAGTATTTATAAATCATAGTTTAGTTTGTATGTCAATCTTTTGTTCATTTGATATAAAATTTATTTTGTTTGTAATACAAAACACATGATATAAACAGTAGTATACTATATGCAAATCTTGAAATGACATGAATTTATCATAAAATTGATTCATAAAAATATGAAAATTACACAAAAGTAAAATTATAATTACTTCAAAAAATATTTATTTAATTTTTTGTCATTTATGCAATATAGAAAATATTTTCTATCGTGCTTTATATCTTTTATGATTTAATGTAAATACATATAGTCAAGTTTTATGTACGATTTCATTAATTATTTATTGTTCTATATTTTTAATTTAATTTTTTGTATGTAGGTAAATGATTTTTAACAAAATACGTAGAAATGTCTGACAAAAATGTTAAAAAGAAGTTATCTGGATGTGAATACAGAAAAAGAAAAGCAGAAAAAGAGAAATATTTACAAGAAAAACAAAAATTTATGAATATTGAACAATACGTTATCCAAAAAAGCAAAGCAACACTCTTAATAATTTGGAAGAAGTGATTGTTGAAAATTCGATTGAAAAGAACACAATAAATGATTCTGTTATAAGTGAAAATGTAGAAACTGCAATGATTGGATCTTTACAAGATCATGTCGAAGCAGCTGATGTTCAGGAAACGACAAACGAAATATGCGACAATAATATGCAAAAACAATTAAAATTTGAATTATCAGATTGTGGTACATGGCCGAATTTTCTCAATGGCAGAACAGTAGATTGTATAATAAAAAAATGGTGCAACACAAATAATGAAAAATAAGTATCCTAAAAATAAAGAAGGGCGACACTTTTCAAATTCATATTACACAAGAAAATTATCAAATGGCGAATCATTTCGACGGCAATGGCTGGTATATTCTATTTCTAAAAATTGCGTCATTGTTTTTGTTGTCGACTTTTCGACAAGAAATTAAATTCTAATTTTATTAATGAAGGGTGCAATAAATGGAAACATTTATCTGAGCTTATAAAAAGCCATGAAAATAGTGTCTCTCACGTAAGATGTTATCAACAATGGAAAGAAATTGAAATTAGAATGAAAACTGAAACAACTATTGACTTGACAGAACAAAAGTTGATTGAAAAAGAGAGTTTACGGTGGCAAAATATTCTCAATAGATTAATGAATATTGTAGCGTATTTATCAGCTAATAATATGTCTTTTAGAGGTAATTCAGATAAACTTTATACTCGCAACAATGGCAAGTTCTTGGGTCTAGTCGAATTATTAGAAAAATTTGATCCAATAATGCAAAATCACGTTACGTTGGCTATGAAAGGTGATATTTCCGATCATTATTGCGGGAAAAGAATTCAAAACGAATTAATAGATCTGATGGCTAATAAAGTTAATAAAATGATTATAATTAGAGCTTTAAAAGCGAAATATTATTCAATCATAGCAGATTGCACTCCAGATGTTTCTCACGTTGAACAGCTATCTCTCACAGTTCGATTTGTTGATGTATCCGACGATACTATAAATATCAAAGAACATTTTTTAAAATTTATTCCTATAAATGATTCTAGTGGTTCAGGTTTGACAGAAATTTTAATTGATGAGTTAACAAAGCATGGACTTGAAATCATTAATTGCAAAGGTCAAGGATATGATAACGGATCCAACATGAAAGGTAAAAATAACGGAGTACAAAAAAAGATATTAAATTTGAATCCTTTAGCTACATATGTGCCTTGTGGTAGCCATAGCTTAAATCTTGTACTGTGTGACGCAGCAACTTCTTCAATTAAGTCTGTAACTTTGTTCGGTATTCTTCAAAGATTATTTACTTTGTTCTCAGCCTCTGTCAATCGATGGAAGATTTTAACCGATCACGTTAGCAATATGACATTAAAAAAGCTGAGTGATACACGTTGGGAGGCAAAAATAAATAGTGTCAAAGCGGTTCGTTATCAAATAAGTGAAATTTATGATGCTCTTATTACTTTATCCGAAAGCGAAAAATGCGATCCTAGTACATGTCATGAAGCAATTACATTAGCAGAGCAGTTGCAAGATTTTAGTTTTATTGTATCTTTAATTGTATGGTATAATGTCCTGTTTCAAATAAATGTTGCTAGCAAAATGTTTCAAGCAAAAGACATGGATATTGCTGAATGCACACAGATAATGAGAAATTGCAATCAATACTTAAAAAATTATAGAATAAATGGATTGAAGCAGGCTATAATTGAAGCTAAAGATTTAGCACAGCAGTTAAATATTGAGCCTGTATTTAAGTCAACGAAAAGAATAAGACGAGTTAAACGTCACTACGATGATATAACTGAAGATGAGCCTATAATTTCACCAGAGAAAAAATTTGAAATAGATTTTTTTAATTGTCTTTTGGATACAGTTATAGCATCAATGACAGAAAGATTTAAACAATTAAGTGCTTATTCACAAACATGGGGATTTTTATACAATTTAAACAATTTGCCAGGAAAAGAAGAACTTTTTAAACTTTGTATCAATTTACAAACTGCCTTGACGGTAAATTCAAGCTCGGACATCAATGGAACTCTGTTCTGTGACGAATTAATTAGTATTCAATCTTTCATTGACGTTAAGAATCACAATAAAATTGATCCGATATTTATTTTAAATTTTATAAAAACAAAGATTTGTTAGATCTATACTCTAACATATGGATTGCTATGCGAATTTTATTGACCATACCAGTGACTGTCGCAAGTGGTGAACGGAGTTTCTCAAAACTCAAATTAATCAAAACTTATTTAAGATCAACGATGTCTCAAGAAAGACTTTCTAGTTTGGCAACACTTTCTATTGAAAATGATATTGTTGAAAATCTAGATTTTACGGAATTAATAAGAGAATTTTCTGATAAAAAAGCTCGAAAAGTTCATTTTGGGTATTAATAAAAATTTACGATTTTATTTTCTGTTTACGTAAAACGTTATTATCTATAAAATGTTTAAAAAAAATAAAATTAACTTTTCGCACTTTTATTATTAGTAAAATCTTTTATTAATATGTTATTTTATTAATATTTTATTAATATTTAATATTAATATTTTATTATTTGATATTTCTTAATTATGTATTTATAATAAATTAAATTTTTTTAATAATATTTTTCTATTTTTTGTTAATGATAAATTACAAAATATTCGTCTTAATTGATCTTCATCAAGTATTTCAGCCGATTTATAAATTTGGAGCGTTTTGATTTCCTTAAAGGGGCGCTATGGATAATTTTGCCCTAGGGCGTCTGTGAGACTAAGGCCGGCTCTGATTGGGAAATAGGAAAAGAGTCAAGGATGGATAAAAATAAGGTAAAAATGAGGATCAATCTAAGATAGAAAGACACAGAGGAAGTGAGGATGTAATAAAAGAGTTAGTGAAAACGTTAACTCAGAAATGAAGAAAAGTGATCGAAGAGCTACACTAAGAAAATTATTTTTTAAAAGCTTGTTTTATAAAGACAGTAGCGAATAACTTGTATACAAATTTTAGAGCAAATCTATCGAGTAGTTTACGTAAAATAAATAAAAATAAAAGAATAAATTTTATTTTAATTTTTAAAAATTTTTCATAATTGAAACTATGTTAAGAAAATCGGTTTCAACAGTCACACTTCTTTCGACAGACGCAAATAATTCTCATGCAAATTTCAAAGCAAATTCATCAAATAAATTTCGTAAAATAAAAGTAAAAAATGAAAAATCGAAAATATTTTTAAAATTGTTAAAATGGATCTATAAAAAAAACTACGCTATGAAAACCAATTTTCAATAGCTTTCCGCCTACTTATACAAAATAATAGGTAGTATGCAAAATTTGAAGCAAATCCATCGTGTAATTTTCGAGTTTTCGTTGGCTAAATAAATACTGTTGTCTTTTCCAAATTTTCAAAATGTTGTAAGATTGAAACTACGGTAAGAAAATTAATTTTTGAAAATTTCCTTTTTTTTAGCAGTCGCAAATAATTTCCCTGCGAATTTCAGAACAAATCTATCGAGTACTTTACGTAAAATAAAAAAAAATAAGAAATGAATAAGAATCAAAATTTTTTTAAAAATCTTTGAAATTCTCTAAAATTGTAACTACACTATGAAAATTAGTTTTCAAAAGCTTATTTTCTTCAGACAATAGAGAATTGATTGTATAAAAATTTTGAAGAAAATTCATCGTATGGTTATACGCAAAATAGAAAAAAGTGGAAAATAAAAATTTTTTAAAATATTTTGAAAATACTCTAAAATTAAAAGTACGCTAAGAAAATTAGTTTTCAAAAGTTTTTCTTCTTTTGGAAGTCGAAAATAAGTTCCATACAAATTTTCAAGAAAATTCTTTAATTAGTTTTAGTAAAATAGCGCGCACACGCACACACACACACACGCAGACGCACACGCATACGCACCCGCACCCGCACCCGCGCACGCACGCGCGCACACACACACACGCACACGCACACGCACATGCACATGCACACACACACATACACACACACACACACACAATCAAACATACACACAATCAAACATACACACATTTCCTGGAAACCACTTTTTTCGACTCCCTGCGTCTAAATATGTACAAATTAATGAAAAAATAGGTAAGATTTTTTTTACTAATACAATGCTTTCTTTATGAAAAAGCAATATGTAAAAATAAAGCATTAAATATTATTTAAGAAATTTTATCAAATTGTTTAAGTGATTTTAATTTACCAGATATATCAACTCATATAGATGATCTATGCACATCGATCGTTACAGCATAATTTTCTATAAAATATGACATTTTAAATGATTTATAAATCAAAGTAAATACATTAAAAGATCAACAAAAAATTATTTATGATGGCATTTTAGAATTTTTAAGAAAAAAGGAAAATTATTGTACTTTCATTGATGGACCAAGTGAAAATCGAAAAAGTTATTTACTTAACGTTTGAATAGATTATTCGAATTTTTTAAGTATATCATTTTGTTTTCTCATAGAAAAAGCATTGTATCGATAAAAAAAACTGTTTTTCTATTTTTGCTTTCTCATAGAGAAAGCATTGTATCGATAAAAAAAATATTTTTCTATTTCTTCATTAATTTGTACATATTTCAACTCGGTGAGTCGAAAAAAGTGGTTTCCAGAAAATGTGTGTGTGTGTGTGTGTGTGTGTGTGTGTGCGTGTGCGTGTGCGTGTGCGTGTGCGTGTGCGTGTGCGTGTGCGTGTGTGTGTGTGTGTGTGTGTGTGTGGATGTATGATTTCAGTTAGTAAACTGTATCTCGAGAACTACTCGATGGACTTGCTTCTGATTTTGCATGGAATTTAGTTTTTTTGACTAACTTGCTGGGAAGCTATTGATAATTGGTTGTTCTAGCGTGGTTTTCATTTTAGAGTTTTAAATAAAAAAAAAATTTCGATTTTTCGTTTTTTGGTTTTTTTTTGTTTACTACTCGATGAATTTGCTTCAAAATTTGCACGGAAATTATTTGTGATTGCCCGGATAAAATAAATTTTCAAAAACTGATTTTCTTAGCTTGGTTTTAATTTTAGAGCATTTTGAAATTTAAAAATAAAATGTTTCTATTTATTAAGCCAATAAAATCTTAAAAACTACTCGATGGATTTACTTCAAATTTTTCATACAATTCAATTTTTCGATCAACTGGTGCGGAAGCTATTGAGAATTGGTTTTCTTAGCGTAGTTTTTTTTTAGAATCATTTTAAGAATTTTAAAAAAATTTCGATTTCTTATTTTTTTTGTATTTTACGTAAACTACTCGAAGAATTAGTTCGAAAATTTGTATGGGACTTAATTTCGACTGCCATAAGTATAAAACATTTCGTAAACTAATTTTCCTAGCGCACTTTTAATTTTAGAACATTTTTAAAATTTTTTAAAAAATTTTTCTATTTTACGAAAACTATTTGATAGATTTGCTCCAAAATTTGTATGCAATTTATTCGCTACTGTCTGAAGAAAACAAGCTTTGGAAAACTAATTTTCTCAGCGCAGTTTTAATTTTAGAGCACTTTGAAAATTATCAAAAAATTTTTTATTTTTTATTTATTTTTTTTTTGCGTAAACCATACTATAAATTTTCTCCAAAATTTTTATACAATTAATTCGCTATTGTCTGAAAAAAATAAGCTTTTGAAAATTAATTTTCTTAGCGTGGTTACAATTTTAGAGAATTTTAAAGATTTAAAAACAAATTTTGATTCTTCTTTTCTTATTTTTTTTTATTCTACGTAAAGTACTCGATAGATTCGTTCTAAAAATTGCAGGGAAATTATTTGCGACTGCCAAAGAAGGGAAATTTTCAAAAATTGATTTTCATAGTGTAGTTCTAATTTTAGAGCATTTTTAAAATTTTAAAAAAGAAATTTTGAAAAGAAAATGTTATTTATTTAACCAGTAAGATCTTGAAAATTACTTGATGGATTTGCTTCAAATTTTGTATACTATCTATGTTTTTGTATAACTAGACGGGAAGCTATTGAAAATTGGTATTCATAGTGTAGTTTTTTTTTATAGAGCCATTTTAAGAATTTGAAAAAATTTTCGATTTTTAATTTTTTTTGTATTTTACGTAAGTTACTTGATGAATTTGCTTTAAGATTTCCATGGGAATAATTTGCATCTGCCAAAAGAAGGATAACTTTTATAAACCAATCTTCTTAGCGTAGTTTTCATTTTAGAAAATTAAAAAAATTTTCTTCAAAAAATTTTCATATTTCAGTTTTTTTTCCATTTTACGTAAAGTATTCGATAGATTTGCTCTAAAATTTGTATACAAGTTATTTGCTACTGTCTTTATAAACCAAGTTGAAAAAAAATAATTTTCTTAGCGTACCCTGGTAGAAAATTAAGGATAAGATATGCTCAGATAACTAACTGTTGGCTATATCTCGTCGCTACGCAGTCGCGATAAGTGACTGATAAATACACGATAATATATTAAAGATTACAGAGTTGATATAAAATATAATCACTAAAATAATTAAAATTTTTTTCTTCTGATTCGAAATAAATTATAAATATTATTATTACAATTCATATGAGTTGTAAATAATTTTGCAATTAAAATCGTTTATAGAAAGCGAATCTGTATATATACATGCTGCCCGCGATGGCGCCTGTTTGTACAATCGTAAAATATATCCTATAGTTGTGAATACTGAATGTTGGCTGCGCGCGCATCACTCGACGCTTCGTCTTCTATAAGCATCTATCTTCATCACTATATGTGCAGGTTAGATTGACTTGACTTAACTTTAAAATTATTAAAGATGCATATACTGTTATTGTAATAGTGTCAACATTTTCTGTTCTTTATTGTATAACTTAAATTTATTTGCGAACATATACAGTATGATTATGAATAAAATATCCATGTAAAATCAGTGAGTGCGAAGTGCGAGTGAGCGAGTGCATATGTAAACTTACTAGGAGAGTATCAGACCTCCGGATCACGGATTTTGCTTAAACTTTGGGATAAGTTTTCAGATGTCAAAATATGAAAGAAAACAGAATTTTAGATCCCAACGCTCAATATTTCTCTAGTTACAGGCAATTAGAGAAAATCACTAAAAACCCTAGTGGAAATCGAATCTGTGAATAACTGGGAATAACTGGAAATAACTGGAAATAACTGGGAATAACTGTGAATAACTGGGAATAACTGTTATAAACTGTTCAGTTTGAGACAGGAATAACAGTTATTCCCAGTTATTCCCAGTTATTCCCAGTTATTCCCAGTTATTCTCAGTTATTCCCAGTTATTCACAGTTTATAACTTAAAAATAATTTGAAAAAACAGAGGTACGAATAACAGTTATTCCCAAATATATTTATAATAGAAAAAAAAATAAAAAAAATATATATTTTTTTCATTTTTTCAAATTTATATTTTTCAAATTATTATTAAACTAAACTGTAAATAACTGGGAATAACTGTGAATAACTGGGAATAACTGGGAATAACTGGGAATAACTGTTATTCCTGTCTCAAACTGAACAGTTTATAACAGTTATTCCCAGTTATTCACAGTTATTCCCAGTTATTCACAGATTCGATTTCCACTAGGGAAAGTTACTAGATTTTCAATTGCATATAGTTCCTTAGCATTAATAGCTAGCAGCTTGAAACTTTTTTTAAATGAAAGCCGAGCTCAAATCCTTTCGAAATAGTAGTTATAGCATGTCAAAATATTATTTTTTCCCAAAGTTATAGCGTAATAAACATTAGACCCATTTTCAGCTTTTGTTATTAATTAATGTTTTAAAAAGAAAAATCAGGTGCAATGGTTATCACGCTATAACTTTGGGAAAAAATAATATTTTGACATGCTATAACTACTATTTCGAAAGGATTTGAGCTCAGCTTTTATTTAAAAAAAGTTTCAAGCTCCTAGCTATCAATGCTAAGGATCTATATGCGTTTGAAAATCTAGTAACTTTTTGAGTGATTTTCTTTAATTACCTGTAACTAGAGAAATATTGAGCGTTGGAATCTAAAATTCTGTTTTCTTTCATATTTTGACATCTGAAAACTTATCCCAAAGTTTGAGCAAAATCCGTGATCCGGAGGTCTGATACTCTCCTAGTTAGTGTGAGAGAATACACTGTAAAAGAAAATGGCGAGAAATCACGTCGTTGGTCGACGATTTCAATGCGACCATGCATCGTCGATGTTATTTAACATTGTTGAAGCGCAAAATCTAACTGATTTAATCTAAAAATCTTGTGTTCAGTTTACGTGAAATCACGCAAAGCACGTTAAAATGTCGCCGTTGAGCGAAGTTAAATAACCTCGACGGTGCATGGTCGCATTGAAATCGTCGACCAACAACGTGATTTTCTGCTATTTTTTTACAGTGTAAGACTGTCCGTTTAGGAACTGAAAAGGAAACAAGGAGTGAACAGCCTTTCTCTTTCTCACTAACTGCGTTCCCATATGCGTGCTCACTCACACTTTGTAATATGCTGTTTATGAATATAGTATAATTCAACATTGACCATATTCTTCCGATACCATCGCGATAATTCGTTAAGAGTAATGGAGGTTTATCGCGATATCTAAAAGCATATGATCGCGACTGCCCATAAAATACGGGATGATATACTGAAAATATGCTCAACTTTCTACCAGGGGTAGCTTTTTGATCACTTCTTTTGATTTCTGAGTAACTCTTGAAAATTTATAATAGTACTACTGATTTGACTTGTATTATTACATTCAATTAAGTATTTAAATATAATCATTATTAAATATTATAAATTAAATTGTTTTTTAATAAATGGAAAAAATATTTGAAGAAGAAGAAGAAAATTAGAAAAAGAAGAAGAAAAAATTACAGATATTAATAATTACGAAGTGGAACAAGTAAAAAAAACGCTCACTCAAATATATCTATAATACATTTCTCTCTCTCTCGCGATTAACGTAATAATAAATCTATTAGTTTATTTTAATTATCATCTTGTTAATTTAATTACCGTCACTAAAATTGACTACTTGGATTTACCAAGCTTAGTCGTGATAAAAAGATATCAACAAGATAATAAATCATTAACGTGAAAACGTAACTATCTATTAAAAAATGAATTTTTCAATTATATCTTAATAAGTCAGAAAAGGTTTTGTAATATTTATAGGATATAATGTTATCGATGATAATACTTGTATTTCATTGGATAAAATGTAGTGGTTAAGAGGATATCGTAGTTCTGCTCCTCCTAATAATATTTTTATTCAAAGTTCATGAGTAAACAGTGCGTCAAATCAAATTCTTTCACTTCAGTAAGAAAATTCGTAAGATTAATCCTTAGCGCGGACAAGTCAAGAAATTTATCAAAATAATATACATAAAAAGTTATAAACAAACTTTCGATATATACTATTTTGAGGTTAGGTTTATCGAGCTTGATATCTAATTTTCATTCAAAGTTCATAAAAAAATATGAAGCTAAATTGAATTTTTAATTTAACAAAAATTATTGTATTAATATAGTTTTAGCGCGGACAAGTCATTATATTTGCCCAAATAGTGAATTTAAAAAGATATCAGTAAGATAAAAAAAGCAAAACTCGATTCCAACAACTACGACATCCCGTTAACATTCAAATTAACCTTTTTGAATTATAATTTTAGTGATACAGAAAGTGTAACCGCATCATGCCAATATGCTCATTAATTGGCATTTTTATTTTCTTTCTTACTTTTTCATTCTATTGTCACGAAAAAATAAAGAGATTTCATCCAAAAAAACAGAAAGATATTTTTTTATTAAAATTTTTTACAACAATATCATAATACCTTAACAATATGATTAGAATTTCAAAAAGCAAAAGAATTTTAAATTAAAGTGACTTTGAAAATAGGTTCATTTTCCATTTCACTACTTATACCTATTTAAATTTTAGTTCAAAAATTTCCTTCTAAGTTGAATGCAATTTTTTGTAGAGTTGCTATAAATATGAACTGTAAGTTTGAAGAATTACCTAGGTTCGTTGATATTGCCTCATAATCTTTTTATTGATTATAGAATTTAACGTTTATCAAGATAAAAAAAAAATTTTGCAATATTATCGTGATATAATTAATTGTAAAGTGCAAATCTAATAGAAGAAGTGAAAAAGGTTGCCATCTTTTGGAAAATAAACGAAGTAAGTTGAATTATTCAAAATTGTGTTTAGTCATAAAATTAAAATGATCAATTATAAGCTATTAGGAGGCTAATATGAGAAAGAAAAGAGAAATATATATATATATATATATATATATATATACCTAAATAGTAATAGCTCAAATACAACATATACCATTTTAGAAACGTCAGATTCATATAAAACTACGTTTCAAGATTCTTTTGAATTGAACAAACAAACGAAGTGAGAAATATATTAATGTATATGCTGAAATATAAAAATAAAATTTTTTCTTATAACAGTTCTTTTACGGAAAACCTTACTTGAGTATCCAAGTAGATAAGAAACTTCGACAGATTCTTCATCATAATTTTTTGATGTTTAGAATTTATTTAAGTAAAATTTCAATCATTTCTTTTATATTTACTTGTATATTAACGACACTTCTATTCAAATTTTTTGTAGATTTAAAACATATAAAAGTAATGCTTTAATTTGCATAAATGGAATATAAAGAAAAATCATTCTTTCTTCGAAAGGTTATAATTCTTCAATACTTTCTTAATGAATTGTGTTATTTCTAGTAATATTAATGTTGTAATAACTTAATTTAAAATTCTGTAAAATATTGTTAGATATTACAATTATATAAAAATAACAGATATCCACACCACCCAAAGAGGTACTGTTATTTCGACGCCCCGTACGAAGAAAAGCACCGTTCAGAAATTAAAATGCAAATTAACATTGGGATTTCTGAACGGTGCTTTTCTTCGTACGGGACATTGATTTAAACCTTGCATTAAATAATTAATAATAGAATTTAAATAATAAGTAATGTATGGTATTTTAAGGCGCGTTGGTTTTTTTTATTTTATTTTAAAATAATTATATGAAATAAACTTGATTATTAAAAGAAATTTTAAAACATGTTAAAATTAATTAAAACTATCTAATTATTTTCATATAATTAATTGAAATAAAATCGTGGTTACCATCGCCTGTAGCCCTACACAACCATGAGAGTCAATATTCCTTTCTCCTTAAACCATTGACTCTATCCACAATTAATCCTCCACCATTTCGTGAATACATATTTAAGCAAAGTTTTAGAAGATATTTAAATCTAAAAAAATTTATCATCTATTTATATGGGTGATTCTATTCGAACGGGTCAAATTCAAATTTTGAAATAATAGAAAATAAAGGTGTTCATTTTAAAAATTTTACTCAGGTTTTTTTATGGTTATATCCATAGAACAATATCCCAAAGTAGCCAAGCTGTCCATAGGTTATTCCCAGAAAAACTGATAGATAAAAAATATACTGATACAGAGGAATTACTTTTATTCCAGGGGAATTACTTTTTTTATTACCATCACTTGATATACTATTTTCTAATAATATTTATGTCGAACAAAGATTCTAAACTATCTGAAATACTTTAGAATTAGCTATTACCATATATGGATGGATTTTTAAAAATAAAAAACGACGAGTTATAGCAAAAATATGTATTTTTAAACATTATTAGAAGAAACTTAAAGAACAAATATATCCATACTTGAGAAAGTTTGCTTTTTCAAAATATATAATAACATTATTTTTGTGTTTGGGAGTGGAGTTAAGTGTACTTGATGATAAAGGATTAGTAGGAAGTTCGTCACGCCCACGTGTAGAAACCATTTTATTACCAATACAATCTAAAATAATATATTATCAATTTATAGATTTTCTAATTCAGATTTTTCAAAGACTTTCATTTAAATTCGAATAATTATATACTTACTTTGATATCAACGACAAACTCTTCATCAAGGCTAATGACAAACTGATATTTTTATTTTCTGTATACTACGATATAACCTTTGATTTCGCTTTATTTATTTGTAGTATATTAGTTATATATGTCCTTTGGCCGTATTCAGGTGGAATATGAATCGAGGACAATGTTTGTCGCTTGAGCTGAAATTGCCGAGGGCGCGCGAAGCGCGTCCGAGGTAGATTTCTGCTCAAGCTGCAAACATGGTTCGAGATTCAGATTCCACCTGAATAAACGGCCAAAGGACATAGATGATTTTATGTCCGAAGTAGGCCGTATGAGGAAATATAACTTATTAGTTGAAAATATTAATCTTTTTTTCAATACTTTTAAAATTAAATTTTAGTTCTATTGATTTTTTCTTTTGTTTCTTAGATTGACATTTTGTAATGAGTATAGCTGCTGTCGAAGCGCGAGTCATTTTTTTTCACTAACCTACGTTCAATATGATTGCTCTTTGACATATTGAACGAAACATAGTAAGATCGGTGATGCCATATTGATTTCTCCTGAGATATATTGAGTCTCAATATGTCTCAGGAAGACATATAATTCTTGCAATAAGTCGAGGAGCGCGTCTGAGACATATGGGATGCCAATACAAATTTAGCATGCTCTTTGCATACTGATACGAATACGGTCTACGAGGACATAAGCGTAGTATATAGTGTAGTATGTAAATATGACTACAGTGATTGTTTACAAAAAGATTTAAGACTGTGCTTACTTGGAAATTCTCCACAAATATATATATATATATATATATATATATATATATATATATATTCAATTTTAAATATATAAAAATTATAAGCAGTATAATATGTATTAAATTTCAAGTGCACAAATAATTTAACACTTCATGGTATGAAATTCATGAATAAAATTGTTGAATTTATTATTTAGTTAGAATTTTGTGAGAGCATCTCAAAGAAGGCAGGGGAATTATATGCCAGGGGAGATTACCTGATAATTTGAATGAAATTTTTACCGAGTGAACGGTCTCCAACATTCACTGCTATACAAACTTTTTTAGTAGTACATTACTACTTTCTTAAACGTCTATTACGTATTTGAATATGCGCTTATATCATCTGTGACAGTTGAATGTTTAGAGCCAGGGGAATTATCGTAGAAAAGGTAACTTAGCTTTCATAAGTGAAATGATGTTTACACGTAAACAAAAATGTATTCTATGATCAACAAAGCAATTTTTTAGCGAAATAAACATATGATAACAATATTTCCATGTGATAGGAATAGATTATATTTTCATAAGATTCAAATATAACATTTTTCATTATTATTGCTTTTTATCTATGAAAAAATATACATTTTTTTTTATAATAACAGAGGGTCAAAGAAAATATTTTTTTTTCAACCATCCTGCTGAAATGTATGTACGGATGGAAAAAAATATTTTTTTTTTTTTGTATTTTACGTGAACTACTCGAAGAATTTGCTTGAAAATTTAAATGGAACTTATTTTTGACTGTTAAAAGAAAACAAACTTTTGAAAACTGATTTTCTTAGCGCAGTTTTTATTTTAGAGCATTTTCTAAATTTTGAATAGAATTTTACTTATTTTTTGGTATTTTACGTAAACTACTCGATGAAGTAGCTTAAAATTATGTATAGAAATTATGTACGATTGCCTTAATAAAATGAACTTTTTAAAACTGGTTTTCTTAGCGTAGTTGTAACGTTAAAGCGTTTTGAAAATTTAAAAAAAATTTTTATTTTTCAATTATTTGGTATTTTTTGTAAACTATTTGATGAAAATGTTCCAAAATTTGTATGCAAGTTATTGGCTATAGTGTGAAGAAGTCAAGCATGAGAAAATTAATTTTATAAATGCAGTTTTAATTTTAAAATCACATGATGCAAATGGCAAAAGTAAGAAAGAATAAAATTCATATAGTTTTCGTAGATATTAAGACAGCCTTCAATACAGAGGATAGGGACATTTATATTAAAATCGTATTTGAAAAAATAAAATCAAATTACTCTAACTCAATGTACTCTATGAGAAAGCATTGCGCCAAAGCACTTGGCAGCGTTTTTTTACTCAAGAAGTCGAAAGAATCGGTTTCCAGAAAATGTCTGTATGTATGCGTGTGTGTGTGTGTGCGCGCGTGTGTGTATGTGTGTGTGTGTTTATGAATTCAGTACGTCAATTACACTGAGAGAAAATTCATGCTAATAGAGCATGCGAACTGCCATCTATGCGAGCATATAAAACATTGATACAAATATGACAGGCCGTGAGAAGCTCTATTAGTATTGGATTACCTTATACTAAAAAAGATGATATGGAGAGTAACTAAAGCATGAACGGCATTCACTGATGACTCGCGTGGTATACTTCGATGACTCCCCACTCTCATATCCTTTGTTTGCTTGAGTCGCCTCCTCTTTTGGGTGGCGACGCGAGCAAACACGGCTGATCTATACCCAAAATTATGTTGCAAATTTCTCTAACGTATTTTCGTAGCGTGAATCTTTTATTTCTTTTCTTTTCTTTTTTTATGAAGGGAGATACGTTATAAATATAACCTGTTAAACTTTTTAACTTTAAATAATTAATTTTTAACTTAAAATTTAATTATTTTAAACCGCTGGGGGGGCAGATGAGCATGTACGATTTTACGCCAGAGATATTTCGGAGTAGCGTTGGTCTAGTGCGTAACGTTCGCGCTTTTCCTTTTGAGTACGCGAGTTCAACTCTCGGCTAGGGTCACTTTTTTAAAATTTTTTTTAAATGTTTTAATATTTTTATTCCTTTTTATATTTATTTTTTTTAGATTTTGTATTTTTTTAATAATTTTAAAATTTAATTTTTCACAAGTACGCTTGTTTTTTTCAATGAAAATTTTTTAAAAATAAATTATTCTTTATAGGTAGTAATTACAAATATTGATAAATAAATAATAGTGATGTTTATTTTATAATAGTGATGTTTATTTTATAATAGTGATGTTTATTTTATAATAGTATAGTTTAATTTATTTATAATTTAGTTCATAAAATTTACAATAAATTACAATAAATAAATAAAACTGAGTTATTATTATTTATGTTATAATATATATTGTATATTGAAATATGTTTATAAAGACAAAATTGAACTATAGTATTGTAAATATCACTATTATTTATTTATTAATATTTTTAATTATTTTCTATATGAAATAATTTATTTAAAAATATTAATAAAAAAACGAGCATATTTTAAGTAACTTGTGAAAAATAGATTTTAAAATTAATAAAAAATAGAAAATAAAAAAATATAAATATAAAAAGGAATAAAAAATATTAAAACAATAAAAAAAAATTAAAAAAAAGTGACCCTAGCCGAGAGTTGAACTCGCCTACTCAAAAGGAAAGCGCGAACGTTACGCACTAGACCAACGTTACTTCAAAATATCTCTGGCGTAAAATCGTACATCCTCATCTGCCCCCCAGCGGTTTAAAATAATTAAATTTTAAGTTAAAAATTAATTATTTAAAGTTAAAAAGTTTAACAGGTTATATTTATAACGTATCTCCCTTCATAAAAAAAGAAAAGAAATAAAAGATTCACGCTACGAAAATACGTTAACGAAATTTGCAACATGATTTTGGATATAGACCAGCCGTGTTTGCTCGCATTGCCACCCAAAAGAGGAGGCGACTTGAGCAATAGAAGAATGCCATAGTTAGCAGTAAAGAAAGAATAGTGGTCAAGCCACGTTTACTTCCTTCACGTCCCATGAGAGGATACAGCGCTAGCTATCGAAGGATATTAGAGTGGGGAGCTACTAAAGCATGTAAACAAACAGTTTTTGGATAGCACAAACCTCGTAAGAGTAGATGGCGCTGTTATTAAAGCATAGGATATTACTTACTAACTTTGGATACGTAGACTACATGCTCTATTGGCATGAATTTTCTCTCAGTGTAGATCTCGAAAACTACTCGATGGATTTGCTTCAAATTTTGCATACAATTTATTTTTCGTCTTATTCAGCGGGAAGGTATTGTAAATTGGTTTCCTTAGCTTTTATTTGGTCATTTTAGAAATTTTTTAAAAATTACGATTTTTCATTTTTTTTTTTTTTTGTATTTTACGTGAACTACTCGAAGAATTTGCTTGAAAATTTAAATGGAACTCATTTTTGACTGTTAAAAGAAAACAAACTTTTGAAAACTGATTTTCTTAGCGTACTTTTAATTTTAGAGCATTTTTAAAATTTTTTTAAAAATTTTTACTTTTTACTTTCTTTTTATTTTACGAAAACCATTTGATAGATTCGCTCCAAAATTTGAATGCAAGTTATTCGCTACTATCTGAAGAAAAAAAGCTTTGGAAAACTAATTTTCTAAGCACAGTTTTAATTTTAGAGCATTTTGAAAATTTTCAAAAAAATTTTTATTTTTCATTTATATTCTATTTTGCGTAAACCATACGATAAATTTTCTCCAAAATTTTTATACAATCAATTCGATATTGTCTGAAGGAAATAAGCTTTCGCAAACTAATTTTCATAGTATAGTTACAATTTTAAAGGATTTTAAAGATTTAAAAAAAAATTTTGATTCTTTGTTTCTTATTTTTTTTTATTTTACGTAAAGTACTCGATAGATCTGTTCGAACATTTTTCAGGGAAATTATTTGTGACTGCCAAAAAAAGTAAATTTTCAAAAATTGATTTTCTTATCGTAGTTTTATTTTTAGAGCATTTTGAAAATTTTGAAAAAGAAATTTTTAAAAGAAAATGGTATTTATTTAGCCAACGAAATCTTGAAAACTACTCGATGGATTTGCTTCAAATTTTGCATAGTATCTATTATTTTGTATAAGTAGGCGGGAAGCTATTAAAAATTGGTTTCTATTGCGTAGTTTTTTTCATAGAGCCATTTAAACAAATTTTTTTTTTAATTTTACATTTTTTTTGTATTTTACGTAAATTACTTAATAAAATTGCTTTGAAATTTGCATGGGAATTGTTTGCAACTGCCAAAAGAAGGATGACTTTTAAAAAGGTGAATACTTAACGTAGTTTTAATTTGAAAAAAAGTTTTCATTTTCCATTTTTTTTTCTATTTTACGTAAACTACTCGATAGATTTGCTCTAAAATTTGTATGCAAGTTATTTGTTACTGTTTTTATAAAACAAGCTTTTATAAAATAATTTTCTTAGTGTAGCTCTTTGATCACTTCTTTTCATTTTTGATTTAACGCTTTCACTAACTTTTTTCTTATTTCCTCTCTACCTTTGTCCTTCTATCTCAGATTGATCCTTATTTTTACCCTATTTTCATCCATCCTTGTCTCTTTTTTCCTATTTTCTAATCATTCTCTCACATTCACTAATTTTTCTTGAATAGAAATTGTATTTTACATTGAAATCACATTAAAAAAAATCAAATCAAATTACTCTAACTCAATGACCTCTGTGAGAAAGCATTGCACCAAAGCACTTGGCAGCGTTTTTATGCGTTGTTTGGACAGGAATTGCTGTTAATTTATTAAAAATTGAAAAACAGTACACACTATATATTTAATGAAACGTGCCGAATTCGATCATGACGATCCTTGCGGCGCTTTTGGAACTATACGCGCAAAGCCCCTTTACGTCTAGACGCTCGTAGAGAAGCAAGCGAGAGGGGAGGAGACAAACACACGAAACACGCGGCTTCCAGTGGCGTAGGTAAACTTACGCCCTGTTAAAAAAGTCCAGGTGGATTTCCACGTGGAAAATCCACGTGGAATTCCACGTGGATTTTCAGTCTGATTTACTTGGATTTTCAGGGTGATTTACTTGGATTTTCAGAGTGAAAATCAGGGTGGAATTCCAGGTAGATTTTCAGGGTGAAAATCAGGTTGGAATTTTAAGGGGATTTTCAGTCTGAATTACTTGGATTTTCATAGTGAAATACCACTCTGATTTTGAGTCTAAAAATACACTCTGATTTTCATAGTGAAAATCCACTCTGATTTTCAGTCTGAAAATCCACTCTGATTTTCATAGTGAAAATCCACTCTGATTTTCATAGTGAAAATCCACTCTGATTTTCATAGTGAAAATCCACCCTGATTGTGGATATTTTTAAGCAATCAAAAAAATATTTTTATAAAATTAAATTTATTTATGTTTTCATTGCAACCACAAAAATATCTCTGTTCACTTAATAGAATAGAACGTGAGAAAGTAGGGCGAATGATCGTCGTTTTAGACAAAATTAAACTGTTAGTTTATAAGCTCTAAAGTCTTTTATTCTTTTCGTGCGCGTTCGCTTGCCATAAGAAAGTCAATAGGTAGAAAGCGGAGCATCCCCCTAACGGTTAATCATCAGTACTATTATATACATGTGTATATTCATATTCAATAACTAACCACTAGGGGGCTACCACGCTTTTTATGTATTGACTTTCTTATGGCAAGCCAACGCGCATGAAAAGAATAAAAGACTTTAGAGCTTATAAACTAACAGTTTAATTTTGTCTAAAACGACGATCATTCGGCCTACTTTCTCACGTTCTATTCTATTAAGTGAGCAGAGATATTTTTGTGGTTGCAATGAAAAACATAAATAAATTTAATTTGATAAAAATATTTTTTTGATTGCTTAAAAATATCCACAATCAGGGTGGATTTTCACTATGAAAATCAGAGTGGATTTTCACTATGAAAATCAGAGTGGATTTTCACTATGAAAATCAGAGTGGATTTTCAGACTGAAAATCAGAGTGGATTTTCAGACTGAAAATCAAAGTGGATTTTCACTATGAAAATCAGAGTGGATTTTCACTATGAAAATCAGAGTGGATTTTCACTATGAAAATCAGAGTGGATTTTCAGACTCAAAATCAGAGTGGATTTTCACTATGAAAATCCAAGTAATTCAGACTGAAAATCCCCTTAAAATTCCAACCTGATTTTCACCCTGAAAATCTACCTGGAATTCCACCCTGATTTTCACCCTGAAAATCCAAGTAAATCACCCTGAAAATCCAAGTAAATCAGACTGAAAATCCACGTGGAATTCCACGTGGATTTTCCACGTGGAAATCCACCTGGACTTTTTTAACAGGGCGGCAAACCCGCTTTAGCTTGTTTTTGCCGTGATACTTTATAGCTTTATTTCAATGCGATTAACCGTCCCGAAAATTTGTTGATTAATTACATATTTTTATTTAAAACAGATACATATTTTAATAATGAAAATCATTAAAGTAATCAAACAAATAAATAATAATAAATAAAATCTTTTGGGGGGTGATGAACATATGTAACTTTTTACCCTGTTCAACAACCCGACTAGAAACGAATTTCGGGTAAAAATGAGGTCCCTATAAGGTACCCTAAGATTATTATATGGTTCCTGTAGGGTGCCCTACAGGGTCCCTAGATGGTGTGTAATGGGGCGATTCTAAGGTCCCGATCGGGCAGCCTCAATTTCAGATGTGCCCTATTGTTATCGGGTTATCACCTGACAATTGCCTGACAATCGATGTTGAAAAAATTCGAAGTGATAACATAACCCCTTTTGATACACGTGTATATCTGATGCGAATAAAAACTATTTCTCTCGTAAATTTAACTGTTAAATAGTTTTAATAGTAATAATACTCAACTCGAAAAAAAGAAATATTTTATTTTTGAATACTGTCATGTTCTTATTTAGTCACATTGAACTTTTATAGAACAATATAAATACGTAATATATACAACTGAGTTGAAAAATGATTTATTTATATTAATTGTATAAATATATTAGTATATTTTATGTTTTGCAAATGAATTTTGATCATATGAGGAAAATAAAATTTAATTTATCGAATTGATGAAATGAAATTTGAAAACTATTTTTTTTGTTATCATATAAAAACTTTGTTTTGTATCTCTAATGATTTAATACTAATTATATTTGTAGAATTACACCTTGAAAAGCTTATGTTGAGCAAATTATACATTTTTTATTTTCAGTTGAGTTCAAGTTTCAAAATTCATAAAAGAGTTTTAATATGGGGGAAAGAGGTTATGTTTTGATTTCAAACGTTTTCAATATCAATAGTCAGGCAACTGTCAGGTAATGGACGGATAGTAATAGGATATTTACAGAAATGAAGGAGCCCTATTGGGACCTGATAATCACCCCATTACATGCCAGATAGCGCTCCTGTCAGGATGCCCTGTAGGGTCCTTATAAATACGTAGGGCATCCTTAATATTTTTCGAGTCGGCAAACGAATGCGGTGGCTGTGATCACTAAGTATTTACGCACCTCGCTCTCTACTTTTGCCAAGTTCAAACCCGATGTTCCACCTATTTTTTTTTTTTTTTTTAATTTTTAAATACTATATATTTTTGTAATCAATTTTCATAGCGGAAAAAATAAAATAAAAAATTTATTTAACTCCTTAAATTCTATTTTATTTCAAAAATATAAAAAAATATATTTACAGATAGGGATAGAAAAAAGTTTTAATGTCAATATTACATGGCTATATAATTTATATTAATATGAAATAAAAACGAAGCTAGTTCTGTAATTTTTTCCCCCTAAATAAAAAATATTCTCACTCAATTGCAAATAGTAAAACCTTTTTTGTTCCTTAAAAAAAGGACCTTTTCTAAATTTATATAAATTTATGACATTTTTAACTGATTTAATAAAAATAGAAAATAAATATAAATAATTCTAATTTTATTTTAGATAAGTAAAATAATAAATTTACCTGAAAAAATAAATAATTTTACGAATTTAAACTTCATTAAAGCGCATTTTAAATAAAAATTACATTGAATATCATTAATATTTTTAAAAATTGGACTTTTTCTTCCTTTTTTTATTAAATATATTTTTATAATATTATCAATTATTATTTTCAAAAAGAAAAAAATGATTTAACGAACATAATAATTCAAGTTCTTACAGGACATATTAAATAAAATTTCCGCTACATTTTAAATAGCCTAAATTCTGTTAATCTCTCAAAAACTGGCATTTTCTAAACTTATATAGGAGCATGATAATATTATTTTTAATTCATATAAATTCAACATAAAATGTTTATAAACATCATTTTATTTTAGACACATAAAAGAATGAAAAAATGCTTTTATTAAAAGTATATTCTTTTTAATATCAGTAATATAGTAATATAGTAGCAAATATCTTGATATCAGGTTTTCAAATTTCTTTTTATTGAATTAACTTAATATAAATTTATAATGTCGATAATTTGATTTAAGAAAAATGAAACTTCACAAAACCTTGCAAATTTCACGAAAGCGTGTTTTCAATAAAAATGACTTTAAATTCTATTTTATTTTTAAAAAATTTACATAGAACTTTAACATTGCCAAAAATTGAAAAAAAATAGATTTCAATGTTTTCTTTGTAATTATTGCAATGGTTCCAAACTTTGAATCATGATATAAAAAGCATTTAAAATTTATTTCAGTTTGACAATTAATTAGGAAAAAATTTTATTTATATTGTTGATTTTTTAAAATAGCAGTTTATGTATAAAGTACATATTTTTTATGTTTTGATGTTTATTATATCTTTTTAAAGTATATTTTTTACTGTTATTTGGGATGAATGTAATAAAATGCGTAAATATTTTCTTTAAAAAAAAATGTATTTAAGGACAAATACGTTGCATGCTGCACATCGTTTTTATAATTAAATTTTTTTTATTTGAATAATGAATTTCTTCATTGTTTTTTGAAATATTATATTTAAGAGCCAGCTGTATACCGACACAGTTACCTGTTTTACCGAATCTATTTAAAATTTTTTTTTTATAAAAACTAATAGCTTCAGGCAGAAATAAAGAGATGGTTTCGATTCGTTTAATAGAAAGCAATATTTTCTCTGATAAGAATAATTTAATTCCACCGTTTTATTTTCAAGAAAAGTTGGAATAACTTGAAAATCCCATTATTTGACACTAATTTCTAATTTTTAAGTTATTCCAACTTCTCTTAAAAACGAAGCAATAAAATTAATTCATACTAATCAAAGAAAATATTACATTTTATTAAACACATCGAAACCATCTCTTTATTTTTGCCTCTTGTTGCTAATTTTGGGAAAAAAGTCAATTTGTTAATTAGAAAAGGACAGAGATACAGCGGACTCTTAAAATACTAATTTTATTAATTTTGTTATTTGATAATGAAAATTGTTTAGATAATTAAAAAAAATTAAGTTTGGGGTGAGGAAGCGATGAAAATATGTAATTTGGTTTAAGTAAACAACGCAAAATAGCTGTGTTGGTCAAGTTTTAGGGTACGTTGCAGCAATTAAAAAATTTTTCAAGTTCAAATCTTATGCTTTGTCTTTTTTTAATATTCTTACAATTTTTTTTTTTTTTTTTTTTTTTTTTTTTTTTTTTAAAGAATAATATATAAAGGATTTTGTCCTCTATGTGATTAACCTTTTTATATGGTGAAGTCGAGGGAGTCCAGCCCGGTACCCGTTTAACACATTACATCAGGCTAGACTGTCAGACCCACCATACCGAAAACTTTGACTACCGATGGATGGTCAGCCACTTTTGTGACCAACAATCAACCGATACTCAATGAGGTCGGATTTTTTAAGAGTCGCGATATGGGCAGCACATACACTAATTTTCTTTCGAAAAAAAGTCAGAGGTGCCTGGCCAGGATTCGAATCCGTGCCCACCGCGTTGAAAGCAAGAACTCTATCCGTTACGCCACCACGCTCCTATAATATTCTTACAAATAAAATTTGTTACAATACAATAAGAAAAAGTTTTGACAAAAAATATTGACCTACAATACAGCCATTTAAAATAAAATAACCGTAAACTGTACAAGCATTTTCTAAGCATATGCTAATTAACGCTTTTTTAAATATAAAATTTTTAATTCGGACTTTCTGTTCTTTGCATAGCTAGTATAAAAAAAATTAAAACTTTTTTCAAATCCCCAAACGCAGTTCAATGCAGAATTTGGATCCAAAAAATAATTTGAAATAAAAAAATTTTTTTAATAAAAAATATTAGCAATCAAAATTTTAAAAACGTTTTTTTTAAATATAGATTATTTTCTTGATTGAATATAATGAAAATTTTTATTTGATATTTAGTCTTCTCTTTTTAAATTCTTCTTTACTTCCCTGGTAGAAAGTTTAGCATAAATTATGGCGTGTCCACCAACATATGGCCATATTTGTACGGTGTAATTACACTGTCAAATTTCACCATAAGTTGGCCATAATATGGACTTATTCTAATGTATGATTTGTGCACACTACTATAATAAACTTATATTTATAGTATAACAAGTTTAACTTTAATTGTGAACTTTCTCTATTCTTCTCTATTATTTTTTATTCACTATTCTTCAGATTTTAATTACAAATGAATTTTTTTTTATTATAACCTAATTTTCTGATATGACTTTATATTCGACATCTTAACCTAACCCTAATCTTTAAAAATAGACGCGCTAATGTAGTTCTTAAGTTTTGTTAGTTAGTTGAAAAACTAACAATATATGGATTTATATTGATATTATGCTAGACAAAACATTCTAAAGTTATTTACAAAATTTCATGATTGTAAATGCTATAATTTTAAAAATAAATAAGTGAAAACGAAATTATAATATCACTTTAAACAACTTGATGGCCAGTTTCATTTTTAGTCCATGTCGAATGAAATGTTTCATGTGGTACTTGTTAGATTTTTTTTTAACTATAGTACTTAAAGCTATGATACTCTGTATTTTGCTTTAAAATATCTTCCTCGAACATGGTATCAATTCATATGAATGTAATTTATATTGTACTGTTGTTTTGATTTAAAAAGTTGGTAAGCAGTTTTATATTTGATTTAGTCTATGATGAGTCCTTTCATATTATACGTACCAGACTATACTTCTTTTCAAACTATAGAATTCAATGTTATGTTTTATTATACAACCTAGATTACATTGATTTGCATTGACATTATGTTACAGTAGGACATTTTAAAATTATTTGCAAAATTTTAGAACTTTGAGTGCTATAATTTTAAAAAGAATATTCTAACATGTGTATTATTAAATATTTTAGTTGTCGCTAGACCAAAAATTAAACTTGCCACCAACTCCTTTAAAGTGAAATTACAATACAACCTACATTACATGGATCTGTATTGATATTATAATAGACAGAATATTCTAAATTTATTTACAAAGTCTATGAATAATTTTAAAATATCTCATTCAATGCTTAAAATCCTTTTGATTAGTCAAAAATGTGATTTCTTCAATTTGGTGGTTGTCGTAAGCTTTCTCAGTTAATTTTTAACCAATTGTTCGACAAACTTTTAAATTCTTTTTCTTTTTCTTTTAAATAAAAGTGTTATTTTGTGAATACATATTAATTAAAGATCTCTGGAAATTTTGAAGTCAATTCGTTGAAAATTGGCTGAGGAAGCTTGCAGTGACCACCAAAATCAAGTGTTCGAATAAAAGAAAGAATTTTAATCATTTCATGAGATTATTTAAAATTATTCATGGGCCAAAGTCTTATATTTTATATATCTAAGGTAAAAAAACTTTTTTTAAAATAATATTATTATAAAAAAATTATTATGACATTTAAATTTAATTTTTATTTTAGGCTTGAATTTGGGCTTGATACCTTAAGTTCTTAATTAATTGATATTTTATATGAGTGTAACTACAATTAATATTAAATAATACTAATATCTCATTAATTTATATTAACACTAAATTTATTTTTAAAATAAATCATAACCTATAAAGTTTGTATTGTTCATTATAACCTTTGTCTATTCGAGTGATATACTAACAAGTAATTGTTATTAATTGTAAATAATGTCAGACCATTAACTATAACTTCATAAATGAAACTTTAATGTGTTATTGTTAATTATAAAAATAAATAGTTTATAAAAATGAATAATATATGATGATAATTTATTAAAATGAATCATTTTCTGATAATTCTAAATTATAATTTCCTTAATTATTATTCCAAAATTTTAATTATTTTTTCAAAATTATAAATTTATATTCCTTGTCAAGTCCATAAGCTGACCATATTCCGTCAAAATAAGACTGGGTTTGTAGCCTTGTCAAGTCCATAAGCTGGCCATATTCCGTCGAAATAAGACTGGATTTGTGGCCATATTATGGTTGCAAACCATAAAATACACCATAATGACACCGTAAATCCAGGCTTTTTTCTACCAGGGTTTATAGATCTATTTTATATAAGTAGTTTGTAAAATTAATTATTCTGACAGATTTTCTTTTATAATTGTAGCCAGAGCTCATTTATTTTGATTTTTATGAAGTAATAATAACATTATTGTACTTTATATATTTTAAAGATAATACGTTTATAAATATAATTTATAAATAGATCAAATAAATTTATGCATAACATTTAAAAAGAATTGATAAAATATTAATTAAACTTTGAACATAAATAAATTAAAAATGTACTTAAAAAGAGTATCCCATATGAAAATAATTTTTGTAAGAAATTGTGAATAACTGTTAATAATTGTAATGAACTACCGCAATTGAGATATTAATAAGAATTAATAACAGTAAAAAACAGTTAATAACAATTAATAATAGTTAATAATAGTTATGAACGCTAAATAACAATTATTAACTAAAAGTCATGATTATTAATAATTATTTATAGTTATTCACATTTATACACATTTATTAACAGTTACTCACATTTTCCAAAATTTAAAAATTGGTGAATAATTTATTATTATTTATACTTATTTATAATTATTTATATTTATTTGCAATTAGTCACAGTGAATTATAGTTTTTAACACTTTCTTACAGATATTTATAATTTTTCACATTTATTAACAGTTATTAACAGTTTTTCACATTTACAAAATTTTTCGCCTATATATAAAAAAAAAACGATTATACGTGTGAAAATTTTTGATAGTGTGAAAAAGTGTTAATAACTGTTAATAATGTGAATAAATGTGAAAAATTACAAATATTTGTAAATAACTATAAATAACAGTAAATTATTATTATTTACAGTTAATCATTATTATTATCTATTCGTAACAATTATTAACAGTTATCAACTGTTATTTACTGTTATTTATGTCTCAATTGCTGTAGTTTATTATAGTTATTAACAGTTATTCACATTTTCTCACATTTTTACACAGCTATTAATAGTTATTCACAGAAATTATTTCCATATGGGATATCATTCGAAAATTGTTTAAAACCTTATGAGAAATATGTTTGATAATAGAAAATGTTAAATGGAAAGTATTAAAACATAATAATGAAATAAAAATTTTTAAGACATTAATAATAAATCTAAAATATCATAAGATAAATAAATGTTCTTGAATAAAGTTCAAAATTTGGCAATTTTTAATGAAAGGGATAATATGTTTTGAATAAACATTATATAAAGTTTAAATATACAAGTAGAAATAGAGTAAAAAATTTATTATATATTATATGCTAAAACTAATAACAAATATGTAATAATTTTTAATTAACCATAACTTCTTAACAGCATTGAGCTTTTTTAAGCTAATAAGGCTAAAATCGCTATTAATGATCGATAACGTCGGTTTGACTTTAAGTCACTAGGTGGCGTTTTTATAAGTTTTGTCATCTCTTACACAAATTTGGAAGACGCAGATATAAGAGGCCAGACTGAAAATC
The DNA here is from genome assembly GCA_017163975.1 of Anastatus disparis. NCBI lineage: Eukaryota > Metazoa > Arthropoda > Insecta > Hymenoptera > Eupelmidae > Anastatus > Anastatus disparis. Next base: position 850,753 of record JAFFSR010000066.1, read on the forward strand.
ATGTCATTAAAGAAAAATAACTTCATTTCCCACTATAAATCACGTCTTTTTGAACAACAAATAAAGTCACTCATAGAAAATCATGTCATTGTAATAGAATCACGTCATTCAAAAACAACTATTTCCCATGGTGAATCCCGCGTTCTTGCTAACGAATGTCATTTAAGAAAATCATGTCATTAAAAAAAATAACGTCACTTCCCACTATAAATCACGTCATTTTTATAATTTAATAAGCCATCAAAGCTCATTTGAAAAATGACGTTATTTAATATAAATAACGTCGTGAAATGTCACAATTTGCAACGTCATTTGATAAAATGACGTTATTAAATGACGTCATTAAATAACGTTATCATTTTCAACAGGGCAGGCTGTTCGATTTGAAATGGAATCAGCCATAATTATGATACTAAAGTGAATAAGTTCCATGTTACTATTATAAATCAATTAAGATACTATTTCCACATCAATAAATTTTATTTAAAAACCGCTTTTATAATACAAAAATAATTACAATCTGAAGTTAGAAATAATTCTTTTTTTTATTGATTACATTTAAGCTTAAAATTAAATTTTTATTCTCTTTAATCGGAGGTGAAATTGTAGTTATTTGATATTTTATATTGATATACCCATGGGTGCTGACGTTAAAATAGCGCTATTTTTTATCACAACGTATACCATGAACAAAGAACTCTATCTTTAAAATTTATTCAACTTTTGAAAAATTACTAGAAATTTTCAAAATATTACGATTTTAAGATTTCGTTTTGAATACTCGGATTTCATAACAGATTGAAATTGATTCAAAATTTGGGTGCTTCAATGATTCCAAGAGTTGTTGACTCCTTGCCATGGCAAGATTATTTTTGATTATTATTTTTGATGTCATGTCATTAAAATATGCTTTCGAAGAAATTGGCCATTTGTTTCAAGATTTATGTGATGTCAAAGAAATGTTTAGTTGTAAATATTACTTGTATTAGGGGGTATTACACAAATATTACCAGTTGTAAAACATGGCAGTCACACTGAAGTTATTGAAAATTCTGCCAAGAACAGTTATTTGTGGCCAAAATTTAATCAAAATAATTTAATTCAATATTCAAACGTTTATGAAGAAAAAAATGAATTAGTTAAAATACCTAATAATATAATAATATAAAAAAATAAATTTAAATAATAAAGTTATATTAGCGCCTACAAATAATGAGTAATAAATACTAATAATAAAATCGATATTATAGAAGGACAAACTATTGAATACTTAAGAGGACGCTGGATCCCTCTATCCTTTTTTACTTAAAAATTGTAGGGTTTTGGAAAAACTAGTGATTATTGATAGAAATTAAGAGTTGTCCGCAACTTGTACAGTAAGAAACAATATTTTTTCTTATGAGGACAAATTAATTTTGATGCTTTGTTTTCAAGAAAAGTTTGACATACTTAACGGCATGTCGGAGCTGCAGCAATCGAGTTTTGCTTTTTTTATTTTATCGATATCTTTTTAAATTCTTAAATTAAACAAATATAATGACTTGTCCGCACTAAAGTTATATTAGTACAATAATTTTTGTTAAAATGAAAAATCATTTGGACTTGTTATTTTTTTATGAGCTTGGATTGGAAATTAGATATCAAACTCGACAAACCTAACCTCAAAATACGATATATTGAAGGTTTTTATTATAACTTTGTGTGTATAATATTTTGGTGGTTTTCTTGAGTTGTCCGCACTAGAGTTTAATCTTACAAATTTTTTCTTTATAGCAAAAAAATTCAATTAAACGCATCGTTTATTCATAAGTTAAGATTGGAAATATTATTAGAAGGCGGACAGCTTCGTCATGCTCTTAAAAAATCATAAGTTAAGCTAGAGATTATGATGTTTAAGTATGTCAAACTTTTCTTGAAAACAAAGCATCAAAATTAATTTATCCTCATGAGAGAAAATAGTTTTTTACTGTACAAGTTGCGGACAACTTTTAATTTCTACTAATAATTACTAGTTTTTCCAATATCCTACATTTTTCGATTAAAAAAGGATAGAAAGATCCAACGTCCTTTTAAGTATAAATTCTGCAGAAGTTGTGTTAAGTGACAGAATTTTCACTTAATAAAATTTTTAAATTTAATCTAATATTTAAAATTATTTCGCGATTATTTTTTTTTTTGAGTTTGTTTCTCAGAGGATTGGGCTTGATAAGAAAATATCGAGCTGCAGTTTTCTGAGAAATAAAACCGTCAGGTCAGGCAGGCCCTAACGTGTGAACATGCACATGTGAGGCTTCAAACGTCATACGTCATGCATGATCACGACACCACTGACCAATGAGAGTTCTCGCTCCTCTGCTCCTTCTAGTTTGAAGTGGGAGCGGAGCTAGCTCTCTCGTTGAAGAGCGGTAGGCTTGAAGAGGAGATCGCCGCCGGCCCGAGTCCAAGCATCAGCAGCAGCCCCGAGTCGCCAGCACCTCCAGCTCTGGCAAGAACGGAAGGTAGAGGACAGATAGTAACTAAAAAAGGATGGAATTCATCACCGAAGTAAACGTTTACCACAAAGATAATACGAAGGCTTGGGCTGAGTGGCGGCGACTTCCGATTTATTTTAATTTAAGCAATGGAGATTTCCATTAAAATCACGGGCTCGTTTGTTGATTTCTCTTTTGAAACTTTAGTTTTTTTTTGTTGTTCTTTCATTTTAAATATTCGGGGGTGTAGAATTGTTTCTCGCAACCATGTTAGCCAGCCAGAGGACCAGGAACCGCCGTTGGATTTATAAAGGTTAAGTTAAGTATTTTCTTTTCTTGTTTGTTTAATATTCATTATTAGAACTTAACTTAAAGAGTAGCTAGATTAGGACTTAGTCTAAATTATCTACCGTTAGTAAGAGATAAAAGAAAAGGATGACAACTAAAGGTAATAAGAAAATAAAAGCTTTCTTTTAAGGGACCAAGAGAAATTTTGTTTCACTCTTACTCTCTTTTTTTTTCCCCGTATAAAAATGTAGTTTTAGGGTGGATTTTTTTTGTTTAACCTTTTAAGGACGGGACTGGTCGATATATCGACCACCAATTTTATCAGGCACTCCACGTGATATATTTTTTCATTTTATGCACAAATATTGTTTAAAAAAAAAGTCGAATTTCAACGTCGAAATCCCCGTCCTTAAAAGGTTAAATAAAACAACCTAAAAAACCCACCTTAATACTTGGCGCCCTAAGCGTTGGGCAACCGAATTAAAGAACTGCAAGGATTGTGTTTTTTTTTTTTTAAATAGAAAAGAAGCGGAATCTTTGTTGTTTCGTGCGCTTGACGCACTGACACGTACGTGTTTAGCGGTTGATCTCGCGACCCATCGGGAAGAAGTAAAGTGAGAGTGTTTAATATTTTTGAAAAAAAAAAAAAAAAAATAAGAATATAAAAACCATATTAAGAGAGAAAAATATTCAATACTAAAATAATTTTTTCTTTTTTTGTTTGTGCATTAAAATTTTAAAACGAAAAGTTTTAAAAAATATAATACAACGTAAAAGTTATAGTTGGTTAAAAGTGTCAAAGTGTCTTTCTTCAAGAAACTTAAAATCTTCTGTAAAAAAAAAAGAAAATAAAATATTCGAAATTTTAGTTAAAAAATATATAAAATCAAGTTTTGTACAAAACTAGTTATTCTTTACGAATGTTTTTCTAATAGAGGTTGATAGTGAATTTCTTTGATTATGCTTTTCTCTTATTTTATCATGGTGCCAACAAAATTTTTAAACTTAAATAAGTCATGCAAACCATTCTATATTAATAAGACCAAAATATTAATGTAGATGAAAAATTTGTTATAAAGCCGTCTGAAGTTACAATCAATAAGCTTTTGCAATTTTCATAAAATGTATAAAATCAAGCAATTTGCTAGACGTTTCAATCTCTTGTTGATATTAAATGAATGCTTAGTTTAGACAATATTGCTAAAAGTTTTGTTGTTGCATAAATGGAAATATAGTTATGTTTAAAAGAAAATGACAACTAATAAGATATTTTTTTTTGCTCAAATCAATAAATTTCGAATTTTGTTTCTCGTGAACACGTTGAATTTGATTGAATCAGCAATAAAATATTGGTTAAAATACTAAAGTTTCAAAGTTCAGAATGGATGATACTTATAATGATTTATAGTAAAAAACAAGATAACAACAAGGTGTAGTAATGAATTTTTCCATTTCTTCTATGGCACTTCAAAAGAGTTAGTTATTCTAATAAGAATCATCATATTAAAATTAATTGTCTTCATAATTTTGCTATTCCGGATGCTTAGAAACAAAAACCATTTTTTTTATGAACGAATAATTTTTATTTCAAGCATTTCCGTTTCTCTAGCTACGGGTCATATCGGAATTCAGAATTTTCGCTATTTAAATTTAAAAATTATACCTATTTTTAGTTTTTCGTTTTTTGTCTTAAAATTAAAATTTTTACAATAAAAATTACAAGAGTTTTTGCTGATAAACGCCTGGCATTTTACTATAGAATGAATTTTTCTGTTAACCTCCCAAGCAAATAGGGTAAAAATTTCTCTCTTTGACAAATTTAATCTTTTAATCATAATTTGGTCCAACCATAAATAATTTATGCCCACGATTGGGCTCAACCAATATAAAAATACATATATGAAAATTTCAACATGCTATTTATGTACCGTGTACTGCACGCATGCATATTATATGATATCAGATAAAATTATTTTTCATTTTTTTTAAATATTATTAACATCAATCGAAAATACTAAATCAAGTAAAAATTTCAAAATCTTCATAAAAATAAGAATTATTAAAAAAAAAAAGAGATAAAAATCCTAATAATTAGGGTCAATAATTTCACAGGTTTCGAAGTAACGAACGTTTTCTCTTATAATGGATTTAAATTGGTAATAAAAAAATATTTATTAAAACGAGTTTTAATAAGCACAAGTCAGTGACTTTCATTAGTTTTAAGGGAGTAAACGCACAAATAAATAAGCAATGATTTTGAGAAAAATATCTCTCACTTATCGTCACGAGGTGGGAAATAAAAATATTTCGTCTCATTTTAAAATAAAATCGAGAAGTTAGCACTATGTAGTAACGAAAATTTTTCACGTTTTCAAATACATAAAAATTTCGTGATTAATTGTGTTGCCAGTAGAAACTGAGTACTTGGGAGCTTTAAGAGGAAAAGATTATCGCATCCAGAAAGTTTTTTTTAAAGAATATTTGTGTTTCAAACAGTGAATTCTATTAAACTAGAAAATCCATGTGTCAGAGCGTCCTGTATTCAATCTGAATCTATGAATTTTTAATGATTGATTGTGGATATAGTATTGTTATTTTCTGTTTATTATTGAAAAATAATAAGGTAGATGTGGGTATGGCTACGGAGGTGCCAGTTACTATTTCTTTTTGCCATATAAAATGTGTAAAAATAATTTTTTTTTTCGAGTCCATAAATAATATTGGAATGCAAAATCAAATATTATAAGGAATATTTAATATTTTAAAAATATATCTCACAAAAAAAAAGGAAAGTCTAAAAACATTTAATACGGATTATTTGAAGTTAAACTGTTTTAAAATCTTGATAAATTTCGTAAAATCGTGATCACGTATGCATCCTAAATTTGACAACATCCTCTGTTCTTATCTTTTTATGTAAAATAAGGTCATTATTAAATAAGACATATCTTTACTTATTATATATTTTTGGAAATTTCATCTAGTTGCATATCTATCAATATCTATATCAGTAAAGAAATTAATGTTATATATTAACGTATCAGAACAGCCTATACGCCATTAATTAAATTCATGCAATACATGAGACCCGAAAAACTTCGGGAAAAATAAATCCCCTACAAATGAAACATTATTACTTTATTCATTTTTTTTTTATTATTTAGGAAAACTGAAGAAATAGTAAACTTTTATTATTACTTAGACTTCTTAAATCTTAAAAGCATACAAGCATTTTCAAAATTTAAATAATTTAAACTATTAAAAAATTAACAGTTATTTTACAAATATAGCTTTTTATATATATAATTTTTATATTAACCTTTCCATATCGTCTTTGATTTCCAAGATATATCATAGGTGAATTCCAATATATATAGAAATTAAATCGCTCAAATTCTCAACAATTTGTATATTGTTTCTATTTTTAAAGTGCAAATGAAAATAAGAATTTTTCTATTTTATATTTTCTAAATTACAGTATTATATTATTTTTCAAACAAAAGACTTTTAAATTTTGTTTTGCAGAAAAGCTGTTATTTTAAGAATGATTCAATTTTAATTTTAAACTTAAATTAACAAACTAAAAAAAAAAAAAAAAAAAAAAAAAAAATACTTTTTAAGCTAGTTTATTAATGAATAGTATTATTTTTCTGATAATATTTGAAAATATATATATTTATTTCAATTTTAACTTTTAACAGTACTGCATACACAATTTTGACTAACATAAGTGTTGAAATCAATCAAGAAATTGTCGAGTGATTTGGTATTTCATTGAAGATTATTTTAATAATATAAAAATGACAAAATGCATATGGACAAATTGGTTTATTATTTAAAATCATTTATTAATGATATATGATCCCTGTGTTATTATATGAATTAAAAATTTTTATTGTTTGTATTTTGACTATGGCATTACACTATAATTTAAAGAAAATTTTCAAGTTGTCGATCTAGAGAAATTTTTTAGATATGAAATTAAGCTATCGAAATTGTATTATTGATCTGTTTTCAAATATTCCAAAATATTTTAAATCTTATTTGAAACTTATAAAGTTGCTTGCCAGGCTCATGGATTAAAATTTTATGGTGCTGTTATAAGCTAAAAAGTTTATAACATTGGTATTTTCTAAATTTATTGCTTAATGCACTATTTTATAGTACAATTTTTCTTTTTTTTGGTGAAAAGAGGTAATTCAGAAGTACACTGAGAGAGGGAATTCATAACTGTTAAATTAGTATATTAACTATTAAAGTATATATTGTAGATCCTGATTAAATGGACAAATATTAATAGTTAAAATATTATATTCTTTCTAAAGATACGTATAGTTTTATAGTGAATATATGAAGCTATTAGCTCAAATATAATAAGATTATCGAAAATATGTAATGTCCCTAGTGGAAATCGAATCTGTGAATAACTGGGAATAACTGTGAATAACTGGGAATAACTGTTATAAACTGTTCAGTTTGAGACAGGAATAACAGTTATTCCCAGTTATTCCCAGTTATTCACAGTTATTCACAGTTATTCCCAGTTATTTAGTTTAGTTAAAAAATAATTTGAAAAATATAAATTTGAAAAAATGAAAAAAATATATATTTTTTTAATTTTTTTTTCTATTATAAATATATTTAGGAATAACTGTTATTCGTACCTCTGTTTTTTCAAATTATTTTTAAGCTATAAAATGTAAATAACTGGGAATAACTGAGAATAACTGGGAATAACTGGGAATAACTGGGAATAACTGTTATTCCTGTCTCAAACTGAACAGTTTATAACAGTTATTCCCAGTTATTCACAGTTATTCCCAGTTATTTCCAGTTATTTCCAGTTATTCACAGTTATTCACAGATTCGATTTCCACTAGGGGTGCATAGATAAATTATAATTATTAACATCTAATTTGTAAGATATTTGAATCATACTTATAATATTGAAAATCATTCTTTTTCTGGAAGGATTATTTTATAAGATCCAATGTGGACATTAAAACCTAATTTTATACCCGTATTATGCATAAAATAAATATTTTTTTTGGAATCATCTACAAGTATAAATTCAATTATCATAAATACTGGACTATCTTTAAGATTTGAAAGATATATAACTGAATCTTTTTTTGTACAAATTTCCATTAACATTAATATGTGATATTTCAGTAACTTTTATTTTTTTTGTATTTTAGATTTTACAACTGTACCGATAACATATCCATACTTCATCTCATCTTTTAAGCCTTTCTGAGTTAACAATCTGAATAAATATTCTAATTAAAGTTTAACAGCAAGTGTATAAATTATATTGATTCCTGATGAAATAGCATTAGTGTACTTCTTAAATTTTTGTAGAATGCTTCGAATTTCTGAAATTTTTAGGTTAGGTTTTTTGAAATCTATAAATAAATAGATGCTATTCACTCAATTATATATAAATTAATATTTTTTTTCAATAGCACATACCTACTAAAGTCAAATGGCAACTTCAAGATGACATTTTTCCATAAATTTTCCATTAAAAAAAAAAGATGAGACTAATGTTTTTTAAAAAAAAAAAAAAAAAAAGTCGTCATTAGAGTAAGCGTTTAGAGTAATAAACATATTTTCACATCTAATCGTTACATATTAACTATTAAAATGTAGAATCGAAATTGTAACATACCGCAATATTGAAATTGAATTTCGATATTTTATTCTTTAAAAATATATCTTAATTATTAATATATAATAAAATAAGTATTAAGAAATTTCAAAACTAAAATCAAATATACAAATATTTTAACAGTTGTTGAACTTTTCTCTCAGTGTAGATGTCATAGAATTGTTATCTATTCTAATTTTGAATATACAATAACAAATGAATACAGGGCGATTCTTCGCACTCTCGACATCTTCACACAAAAGAAACGCAAATTTTCGTGAGCGGAAGTTGGCAATGTTTATATTAATAATTTTTATTAAAAAAAAAAAAAAATAAAACTATGACTCAATAACCAATTTGGTTATTCATCTATGATTTTTATTACTAAATTCTCAATAAAATATTTTATATAGAAAAATTTTAGTAAATCAAATTTTTTTTCGGTAATGATATGATTCTATTCAATACACCAATCACGTTCTTAGTGTAAAATACTTCACAGCCACCGGCCATCATTTAAAAAAAAAAGGAGAAGGATTAAAATCAGAACTAATATTTTTCAAAAATATAAAGTCAAAGGCAATAAATAAAATTCATAGCGATTGTATTAGCAGAATTTACTTTCTTAAAATTGCATCAATTACGAATTATCTTGAGTAAACTATACGTTATCTAGCATGTCAAGAAATTTCTACCAAAAGCAAGCGGTGTCAAAATTAGAACTTTTGTTTCTACTTGCATTAGAAAGACAAAGTCAGCGCCAACAATTTTAGAAAATTAATATTTTAGGACAGTAAAGAACCGTTACAATAATATAATTTCAAAGCCGTCAGCGTAAATGAAGATAAATTTAACACATTGAAATTGAATTCAAAGTGAAATATAACTCCTTTAGGCTTGGGAATCAAACTCAAATCTTTTTCTAACGCGCAGCAACCTACTCGAGTATCATGATAACCCTTCAGCGGAAATTCACATACAGTGTCAGCATAACTTCGAAACGTTCAAGAACGTGTAGCCTTGTGCTATGTAAACCGGTGCGTTGGTTACTTGAGATTGTCGAACGGTCGGCCCATTTTAGATAACTTTAGAATAATATTACTCGGTGTATACAGCGGAGATAATTTAACTTTTAATGTTATAAATTGCCTCAACACTCAATAACTTCTTTATAATATAAATTTTAAAGTCAATATAAGCTAATGATTTTTTGCTTGTTTGTGTTACCACTTATGTTATGTTAAAAGCAATTTTTTTTTGTTCATTGTTCATTTTAGATTTATTAAAGGATGAATTATTTTCTGTATCCGTACAGAAGTGCTTTATGCATATAGTTAAAAATTTTTATAAATGAATCTTTTTTACAATTACATGAGCAGAAAACAATTTTAGTATTAAGTGTAAGAAAGTTGAAAAATGTGTTAGTGATTTTTTATATCGATCTTGTAGGGAACAAAAATTGAAAACTCATAAGATTTTTGAGTAACAACGTGACGTTTCGTCGGCCCAGGGTTTGCCGACCTCTTCAGACTTTATTAAAATTAAATAAAAAATTACAAATTAAATATAATAAATTAAGAAACATATTCAAAATTTTAAATATCCACACAAACATTACCATACACTAATTTCAATCAAAGAAACATGATAGTCAAGTATAATAAAATTTAGAGGAAAGCAAGTGCTCTCTTTGTCGACTAATTTGAAACTGAAAACATATAAACTTCATCATTCGCAAAAGAAATACAATATAAGCGCAAACATACACAAAAATACACACACAAACACATATACAGAATTAAATAATCGGACATTATACATTACATTTTAGTTTTCTTATGATATTATACATTACATTTTAGTTTTCTTATGATAGAGTTATATTGTTTACTAAGAAATTGTATATCCTCTTTCTTATTAATACTGTTATCATTTAAGCTGATGTATAACATTTCCGATAGTATTCTTTTTTTGTAATTAGTCTCTTTATCTAAAATTTTGGCATTTTTAAATTCAAATTCATGTCCAAATTCAACCGTATGTAATGACAGAGCTGTTTCTCCTCCTATGCTCCGTCTATGTTCATTTACCCGTGTATTCAACGATCTCTTAGTTTCACCAATATAAACAGCTGGACATTGTTTACAGTTTAAAGAGTATACTACACCTGTATTATCACCGGTTTCACATTTATCTTTGCCTAATTTTATTAAATTTTTTAACGGTTGGTGAATAATAGGTACTGACAGTATATTATATTTTTTAAAAATCTTTTCACATTTTTTAAATAACTGGTTAAAATGTGGAATAGAAACTAAAGACTTAAAATTACTGTTATTAGCTTTAAAATTATTTTTTGGACTATGAATTGACATTAATCTTTTTTTAACGAATTTATTTATAAAAACTGTCGGATAATTATTGCTGATCAATACATCTTTAACGATCCTCAAATTTTGTTTGTGGAATTTTACGTCTGACAGTAAAATAGCTCTATCAATCAAATTATAAACAATATTAATTTTCTGTTGAAGAGTATGATTAGATGAAAAGTTTAAAATTCTCCCCGAGTCGGTAGGTTTACGAAACCAATTAAAACACAAACGACTGTTACATCGCGTCAAAGATACGTCTAAAAAATTGATGGAGTTTTGACTTTCCATTTCAAAAGTGAACTGTAATTTATTATGGTATGAATTAAAAACGTTCAAAACTGTTTCAACATGATCTTTAGGAATACATAAGATTGTATCGTCAACATATCTATAATAAAATATTGGTACAATGCCGAAGTTTTGTTTAATTTTGTTTAAACAATAAACTTCTAAATCTTCCATAACAATATCAGCAAATAAAGGCGAGATAGGAGAACCCATTGGGCAACCGAATATCTGTTTAAAAAAAGTACCGTTAAAAACAAAAAAAGTATTATCATACAAAAATTTAACAACCCTCCTTATTTCAGAAAAAGGAATTTTACAATTTCTTATATCTAATAATCTTTTATCTATGGAATTAAGAACCAAGTCACACGGAACATTAGTAAATAAAGACTTTACATCCAAAGACATCAACACACAATCATCCGGAATAACACAATTTTTTAATTTTTCTTTTAACTGTAAACTATTGTTAATGTGAGAATTCGGTTGTTTAATAAATTTTTTGAGAGAGCTATATAGAATTTTTGCCAATTTATGAGTAGGATTATTTACAGAAGAAATTATAGGTCGTAATGGTGTGTCAATTTTGTGAATCTTTGGTAAACCGTAACATTTTGCAATTGTTGTGTCAGTTTGAGTCAATTCGTTATTATGATATTTTCTATCTAAAAATTCAGCATTATTCCAATCTTTCAAAATTTTATGAACATCAGAACGTAATGTTTTTAATGGATTAGACTTTACAACCGTGTATGTGGACTCATCACTTAACAAAGAATTCATTTTTTCAATGTATTGATCTTTATACAAGCAAACAGTTATGTTACCTTTATCCGCATTGGTAAAAAAGATGTTAGGGTTTGATTTTACAAAGGCTTTAGTTTCATTAAATTTCCGCATGAACTCTTTTTCGTTATTTTTTTGACCATTAAATTCACTATTATTATTGACACAAGTGCTAATAACTTTTACAATATCATCCCGAATATTATTTTTAATATCATTATTGAATTTATTGTTATCCAAACATGCTTCGACATTTTTAATAGTTGTTATAATATCTCTATTTTGAATATCCGTGTTTTGACTGAACTTGGGTCCCAACGACGTAATGTCAACGACCGCCGAGGGAATAACAACATCTGTTAAATTTAAAATCCATTTTGGATTACCAACAATAGTTTCGGTATTATTTTTGTGAGAGAATAACTTTTCAAATTTTTTCTTATGTTTTAAATCTAAATTGTGCCTAACTTTTTTACATTTTATATCCGTAAATTCGAAAAATCTGTTTAAAACATCCTTATCTATTTTCGAATTTAAAAGTTGTTTCTTAAGGAAAACCAATTGCTTGTTTAAATAAACTATATGTATGTTAATGTCAACAATTTCAAGTTTGAAAATAATGTGTGTATGATGATCCAACGAGGAGACAAATCTTTTCATACATGATTTACTAAAAAACTTAAAACTACGTAACTTATTATGTTGTTGTTGAGTAATGTGTGATGGATAAACGTCGTTCGATTTACATCTTAGAAGAAAATATCGTTTAGAAGTTGCTGATGCGAGGTCCAAGTTGATAGTTGACCACTCTTTTAAAAGTTTCGAAGAGTATAACCCATGTTTCTCTTTCATATGTTGGAAAAAAGATCTAGATCTTTCCTGGCCTACTTGAGATCCAAAGCCCATTGTGTCTTGAATATTTGTATTTCCCTCCATAATTTACGTGTTAGTGATTTTTTATATCGATCTTGTAGGGAACAAAAATTGAAAACTCATAAGATTTTTGAGTAACAACGTGATGTTTCGTCGGCCCAGGGTTTGCCGACCTCTTCAGACTTTATTAAAATTAAATAAAAAATTACAAATTAAATATAATAAATTAAGAAACATATTCAAAATTTTAAATATCCACACAAACATTACCATACACTAATTTCAATCAAAGAAACATGATAGTCAAGTATAATAAAATTTAGAGGAAAGCAAGTGCTCTCTTTGTCGACTAGTTTGAAACTGAAAACATATAAACTTCATCATTCGCAAAAGAAATACAATATAAGCGCAAACATACACAAAAATACACACACAAACACATATACAGAATTAAATAATCGGACATTATACATTACATTTTAGTTTTCTTATGATATTATACATTACATTTTAGTTTTCTTATGATAGAGTTATATTGTTTACTAAGAAATTGTATATCCTCTTTCTTATTAATACTGTTATCATTTAAGCTGATCTATAACATTTCCGATAGTATTCTTTTTTTGTAATTAGTCTCTTTATCTAAAATTTTGGCATTTTTAAATTCAAATTCATGTCCAAATTCAACCGTATGTAATGATAGAGCTGTTTCTCCTCCTATGCTCCGTCTATGTTCATTTACCCGTGTATTCAACGATCTCTTAGTTTCACCAATATAAACAGCTGGACATTGTTTACAGTTTAAAGAGTATACTACACCTGTATTATCACCGGTTTCACATTTATCTTTGCCTAATTTTATTAAATTTTTTAACGGTTGGTGAATAATAGGTACTGACAGTATATTATATTTTTTAAAAATCTTTTCACATTTTTTAAATAACTGGTTAAAATGTGGAATAGAAACTAAAGACTTAAAATTACTGTTATTAGCTTTAAAATTATTTTTTGGACTATGAATTGACTATAAAATATAATATACTGTCAGTACCTATTATTCACCAACCGTTAAAAAATTTAATAAAATTAGGCAAAGATAAATGTGAAACCGGTGATAATACAGGTGTAGTATACTCTTTAAACTGTAAACAATGTCCAGCTGTTTATATTGGTGAAACTAAGAGATCGTTGAATACACGGGTAAATAAACATAGACGGAGCATAGGAGGAGAAACAGCTCTGTCATTACATACGGTTGAATTTGGACATGAATTTGAATTTAAAAATGCCAAAATTTTAGATAAAGAGACTAATTACAAAAAAAGAATACTATCGGAAATGTTATACATCAGCTTAAATGATAACAGTATTAATAAGAAAGAGGATATACAATTTCTTAGTAAACAATATAACTCTATCATAAGAAAACTAAAATGTAATGTATAATATCATAAGAAAACTAAAATGTAATGTATAATGTCCGATTATTTAATTCTGTATATGTGTTTGTGTGTGTATTTTTGTGTATGTTTGCGCTTATATTGTATTTCTTTTGCGAATGATGAAGTTTATATGTTTTCAGTTTCAAACTAGTCGACAAAGAGAGCACTTGCTTTCCTCTAAATTTTATTATACTTGACTATCATGTTTCTTTGATTGAAATTAGTGTAAAAAAAATGATTTATAATATACAAAATTTTGAGAGAAATATATCTCACTTATCGTCACGAGGTGGGAAATAAATATATTTTGCCTCGTTTTAGGAAAAATTGAGACGCTAGTACTACCTTACGTTAAAGGGATGTCTCGTATTTTAAATACATAAAATCTTTCGTGATAGATCTTAGTTGCCAACATCACTTGAATCTTTCTATAATCACTTGAATCTGTTAAAAAAATTAAATGCATTTTGTTTTGAATTTAAAGGTCTTTATGTTAAGAGATAATTTCACATTTATTATAGAACCAAATCGTTTCCTTTTCATCAAATATCTAATGTTTTCAGTTTCCAATTAATGAAAGAAAATTTAAAACGATTCAACAGCAATAAATAGTTTTACTTGCGCCAAGATTAATAAAAAAATGAAAAAATCAAAATCAAAAAAATGAAATCGCTAAAATTGTTTTGGAAAAAAAAATTGCGTCAGTTTTAAAGTTATATTAAAACCAACACCAAGTATCTAAAATGCCTCAACAGTTTCCACCGTGATGATAATTAACCAAATTTTCTGTTAATGAAGAAAATGGTCGTTTTTCTCTTACCGTTTGTAGTAAAAATCAACCGTACTAAGAATATAATTAACAATATGAAATAAAAACGAAATCAAAATAAATTACATTTTTGCCATTAACGAAGAATAAGTATCTTTCCTCACTCTTCTGTTTAACAATAATCATTTTAATAATGTATTTAATTTTCTTGGCTTCAATCTAGGCATAAATAATTATTCAAATTATCTATTTAATTTCGAAAATCTCAAACAAATAATCTGTTATAAACGAGCAAATAAACTACAAAAATCAACTTTAGTTAGAAAAGAAATTTGGCTTATAAATTCACGGATGGTTATTAATAACATGAATTAAATTAATTTTCAAAAGTTAAAATTATTTTTCTGATGATAGTTAAAACAACTATTTTAATCATTGCTCAAAACAAAGCTGAATAAATACTCTTAGCAAAAATACGCGTAAGAAAATTAAATACAAAGCAATAGTGTCCCTACAATGAATAAATAACTGCACATTATACGTTTCATTTTTATAATACCCAACGAATCTTTTATTAATATTCTAATTTCTCTTACCATCAGTAATGAAGTTTCATCAATTCAGAAACAACAATAGAGTTCGTAAAAACAAAAGTTTTCTATATACTGGAATTTTGACAAATAACATGAGATTTGAATTAAAGTAGTAATCTACTAACGCGTAAAGTGCGAATTTAAAAACTGATTAACAGAAACACATTTTCTTATAGTAAAATATACTCCTCAAATGAATTGGAAATTTATAGGAAATGTCTAAAATAAGTAACAAAAACTAAGTACTTCCCTTGGTAATCAACGCCAAATGCAAAACCATTTTCTCGTTATCGGGCTCTATTTTTAAATATTCTTGATTCAATCTATAGAAATATTTCGTTGTTTGACATTCTTCCATTTTAGACCTTTTTCTATTATTAATAAAATTAGTACCAAAACTATATAATTAAAATTAATATTAATCATCTTCAATTACGTTAATAAAAATCTATAAATACTCAAGTTCTATTACAGCTTTTTCTTTTTGATGTCAAATCATTAATATCAATAAAATTACATTTACTCAAATTGTTTAAATTTCAGTTCTGAAATGGTTAAATTTTTCTAAAATTCACTTGTTTGACACACTGAATCCATCAAAAATAAAAACTTCTTCAGTCCTGCCTTTAACGCCGTTTAAGAAAAAAAAAAAAATAATTTTTTTTTAATTTTAACTGCAAATTGGGACATTACGACTATTTTTCTTGCGTTCATGAGTAACTTTAAAATCAATTTCTCCATTATTATTTTATCAAAATACGAAAATAAAATCACGCATAATGACTGCCACGAAAGGTAGAAAACAAGTCAAGTTTTAGTCATTTAACCATCACAAATTGGTAGTAAGCAATAGCCACTAAGAAATTGAGTTTGATTCCTCAAGTAGCGTGTTCAAACCCCGTATAAATTTTGATTTTTATTTACGGTAAAATCAACTACAATCAATATCAAACGAATGTGCTCAACATATAAAATTGTCTGTATATAGTGAATATAAAATCGTTTTGTACATAAAATAGCGAGTTAAGGTAAATGAGTAAACCTACACTGAGGGATATTCTCGCTTTGAAGATTTCCATATTATACATTTACAGATTTCAGATAAGAATCAAACATACATGACACGAAATTTTGAACTGATTCAATTTTAAATCGAATTAATAAAATTAATGAATATCAGAATAGCTACAACGCATAACTTAAAACCAATTGATCTTTAAAATTAAATAACCGAATTCCAAGACTCATCGAAGTAATGTAACTCAATGATCAACGTCAACGTCGAAATCTCTAACTTCGATGTACTACTGAACTAGACAAATTCTATATTTGAACTTTATGACATGACTAAAGACTTTAAATATGAGTTGAGACAATATCAAGAGGAAGGACACTTTGCACACTCAAATGATGTAGTGAATTTAAACGATTCAGAAATATATATAAGTTTTGCTCATGCACCAAAAGGGAGCATTACTTACTAAATGATAGGTCCAATACCTAGTATCCAATGAAATTATAAGCATACATCATATAACAAAACCAGATGTAAATATTTACATATGGCGTCTGACATAAAAATTTCATGATTGGATTTCAATACTAAATATTACTAAATAAAGACAAATTTTTAAGAATTTCTGTCTTTTAATAAAAGAAAATAAAAATAATGAGGAAATATAGAATAACAAGCTGGTGTCACCCAAATTGCGCGCGCAAAAATTTTTTTTGTTGAACTTCTGAATACCATTTTTCTTTTTTTTAAGAACTAAGAAAAAAATAAAAACATTTTTATAAAACATGGTACTTTAAAATTTAGGTTAAGTAAAAATATTGGCTTTCATGGTGTGGGCGGATGGTCCACACAAGATGGCTTTATGTTGCATGACTGCGCAGCATGCAATATATTAAAAGCAACCATGATTAGCCAATACTAGATGTGTGACTCGAGTATAATGCAAAAAGAAAATAACAAATGAAATATATATATAAAAAGATGAAATATAAAAATGAAATATGAAACAAATTCCATACACGCAGTGGAACGCGATGGAAAATTCCCGATGTACTGGGGTATCTAACGTCACCGTATGGGGCGGAAGCCAGATACACAGTACAATATTTTCCAATAATGGGAGGTCATGGCCATGGTTTCTAAAACAAAAATATATAAATGAAATAATACAAATGAATATCAATATGAAAATGAAATACAAAAATGAATTACAAATATTATAAATGAAAATGAAACGAATTAAAAAATGAAAATAATACTATAAATGAACTGAAAGACAAAAATAAATATAATTATGAAGAACATCTATAGGGGGGTACACGTGCGGTATTCACGCGAGAGGAATATGTTCGGGCTTTCATTAAAGAAATGTTGGGAACTCTAACGTCACTGTGTAGGGCAGAAGCCGGATTTACGACATGGCTTGTGAAAGCCATCAACATGTTCCTTAGGGATTTTTCGAATGTCATGAATGAACATGTTCACTAAGGGGAAATCGGTGAATATGCGATTTCATTTATAGGGGGGATTGCTGTGTAATTTTGCGAATACTCTAAACCTCAAATACTACAAAATGGAATAAATGTATATCCATGTTCCACATTGATAAAAATGAAATAATTTAAATTTAGGGTGACACCGAAAAACGATATAATAAAATTTTTTTAATAAACCAGAAAGCGGCTAAAGCCAACCAGACGCCATCAAACTATATTATTATATAAGGAAACAATTATTGCAGAAGCATTAGTTGAAATAAGAAATAGTAAGTAAGAAAAAGTATAATAACTAGATCTCTGGCTGGATAGTGTATAATAAATAATAAAAACGAACCCGTAAATAAATTATATAAGCCGGCTATTTATGATAAATAGACATATTGAATAAAATAAATAAAAAAAATATAGAAAAATGTGCTTAATAAAAAAAAAGAGTAAAACAATAAATCCAAATAAAATTAAAAGGGAGGAGTAACAATTACAATGGAATGCGGTGCTTCGATCACTGATTGTCAAGCAAAATTAGTAAAAAAATTAATAAGTAAAAATGAATGAGACTTATAATATCCATAATTTTCCAAACCTCACCACTATACATTTCGCCGAGGACGGCTTTCTTTCGAAGTAAAGGGGGGTAAAAATCTTTCCGTTTTTCATTTTAATTTCAAACACCATTTTCAAATTATAGCCAAATCACATGCTAATTATCGTGTTCAAATCCCTTTCTAGAAAATATAAAACATTAAATATTAATGACACAAACATCGAGTTGCTAATCGTTGGGACCACTAACGAATTGCGTTCTGCATGAATCTTGTCCGAAAATAATAAATTTATTCTAAGTAAAATATCCAAAATAATAGAGAAATATTTAGGAATAAATTTATTTTTACTAATAAATTTTTATTAAAGTTTTTACATTATGAATATATAGATAAAATAGTACTATCAAAATTTTTATTATATTAATAAATCAATTAATTCTAAATTATCATTTCTAAAACCCAGAATTATTAAAATTAATAATGTTAAATCTAAAACTCTTTCACTAACTTCAAAAATTAAGTAGTATGATATTAAAATATTTTGAATTATAAAAATCAACATCCTAAATAAGAACATAAACAAAGAAAGCATTGTAAATTTTAACATAATTTTGAGAATTCATTTAAATTTTATAAAATATTAATTTTGTAGAATTAAAAATATTTATTAACAAAAATAATTAAATGTAAAACATAATTTATATACAAATTTTTTTTAAAATTTTATTTATAACTGTTGTTAATAATATATATCAGAATTATTCCTCAAAATAAAAAAATTGTATTCACCCTATAATTATTGGATTTATTTTATCAACTTTGACAATTTTAGATCAATAAACATCAATATTTTTATAATAATCATTGTATATCATTCATTCTATTTTTATTATAATTAGCAATTTACTAATTTTATCATTACTTTATTAGATTCATTAGTAATTTAAATTCTTCTATAATAAAATTTTTTAATAATTTTCCTAATAAAAATTTTAATCATTAGTTTTAATCATTGTAATTTTTTTTATTGATCAAATTCATTTAATGAAATCTTACCGATAGAAATTCTATCTAAAAGAAAAATTTTACTAATCAAAATAATATTAATACAAATTACCTATTTTTAATAAATAAAAATATAAACTCATTATTTATAATGACTTTCCTAATTTTTGTTATGTCTTTATGTACTATTATCACTATAGCTAAAAGCTTTAATGCCATTTATAGCTTCAGCGGTGATAACTTCTTTTTTTTTCCATGTAATAAATTATTAAGGGTAGAAAGCAATTTAAACAAGCACAGTTCTAACAATTCTCTAGGTTAAATTCGGCAGACGTGTCATATGCCAACGAAGCTATATAAAAAAAAACATTATAAATGCAAATGTGTTTACCTCAGAAATTACTATAAAAATGATGTAAGCTAATCCTCATAAGCAACTATAAAATTATAAATTATAAATTTCAGTAAAAACATATAAATACTAATAAGATTTTTATGCTTACATTATCATGAGATCCAATAAAACTTTTGAAAAATTGACATTATCTAATAAAATACAATAATATAACTTTAAAATTAAATGGGATCACCTTATAAATAACAATAACAATAGAAGAAGGTTTCATTTTCTACATCTTATAAATACTTATAGATAATAGATAGAAAAAATTTTTGTATAAACTATTCAAATGCCAATAAGGTCATATAAAAGAAGTTATGTGGAAGAAGTGACCTATAAATGCTAACAAAATTTAAAGTTTGATAAAGATTAAAATTTTTTTTGGCTTATAAATTACGTTAAAGAAAAAATAACAAAATTTTTATTAAGAAACAACTTGTAGATTTAAATAAATATATCATGTGTATTGTTTTTAATTTAAGATAACGGATGCAAAGACCTACTAAAAAAAAAATTTTTTTATATTATATTTTATAAGTGCCTTTTAACAAGGATATTAATATTTTCACAGACCCAATTCAGGGCCCAACGATCTCCGATTACAAAAAAAAAAAAAAAATGATGGAGTTTTGGGCTGCATTTTGTAATTTGTATAAAAACAATTGTTCGAAGAATATTTGACGTACTTAAGTGAGCAAAGTATTGCACGTGTACGATTTAAAGGGGTGACATGGTAACTAAGGTTTTCGATAACAGTAATAAACAAATTAAGTCTACTCCTGCGAAAATAAAAAAATTAATGAAAAAAAAAGCAAAAACAAAAGAAAAATTCTTTTTCTGACATCTATACCATATGGAGAAACTAAAATTTGACGTTACTACGGTACCAGTAACCGACCAAAGTGTATACACTTGACCATCATAGCGGCCGCTATAACTATAATTATACGACTTGTGGGGCAACTTTGAGTGCTGGATGACTGGTAGTGACTGTGACCTTTGATCCTGACAATCGGGTTTGAAGCCCCTAGTAGGACAATTCTAAGAACATATACAGCAACACCGAATCTCAGTTCTTTTCAACGTGCTTCACCCTTGACCTCAGAAAACGAATGTTTTCCCCTTCTAGCAAGCAAAAATAATTTCTTTTTTGGCTTTTTATTTTCTTTGACAACCATCGTTACTAGATTCACTCGAAAATTTGTAGAAGGAAATTTAAGGACGCTGGATTCACTTCAGGCACTGGCATTAGCTTATGATGCATAGGTGACAGACTAATGGTGTCATTTCGTGCACCTAATAGACACTTCACGCAATCATTATGCCAATATTTTGAACTAAGTTGGGAAATTTTTTTTTTATCACCTTGACTGTGATGACGTAGCAAACGTTATTAGGTTAAGTAACAGCCAAGTCTGACAGCATCGCAATTGACTTGCTGCTACTCACACTACGACTTTCTTGTAGAAACAGCTCTGAGCAGTTAACCACCAATACACGTCACTGACACGGCAGAGTACTAGACATATATCTTTTGGTGACCTCTGATTTTTCACGACTTCTGAACCCGACTCTCTACTGTAAAGGCTAATTAAAGGTCTTTCTTATTAATGATAACATAACTAGAATGCACCTAGCTAATGTTAATATGCACAAATTTCGCAATCTTCAACTTTTTCGCTCCCACCCAAAGTTCCTTTTAGACCCAGTTCTGTGTGATGCCCAAACTCGACTACTAAGTCATCACTGGTATTTTCTAGAGGTTAAAGGTTATGCTCTGGACGCATCTTTTTCCAATTAGAATCACCATTTACCACTTGTCATTAACTCAGGCATCCCAGACACTGCACTTCAGCTCTCACTTTCTGGCGTTTCTCTTTTCTAAAGTTAAAAATTAAAATAGGCCAAATTGGCTACTGTTCCCTTATTGTAATTCTAAACGGCTATATAGTATGCCATCGTGTGGACCTTGAATTTTAAATGCTTATTCGAATTCTTTGATAATGACACTAAAAAAATATCGTCCTATTCCGCTACCCTTCTTAACAGCGGGGTCAATAACCACTACATTTTCTTTCCTTTTTCTTGATGATTGACGTATTGTCAGCCAATCATCTATACCAACGCCAGGAGGAAAACCGTGTACTTCAGATACATCAACGATAAACTCAATCCTTTACTACATTCGTATCCTCGATTTAACCCTGTTACATTTTTATGATCAAACTAAGCACCTCAATGGTTGAATTTTATCAGAGGCTCAGGACTCGAATCCGGGGATCTAGCACAAGACAAGCTACCGCTGACAGCCGGACCAGGCGCTGAAAAGTTGCCCACACAAATGTCGGGAGCATGACCTAATCAAATTCTTCATTTCAAGGACGATCAATCATTGATTAAAACCATCTGACGAGCTGTTACCCTGTTAACACTACAGGAAGCTCCTTGACTAATTGACCAAAACCAAAAATCATGACTACTTATTCTTTAATGGCGAAACAATATATACTTTAATACTCCCTAATCCTTCCAGATCATTACTGCTCTTTTACTCATTAAGATTTACCTGCAGTAATGACTAGGGTGATCAAATGACCGCCCACGCAAATTCCCTTTCCGAGACAATGCTGACGAGCATTTAATATCCCTAACCTATAATTTTCTCTCCTCGTCCTGATGAGTATTAATCTGATGCCTTCCAAATAACTATAGACATACTGTAACCTTCCTACCCTATTCTATTATAATCTATTATTTATTTCATTTTAAGAGGTTCTTTATACTCTCTAAAGCTCTTTGTAATATCGCGTTAAAGGATCGTTAATAGCTAGCGCACCATGCCTAGCTATTGCGGACCCTGTATTTCTTTTATTGTGAGTTATAGTCGTCTATAGCAAGAACGCCTTGCCTTGCTATAACGGACCTTACAAATATGTTTGTTAGTAATTTTTTAATAGGTTATGAATAAAGCCCGTTATTATTAAGGACCAAACGCCTTAATATTCGGGGCTTTACCCTGATTAATGGGATAGGAAAAGGTTATCTTTGGAAAGGCTCTTTATTTAAGTATTAATTACAAAAGTAATATCTCTTAAAAGCTAATAGATACAACTAAGTAGAATCTAACGCTTAACAAATGAATACTTGCTTGTAACACGTATTAGGCCAGTCACCTTTTATGCTACGAGCAAGTATGTCTTTCTACTAAGAGAGCCGATCCAAGAGTGCCAGAGTCGCGAGCTCCTCGCACTGCTTGCTTCAGCTCTCTTAGGTCTCTCTCCCACTCTTCTATCTTAATAGAAGAGAGGGAGAGTCGCCGTATATTTTCAGCGGTACTTACACATGCAAACGCGTGTACGTATATACGCGCGCTTGCATGTTCAACCACTTTGGTCTTTTTGGGTGTTTGCGCGCGCATCTTCCAGTATCGTACGGTTTCAGGGCCGTACATACTCGGGCGCTCACATTGCCCCTCAAATTAAAATGGATTTTGAATATTAATTAAATTAATCACGGGAAAAATCGATTTTATTTTTCTAAACGCAACTGCTAGAAAAATGCGCGCACAAACACCAAAACGTACCCAAGTACCACCTCGGTGTGTAGGGATGCCCCCCAAAAATAAAAAACGATTTTTTACGTGTAATAATAAACTTAAATGTATTCTTGAGTTTTTCTTTAATTACAATATTCATAAATAAAAACAACCAAAACGCATTTTTTCTTTTTAACTTAAATTATATAGATGTCTTTTATATTTTATTTTTTAACAGGCTTACACTTAAAAAAAAAATCTTTCCTTTTTTCAAACAAAATAAAAATCTCTTCTTTTTTTTTTTGATTAAACTTAACAAAACACAATTTTCTTTTATTTTTTACTGCAAAAAAAAAAAAAAAACAATTTTTTTATTTAACACTTTTTCCTTTCTTATTAAACTATTTTTACCAAACTAAATTTTTTCTTTATTTATGAAATTTAACTTAAAAATCTTTTTCCTTTTACCAAATTAACTAACAAATTTCTTTATTCATACATTTTCACTTTATTTATGAAATTTTAACTTAATAATGTTACTTGTCTTTTTAAATTCAACTTAAATATAACTGTTTTTTATTATTTTTTTTTTTTTTTTTTAAATTAAAATAAAATTCTTTTTATTAATAAACTAAGAAATTTCTTTTTAAACACAATAAACACATTTTTCTTCTTTCACTTAAGTTTTTCATTTTTAGTTTTTTAGCACTATTTTTGTTTACTCTTTGTTTTTTTTTTGTTTTTTACAACTTTTTTCTATCCACTTTTCTATCTGTTCTTCATCGTTTTCTATGTCTTCTCTGTTTGTGTTTATTCCTGTTTTTTCTTTCTTTTCTTTCTCCTTCAACTCTTCTAATTTCCATCCCGAATAATATATTTTTATTTTTCCCATTCCTCTTTTTGATGTGAACTCTTGTATCAGTCTTTCTTCTTCTTCTTCTTTGTTTTTTATCTTCCTTTTATTATTTTTTTTCTTCATATTTTTTTCCCAATTTTCATTCTTTGGCGTGTTTGTTCCTTTTACTATTTTGTCGTTCCTCGTGTAATAATGGTACCCCGGTTCGTGGAAGTCCATGGGTTTTGGCTGGACAAATTGAGATGTGCTGGGGTACATCACCCTACCTAAATTGCTGCTACGCATCTCCGGATCGCTGTCCCATTCGCTCTCAATTAATTTATTTTTAATTTTTTGTTCATTTACTGACGTGCTAACGTGTTTAACGTTAAAATAACGCATCGTTTGTGCGCTGTTCTCGCGTTGTCGTGTAGCCATTGCAACCCTTTTTTCTTTTAACGATGCGACTAATGTGACGCCTTGACGAACAATAAAGTGTCTCGTAAATTTTTCTTCCAAAATTTTTACTTATTTTTTGACTGTATCTATGTGTGCGTGTATACGTATATTTGTCGCACCTATGGTAGTACATCTTCTAATATTGCCTTTGACCTTTTATGTATTTCAAGTGTACGCTCGCATAAATACTTGTATACGTTACTAGCATGTGTCTTTTTACTATGTTTTTTGCATTCCTTTGCTACTTAGTCTTTTATTATTTTCAAATAATATTTTAGTTAAAATACTTTTAGAACTCTTTTAAATGTTCTATATGGGACTTTTCACGTTTATGTCTTTTCAATTGCAATTAATTAGATTTATTTTTTATTTTATTTTTTAGTTAATTTAATCATTAGGCTCGTAGAACGGTTTCAGGTGTTCTATATGGAATTTTCCACGTTCTACGGCTTTTTCATTGATTAATAAGTATGTATCTGGTGCAATGATGTTTTTTATAATGTATGGACCTTCATATATCTCAAAAAATTTTGCGATTTTATCATCATCTGCACTTGATACGTTTAATGATTTCAGCAGTACTTTATCATTTAAATTAAATTGATAATGAGTACTTTTTGCATTTGTTGCGTTTGCTCTATTTTTTATTTTCTTATGCATTTTATTTCTAGCATAGAAAATCTTTCTATCATATGGTACCTCAGTATTTTCTAATTTAAAATACTTTTCCCATATTCTAGTTGGTTTTTTACCCATATGTAATTCAGTTGGCGTAAAACCTGTTGTTTCATGGGTAGTTTCGTTCATTATGCTTTGAATTTTTTGCATATATGACGCCCATGACTTATGTGAATTATTCACATAAGTTCTAAAGAATCTGCCCAATTCACGATGGATTCTTTCCACAATATTGCTCTGTGGGTGTCTAATTGATGAATAAATATTTTTAATGTTTTCATCATTTAGCTTTTTTATCCATTTTTTGGAAGTAAATTGTGTACCATGGTCAGTCATTATTGACTGAGGTTTACCATAATTTGGTACATAATCGTTAAATATTTTTCTAATTGTTGTTAATGTATTTGCCTTTTTAATAGGATACATTACGACGTATTTGGAAAATACATCTATAGTTGTTAAAATATATTTAACGCCTCCTATAGACGTAGGCAATGGACCATAAAAATCAATCGATAGTATTTCATTTTTTTCGTTTACTATGATTGGCTGCATTTCTGCATTATATTTTACTGTTAAGTATTTTGTCTTTTGACAAGTTATGCATGATTTTAAAATTTTTTGTACATGCTTTTTTAATTTAGGAGCTGTGAAGCTTTCTATTAATAATTTATACGTTTTTTTGGGACCAATGTGCCCATAAAAATCGTGTATTTCTATTATTAATTCTGATAATAGTGATTCAGGTATTATTATTTTTAATCCTGATTCATCTTTTTTATATAAAAAATCATTTTCGAATTTATAATGATTTTTTATTTTATCATTTTTTAATTCGTTTATTTTTTTTTTATTTTGATGCAATATGCATCATTTTTTTGCGCTTTTTTAAAGCTTTTTAACAATTTTTCTAATTGTTTATTTATTTTTAATTTGTTTCTGATATTCGCAATTAATACTTCGTTTTCATCATCTTTTGCGTTATCAGATGTTTGTCTGCTTAAAAAATCTGCAGCAACATTTATTTTTCCAGGTATATGCTCTGGTTTGATATTAAAATCTTGGATTGATAAGGCCCATCTTCTCAATCTATAATTGTTAAATTTACATTTATTTAAAAATGTAATAGCCTCATGGTCAGTTCTTACGATTATTTCTTTAGCACCTCTCAGATATGTGTCAAGCTTATGTAATGACCATACGACAGCTAATAGTTCTTTTCAGTAGTAAAATAATTTAATTCACTACCTTTTAATGTTCTGCTAATAAAGCAGACAATATTTTCATGATTATAGTCATCTAATTGTGACAAGATTGCAGCTATTGCGTAATCGCTTGCATCTGTCGTTAGTATAAAAGGTTTTTCCATATCTATGAATTTCAATATGATATTTTCCGTGAAAAGTTCCTTTATACTTTCAAAGGCTTTTTGCTGTCTTGCCCCCCATTCATAGGGTACATTTTTTCTTAATAAGCCAATTAATGGCAATATTTCATTCGCATAACCTTTCGCGAATTTCGTGTAAAATTTACAAACCCCAAGAATGCTTGTAATTCTTTAATATTTCTTGGTGTTTTAAAATGTTTTATTGATTTTATTTTTTCTGGATCTGGTGTTATTCCTTTTGATGTTATGAAGTGTCCAAGAAATTCAATTTTTTGCTTTAAGAAATTTGATTTTTTAAAATTAAATGTCAAATTATATTTAATTGCTTTAATAAATAATTGCTCTAAATGATCCATACGCTCTTCGAATGTCGATGACCTTATGTGCAGATCATCTACGAAGGCTAGAACGAATTCTTGCATATCTTTTATTACGTAGTCCAGTCCTCTCAATAGTGCAGCGCTGCTGGTTTTTATGCCAAAAGCTGCTACATTAAATTCATATACTTTGTTATCGATTTTAAACGCCGTATATTTTTTGCTTGGCTCTGTTAATTCAATTTGCCAATACGAGCTTGTTAAATCTAAGCTCGACATGAAATTTTTCTCTTTACATCTGAGAAAAATCTCTTTTATTGAGGGTGGAGCTTCGTAATCGTCAATTATTTTCTCATTTAATTTACGAGCATCCAAACAAAGCCTTACAGTGCCATCTTTTTTAATTACTGTAACTATAAAATTTATATAAGGGCTTTTCGATCTCCTTATAATTCCTAGTTCTTCCATTTTTTCTATTTCTTTCAGTACCTTTTCTCTATGATTTATAGGAATCGGATAAGGTCTAGAATAAAATGGATGATCGTCTTTAAGTTTGATATCATGCTGATATGACTTCAATAGACCTGGAGCCTTTCTAAACACTCTACTATACTTTTTTATTAATAATGTTAATTCTTCTTTTTGTTTGTTTGTGATATTATCACATTCATTTATTTTTTCCTGAATCTCATCATTTGTGAGTTCAGTTGTATTAAAATAATTTTCGGAATTAAGAATTCGATGATTCTCGTTTTCCATTGCAAAGTCGTATGAATTCTGATCATTGTCTCCTTCATACACTTCGGTTATTTGCATAGCTGAGTATGCTAAAGAATTTATTTGTTTTTCGGTATAAGATAAATTTATATCTTTACCATCAATTATTATTAATATTTCTTCTAGCATCGTGTTTATAATCATACTCAAAGCCTTTTGAGTATCATATCCGATGATAACATCTTTGACTAATTTCGGAATTATTAGGTAGATTATTTTTATTTCTACATTTTTAAATTTTGTTTTTATTAATAACTGCCTCTTTATTCTTGTAATTTTTGTGCCTGTGGCTGTTTTTATGAACTTCCCAGTTATTGGCAATAAAGGGCATTTTTTGAATGTCTCGTAATTTTGAAAATAAAATTGTTCCGATATACAGGTGACTTCGCTACCTGAATCGATTAGAGCTTTGACATTTATATTTTCTAATTCTATTTCAATTTCTGGACAACATATCATATTATTTTCTTTTGACTCTTGCTTGTCAATATCATCTATTAAATCGTCTTTTATACTCTCTTGCATAGAAGATATTATTTTTGGGGATTTTCCATTAGTTGCAACCTTACCCCTTCTATTTTTGATTTCAGGTGCAACTTTATTTAGTTTTCCTGATTTTTATCATTATTTTCTTTGTTCATGTCTATATTTAAAACATCTAATTCTTTGTTACTTTTCTGTAATTGTTTTTTATTTACAGGTGATTTTAATTTTTCACGTTGTTGATTCTTTTGTTTATTTTTATTTTCCTCGATTCTAGCTACATTTATACTAGGATCCTGTTGAGGTTTTTTGTATTCTTGTTTATAGTTATTTTGATTTGTTGCGTTATTACTATGATTATAATATGTTTTATTAATTTTTTCATTATTATTAACTATTTTTTGTTGACTATTATTTTTATTTACTGCTCTTTTTTCCTGCAGTTTATCGTCATTATCAAAATCTGACAAAATTTTAAATAAGGTATTTTTATCTTTGTTTTGCGAGAATTGCATGGCTTGCCTAACATTTCTGCTGAAATGTTTGCTAATTTTTTCAGCTAATTCCTCTTCAGAATATTGAAGATTTAGCTCTTTAGCGAAACCATATACTTGCGTGGCATAAGCCATACGACTTAATTTGCCATCCTCATAATATTGTCCGAACTCAACTTTCCTTCGAGTTGTTCTTTGGACATCCTCATTCCAATATCTATCCAGGAATAAATTTTTAAAACCTTCATAGGTCAGTACATCATCTTGATAGATGTACCACCACTCATTTGCATCCTTTTGTAGAACAGTATGCAAAAGTTCGAGAGTTTCTTCCTCTTCTAATTTTTTTAATGCAATATATTTTTCGAATTCATTTAAGAATTTCATAGGTCTTTCAACCTCCGTGCCTTCGTATTTTGGCAAAGGAATTTTTATTTTGTTCACATATGGTTCGAGACCTTGCGTTCGAATCCCATTACTTTTTAATTTTTCTTTCAATTCATTGATCTTATCATCTTGCTCTTGAGCAGTATCGTCTATTTTTCGCGTCAGGTTATCTTGAACCATTTTAATCGCTTCCTCTTCGTTTATTATTTTTTTTAATTTGATTAATTCTTCATTTAAAGATTCGTTTTTAATAACTAAGTCTTCATTTTCTTTTTTATATTTGTTTAATAAATTTTTAATCACGATATTATCTTCTAACACGTTTTTTATCTTGTTTGATAATTCGCTTATTTGTTCTTTAAAATTTATTGTTCCCGCATCTGCGGTTTTT
The DNA here is from genome assembly GCA_017163975.1 of Anastatus disparis. NCBI lineage: Eukaryota > Metazoa > Arthropoda > Insecta > Hymenoptera > Eupelmidae > Anastatus > Anastatus disparis. Next base: position 880,495 of record JAFFSR010000066.1, read on the forward strand.
TCTAAGTTAAAGACTATAGCTTTGTCTGGACTAGCTGTAATTTTGTCATCCAACTCTTGTTGTTTATTAAACAACAATGTCAGCTCATATGACACAGCTTTCATCCATTCATTTTGTTTTGTGTTAACATCTTCCTCTATGGTCCCATCAAGATTATCTAATTCTTGTATTAGTATCTCTGACCTTCTTTTCGCCATTTTTATTTTTATTATTATTCGCTATTACAATATTTACGTATTTCCGAAAATAAAATTTTAACTCTTTTTATTTCAATATTTTCTTATTTAAGTTAATTTTTGAATAAGCTATTTTTAATTTTAATAAATTTAAATTATCCAAAATTAAATTTCAAAATTTTAATTTCGTTTACAATTATTTTTTATCTTGGCTCTTTTAATTTTTTAATATATTTTATTTTATTTTTATTAAAGAGCATATTCTTTATTACAATGATTGTTCTCATTCGCGTTGAGAACCTATGTTTAAGAATTCCTTCTGTCTATTTCTTAGCTATTGACCTTTTAACTTTGCTTTTTGACATTCTTTAAACATATTCGCGCTTTAGACTTGAGTTTGCGCGGCTATAACAAAAGATTTTAAGAAAAATTTAATGTGTACATTGTAACACTCAATCTTCTTGTTTTACCTCGCGACCTTCAAGTCTTTTTATTATTCTCATTTACGAATACTCTATTCAATATTAATATCAAGTAAAATTTTTGGTCAACCTTTTATTCGCATTTATTTAGAACAAAAGAAATTCTTTTATATAATTATGTTCTTATATTTTATACTGATGGTATTTTATATACCATTTTTCTTGCGTCTCTACGCTTTTTTTTTTTTTTTTTTTTTTTTATTAAGTTTTATAAAATTTTTTTGTTATTAATTTTTTGATTTTTTATAGATTTTTTTTGTATTTTTTAATTTTTGTATTTATTTTTATTTTCCTAATATATTTTTAAATTTTCCATTTTCTTTGTTATTAAGAAAATGTTCGTTTTTAACTGCAATATTTCGCCTTTTACTTCCGGTATTGCTTATTTGTATTTTTTTTTATATTTACTATTTCATTTTCTATCTTTTCTATTCTTTCGTCTATTGATTTTAAACATTCCACCATTAACTCATTTCTTTGATTATTGATATTGATTAAATGTTGGATTCTATTTTCCAAATATTCTACTCTATCATAGTCTGTTCCTTGGAACAGACTATTTGGAAAGTTGGGAATCATAAGACGATTTTTTGTTTTTTAATGTTAAATTTATAATCTAATAATAAATATTACGCGACTCTAATTACGCGTGAGTTTTCTTAACAGCGGTTAAGATCCCGTGGGCGCCAATGTAACCTTCCTACCCTATTCTATTATAATCTATTATTTATTTCATTTTAAGAGGTTCTTTATACTCTCTAAAGCTCTTTGTAATATCGCGTTAAAGGATCGTTAATAGCTAGCGCACCATGCCTAGCTATTGCGGACCCTGTATTTCTTTTATTGTGAGTTATAGTCGTCTATAGCAAGAACGCCTTGCCTTGCTATAACGGACCTTACAAATATGTTTGTTAGTAATTTTTTAATAGGTTATGAATAAAGCCCGTTATTATTAAGGACCAAACGCCTTAATATTCGGGGCTTTACCCTGATTAATGGGATAGGAAAAGGTTATCTTTGGAAAGGCTCTTTATTTAAGTATTAATTACAAAAGTAATATCTCTTAAAAGCTAATAGATACAACTAAGTAGAATCTAACGCTTAACAAATGAATACTTGCTTGTAACACGTATTAGGCCAGTCACCTTTTATGCTACGAGCAAGTATGTCTTTCTACTAAGAGAGCCGATCCAAGAGTGCCAGAGTCGCGAGCTCCTCGCACTGCTTGCTTCAGCTCTCTTAGGTCTCTCTCCCACTCTTCTATCTTAATAGAAGAGAGGGAGAGTCGCCGTATATTTTCAGCGGTACTTACACATGCAAACGCGTGTACGTATATACGCGCGATTGCATGTTCAACCACTTTGGTCTTTTTGGGTGTTTGCGCGCGCATCTTCCAGTATCGTACGGTTTCAGGGCCGTACATACTCGGGCGCTCACAATACCTTGTACCTCCAAGGTTCTAAATATACGCCTAATAGTTTGTAAGAGCAGCGTGAAGGGGGTTTCCTAATTGGAAAATATACCTTCAGGGACCTCGACCGGTTGCAACCGATTTCTGACTTAACAGTTGATACTGTTAACTACCTCAGGCCCGTACCAGCCTGAGCTTAACGGACATATTACTCATTACCTAAAGCAAGGCACAGTTGACGATACGTGGGCAAAATGATGATAGAAGGGAAGGGGTTTAGATCGCCTCCTATAGCTGGCAGAACGACGTCAACGGCCCTTAATGCTCACAGGGCTAAGTGAGAGATTATATCCTTGCCCTCCGAAACAATTCCTTCTATCAAATGGAACATTATGGGACGTTGAAGGAGATATACGTACACTTGTGATACAGACTGTATACATGCTCATTCCACTTCCTATCCTGAAATCTCATCCTGAAGACTCTAGAGCAAGGGTACAGCAAATAAAAGCTACTATCATAGTAAAAACATGCAGACATGCATTGATGGACTGCAGTTCCTGCTAGCACCAGCGGTATATCAGTATATACTGACAACAACTTAGGGGCCCCGCCAATTGCACTGCTGTCACTGCTATCCGGGCACTGTAGTCTCACTGATCTAACACTGATCATAATAGCTGTAACCCATCAGGCATAAGTTTAAGCAAGCGTAAAAAAAAGACCTGATTCAAAAACTTATATTAACTTATTTCCTAAACCAAAATCTTTTTTTGACTTGGACTCAAGATGACGGTTGAACAGAATATGAAAAAAAAAAAATTATTTTTCTCTCTTTCTTCTTCTTTCATTCTCATTTTCTTTCTTTTTCTCTTTTCTCCGTGACTTCCTATTAACTTACCTCCTCCTAACACCTCACATGGTACCTGTGGGCATTACAAGAGCTAACTCTGTTAGCAAAGGGGAGTATTGACGAATAAAGTAAAAAGGGCTTCCACTGAATTATACTCGTGACAGTGTATAATATTGCTGTAGGATGACTTGAGTACTCTAAACAGACAAGTGTGTAACAAAATTTCCTTGCTTAAGCTGACCTCACTAACCACCAGGGAGGGAGATATGGTCTTTCCAAATGTACTGATAATATGAAAAAAAATATAGTTGACAAATTTAATTCGATTCGGATCACTAAATTTCAAGGATATCATGAAAGCAATTTTTACCATAGTATAGTCATAAATGAACCTTTTAATTGAATCTCATAATACGAAATGTTCACTCGAGCACGGTGATGGGACCCTCATCGCTGAGTTCGCTCGCGTAAGACCATCGCATCACACAGGTTTTTATATCATTGAACTTGCTCAGCATTTTCTAAATTGCGGTGACATTTATTCAAAAGCTCTTTCAATTCAGAAAATACTAAATATTGCAGTTTGGAGAGACCATATTTCTCTCCGTGTATGTATGTTGCTTCGACCAATCCACAAACACCATTATCCTGCCGTCCCAGCATGCAAAAGCAATACAAACCAAAATTTCCAAGACTATAATAATGATCTTGTTTCAGGTACAGATGACCTCAGCCAACCGACATTCCAAGGAATCTGAACACTCTCCTAGGACGAAATAAACGCACCTGTATCCGTATCACGAGATGCCATTTTGACAGCTCTTAAGTTGACACACTGACTATCGACTCATCTAGAACAACGACCATCCACCATGACTCTCGTTAAGTTAACGAGCCACGCACACTACCATCGTGATGAATAAGACCAATCTCAACTGGCCAATGACTCTCAACGCTGTCACCAACAATTCACTCAACGACTTAACAACTAGTCGTTCGACAGCAGGCTCTGTGACATGGAAAAATCGATCGTTGGGAAAGCTACCTGACTAATTATTCCCAATCATCAAGGCATACCCCAAAACAACAGTCAAACGAAATTACGACCTTGCAATGGCAAGTGGATAGCTAAAAACTAGCCAAAAATCTTTACATCTGTACTAAATAATGAACGACTTGGCTGTCTTTTTCACCAGTATAATTGCTGTTAATAATAAGCACAACAAACAAAGGTCAAAATATGGCCCATTGTAATACCAGACATCTCCATGGTCCAATGAAGAAGACTGTTAATCGCATCGACCTTCATGACATCGTAGCAAGACTACCATCGACTTATGATTAATTATAGACATTGCGTTTTAGTTTTTAAGGGCCTTCAGCCAAGTAACTTTATGTGAAATCTTTTTCTCTTTTTCTATTATTTCCTAGTATTAATATTTAACGCACCTAAAAATTTTTGAAAGGTATGGTCAGCAACTCCAAAACCTCCAATTTAACTTCACAATTCTTTTTTTTTACCCTATCCTAGCATCAATGAAAACAAGCGTACGATAGTAGGAATGCATATAGCAATCTATGACTATATAAAAGCATACTGAGGTGCTACCCTTTTGTCCCTTCGTATCCCATACCTGATCCTTCTCATTATTCCTTATTCTATATCTATTCTATTCATAAAACATAATATCTGTTTAACTGACCATACCCCGTGAGACAATGTCAAATTTTCTTCGATTTTGTTACCTTTTGTTTCACTTTTCATTTCTCTTATTTAGATTATAGTCTCTCCTCGAGGGTGCCTGGATCTCTTCTGGCTTGGCGTGACTGTCGAGGACGACAGTGTTTTGAAGTAAGGGGGGGTGTTAAGTGACAGAATTTTCACTTAATAAAATTTTTAAATTTAATCTAATATTTAAAATTATTTCGCGATTATTTTTTTTTGAGTTTGTTTCTCAGAGGATTGGGCTTGATAAGAAAATATCGAGCTGCAGTTTTCTGAGAAATAAAACCGTCAGGTCAGGCAGGCCCTAACGTGTGAACATGCACACGTGAGGCTTCAAACGTCATACGTCATGCATGATCACGACACCACTGACCAATGAGAGTTCTCGCTCCTCTGCTCCTTCTAGTTTGAAGTGGGAGCGGAGCTAGCTTTCTCGTTGAAGAGCGGTCGGCTTGAAGAGGAGATCGCCGCCGGCCCGAGTCCAAGCATCAGCAGCAGCACCGAGTCGCCAGCACCTCCAGCTCTGGCAAGAACGGAAGGTAGAGGACAGATAGTAACTAAAAAAGGATGGAATTCATCACCGAAGTAAACGTTTACCACAAAGATAATACGAAGGCTCGGGCTGAGTGGCGGCGACTTCCGATTTATTTTAATTTAAGTAATGGAGATTTCCATTAAAATCACGGGCTCGTTTGTTGATTTCTCTTTTGAAACTTTAGTTTTTTTTGTTGTTCTTTCATTTTAAATATTCGGGGGTGTAGAATTGTTTCTCGCAATCATGCCAGCCAGCCAGAGGACCAGGAACCGCCGTTGGATTTATAAAGGTCAAGTTAAGTATTTTCTTTTCTTGTTTGTTTAATATTCATTATTAGAACTTAACTTAAAGAGTAGCTAGATTAGGACTTAGTCTAAATTATCTACCGTTAGTAAGAGATAAAAGAAAAGGATGACAACTAAAGGTAATAAGAAAATAAAAGCTTTCTTTTAAGGGACCAAGAGAAATTTTGTTTCACTCTTACTCTCTTTTTTTTTCCCCGTATAAAAATGTAGTTTTAGGGTGGATTTTTTTTGTTTAAATAAAACAACCTAAAAAACCCACCTTAATAAGTTGAAAATGGTGAAAATTTAGATGTTATGTTACCAATAGAATTTTTAAATTCAATTACATATGATGGACTCCCATCACATAAATTAAAATCAAAAGTTGGTACTATTATTATCCTTTTAAGAAATTTAAATTTAAACGACAGCTTTGGAATGGAACATGATTATCAATGAGAATGCTAGTGAAATATTCAATTCACGTTGAAATTTTAAATGGAAAAAATGCAGGAAAATGAGTTTTAATATCACGAATAACATTATCTCCATTCAAAGAAGAAATGTTATTTAAGAGGAGGTTGAGTATATCTGTCCTTTTCTAATCATAGAATTCATTTTTTTACAAAAACTAATAATTGTAGCAAAAAATAAGGAGATGGTCCCATCTTGTATCATAAAAAGCAATATTTCCTTTGATGAGGAAAAATTATTTTTATCGATTTGTTTTGAAGAAAACCTTGAAAAACTTAAAAAATAGAGATTAGGATGGACAATTCAGTTTTTCAAAGTTTTCTTAAAAACGAAGCGATAAAAATAATTTTTCCTCATAAAAGAAAATATTGCTTTTTATTATACGAGATGGGGCTTTCTTCTTATTTTTTGCTACAATTATTAGGTTTTGCAGACAAATGAATTTTTTAATTAGAAAAGGGTAGAAATATACGACCTGCTCTTAATATGTGTCGTAAACAGTTTTCTGTACAATTAGGTTTTTCTATAATAATTAACAAATCCTAAGGACGATCCTATAATCATGTTGGTATATACTCACCATCACCAGTATTTAGTCATAGTCAGTTACACGATGCTCTATTAAGAGTTAAGAATAGGATAAATTTTAAAGTTTTATTGCTAAATAATGAAAAAATAAAACCCAATAAATTAAAAAATAAAGACAAAATTTATAATCTGATACTCTGTAATAATCGGCTGCATATAGAGATGCGCTGTAATAACTGTATATCGACCGTGGCTACGAAAACAATCGTAGCTGTGTAATTGTCTACGAAAAAAAAAACACATCTCCAAAAGTGCGGTGAAAAAAACATCTCCAAAAGTGCGGTGAAGAAAAACACATCTTCAAAAGTGCGGTGAAATAAACACCCACTTGAAAATTTTCACCGTGTTTTCAAAGGGTGTTTTTTTCGCCGCACTTTTGAAGATGTCTTTTTCTTCGCCGCTCTTTCGAAGATGTGCTTTTCTTCGCACCACTTTTAAAGATGTTTTTTTTTCGCCGCACTTTTGGAATTTTTTTTTCGCGGCTTTTTTCATCTGTGTTTTTCTTTGTAGCCACGGTAGATATAAAGATACGCTACATATTAAGTCATGGTTTTCAAATTAATGTTTTATAAAAAAATTCAAAAATTCAAAACGCCCAAACAAATTGCATTTGAAATAAAAATAAACAAGTGAGCTTCTGAAGCGGAGCCTGTATTTCAAAATTAAAAAAAAAATGCTTCCATAATTGAAGTATACAAAATTGATAATCTTGCAAGACTTTTTGTAATAACTTTATATTAAAAACAAACTTACTTGAAAAATTGAAAATGTTTTTTGAAACTAAATAATTTGAAAATTAATTAAAATTATATTCGAAATAATTAATAAATAAGTGTTGTAAAAATTAATCAATAGTATATTTATCTACGAGGGCAGAAATTAGATCTTTCTGCCGTGTGTAGAATTGTCTCTCGAGGCGAAGCCAAGAGAGACAAACGCACGGCAGGTTGATCTAATTTATGTCTGAGTGGATAATACTACTTTTCTTCATAGCTGGCCGAAAATTCGCCACGCTAATTAAAAATAAATCTGAAAAAATATCATTCGTCTGGATATACCCGCTGACGACAACGCGCCGCCATGAATTTTCTTTCTGATTTGCTCACGCGCCATCTGCGGGCCAGCTCTGAACAAAATTCACAGGTGCGCGTCGCGCCTCAGTAGTTATTGGGACACCATGGACCGTCAAAACAAACCCCCACTCTACCACCTTAAAGGTTACTGACCACAAGGTCAACGATCTCTGAGAAGATAGCGTGACGATGTTTTGACGATACATGATACCCTCAGACATGAATAAAAAATTTATTTTTAAATTATAAAAATTTATTTGTACATGAAAGTAAAAAATACAAATAACTAAAAACACACACATGCATACAAATTTTTGTTTTTTGTTTATGTAAAATACAAATATACACACACACACACACACACATACACACACACAAATACACTATTTTTTATTTTAGTACACGTATACACTTACATTGTTTTAATATTATTATATTCACTAAATTAAAATTTGCATACTATTCACGAAATGTAATTTAATTAACATACATAAAATACAACCACACAGCATACACTTTAAAATTAAAAACCACACACATTATTTTATACATAAAGTAAGAAAATTATTAGATTTTAATGTTATTATATTCACTAAATTTTTAAGTTTTAAAAACACGTAAAAAGCACAAAACAAGAAAACTTTAAATTTTAATATTATTATATTCACTAAATTTTGTAATTTTTCATTATGCATCAGACACTGACAAAATATTGTCATTTTGACAGTGCACCGGTTCTTCTGAACAATCCGGGCACAGCCAAAGATTACATTCACTGCACCGGGACCATAAACGAATCCCTTGTTTGTGGAAACGTCTGGCGCACCCCCAGCAGACGTCCCAATTTCGCTGCGGTTTTTCAATATTAGGATCCTGGCGTTGTCCTCGCGGTATTTTTCTTTCTGTTACTCTGCGCCTAGTCTTCAATCGGTGTAACCGCCGCTCAGTTCGACGAAAGGCCCTATCTCGCTCCAGGCGAAGTTTAAATGCCCTGGCGCGCCAGTACTTTTTTAGCACTGCGACCATATGACGCTGGCGAGATTCTTGATTTCTTTTGAAATAATATCTTTCTATGACGGCCTCCTCCTCTTCTTCTTCTTCTTCTTCATCAGGCACGTAATCGGGATTGCCGTCACTACCAATGTCTTCCGATTCTATGCCTGAATCATCTGCTTCTTCTTCTACTTGATCTTGGTTATCGATTATCATCGCCTCTTCGGCGATGATATTTTCATCGATATTGTCGCGTGCAACCATCTCTGCGGGAGCTATTTCCTCGTCATTAAATGGATTTCCCTCTTCGAAGGCAAATTCTCGTTGTTGAATGACGACTTGATCCGGTATTCCATCGTCAACCAACTCCTGATGCGCATTTATATTATCCATTACCCCATCACCGACTATCAGTGGCTCCTGGTGTATGAGCTAGTATTGATTTATATTAATTATGGTCTCCTCTATAATAACTACACTATCGTCGTCACTGATCGTAATTGGCGATTGCACGTGTAAGTTCGCGAACATTTAAAAAAATTTAATTTATAAAGATTAACTTAAACTTCTGAAATTTGCTCTTGTAAGAGGTTAAAGAGACTAAGTGTCAAATTAATTTTTAAAATTAATTTAAACTTTTTTGAAATTCGCTCTCGTAAGAGGTGCAGAGGTTGATTGTCGATCACGACTAACCCTGGTATCTCAAGTCTACAAATATAAAAAGTATTACCCTACTCTTCAAACTTATTAGATGTTTTCAAGTTCATACGAAAACTGCATGGTTTTTGATTTCTCACGCTAAAAATTTATAATAAGATACTTTTTGCGTGAAATTATTTTAAAGTAAGTTTTTTATTACGAATTTCAGAAGGAAACTAAAATCCGAATAATACCAATGCCAGTGGGAAAGATATTCTTATTTCACTGCAAACTAGTGGACACAGTGCTGATTTTGCTTAAATAACTCTAAAATCGTCTGAGAAAAATTTATTAAACAGATAACACGAATGTTGAGGGTGCATCTTATGCCAAAAATTTAAAAAAGTCACATACCACTCTCACGCTACGAGTGTCAACTTGATTCCTTTTTCGCTAGAAAAGATGAATTTTAAAGAAATTTAAAAACTTAACTTATTCTACATTCACAAGAAGTATATAGGGTGCTGATTTTGTAAAACTTAAAATTTTAGCGTGAGAAACGTCTCTCACTGTCTCTCTCTCTTTTTTCTTTCTCTCTTTTCCCTATTTTATTATTATGAAATAAATAAAAATATATGTGCATATAAGCCTCTCTCTCTAATACGTATGTCTATACATATATAAGACACACTCATGTACGCTAAAATCTGTATAATATACACAAATCATATGCAAATGTTTGCAAATATTTGGCAAAAAATGGACAAATAAACTATCCATTAGAATTGGTTATTATATTTTAAATATAATATATATTTATCCCCATTACATTACCAAGATATCGATTCAATTAATATAGAGAATTAGTGATACAAAAACGATAAAGAGTATCAGGAGTCCAAAACATAAAAGGAAGTATAACTATTCTACCTCTTGCGATCAGGTGTTTTGACATTCACTGTTAATACGCCCAAGTTGCGTATATAACTGGTGTATATACATATGAAAATGACATGTAAATATATTTTTATTAAAATTGAATATATTATATTGAAAGATATTTATTATTTAAACATTATTATTCATAAATTATCAATCATTATGCAATGAATGTCGATAATTTATGATAAAAATAAGAAAAAGTATCAGGCTATGATAAAAAGAAAACGGTATACAATTCGTTATTTTGCAATTTTTGACATTCATTGTGAATATGCCCAAGTTGCGTATATAACTGCTGTATATATATATATATATATATATATATATATGTAAATATATATTTATCAAAATTTAATATGTTATATTGAAAGATATTTACTATTTATAAATTATTATTCATAAATTATCAATCATTACGCAATGAATATCGATAATTTGTGATAAAAAATCAGAAAAAGTATCAGGCTATTATAAAAAAGAAAGAGGTACACCATCCGTTGTTTTGATAGTAGATGTGTATGTAATAAAATAATTCACAATTTATATATTAAGGATATTACCTGATATCGATATTTATTAATAGTTCAAATACGTATGCAAATGAAGTGTATGTATAAAGTATGTAAAGTACAAACATTTAAGAAGTATAATAACCATTACTAGGCCGATGTAGAATGGGTGTTCTTAAGAGATGCACTCAAGTCATTCGTTGTAACAGGATCAGCCCAAGTTTGATAAGCGTGACACGAGAAACGAATGAGATTGCATAACACACGCCTTAATGAAAAAAAGTCCTACCTTCTTATAAGCGAAATAATGGCAGCTCGAGTTTTAATTATGTATACATGCTAACTTAATATTTTATATAAAATTTTTAATAAATTGTTAATAAAGATTATTAAGAATATTTAATTTCGTACTCACAACTCAGTGGTTCCCACAAAACTGATGTATTTCTTGCTACGTTGGAGGTTTAAATATCAAATTATTTTTACAGGTTTCGACAAGTTAAATATTATATTTTTACGCGCATGCTCACCCTTAAATTTATAATTTATTTTCGGTATAAATAGACAACGATTTACGGTTCTGATATCATTCTAAATTTAAACATTGAAACAAGAATAACGAAAAAAAGAATGAATAAAAAAGACTTATATAATATCTTAATAGCTATTTTAAATGTGGCTCTCCTTTGTGAACCGCAAATAAAACTATTTTGTAATTACGCATAGCGCAAAAATTTAAAAACTTGCTCTATAAATGAGCTGTTAAAAAAGATTAAATTCATCATAGGACTTTGCGGGCTACGTACTTTAGCCTATATGTTTAAGCGAAATATTTTTACCGATAATCAGATACTTGATATAGTTGGTCGTTGTATTAAGAGCAGAGGAATGCAAGATGCACCTCAAGTCAGACATATCATGTTACATCATCGTGTCACTACAGGTAAGTTATGCATATTTTCTATCATGAATCCAATAACAAATCTAGAAATGTATTTTAAAATCACTAGATCGTAGCCAATAATCGTTCAATAATCTATATCTTTTTTATTTACCACCGGAGAATTTCGCAGCATAAGACTTTTATGTTGTAAATAAAAGAATATATCCAAAACTGTGTTTTACTAAAAAATATTGATTTCCAATATCGAACCTATACTCGATAACTTACTTATTTACGGTCAAAAATTTTGCAAGCTAATATTTTTATGTTGTAAATACAATGATAAACCCAAAAATATGTTTCACAAAAAAATATCGATTTCCAATATCGGATCAATAATCTATATATTTTTTGTTTATGGTCGGAGAATTTCGCGGGATAAGACTTTTATGTTGTAAATAAAAGAATATATCCAAAACTATGTTTTACTAAAAAATATTGATTTCCAATATCGAACCTATACTCGATAACTTACTTATTTACGGTCAAAAATTTTGCAAGCTAATATTTTTATGTTGTAAATACAATGATAAATCCAAAAATATGTTTTACAAAAAAATATCGATTTCCAATATCTGATCAATAATCTATAGATTTTTTATTTATGGTCGAAGAATTTCGCGGGAAAAGACTTTTTTGTTTAAAATAGTGTAACTTTGATAAATATGATATTAAAAAATTTTCAGACCTGCAAAACATGATGGAGGACAGTGGTGGGGATGAATTACTGATGAATCTTCTGTCAGCAGAATAACAGCTGCTTAGTTCGAGAGATCCTGCACTACTGCCGCCCACCGAAGAAGTACGAGAAGTTATAAATTCGTTAGATGATCACGTGATTTATGATCATAGTACTCCAAACACGTTGTTGGAGGGGGTAATTACTGATACTGCAGCGCCACTACGACCTAATGAACCGTTGCCTGGTTGCTCTTACTGGAATGACCAGGATCTACAAACATCGAATAAAATAGTTTCACCTGAAACCACATTATCTGCAATATCGACACCAGGTACAGAAGAACTCGAATATTGAGATGTATGTAATTTTATAATTGTATTAATTCTTATATATTACTGCGCGTTATTGTAGACGAATGTCTTCAACAGGGAGATGGTACTTCTGCTTAGGAACACATTACCATTCATGAAGAAACTTCACGATATTACAAACAGTTTAAGCTTCAAGGGTGACAATTAAGAATGTCGATATTACCTAATGCAAATGTATATGGTTGGTTGGAGGCTGCTATAAACGATTTATATCGTCAATCAGATTATATTGTAGGGAGCCAACTTTATTTATTTTATTAATAAATATTACAAGAACTTTTACTTTTACTTCTTTCTTTCTTTATTAACTGAATCACACTGAGAAAACTATATTGATTTTCTTCTCTTTTTCTTTTCCTTAGCAACCGATATACATAGTTACCAATTAAACAAATAAATATACAACAAAATAAATCAATAATCAATCGAACATTACAATAAAAACCTACAATATCGGCATGACTATAAGCTCTGAACGTTTCGTGCACGGACCTCTATGGATTTCTTTTAGACTGCTTCGTGATTTTTCACCAGTAGATTTACTAGAACCGATAGCTAGCATAGCGCAGAGTAATGATGGTTTCGAAATTGACTATGTTTTGAATGTTAAAGTCAGTACTGTGACTAAACCAGAGGGCTGGAGTCGTGTGTCTCTGACTAGCGAATCAGTTTTTAAGAAATCCATTCTAAATATTGAAAATAGCGACAGTCTTAATCTTCCACGCTCGCTAGTCGCTGCTCACGTATTCGCCATACGTGGTCAAACGCGTAGTGGAATTTTCCATGACAGATGGAATATAATAAGACATCATACAGCACAATATCAGAAAGTGCAGGCATTGAAACTTGTAAGAGCTGCGAGAGTTACGATACCTGAGACGGGCTGTGGTATAGAGGAGAATAAATTATTTCAAGAATATTATGCACTTTTTGGAGTCGCAATCGTTGTTTATTTATTTCAAAATTTGCTCGTGGATATAGGCCGCTTTACGATGGTACACGTTTCGTACATGACGTTGGTAATGTCGTTAGGCATAGTCTAAATATCATGTATTATGAAAATTCCAGACATTACCAACCAATTTTAAATTTACTCGCAGCGGCTGGGAGTCGAGGCTACTGTATACCTTGCAATAAAAAATTTAGTCATACGAAAAATCATGAATGTGAACAAAATTGCTATGAATGTTTACAGAAGCCTCCTTGTCATATAAATCAGGAAAAAATAAAATGCTTTCAATGTAGCAGAGATTTTTACGGTACCGTTTGTTTTGAAAATCATAAAAATTCAAAATCTTTCGATAGTTCTCGGTCGGTATGCGAGAGTATAAAAATTTTTCGTGTATGTAGCAAAACAGTGCGCATCAACGATAAAGAACCACATGATTGTAATACGATATTTTGTAAAATATGTAATGGTAAAAGACCAATAGAACATCTTTGTTACATGCAACCTATTGTCGATAAAAAAGGATTTATGATGAATAAAAAAACAATTCTTTATTTATTTTATGATTTTGAGACTCAGCAATCAGAGAGCATTTTAGGCTGTGAGGCTGAAAAAGTAATGCTGCATGTACTAAATTTATGTGTTGTCCAGCAAGTGTGTAGTTACTGTTTGAACGATGAAAATGTATCAAATTCTTGCGAAGTATGTGGGATGTGCGAGTATGTGTTTGAAATTGACCCCGTGAAACAGCTAGTCGATTTGGCCTTTGCACCGAGAAAAAATTTTAAACAAATCATTTGTATAGCACACAATGCGCAGGGTTTTGATGCACAATTTATTCTTGAATATTTAACAGAACGTAAAGATCTCAGAAATAAGCCAAATGTAATTTTTAAACGGGTCAAAAATAATCATAATGAAAATTTTAACGGTTAAATTCATAGATAGTTTGATTTATCTACATATCGGTTTAGCTGCACAACCAAAAGCTTACGGTCTTGTTAATATCGAGAAAGGTACGTTCCCTCATCTTTTTAATACACCGAAAAATCAGAAATACGTGGGAGAAATGCCACCGATATGCACTTTTTCGCCAGATTCGATGAAGATCGAAGAGCGACGCGAATTTCTGCAGTGGTATAACGAAAAAAAAGCTGAAAATTATATATTTTACTTTAGAAATGAAATTATAAAATACTGTAAGCAAGATGTAAAAATTTTACGTTTAGCATGTCTAGCTTTTCGCAAGACCTTCATCGAATGTGGTAATACAGATCCATTTGTAGAGTGCACCACCGTCGCATCTTCTTGCATGCGTGTGTACAGAAAAAAATTTTTACAAAAAGATACAATAGGTATTAAACTTCAAGGTTGTTATAGGCAAGCAAATAAACAGTCTATGAAGGCGATGCGATGGTTGTGCTGGATGGAAAATGTGCTGAATCGAGAAATTCAGTATACCGTTCGTGCACGAGAAAAGAGACTTCCCGAAGGCCCTCTAGTGGACGGATATTGCGTACTTGAAAATGGAAAGAAAATTGTTTTACAATTTCACGGGTGTTATTGGCATGGTTGTGTCTGGTGTTACACAATAAACCGAGACTCGAGGCTCGTAGACGGTGAAAATATGGACGAACGTTTCGAGAGTATCGCGCGGATATCGGAAAAAATACGAGCCCATGGTTATGAACTTATCGAAAAGTGGGAGTGTGATTTCGATCGAGAGTACTCGAAAAACTAGAATATGAGGTCGTACATTGAAGATAAGACACGAAAATGGCACGCGCCGTTAAATCCTCGAAAAGCATTTTATGCGGGCGAACGAGCAATACAGTCAAAATTTACGATGCGAAAGAGGATGAGAAAATAAAATACGTGGACGTGTGTTCATTATATCCATATATCTGTAAATACGGTCGATATCCCATTGGTCACCCAACTCTCTACGTGGGCGAGGATGAGTATCGCTGTCTGGTGGGTCAAACGAATGACATAAGTCACGTTGAAGGTCTTATTAAATGTGAAGTATTGCCGCCGCGAAATTTATATCATGCTGTACAACCCGTTAAAATGCATAATAAGCTTTTGTTTCTACTGTGTCGAACATGTGCTGAATCAATGTATGTCGCAGATTGTGACCAAGAAAATCCTGATGATCGTGTTTTCATCGGTATGTGGGTTGCTGACGAGTTAAGAAAAGCTGTTCAGATGGGCTACATCATCCGAAAAATATTTGAATTATGGTCTTATAAAATTACTCAGTACAACAAAGCCACGGGTCAGGGTGGTCTATTTCCAACTTATATCAATAAATTTTTTGCTGAGAAAACGTACGCGTCGGGTTACCCTTCGGAATGTGCTGGCGGTGATGAAACCGCGATTGCTCGATATATTGAGGAATTTGTGCAATAAGAGGGCATAAAATTAGACAAAAATCGAATAAAATATAACGCTGATCTGAGATCTGTATCAAAACTCTGTTTAAACTCATTGTGGGGTAAATTTGGTCAACGAGAAAATATGCCAAAGACCGAAGTAGTGGATTATCCACAAAGGTTGTTTGAATTACTCTGTAGTGCTGAGAGCGAGGTTGACTCAATTTTACCAATCGACGATACGACAATTTACGTATGCTGGCACAACACAGAAGCGGCTGTCGAGCCATCGGCATTATGTAACGTTGTCGTAGCCGCTTATACCACAGCCTTGGCACGTTTAAAACTTTACGAAGAATTGCAACCGTTGGGTGAACGCTTATTGTATTACGATACTGATTCTATTGTATATGTAAGTCGCGTGGGTGAGTACGATGCGTAAACAGGGCCGTTCTTGGGTGACTTGACCGACGAATTGGCCTGTTATGGTCTCGGCACAAGCATTACATCATTCGTCTCTGGTGGACCCAAATTTTATGGATATAAATATTTGACACCAGATGGCGTTGAAGGATGTGTTTGCAAAATCAAGGGTATAAGACTTAATTCGTCGGTGAGTCAAAATATAAACTTTGATTCCATACGAAATCTTATTACTGGTGAAATACCACCACTTTTTGCAAACTATGACGCTATTAGACGCACTTGGTTTCACGATGTTATAATACGACCTGAATTTAAAGTATGCGAGCCCGTGTACTCAAAGAGACGATTTGTAAATAACGAGATTAGCTATCCATACGGTTATGAATCTAATCAAATAATAAATAAATTTTGATATATTATTACCGAAGTAAAAATATTATGTACATATATGTATAGGCTATAGAATTAAGACAAAAACAATTTTGTAATAAATTTCATAATTTATTGAAATTAGAAATAATATAACAAAATAATAAATTTATTTCCTGTTAATTAAGAAGTCGTCAATTTTTTTCATAATTATAGGTTTCAGAATAATCTTCATTCTTTCCACTCTCATTTTAAATCTCTCTCTCTCTGTCACGAGCCGCTTGCTCCCACTCTCTACGTCGTGCTGCACGACTCGCATAATTCCACACGTGTATCACGTGAATATCCGGTTTACCTTCCTTGAAATCCACCTTTTTTGTTTGATTCATTATTATTTTTTCTGCAAGATACGGATAATCACCACACTTCCTCACGACAACTCTCTATAAAATTTTATCAAAAGTTAAGAATTTGAGTCTTTAATGAATTTTTTGTTAAAATTTAATTACCTTTGCTCAAAGCTGACTATAACTTATTTATTTTCACGATACCAAAACTTGTACAGCACTAACCTATAAATGCTGCTGCTTTTACTTTTATACTGGAAATGTGGGGGTGACAAGCAGAGTGGTTGTGGTAGTGGTGGGAGGTACAAGTAGTGATGGTGACGAGCACTTTTGAGCAAATAACATGTTAATACTTGTTAAGCTGTTCCAGCCATATAGCTAAAGAGCGGAATAATGCTGGCGTCAGCCAGCTATATGGCTAATCAGCTAAAATTGGCTAGCGCCAGCACGATACTGCTCGCACATGCGCGCGCCACCGCTGCCCCCCACTCTTGCTCATCACTCTTAATGATCGTATATGTAGAGTGGTTCGAGGATTTGATGAGATTAGTAATAGAAGTTTAGCAGCAGCGGTAACATGGACGTTTGCAGGTGGGTGCATCCGTGGACTTTGATGATTTGTGGACCCAGCTCGTGTGGTAAAACAGTATTCGTGAAGAATTTTTTGCATCACATTGATCGCATGAGTGATACAAAATTCGAGTGTATACTCTTGTACTATACCGAGTGGCAGCCAATTTACAAGGAGTTGGCCGAGGGTATCGAATTTCACGAGGGTTTACCAAAGAGCGAAGACTATGCCAATGATCCACGAGCAAAACTCTTGATTCTCGACGATCTGATGAGAGAATCGTCCAGCAAAGCTGTAGTCAATCTCTTTACCAAAGGCAGTCATCACAATAACTTGAGCGTCATCTTCATCTCGCAAAATCTCTTTTATCAAGGTCAGCGAGAAATCTCTCTAAACTCTAATTACATCGTGGTATTTAAAAATCCGCGCGATCGAGCGCAAATAAATCTTCTGGTGCGTCAAGTTTGCCCCGAGGAGCCTCGTTATTTGCAAGAGGCATATCTTGATGCCACAGCGGAGCCACACGGCTATTTGTTCATAGATCTGAAACAGAGTACGCCTGAAAATGTGAGATTTCGTACTTGTGTGTTTCCGTTTAACAAATATCAGTACTTTTATGTGCCTCGTTACATACCCATAAAAGCTGGTGCTCGCTCGAATAATGTACCAGTCGTGCGATTGTAATGGAGACGGTAAGACGTAGTCGTAGCAGGCCAATTCCAGAAAAGTACTGGACTCAGCTACATTTCTTGTGTAAAAGCGAACTCTATAAAGTTAAGGCTATAGCACGCGAAGCAAATTCTAAACTTATAACGTACATTTGCGAGTGTGCTTTGAACATTTAACGTCGAAATATTCCACTCAGCAAGTATTATAAGAGACAAGTGCGAAAATTCGCACCTCTGTTGCAAAAACTCGCTAAACCGGGTAGTTTGGAGGTAAAAAGGAAATTGATGGTAAAATCAGCATATTTACTGCGGCTAATTGTGAAACCTGTTTTATCGGCATGGAGTACGCAAGAAAAATGATTTTAGTACTGCAAGAGTGCTTGGAGCGGGTGATGAGCGCCAAAAATCCTTGCAATATCAGCAAATCTTGCAGCGTTACTTGCATCTAAGAGAGGAGGAGAAGGATGAGAGTGGGGGCATAATACGTCCACATAAGACAACATTATTAGAAACGGGAACGACAATGGATAGAGGCAATAATGACGAAATCGACGACAAACAGATTGTCGAGTCGGTACCAGAGAAATTTCGAAGCAATGCTAGACATCTCATTTGATACTTGCGACGAGCTGGTAATATTGAATAGGATAGTCGTGGTATAATCAAACTAGATGGCACTGTTGTCGAGGGTACTAATATTGTCGATTTGGTGGACAAGGCTATGAGAAGTAGAAAAAGACCACCACCACGCAGATACAAACAGTTTGCACGCGTCTTGCGACAAGTTAGTATACCTCGAGAATTCATTGGTAACGATCAACTGTGGCGTAAAATTGCATCTCATAGCGCTGACTCATCGCCGTCATCTTCGTCAGAAAACGATGGTTATTATACTTCAACACCTACTAGTCAGACAAGCGTAAAGGAGAAAGAAGTTGAGAGTGCGAAAAAGCTTAAAAAAGTTGGTAGCGAGTTGGTAGCTACGCCATCAACCCCTGCAAAAAAGAGTCGTCTCGAACAGCTAAAATGGAACCGTATGTGAAAGCATGGAAGGAAGTGATGGAGGGGTGGAAGAGGAGGAGGGGGAGAAAACTGGTACTTTTATAGACTAATTGATTTCAGTTGTACCCTTTGAAATGCATCTGCCAGGCTACCAGTTCCTCGGCCCTGGCACACATCTCGACGAGCGTCTCAGACGTGGTCAGAGAGAAAAAAACCCTCTTGACAATGCCTGTCTAGAGCACGATATTTCATATTCAAATGAAAAAATAACGAATCATATAAAAGCCGACAGCCTGCTGGCTGAACGAGCATTTTCACGCATGCTCTCGGAGACTGCAGATGGTAATGAAAAGACTGCAGCTGATATTACTGTTTTGTGCATGATCAGCAAAATTGCGTATGATAAATTTTTTAAACGCATTAAAAATACATTTAAAAGACAGCAAAAGAGAAAGAAAAAGCTAGTTTGTAAGAGGGGGAGGAGGAGGAGCAATGAAATAGAAGGAGAAAAAGAAGAAGGTGGCGAAAAAGCCAAACGATCTTGAGCATTATTACTATAATCTTTCTGCACCATCAGTGTACGCTGGTGCTCATCTACTGAGACACGCGAAACCCAAAAAATTTGATAACAATACCATTACCAAATGGTTGAAGAGTCAGGATGCATATACCTTACACAAACTCGTGAGACATCGTTTTCCTCGTCGACATTACAACGTTTTTAGCCCCTTTGGAGTGTGGGGAGCTGACTTGGCAGATTTTAGATAACTTAAAACCTACAATGATGGGTACAGCTATATTCTCATTGTCATTGATGCACTTTCAAAGTTTGCCTGGGCAGAGCCTCTTCTCGACAAAACGAGCCGAAGCGTTGCTGTAGCATTGGGCGAAATTTTATCACGATGTAATGATAGACATCCTATTTACCTACAAACTGATAAAGGTAAGGAATTCATCGGTCAAGAGGTGCAAAAGGTGCTAAAAAAGAAACATATTACCTACCGACTTGTCAGAGATCCTGATATAAAGGAAGCTATTGCCGAACGCTTTATTCGAACTCTTAAAGGTCGAATCTGACGATACTTTACTCACCTGCGCACAAGACGTTATATAGTTGTTTTGCGAAAAATTGTGACGTGTTACAATGAGTCGTGGCACAGTGCCATAAAAATGCCTCCTTCTAAGGTCAACTTGTATAATGCTCACGTATTACGTCGAAATTTGACGTTGCGTTACAGCAAAAAAAAGCCGTTTAGAGTAGCTAAATACAGCGTTGGTGATCTGGTTCGTGTCAGTCGTGCCAAGACAGCCTTCAGAAAAGCATACGAGGGTGGCTGGACTCTGGAGCTGTTTAAAATTATAAGAGTTGACACTAGACAACAACCACTCGTTTATACTTTGGCGGATCTTGGTAGAGAAAAAATTGACGGATATTTTTACGAAGAACAGTTGAGCAGAGTGCTCAAGGATTTAGATAGCGAAGCGTTTAAGGTTGACGAGGTTTTGAAGAGTAAAGGTTAGGGATCGAAAAAACAATATTTGGTCAGTTGGAAGGGGTATCCAGAAAAATTTAATTCTTGAATAGTGGCTAAAGATTTGAAAAATTAACAATGACCGATGAATTTCACATGGTTTCACCAAGCAACAGCAGCAAGTTTGTCTTTCCACACAATGTGGCGACTCACTTTACAACACAGTTATCACAAAATTTTTATCTTCATGGCGACTGGTGTGTAGGACTCACGGAAATTTAAATACCTCTCACATTTCAGCATATATCAATAGTTGAGCGGGAGGGAGTCATTTCTGTTAAAACTGCCAAACGTGAAATGGCGAATGTTTTGCGAGAAACAGAAGAGACTCAGCAGGGGGCCGAGGTGTTTGCCAGAGTCAACCCGGGTGTTTATCATGATATTGAAAGTCTCTCAGAAGAAATAAATAATCTCGAGAATGTGAAAAATCATTTATATTTTGAAATCCAAGCTGGTGGCTATGTACGGGTTAGATGTCGATGTGGAGAAGATTGTACAACTTATAAGCACACGTTTGCATTATCGGAATAATTACTTAGAATTTTAGGTTTGGAAAATGTACCAATTTTCTCTTGCAAAGGTAATAAAGAACACTACATTACCGGTAATCGTCCAGCAAATCTTGTAAACGGGTTGCCAACCGTGCTCATGGTTTACATAAACATTTGTCAGCCTTACGTAACAGATGACATGCGCACGAGCTTACTACGTATAGTCTCGCTTGATTTGTGCGATTACGTTTATGGAGGCGTTGAAATTAAAAACTTTCTACCACCCATGTACCTATCACTGCAGTCTTCAGCGTTTCAGTCGATCGAAATGGATATAAGAGACGAACACGGATTTCCCATTCCATTTGACTACGATACGTTGACTGTAACGCTTCACTTTAAGTGCATCCGATAAAATGTCTGAGTTTAAAGATTTCTTCAATAACCAAATGGTTGGTGGTGGGGGTAAGTGCGTTAGAGCTGGTAAACCTTGTTTTGGTTATCACCAGTCGAATGCAGGAGTAGGTAGTTTTTTAAAAGGTCTTTTCCGAGCAGCTATACCGAAAATCAAGCAAGGTGCAAAAGTGGTCGGTAAAAAGGCTCTCCGAGCGAGTAAAAATATCCTAGATGATGTCACTCTAGGTGGCAGACCTGTCAAAGAGGCGGCTAAAGAGCGCATTTGCGAGAGTGGTAAAAATCTCAAAAGAAAAGCTGACGTTATTCTGGACAAATTGCTCTTGGGTGAGTCGAGTGCAAAAGAGGGGGAGGAATCTGAATATAAAAAGAAGAACGAGACATCGTCAGTTCAGTCGTCGAGTGCACCTGGTACTACAAACACCTTAGCGGCTAAACGCTCGAAAAGTGGTAAGGTTGCGAAAAAGAAGAAGAAGAAGCAAAATGAGAAAGCACGTGTAGCTAGAGATATTTTCGAAAATTAAAATTTTAAGATAGCGTTGTTTTGCATACAGAATCTTGTCAGTCAATCAAGTCGGAATTATCACTCTTTGAATTACCCTCGACACAGACTGCAATTGAAGGCTCTTACTGGGTACAGTACAAATCGATATCTTCACTCAACGACCAATCACCAATTGAATTTACAATCCCTGGCAACACTGAATATCTAGACTTGGCTCACACAATGTTAAGTGTGAGTGTAAGTGTAACATGCATTAATGCTGAACCACCTAAGGATCCGAACGTTAGACCAATAAATAATCTTTTGCATTCGTTGTTTAATCAAGTCGACGTGTTATTCAATCAGAAACCTGTTTCACCGTCAAACAATGCTTATGCATACAGAGCTTACATTAAAACATTACTAAATTATGGTCCAACAGCTAAAAGGTCTCATTCAACGAGTGCTTTGTGGTACGATGATACAGCAGGGAAAATGGATGATACCACAGGTGGTAATGTAGGTCTCAATAAACGTAAGGCAATCATGATTGGCAGGAAGATTGATTTACTCGGCCATTTACATTGTGATGCTTTTAATCAAGACAAATTATTGCTGAGTGGTGTTGGAGTTAGAGTAAGGCTCGTGCGTTCTCGTGATGGATTCTGTCTCATCGATCCCGCTGGTGCTTTTACGGTAAATATTACCAAGGCTACGCTTTTTGTGCGTCGGGTAAGATTAAATCCTTCACTTGTGCTAGCACACGAAAAACTATTGTCACAGACTACTGCAAAATACCCACTGACACGTGTAGAAGTTAAGGCTGTTACGTTACATAATGGTGTGCATGGGGAAACAATCGACAATGTCATATTAGGTCAACTGCCGAAAAGAATTATACTCAGTTTTGTTGTAAATAAAGCTTACAACGGAGATAAAAGTCCTAACCCATTCAATTTTAAGAATATTAATATAAATTTTTTGTGTCTGTACGTTGATGGAATGCAAGTGCCATCGAAGCCCTTACAGCCAGATTTCAAAAAAAGCAAAATGTTCGTTGATGCTTATGATACACTTTTTTCCGGCACAGGTATTCACTTTATGAATTCAGGCAACTCGATTAACCGTGAAGACTATCCAAACGGTTACTGCCTATTCG
Organism: Anastatus disparis; assembly: GCA_017163975.1. Classification (NCBI taxonomy): domain Eukaryota; kingdom Metazoa; phylum Arthropoda; class Insecta; order Hymenoptera; family Eupelmidae; genus Anastatus; species Anastatus disparis. The sequence goes on from JAFFSR010000066.1 coordinate 903,963, forward strand.
CTTTTGATTTGACACCTGATTTATCGGCGAGTGATGGCAGTCATTGGAATTTGATAAAAAATGGTAATGTACGAATTGATGTTAGATTCAACGACCCACCAGAGGGCGCTGTAAATTGTATAATTTATGCTGAATACGACAATTTGCACGAAATTGACTCGTCGAGACAGGTTGTCGTGGATTATAGCGGTTAAGTAGTGGTGGTGGGGGGTACATTTCTCATCATTTAAGTAAAGCAAAGCCAGCTTTATTATCTCAGTCGGCGAGCAACTTTTATTGCAAACAGTATGGACGTGATAATTGATGTGCAGTTTTTAAAGGACAACAAAAATCGTTTGATTCCAAACGAGGTGGCTGTACTTGCTATTCATAAAAACTTTATCGCTCATTGAATTGTGGCGCCTCCTTGTAATTTAAGACGCTTACCTAAAAATGCTTTGAGGCAGAACCATTGGGTGACACTGAATCATCATGGTCTGAAATAGTACGAAGGTGATATATCGATAAAAAGATTATACAAATATTTGGAGGATATTTGCATGAATTGTCGTACAATTTTCGTGCGAGGTCAAGAAAAGGTTGAACTACTTTCCAAGCTCACCACCTGCAAGATTGAAAATTCAGAAAAAGAACAAGATTGTCGAGCTTTTAGTAATTTAAATTTCAGCAGTGTACAGTGCATGCGTCATTACTTAAAATCACCTCATTCAAATTACGTGTGTGCACTAAATAACGTTGCTAATCTGAAACATTGGCTACTGAAACTTAACCCCAGCGTAAAATCGCTGATTTCGGGAGAATTTTTAGAAATTCTCCGCAATGAATTTAAAAGAGATTGTTCAATATCTGATGACGATCAAGTTTCACGCAGTAGGCGTTTATCCAGCGGATCGGATTCCTCCGATGTATGTGAAACCTTGTGCGTTTGTGCTTAATACGCAAAATTATAACCAGCGTGGTGCGCACTGGGTTGCCATATACGTTGATAAGTATGGCACAGGTGTGTACTTCGATAGTCTTGGTAAACCACCACAAATTCAACAACATTTACGACATATTCAGCAAAATTATAAAAAATTTAGATGGAATAATAAACGCTTACAAAGCGAATATTTCAACGTTTGTGGTCATTATTGTATCATGTTTCTGTATTATATGTCTAGCGGATTGGGTTTCAAGAAATTCTTGGAAAATTTCTCACAGAACTTGCAAAAAAATGATACTATAGTCAAGAATTTTGTGGGAAAAATCTCGTACGAGTAATATAATATTTGGTTGTCTCTGATTGGTCGCACAACAGCTTTTTGCGGCGTCCCCACCAATTTCTACAGTATAAAAGAAGCGGCACCCACTCAGTCTAGCCACAGTTTGACGACGGTGACAGCAGCAGCAACAACAAAGCTCAAGCAAGATGGTTGGTCAAAAGAGAAGCCTGGAGCAGACATTTGGTAATGGCTTGGTATATTTAATAAAACAAAACAGCAAGAAAAATTATTGGCAGCAGGTTCTGCCAATGGTCTACGGGCTGAACAGCTCTTTTGGAAAAATTATCCAGGTAGGCCTGGAGAATATAGGCGGCGAAGGCAAAAAGTAGTTTACACTTGTAGTACGCTTTTGTGAAGCCAATTTTCAAGGTTTACCCCTGTCACTGGACTGTTGGGAGGCGTTGAAGCAGGAATTTAATAAAATTGAAAATTTTTTCACTTGCTATAACGAGGAATCCATGCTGGATCAGCGGCTATCTATTCCTGGATACACTAAACGTTTTATGATTAGTTTTCACGTGAGAGCTTTTGAATTGGTACCCAATGACGCACAACCAGAAGGAGAGGAGTATGGTGGACCGCCGAAAAAATATGGTCGATTTAATCAGTCACTAGAATTTAAACGTGTCACGTTTGAACGTTTAAAAGATTTATCAAAATGTATAGATTATAGAATTAGATATTTTAATACTGTTGTAAAATCTGTAGATTATATATTACGAGAAATGGTTATAAATATGAAAAATGTATTAGAAAATAGTCAGGAATCTAAATATGTATACTATACTTCTAGCGATATAAAAAGCACAATGTCTAGTTTTAATGATAATTTTGTAAATGATCTCATCGAATTATTAAAAAAGAATAATCTAGTTTTAGGAAAAGAAGATGTGTTTATAATCATATACGAATTTATTATTTATCATATGTACACGCTAGTTAATTGTATGAGTGCTACGTTGTAATGTCTTATTATTAATGATAAATGTGTTGTTAAACTTCAAAACATGAGTATTTCAATCACCTTGGCTGTTACCAACTCCTCATCCTTCATACACACAATAATTTATACGTAAATTTTATATTTTCTGATTCAATATAAAAATTTATAATACTTGAAAATTAAAAATCTTTTAAATTCATATTTTATAATTCAAGTTTTTATTATTTCTATAATTAAAAAGGATTATATTACAAAATTTTAAATTAATGATTTTGAAATATCGATTAAAATATTTTTTATACCCACTCTAAATTTTGTGGGAGGGGGTAAGTGACCCTCCAGTTTATCCCCACTCTAAATTTCTAGGAGGGGGTGAGTGACCCTCCAGTTTTTTGGGTACCATGCCTAACAAACCCCTACTTCGCCTTCTCAGAGGTCATTGGCCTAGTGGTCAATATCCCTTAGGGTGGTGGAGTGGGGGTTCGTTGTGACGGTCCATGGTGCCCCAATAACTACTCGCCTCGATTCAAATACACTTTAAAAATCACGAATGATAAATCTAAGGGTTCACCGAAAATAAAAATAATAAATCTAAATGTATATTAATGATAAATCTAAAAATAAATACAAATAATAAATCTAAAAAAAAAATAAAATGAGAATAGTGGTGTACAAATTACTGAATGTACTTCTGATGAACATACAAATTTATGAATGATTCTATTACTGTATGTTAAAACTTTGTAAAGCTAATTAATAAATCTTATCATGCAAAAATTACAGTATTCAAATTATTTTAACATTTTTACTACTTGAAGGACATAAAAAAGCGTAGAAACAAAGTGTTAAAAAAAATAATGAAAAAAATACGTGTGGGAAAAAAATTAAGACCTAGAAAAAATAAAAAAAATAAATATTTTGGGAAATAAAAAAAATACATTAAAAATAAAATACACGCCCAAAAATGCAAGGCTACAGCGGAGCTCTCTTTTTTTTCTTCTTCTAATCGTGAAGAGAGCTCCGCTGTAGCCTCGCATTTTTGGGCGTGTATTTTATTTTTAATGTATTTTTTTTATTTCCCAAAATATTTATTTTTTTTATTTTTTCTAGGTCTTAATTTTTTTCCCTCACATATTTTTTTCATTATTTTTTTTAACGCTTGGTTCCTAAGCTTCTTTTGAGCGTCTCTAGACGGAGCTGTTGTTTTTTTTTTAAATTATTTATTTTAGCAAACAGCTTTAAGAAGGAAGTTTGTTCATTTAAAAAAAATAAACAATACTTCATTTCACTGTTTTTATGATAAAATCAATATTAAGCCTGTTAATTTTGAAAATAAATTGGAAAACATTTTTGGTTTGTAATTTCAACACATGTAATACGTAAATTTACGTTCTCAATAAAAATTCATTGTGCCTCCGTTAATATTACAGACCAATTTCGTTGTTTTTTCTTTTAAATTGTGGTAGTTTGTGAAAAAAATAACTGTTGTATTGGTTTTCTTAAAAATTTTTATTAAACAATTGTTATTGCAAAAAAAACATATTTTTAACATATTTTAACAATTTTTTATTTTAGCAAAAAACTTTGCGAAAAAAGTTTGTTTGTCTTAACAATTAGACAATTTTTTATTCTATGGTTTTTATCATAAAATGAATACTTAGCCTGTTAAATAAAAAATAAAATTTTTCTAAAATATTTTCATAAATATTTACTAAGTCAAATAAAATATTATTTTTTAATTATATAACTAGGCACATACTATTTAAATTCAATATAATCATTGTCTCATATGGTTACAAACGATAAAGACTATATTTTAAATATTTTTTACTTAACAGGCTTAATATTGATTTTATCATAAAAATAGTCAAATGAAATACTGTTTATTTTTTTAAGATGAACAAATTTCGTGATTTTCGATTTTTGTTTATCATTATTTATAAAAGTTATTAACCGATTTTGATCAATTACGTCTCAAATTTATCGTCCTTGAAACACCTACAAATCGTATGATTTTTATATACTAAATCGCAAAGGATTCCAAGCTATCTAAAGAAAAACAGTCATTTTTACGAATTTTGTACCTTAAATCATTGTTTACAAATTCCTGACGGCTCAAATTTTTAAGGTCTCTTAAAAATTTCATTTCTAATCATCCAACAAAGCCACTTTTGGTGGTGTGCACCTGTTACCAATTACATTATGCATTTTGACTAATTTCACTGGACTATCATGAATGTTACAAGTTTCAAGGTAAAGCAGTTTTAATTTTAGAGCATTTTAAAAATTTTGAAAAAAATTTCTTTCTCTAATTTTGTTCTACTTTACGTAAACTATTCGATGGATATTCTTCCAAATTTGTATACAATTTTCATTCGCTACTTTCTAAAAAAAACAAGCTTTTAAAAAATAATTTTCTTAGTGTAATTACAATTTTAGAAAATTTTAAAGATTTTAAAAATAATTTTGATTCGTCTTTTTTAATTTTTTTTAATGTGCGTAAAGTACTTAATTGATTTGTTCTAAAAATTGCAGGGAAATTATTTGCGACTGCCAAAAAAAGGAAATTTTTCGAAAATTGATTTTTCTAAGGTAGTTTTAATTTTTGAGCATTTTGAAAATTTTGAAAAAGAAATTTCTGAAACAAATATTGTATTTATTTAGCCAATTGGATCGAAAACAATTCGATGGATATTCTTCCAAATTTGTATACAATTTTCATTCGCTACTTTCTAAAAAAAACAAGCTTTTAAAAATAATTTTCTTAGTCTAGCTCTTTGATCACTTCTTCTGATATCTGATTTAACGCTCTCACAAATTTTTTTCTTACTTTCTCATTTTTTCTCTGTCCTTGTATCTCACATTGAACCTCATTTTTACCTTATCACACTCACTCTCACTCTTTACCTTCTCAATTTTTCTTGAATAGAAAATATGTTTTTTACATTAAAATCATATTTAAAAAAATAAAATCAATTAAAATCTAACTCAATGAGCTCTATGAGAAAGTATTGCGCCAAAGCACTTGGCAGCGTTTTTTTTTGTTATAGCGTGAAAGTTGAAATTAATTAATGGTTGATGTACTAAATTTGGATTATTAAGGAATTAAATAATTCTACTATATAAATAATTAGCGCTAGACTCTTTACAGATCATTTGTTTCATTAAGGGATAACACCAGTCTAGGATTTTCAAAAATTCGATTTTTTTTTTTGCTTAAAGTATACTTAAGGACTTTAAAAACGTATCCAATTGGTTTTATATTGAAATTTGATGTGGATGGGGTCTAATTCTTAAATCTGCCGCAACGCCTCGGAGCGCGTGCCGACGGCTGACGCATTTTTCTCGAAACTGTTTTTTTCAAATCGGGCGTACTCGTAGCTTCAAAACTATTGCATGGATCAACTTCAAATTTTTACAGTAGCTTCATATATATATTCTCCTCCGAAGCACGTAACCGTTTTTTGATATTTTGAAAATTACTTGTTTTATTAACAATTTACTGCTCTTTTTTTAGTCGAAAATTCATACTTTTTGTTCAGATATGCACAGTTTTAACAAAAATTAAAAAAAAAAATCCTACGTACTTCGATAACTATTAGTATGTAGTTTCAAAAAAATTTTGGATTTTTGTTCCAGCTCTCACGGTTGCCGAGGAATGGGTACGCCCGCGGAGCGTCTTCAAAAAAACTTTGTATCGGAGATCCGCTGTGACGCCGTCATTTTGCACGAAATCGATAGTAAAAAAAATTTTTTTTTATGCTTAAATATATGTGGAATAAGCCCTGTAAATTTCAATACAATCCCTTTTTCCATAATCCCATGAAAAATCCGCGAAATTACACCTTTTGAAACATTGTCATTTGGAAAAGCCAAATGACCAATTCATGACTTGGTATAATTTGAATGCTACTCTTACTTTTAGCAGAAAGTAAAAAATGAACAGCCAAGATTTGAGTTGATGCTTTTGTCCTGAAAAATGTATTAGTATGAATTTTTTTGGTGATGATTCTAGGGGCTTAATGCATTATTATATGGGTCACATAGTCATTTTATGTGATTTTTAACTTGATCACTACTTTACTTTTCGGCTGGAAATAGGGCTTGATTTTTGTTCTGGGACAGCAATCATACAAATACTTTCGAACTTAAAAAATCTATTTTCATGAATTTTTTGTTGTGCGTTGGAAGTAACAAACCTTTAAATTCTTAGATTTAAGATTTGAATTGGACATATTTAACTTCTAATGTGGTTCTATGACTTTATAAATATTTTTTTCTAGAAATTCAGATACTTTCCTAAAAAAAAGTATTAATAAACATTAAGCAAAAAATGCTTATTTGTGGAGCTAGAAATAATTAAAGTGTCAAAAATAAAAAAAATCAGGAAACAGCTAAACTTTGATATAGTATCTCCTATATAGTACCTAGTGATATAGTACCTCCAAAACTAAGTGCAGGAATAATCTAAAAATATTCTGGGTAGTTTGTGGGTTAGAGAAGAATATGTGAAAAAATTTTCAGCGAAAAAAAAATTTTGGTCAGGCGATTTGTCAGAGAATCCATCATCAAATCTTTTTTTTCACTTAAAACTTTTTGACATGTTCTTTCTTATATCCTGAATTGAGTTTCAATATATCTCAGAGGGAATCATTATAGTATCACAGATGCTCTTATGTTTCGTTTAATATGGTCAAAGAGGAATCATATCGAACAGAGGTTAATAATAAAAATGACTCACGCTTTGACAGCAATTTTATTCATTACGAAATGTCAATCTAAGAAACAAAAGAAAATCAATAGAATTATTATTAAATTTAAAAAGCTTCGGATAAAACATTACGATTTTCCAACTGATAAGTTTTAGTTTCTCATACAACCTATTTCGGATTTAAAATCATCTATGTCCTTTGTCCGTCTATTTAGGTGAAATGTGAGAGCAACAAACATTGTTCTCGATTCATATTTCACGTGAATACGGTCAAAGGACACACATATATGGGTGGTTCACTGTCAAATGGACCCTCAAAAATTTTTTTTTAGCTTGAAACTTTTTTTCATATTCTTTATTATGTCCTGAATCACTCTGAATTTTTTCAGGTCTTTTCCGGACTTGTTTTAAGAGATATAGAACATCAAAGTTGGGCGTTTCCTTGATTTTTGCAATTATCGACTATTTCCAGTGAATTATAATTCCACAACGCATTTTTCACTATGGGTTTTAATGTAGTTTTTTCAGGAAATTTCCTCAATTTTTGAAAAAAAAAATTTTTAAAGCAATATTAGTTAACTTAAACTGATACATGTCAAAGGGTCTAGCCGGGTAAGATAGGTGAATTGGCCCCAGAAGCAGAGAGAAAAACTGGTTTAGCCATTATATTCTATATAAAAAAATATACCTCTATACAAATTTTCAGCCTTCTAAACCTAAACCTAACCTCAAAAACGCAATTTTTCATTTTTTGAGTCTCTTAGCTCTATCTCCGTCAATTTTTAAGCTAGAATACTCTTTTTTTTTAATTTAGGTTTTTTAAAGCCCTATAAATAAGTCTCTGATGATTTTTTTGTAGGTGCAAAATTCAAATTTCTAGAGACGTTTGAAAATTTTTTCTTGAGATATTTCGAAAACTAAGATAGACGACACTTTGCAAAAAATATATAATATTTATTTATGCACCAAAAGTATGTAAAAATTTTTTCAGATCTTTAAAAGTGGTGGAACAACGGCAAAAAGGAAAAAAACGGTTTTTTTGCGTATTTTTGCCTATACACGGCCTAGCCCTCGTATCTTACACTTCCTTTGCAATATTTTTGAGTGAAATTTTATTTTTTGAGACACTCTGGGCTGTAATATATCGAGATTAACTCGGAATTTTCCAATTTTCACGTTAAGGCGCTCCCAGAGACCTTAAAAACCCATTATACTAATAAAAAAAAATGTCCCACCAGGTGAAACTCGTATCATAATCCATAAAACTATGCATATATTCTTCTACAGTATATCTAAATATATATAATTTAATACTATAAACAGGAATATACAGATATACTGAATGTATTGTTTCGGATTATCACTCAAACACGACCTAACGGGAGCAATCATTCTAATTCTTCTCAGTACGCTCGAACTCATGTGTACTGCATTTCTATTTACAGAAACAGATAGTAGATATAGGATGAATTAGCTGGTAGCTGCACAAATCTAGTTTAGAATAAGTTTTTTTATTGAAATAATACTTATATCAGATATTATTTTATTGCTATCTTTTAAAGATACTTGTTATCTTTAAAGTGCACGACATGGTAATTTAGAGCGCCCTTCCAGGGTGTGATCAGCAAAATGTTTACATCCATCGTGCTAATAGTCCACCCAACAGTATTATAAAGTTAACACTTTATAATTTAAAAAATTAATTGATACTATCAATTTTATATACTTTAATTATTCAAATTATTTTTTGTTTTGGAATTAATGGAAGTTCATCATTTTTATGCTATTTAAAAGATGGAAATTTCACCCTGGTTGTAGAATTTCAGAAAGCATATATTATTATATCGAATCATGCATAATAAGTAGGTACGATACAAATTAAGTACAACTTGAAACTTGAGTATCGTTACTTGAGTATCAGCTGTTACTTCATTTTTTTATATGAAATATAAAAGCCCACAGATATGATAGTCGTCGGTAAAGATGTCATACTCAATTAAAGTAACAGCTTATACTCAAGTAACGATATTTAAATTCCAAGTGATACTCAATACTCAAGTCACGACTATTAATTCGAGCCTTAATCAGGGAGCTTCACTTTGTCTATACAATCTATGTCTGTCTTTTTAGTCTCCATGGTCCATAGCAACAACAAATAGTTTGTTTTCTCTAGTATTCATGTTATATCTTGCATGTGTAATTCCAATCAGTGACTAAATTAGACTTGTCATAAGACTAATCAAACTAGAACAATTACAAATTAGACTTGATTATTGACAGTTTGTTGTCAAGTGATATTTGGTTACTTATTTCATAAGTTAATATTCTGTATATTTTATGTTTTGTAGGATTATAAATATTGAATTACACACAAAAAAAAAATTAAAAAATAACCTTCATGTATACAATCTTAATTAAAATAATTTATATTATATTTGTGAATGTGTTTGTTTGTATGTAATATGCATTTTAAACTATGAAAAAATGTATAAAAACTATATAGAAGTATCTGAAATATTTTTGTATGTTGATCTATCAGAAGACTTAAACGCAATTTTTGTTTAAAACTATCATTTGCATTGTAGCCTATATTATTTTGATACTATTTTTGGACTTTTGATTCATTTTTATAGTGCAAAGAAAAGCTAATGAACTAGATTGTAAATATTATAGTAAATTAAATTATTATAGAATTTTGTTCCTGTTAATTTTTATTAAAAAGTTGTTGTAAATATTACTTACTAAATAAGCATTTACCAGAAAAAAATCTTTATTCAAGCAGAATCTTTGAAATTTATTATGACAATGGTTACATTTTATCATATCTATTATATTTTATGAGAATGAGTAAGAGTCCAATACAAAACTCTATTGAGTTTTATACAAAAATTATGATGAGACCTATTATCTAGGTAGATATTGATATTCTTGGTTGTTTTAATATGTATCTTTATTCTTATATGTGCTTCTTTACTTATGGAAGTATATTTCTTTGCATGACATTACAAAAGATCTGATAGTTGCAAGGACTTTTATTTTTTAATATCTACTGTATATTTAGATAAAAATAATTGTAACTGATTTTCTTCTTCGTCAAGTATTTACATAAGAATTTTCACTTTTAATTTAATGATAGTTATGACTTACAATATTCAAATGTAAGCTTCTCATATATATAATTTGGTGAGAGGCAAGGTAGTTACAGTCATTACTATCTACATGTAAAGTAGATATAAAAAACTGCAACTTGTTACGAGTGTCAGATCTTCTTTAACATTGTACAAAAAAATATCCTCTCGTTAATGAAGAAAAAAATGTAAAAATATAAATAGATATTAAAATATTAAAGAATAATAATAGATCCACCTAGATAATTAGTTTTATTATTATTTTTTACAAACCCCTTTACAATCTTATACCTGTACCTAAATGAAATAAATATAAACTCAGAAAATCATTTCAACGTTTATTACCTTAGAGCAGTGGTCAATGGTCCACTGCTATAGCGAAGAAGTCAAGTATTAGATTGTAAGTGTTGTATGAATGTATCCAGATGACCAATTAGCGGAGCCTATAAAAAGCCTTAAAGTGTTTGGTTACAATGTCCTACAACTTTCTTGATAGTAATCTAATGGTCGAACAAAAGAAAATATATTCCAAAATTTTATTTATAATCAAAATTAACTAAACTGAATTATATTATAATTATACATATTTTAATGTATGTGTATGTATGAATATATATATATATATATATATATATATATATATATATATATATATATATATATATATATACTAGGGGTACCCCCTGCTCGCGCTGCTCATAACCCCAGTTATGCTATAAATATAATTATATATTAAACATTTATTATTAATATTATATTATATAATTTAATATTATTTAATTTATTATATAATATAATTTTTATCTATACTCTAAATAAATATTTTTACTATTTCTATTAATATTAATTATTTATGTTACTTTATATAAAAATACCTCAACACTATTTTGTTCATTATATTTCAAAAAGAAGAGATATATATAATTATTATTAATTCATTATTTTTTTATTTTTATAAAAAAAGAAGAGATATATAGTGTTGAGGTTCGGCTTTCCACACCACCTTACATTTCAAACCTTTATCAATATAACTTATAAATATTTATTTTTTAAATCAATATTAATTTTGAATAAATTTGTAAAATTTTTTTGTTAATATAATTATATAATATATGAAGTTTTAAAAAAGGTGTGTAACATAGAGGTACCTTGATGGCGCGTTAGATTTTTTGATTAGTGGAAACCCTCGCCAGTAGCCCTAAAAACCACTTAGTCTTATAAAATATATTTTATTTTAAATATTTATAATATATTTAATTATATGTAGTATAACTTAAAAATAGTGTTATTATTGTTATGATATTAATGATCATTAGTTTAAAATATATTGAAAATTTTGTTGATAATTTAGTATATTATTTGATATATCGTAATGATTTTGAGTTTTATAAGATTTATAGGATTATTTTGTTATAATTCCTTTTTATATCTTTTTCTCATTTTAAACATTTTATGAGATATATCAAAAATTCATACTAAAATTTATAAATTTATTATGATATTGTAAATGAAATTATTACATGATCATTATATCATATTTTATTTAAAATTTAGTTATTTATATAACAAATAAATAAATAAAATAATTTTAAATTATTTTATACTTACTTATACTATATTTACCTGTATAAAAGTTATGAATATGAATTTTTTATTTATTGTTGTTATTAGTTAAATTATTTATTTATTAAAATTTCGTTTTATAAATTTTAAATAATCATAACTTTTAAATATTTTAGTTAATTTTTAAATATTCTAATTTTTTTTGTTTTTAATAATATTAATAATTTAAAAATTTTTTTTAAATTTATTATTATATATTTAAATATTTATGATTTATTTTAATTTTTCATATTTTATTAATAATGTTAGCTAATCTTAATAAATAATTAGAATAAATTTCATGACTTTGATTAAAGTAATATTCTGCTATTGGTTCGCTTATATTTATTTTATATTTTATAATTTCATTCGCATAATATTTATAATACTCTGGTACTTCATTCCAATTTTTAAATTCAAATTGTTCATTATTTTCCTCTATATACGAATTAATAATATTATTTAATTTAGAAATTATTGTATTGCTTATTGAACTATTATTATCTAGACTTTCTAAATAATATTCATATTCTTCTTGGAAATTTAAATGTTCTTCAATTTGATCATTTAAATTTTCCATCAATTGTTGATCATTGACATTGTTAATTTCAACATAATGACCTTCTATTGGATCCCATTCAATCATTTGTTGATCATTAACATTGTCAATTTCAACATCATTAATTGAATTCCATTCCATTATGTTTTTTTTATTTATATATTATTAAAAATTTTTAATGTTTATAATTAATATAAATATAACCTGAAAAAAATAAAGTTTAATTAATAAAATAATTTATAAAAATTTATTTAAATAACATTAAATTTTTGTTAAATTATAATAAAATTATTTTTCTAATATTTCTTTCCAAACTATGTTAGGTATAATATCTTTGTTTTCCGATTCATTTTGAATATATATTTTATTTACATTTTTACAACGTGAAAGAGCAACATATAATTGCCCGTGAGAAAATAAAGGTTTTTTGATGAATATTCCTATATTTTCGAAACTTTGGCCTTGAGATTTATTAATTGTTATAGCAAAAGCTAATATAACAGGAAATTGTTTTCTATATAAAATAAATGGTAAAGATGATGATTCATTAGTGTTTAATGTAATACGTGGTATAAAAACTTTATTTCCTTTATTTTCTCCAGTAATTATTTGTGCTTCTATGTTATATTTGAATAATTTAGTTATTTTTAATCGCGTTCCATTACATAATCCATTTTTATACTTAAATTTCGAATTAACATAATTATGATATTTACTTTTAATTTCAGTTCGTGTGGAGGTAATCCTTCTCTTATGTTATTTAACATTTCTATTGGATAATTCAAATGAATATTATCATCCGTTTGATCTACACCTTTGTATGTTGCATAGTCAATGCTATAATAAGTTTTTGTTTCATTCTTAATTAATTTTAAAATTCTGTTATTTAAAATATTTACATCTTCATTATGTGTACTCAAAATGACATTTTTTGAAAAACAATAATTTTCGTTAATGTTTTTATAAATTTTGGCACAGACGTCATTAGTTTTCCATTCTTCTGGAATAATAAATGGATTAATGTTTCCTTCTCCTATATTTAATAAAAATGAAGAGAAACTGTCATTATTAGATCTTATGTTTTTTTTTAATTTAAAAATATGAAATAAGGGCCAAAGATTTGAATATTTTATAGTCTCTTCAATTATAGTATTTCTTCTTCCATATTTTAATACTGGTAGAATTTGTCGAAAATCTCCACCTAAAATAATTATTTTTCCACCAAAACTTTTATCATTATGACAAACATCTTTTAAAGTTTTGTCTACGATTTCTAAAGCTTTTTTAGGAATCATAGATGCTTCATCCCATATAATTATATCTGTTTCTCTTAATTTTTTTTTATCTGAATTAAATTTTAAAAATGCGCTTTCAATGTTATTTAAATCCAATGGTAATCTAAAAGTTCTGTGACTTGTTAAACCTTTAGGTAATAAAATTGAAGCTATTCCGGTCCAAGCCATCGATAAAAATTTTTTTTTAATGCTTATATAATAATATATTAATGTTTTGTATAAGAAAGTTTTTCCGGAACCTCCTGGTCCATCTATGAAAAATATTTTTTGTTTATTATTTATTATTTTTTCAAAAATTTGTTTTTGATCATTATTTAATTGTTTATACATTTTATCAAATTTTTTTTACTAAAATTTATAATTTCATCATTAATTTCTTCATTTTCTTCAATGTATGTTTTATTTGGTTCTGGTAAACCAAAATTTTCACATGACATATCTTCTAAATTTAATATTTGATTAATATGTGATAAAGCTTTATTTTCTTTATTATCTTTAAAATCTTCTGTAAAAATTTTTATATTTGTTCCAAATAATTTTACCTTGAATATTTTCACATAGTAAAAAACATGCAAAAAATTTACGTAGTTGTATTGGTAACATAACTTGACATGCTTCTTCAAAAATATAATAAATTTCATTTTCGTGCTCAATTAAATTCATTGCTAAAGCTGTTTCTTTATAAGTATTATAAGTAATATTTTCGTGAGTTCGTAAATCTGTATAAGATGTTGCACCTTTTATTCTATTTAATATTAATTTTAAAAAAAAACGTTCACTATCTTTAGGAGATACTACATTTAATCTACCAATAGCTTATGTTTTTCTATTTTTTGATCGTTTTATCCAAGATTTTGTGTTAGAATTGAAAATATAATATTGTGGTATGTTAACATATTTAATTTTTTTAGCAAAATCATCTTTTTTATTCAAAGTAAACCATGCGGTTAACGTTGTTTCGTATTTATTTAATGCTGAATCTATATCATTTTCATTAAAAATTATTTTTTGTTGATTTTCTGTATGAATACTTAATCTTATTACAGAATGACTTCTGCCACATAATGGTAATTCTTGTAATCTCCATGCTGCTTCCATTGGACTTAAGTATCTACCATCTATATATTGTGTTATTTCATCATATACTTCTTCTTCATTTTCTTTTATTTTATTTTCTTTTATTTTGCAATATGCTTTATCTACTCCTTTATAAATATAGTCGTAAATATATTTAATACTTTGTATTGACATACAAAGTATTAATATGAGCAGCATATTTTGCTAATAAAAAACTATTGTAAGGAATTACCATTGAATTATCAACTTTTATAATTTTTTTGTTATTTTTAAAATTGTAGATATAATTATCAGAAATATTATTTCGTCGTTTGTATTGTGGATATTTATTTTCTTCAATTTTAGTACATTCAGTAAATGGTTTTGGAAAATTTTTTTACATATATTTTTATTTTCATCATAACATGGAGATTTGCTAGTATGTGGTCCGTGTAACATATGTTTAATTACTAATTTTTGTAAATATATATTTTCCGATGATGGTATTTCAGCTGAAATATACTTATCAATAGATTCTACAGTAAATATTTTATGATTATGGTGTAATGTGATAATGATATGTGCATGAGGTAATCCTCTTTTTGAAATTCTATGGAAAATACATAAGCTATTACAGGACCAAAAATTTCATTTTTTATTATATCATTTAATAGCATTTTAAATTTTGCATAAAATAATCTTACTGTAATATTTGGTATATCATTAGGAGTTGTTCCTTCAGGAAAATTTTTAAAATTTCTTTAAGTTCTTTCCATTTTGGGTTACATGTCATTGTTATGAATAAATCAGGTTTTCCTACAGTTCTCATTATTGCCATTGCATCTTGGTAATATTGTTGCATATATCTTAGTATAAATCAATACTATTAAAGGTTTATAATGTAAGGTGGTGTGGAAATCTGAATCCTCAACACTATATGCTTATTTTTATTTTAATACAATAAAATATTTATAATATGAATAAATTATTAAAAATCATTATGTTTTCAACAAATGAATTAATTATAGTGTTGAGGAATTGTAATAGAATTAATTTAAATTTATATTTATTAATTTCAGATAAACTATGTAAAAAATGGTAATAAGATATCTGATGAGGCACATGTTTTTCATTTTAAATATTATAAATTGTAATTTTATGCAACTACTTTCGAGTTTTCAACAAAAAAAAAATTAAAATTTTTATATTTTCATGTAATATTATACATAAATAAAATATAATAAAAAAATATAAAACTATATTATGCAGTATTTGATGGTTCTAAAAAGTTGTGGGGGGGGATTGTGGGGGGTTGTGGGGGGATTGTGGGGGTTGTGTGTGTGGGGGGTTAGTGGGGGTCTGTGGGGGGGGGTAATGATCGATAACATAAAATAACGTAAATTTACGTTATTTAATTAATAAAAATCATGTGGGGGGGCTGTGGGGGGGCGTGGGGGGGATGTGGGGGGGCACCGACTGAATTTTGGTTCATATAACTATATAATATAGGGAGATATATATACTATAACCAAAAAATTGTATTTCTTACATATTTTTAGATAACAATAAATGTAACTGATTTTATAAACTTTTTTAGATTACGTAACAAAAAAGCATTTTCTTTGAATCAATACTTTTTTATTCGATAATCAAATGAGTTTAGTAATCAAAAATAGAATAATATAGATGGTAAATTATTTTTATTATAAGCAAGTTAAAGTTATAGATGAAAAATAAAGAAATCATTCAAATATTTGCAATACCTGAGATAAAAGATCCTTGCATGAGAAAAATTAATTTAATTATCAAATTACATTAATTTTTCTCAAGCAAAGATGTTTTATCTCAGGTATTGCAAATATTTAAATGATGGTTTTAATCATTAATTAATCTTAAAATTAGACATCCATTGCCTTGAAACAAGTGATCGAATAACTTTTTCAGCAAATAGGTCGTTAAAGCTCCTGCGAATCCTGTTTCTGTAAATAGAAATGCAGTACACATGAGTTCGGGCGTACTGGGAAGAATTAGGATGATTGCTCCCGTTAGGTCGTGTTTGAGTGATAATCCGAAACAATACATTCAGTATATCTGTATATTCCTGTTTATAGTATTAAATTATATATATTTAGATATACTGTAGAAGAATATATGCATAGTTTTATGGATTATGATACGAGTTTCACCTGGTGGGACATTTTTTTTTATTAGTATAATGGGTTTTTAAGGTCTCTGGGAGCGCCTTAACGTGAAAATTGGAAAATTCCGAGTTAATCTCGATATATTACAGCCCAGAGTGTCTCAAAAAATAAAATTTCACTCAAAAATATTGCAAACGGAAGTGTAAGATACGAGGGCTAGGCCGTGTATAGGCAAAAATACGCAAAAAAACCGTTTTTTTCCTTTTTGCCGTTGTTCCACCACTTTTAAAGATCTGAAAAAATTTTTACATACTTTTGGTGCATAAATAAATATTATATATTTTTTGCAAAGTGTCGTCTATCTTAGTTTTCGAAATATCTCAAGAAAAAATTTTCAAACGTCTCTAGAAATTTGAATTTTGCACCTACAAAAAAATCATCAGAGACTTATTTATAGGGCTTTAAAAAACCTAAATTAAAAAAAAAAGAGTATTCTAGCTTAAAAATTGACGGAGATAGAGCTAAGAGACTCAAAAAATGAAAAATTGCGTTTTTGAGGTTAGGTTTAGGTTTAGAAGGCTGAAAATTTGTATAGAGGTATATTTTTTTATATAGAATATAATGGCTAAACCAGTTTTTCTCTCTGCTTCTGGGGCCAATTCACATATCTTACCCGGCTAGAACCTTTATAACTTAGAATCTAAAAATTTTCAAGTTTGATCATCCAGACCAACATGAAAAAGTCTATGAAGATTTTTTCAGTACAAAAGTATTGGCATGTATCAGAATAGCAATTTAGATATATTCTCTGTTGAAAATTAAAATATTATTCAAATGGTACTTAGAAACATTTGAAATGACTATTTAACTCTGATAATGAGGGGTTCAACATCTTAAACTATCTCCAAAAATAACTCATTTCAGTAAGAAAATATTTGTGCATGTTTGAAATCTTAGATGAGATATTATTTATTTCGTACAATATTTACAAAAATTAAAATAGTACAGTATGATATCACAGTCATAAAACATAATAGAATTAATAATACTGTAATAGTAAGTCAATAAATTAAATGAAAGTAATATCACAGATAGAAAATAGAACACGAATGAATACACGTAAAGAGTATGGATAATTTAATCAAAAATCAGTCTCAAATATCTATTAGTCAAAAGAGTTACATAAAATCAAGCGTGTAAAGAGCGCAGTCACAATATCAGCAGTATACAGTAAATTAAAATCACAGAACAAGGTTGAATGTACAGTAATATATAAGCCAAGCTGATAAAAATATAATCATTAACTCAATCCACACACATATTACAATCATGCCAATAAATACAATCATGCCTCAAATCAATAAAAGGTACACCACATAATAAATTACACACATATGATATAGTCCGAAAATAATACTGTTTAATCGAGGTCGAGTAAATACCTCCTCAAAGCGGCTATAAACCTATTGATTGATGGAAGATTTTTAATATCAGCAGGCAGGGGGTTCCAGAAATGCGCACGTTGAACTTGAAAGGAATTTCTTTCAGTCTCAGTGCGAATGAAGGGCACCGCAAGATCTTTAATCTCACCCCTAGTGGTCGCTCTGGGTATATATTTAGTGAAGAGACCCACTAGATATTTTGGAGTATTCATACGTATGATTTTGTACATAAGTACAGCCATAAAATACTGTCTCCTTCAATCAGTACGTAGCCAACCCAAAGCACGTCTATGGAGAAGGATATGATCACCCATCCTCACGCCTAATACGTATCTCTCACATGAATTTTGCATTGTCTGTAGCCGTCTTCGTAATGTACCTTCGTCTCAGTGATGTACCGACGGAAAAACCGCAGGCTATAAATCACTTTATTGAATTTTTTAGTCATCATATTAATGTACGATTCCCACGACAATTCAGAGTCGAGCATAACACCAAGGCTCGTAACGGTGTCAAAGAAAGGAATACCGATACCACTCACCAGGTCAACCGTCCTTGGCTCACCCGAACAAAAATTTTTAATAAAACGATTACTTCCAAAGACGATCGCCTTTGTTTTACTAGCATTCAAAGTGAGAACAATACCAGCAGCCCACTCCGACACCGCCCTGGCCGCCCTCTGTATAATACGAGTCCCCTCATACACATCATCATAAGGGACCTGTGTATAAATTTGAAGATCATCCGCATACAGCAGATGCTCGACGCGACCAGAGTCCAGTGCGTCACGTACGTCATTTATGTAAAGGCAAAATAAAAGAGGCCCCAGCACCGAACCCTGAGGTACTCCTAGATTGGTTGTTAGCCATTTCGATTCCTCCTTTAAATGCGTGGAAACCATTTATTTCCTTCCTGATAGATAGGAGTAAATCCATGCGAGTGCAGCCCTGCAGAACCCCATCAATCTAAGCCTCACAAGAAGTTTGGAGGGAGAGATCGTGTCGAATGCCTTACTAAAGTCAAAAAGTAGTAGTAACTTGACAAGTTTTCTGTCTAGACCTGACCTTATATCGTCTGTAAGTTTAAATACAGCAGTCTGCGTATAATGGTTTTTCCTGAAGCCTGCCTGCATAGGATCAAGCAATTTTTTGGATGTAAGGTACTCTTGTAGTTCGTCATGGGCAATCTTCTCAAGAACCTTTAAAAGAAAACATAAAATGGCTATAGGCCTAAAATCTTTTGGCTGCTTAGGTGCAGCACACTTTTTCAATGGTATAATACGTGCTTTCTCCCAACGGCAAGGGAAAACCTCTCGTGCAAAAGAGGTATTGAACAGAGTCACAAGATGTTCACAGTAGTCCCAGGTCTCTCAACTCCTTCCAGACATTACTACCCGCAAGAGCAGCAAACAGTCTATTGTGAATATAAACAGTCCTAGCATGGTCCGTCTGTTAGTTTACCATTCTACGCAATTGCAGAAACTCAAGGAGATACTGCTCGTCCTCTGTCCGTTTGTATCTACGGTATGTAGTATCTCTCTTACATATAATATATATGGACATAATGGACTATAATTTTATGGGAATAGTCCGAACAAAACTTTCTTAAATCATTTAATAAGTTAGAGTTGTTATGAGAGTTAAATAGTCATTTTAAATATTTTTAAGTAAAATCTGACTATTATTTTAATTTTTACCGAAGTGTACAGTTAAATTGCTATTCTGTGACATATGCTAATACTTTTGTACTGAAAAGGCTATCTTCATACATTTTTTCATGTTGGTCTAGATGATTAAACTTGAAAATTTTTAGATTCTACGATATAAATTTGATATGTATCAGTTTAAGGAGGCTCCATCGCGAAATGTCGCGAATTGAGACAAATCAATTTTAATAGTTTAAATCACGCTGAATCCAATGGTATCCTCCATTATAATTTTATTGGAATAGTCCGAACAAAAATTTCTCAAATCATTTAACAAGTTAGAGTTGTTATGAGAGTTGAATAGTCATTTTGAATGCCGATCTCTTTAAAGAGAGCAGTGAGATCGGCATTCAAGCCCTCCATTATAATTTTATGGGAATAGTCTGAACAAAAATTTCTTAAATCATTTAACAAGTTAGAGTTTTTATGAGAGTTAAATAGTCATTTTAAATATTTTTAAGTAAAATTTGACTATTATCAGAGATTAGTAGAGATTGCCAATGCCGTGCTAATGAAACGTGCCGAATTCGATCATGACGATCCTTGCGGCGCTTCTGGAACTATACGCGCAAAGCCTCTCCACGTCTACACGCGCGTAGAGAAGCAAGCAAGAGGGGAGAAGACAAACACACGAAACACGAGGCTTCCAGTGGCGTAGGTAAACTTACGGCAAACCCGCTTTAGCTTGTTTTCGCCGCGATGCTTTATAGCTTTATTTCAATGCGATTAACCCTCCCGAAAATTTTTTGATTAATTACATATTTTTATTTAAAACAGATACATATTTTAATAATAAAAATCATTAAAGTAATCAAACAAATAAATAATAATAAATAAAATTTCTTGGGGGGCGATGAGCATATGTAACTTTTTACCCTCTTCAACGAACGAATGCGGTGGCTGTGGTCACTAAGTTTTTACGCACTTCGCTCTCTACTTTTGCCAAGTTCAAACCCGATGATCCACTAATTTTTTTTTTTTTTTGTTTTATTTTTGAATGTTATATATTTTTGTAATCAATTTTCATAGCGGAAAAAATAAAATTAAAAATTTATTTAGCACCTTAAATTCTATTTTATTTTAAAAATATAAAAATATATATTTACAGATAGGGATAGAAAAAAGTTTTAATGTCAATATTACATGACTATATAACTTATATTAATATGAAATAAAAACTAAGCTAGTTCTGTAATTTTCTCCTACTTAATATAAAAGATATTAAAGATTGAAAAAAAAATTATTTTAAATTATAGTTGTTATTTCATTCTCACTTAATTGCAAATAATAAAACCTTTTTTGTTCCTTAAAAAAAGGACCTTTTCTAAATTTATATAAATTTATGATATTTTTAACTAATTTAATAAAAATAGAAAATAAATATAAATAATTTTAATTTTATTTTAGATAAGTAAAATAATAAATTTACCTGAAGAAATAAATAATTTTACGAATTTAAACTTCACTAAAGCGCATTTTAAATGAAAATTACATTGAATATCACACAGCCACACAAAAAAAAAAACGGACCAGACCATATATACCTTATGTTTTTGAGGTCGCTGATTCCGAATCCGTGGTCCATTTGACCCCATCACCTCAGAGTCAAGGTCAGGTCAAGGTTAAATTTACAAAATTAACGGCAACCAAGGTTTAACAGTATACATATATGTTTTTGAGGTCGCTGATTCCGAATCCGTGGTCCATTTGACCCCATCACCTCAGGGTCAAGGTCAGGTCAAGGTCAAATTTACAAAATTAACGACGACCAAGGTTTAACAGTATACATATATGTTTTTGAGGTCGCTGATTCCGAATCCGTGATATATTTGACCCCATCACCTCAGGGTCAAGGTCAGGTCAAGGTCAAATTTACAAAATTAACGGCAACCAAGGTCTAAAAGTATACATATATGTTTTTGAGGTCGCTGATTCCGAATCCGTGGTCCATTTGACCCCATCACCTTAGGGTCAAGGTCAGGTCAAGGTCAAATTTCCAAAATCAACGGCAACCAAGGTTTAACAGTATACATATATGTTTTTGGGGTCGCCGAATCCGAATCCGTGGTCCGTTTGACTCCATCACCTTATATTGAAGGTTATTTGGAGGCAAAATCGACAAAATTCTTGTAAAACAAACCAAACTTCATGCCATTTATTTTTTCTTACTATACCTTACACGTTTCTCATCAAATGATCGGTGCAAAGGTTTCCTTTTACGTTTTTTCCCAGTAGTTTTACAATCTCTTTTCAACATCCAGCAGTAGTCGGCCAGCATACTAGCATCCCATCTACCTTGATAACGCTTCTCCATTACTTTAATGTCTTGATGAAAACGCTCTCCCTGTTCTTCGCTATAATCGCCACAGTTTTCAGGAAAACTATCCAAGTGATTGTGCAGAAAATGTAGTTTGTAATTCATTAGGCAACCCATATTCCCATGGTTCTCAACCATTTTAGATACAATTACTTTGTAATTTGGGCTTCTGCGATTACCCAAAAAGTTTTCAGTAACTTCCTTAAAGCTAAGCCATGCAGCTTTCTCAATGTTTGTCATGGAACTAATAAACTGGTCATCAGCCATCATTTTTCTAATTTCAGGAGCGTCAAAAATACCTTCCTTCAATTTTGCATCTGATTTACTTGGAAATTTACTTTCCAAGTATTTGAAGTACTGGCTATCTTTATCTAAAGCTTTAACGAATTGTTTCATCACACCAAGTTTTATAAATAATGGAGGAATGAGAACTCTTTTCGGATCAACCAATGGAGTAGCTATAACGTTACTCTTTACGACTTCGAGAGATTTTCTTTCAGGCCATTTATGATTTGTATAGTGCTTTGCACGGTCTCTACTATCCCATAAGCACAAGAAACATGGCGTCTTTGTAAATCCAGACTGCTGTCCTAACAATATTCCAGAAACTTTCAAATTACCACATATCCGCCATTTATGCTTATCATACTGAATATTTTGTATTATAATTTTGAGATTATCGTATGTTTCCTTCATTGTAGTGGAGTGCGCTATAGGAACTGAGGCATAGTGGTTGCTATTGTGTAGTAATACGGCTTTTAAACTTCTTTTTGATGAATCTATGAATAATCTCCATTCTTCGTCTTTATACACATTAGGTTTAATTTCATTCATTAAACCTTTTACGTCTTTACAATATACTATTTTATCACCATTATGATTCATTTCTTCAAAGTATGGTTTGAAACTTTTGCTTCTTGTTCTGTAAAAAGATACTTTAGTAGATTTTGCCAACTGATCCATGCCTTTTAAAGCTGAAGCTAAATGTTCTGCTCTATCTTTAGGTAAGTTAAGCTCTCTAACTAGGTCGTTTAGTTTATCTTGAGTCCATAACTTTACGCTTTTGTCTTTTTGGCCCGCTGGAAGGAAAATGTCGTCATCGTCATCATCATCATCATCTGCAGTTTCTTCATTACTATCACTTTCATAGGACTCGCTACATTGAGTAAAGGTAATTTTAAGGTGAAATGTACTAGATTCATGCAAAACAAACCTAAACCACGGTATCTGCGAATTTTAGTACAATATTGATTAATTTCATTTTAATACAAGGCTACTTTGAAGAACAAAAGATCATATTTAATTTTCTCTTATTTGTGAGATCGTACATTATACAATTTCAAATTGCATAAGAGTCTTCTGTGATATACGTGAAGAATTGTGTAGAAAGTAAGCATGCATTTTCTAATTGTACAAATGTACGGTTAAATGAATAAGAAAAAATTAAACATGAATTTTTTTCGTCAACGTAGCCTTCACCTGCTTCCTCGACAAAAACTGTGACGGTGACACTGCCCCAAACGGCGATGTGTGGAATGATCCGCTCATAAGTTTGTCGGGGTAACGATGCCAGTGGAAGCGCACTGCCTCGCAGGGGGACGTTAGGGTGTGAGGATGAAGCTGTAGTGTGTCCGACGACGAGTTGACACTGTCCTCGTCAAAGTCGGAAAGCTCTTATACTTAGCCCCGGAGAGGTATGAGAGTTATCACCTCCGGGACAGTGGACTCACCTGCGATCGGACCAGGATCCCTAACGTGCGGGGTTATACTGAAAATCATGGAAAATTTACCTTCTACATCTCAAGGGCATATTTGCACAAAAAATTCTAATCTTTTTTGTTTTGTCTGCGGAGTATTCACTCCGCAAAAATCTCGAAGACATTTCAATGAGAATCTCAGAAAAATTTACAAAACTTGCTTCAAATTAGAAACTGATGTAGTTATAGAAAAGTGGACTCCATGTAGTATCTGCGAACAATGTCGTCAAATGCTTTGTAAGTGGAATAAAACAAAAGAAGATGACAAAGTTAAATTTAATAGCCCAATGGAATGGTATCAACCAGATAGAAGGGAGGATTGTTACTTCTGTAATACTGAAATTATTCGAATTAATACTAAAATTAAAGCAACAGTGAATTATGCTGATGTTATTTCTGTAAAAAGACCTATCGAAAAATCGGGAAACGATGAAGAGCTCGATCTTCTTGAGAGGCTATCTATTGAATCAGATACCAACAATGAAAAAAATGATGAAGAAGATAACGAAGTCAGTGGCGGCATTGATGGGGGTGGAATTGATAATAATGACTTAAAAGATGAATCGTATGAAAGCTATAGTGATGAAGAAATTGAAATTGATGATGATGATGATGATGACGATGACGATATTTTCCTTCCAGCGGGCCAAAAAGACAAAAGCGTAAAGTTATGGACTCAAGATAAACTAAACGACCTAGTTAGAGAGCTTAACTTACCTAAAGATGGAGCAGAAAATTTAGCTTCAGCTTTAAAAGGCATGAATCAGTTGGCAAAATCTATTAAAGTATCTTTTTACAGAACAAGAAGCAAAACTTTCGAACCATACTTTGAAGAAATGAATCATAATGGTGATAAAATAGTATATTGTAAAGACGTAAAAGGTTTAATGAATGAAATTAAACCTAATGTGTATAAAGACGAAGAATGGAGATTATTCATAGATTCATCAAAAAGAAGTTTAAAAGCCGTATTACTACACAATAGCAACCACTATGCCTCAGTTCCTATAGCGCACTCCACTACAATGAAGGAAACATACGATAATCTCAAAATTATAATACAAAATATTCAGTATGATAAGCATAAATGGCGGATATGTGGTGATTTGAAAGTTTCTGGAATATTGTTAGGACAGCAGTCTGGATTTACAAAGACGCCATGTTTCTTGTGCTTATGGGATAGTAGAGACCGTGCAAAGCACTATACAAATCATAAATGGCCTGAAAGAAAATCTCTCGAAGTCGTAAAGAGTAACGTTATAGCTACTCCATTGGTTGATCCGAAAAGAGTTCTCATTCCTCCATTATTTATAAAACTTGGTGTGATGAAACAATTCGTTAAAGCTTTAGATAAAGATAGCCAGTACTTCAAATACTTGGAAAGTAAATTTCCAAGTAAATCAGATGCAAAATTGAAGGAAGGTATTTTTGACGCTCCTGAAATTAGAAAAATGATGGCTGATGACCAGTTTATTAGTTCCATGACAAACATTGAGAAAACTGCATGGCTTAGCTTTAAGGAAGTTACTGAAAACTTTTTGGGTAATCGCAGAAGCCCAAATTACAAAGTAATTGTATCTAAAATGGTTGAGAACCATGGGAATATGGGTTGCCTAATGAATTACAAACTACATTTTCTGCACAATCACTTGGATAGTTTTCCTGAAAACTGTGGCGATTATAGCGAAGAACAGGGAGAGCGTTTTCATCAAGACATTAAAGTAATGGAGAAGCGTTATCAAGGTAGATGGGATGCTAGTATGCTGGCCGACTACTGCTGGATGTTGAAAAGAGATTGTAAAACTACTGGGAAAAAACGTAAAAGGAAACCTTTGCACCGATCATTTGATGAGAAACGTGTAAGGTATAGTAAGAAAAAATAAATGGCATGAAGTTTGGTTTGTTTTACAAGAATTTTGTCGATTTTACCTCCAAATAACCTTCAATATAAGGTGATGGAGTCAAACGGACCACGGATTCGGATTCGGCGACCCCAAAAACATATATGTATACTGTTGAACCTTGGTTGCCGTTGATTTTGGAAATTTGACCTTGACCTGACCTTGACTCTAAGGTGATGGGGTCAAATGGACCACGGATTCGGAATCAGCGACCCCAAAAACATATATGTATACTGTTAAACCTTGGTTGCCGTTAATTTTGTAAATTTGACCTTGACCTGACCTTGACCCTGAGGTGATGGGGTCAAATGGACAACGGATTCGGAATCAGCGACCTCAAAAACATATATGTATACTGTTAAACCTTGGTTGTCGTTAATTTTGTAAATTTGACCTTGACCTGACCTTGACCCTGAGGTGATGGGGTCAAATGGACCACGGATTCGGAATCAGCGACCTCAAAAACATATATGTATACTGTTAAACCTTGGTTGCCGTTAATTTTGTAAATTTGACCTTGACCTGACCTTGACCCTGAGGTGATGGAGTCAAATGGACCATGGATTCGGAATCAGCGACCTCAAAAACATATATGTATACTGTTAAACCTTGGTTGCCGTTGATTTTGTAAATTTGACTTTGACCTGACCTTGACCCTGAGGTGATGGGGTCAAATGGACCACGGATTCGGAATCAGCGACCTCAAAAACATATATGTATACTGTTAGACCTTGGTTGCCGTTAATTTTGTAAATTTGACCTTGACCTGACCTTAACCCTGAGGTGATAAGGTCAAATGGACCACGGATTCGGAATCAGCGACCTCAAAAACATATATGTATACTGTTAAACCTTGGTTGCCGTTAATTTTGTAAATTTGACCTTGACCTGACCTTGACCTTGAGGTGATGGGGTTAAATGGACCACGGATTCGGAATCAGCGACCTCAAAAACATATATGTATACTGTTAAACCTTGGTTGCCGTTAATTTTGTAAATTTGACCTTGACCTGACCTTGACCCTGAGGTGATGGGGTCAAATGGACCATGGATTCGGAATCAGCGACCTCAAAAACATATATGTATACTGTTAAACCTTGGTTGCCGTTGATTTTGTAAATTTGACCTTAACCTGACCTTGACCCTGAGGTGATGGGGTCAAATGGACCACGGATTCGGAATCAGCGACCTCAACAACATATATGTATACTGTTAAACCTTGGTTGCCGTTAATTTTGTAAATTTGACCTTGACCTGACCTTGACCCTGAGGTGATGGGGTCAAATGGACAACGGATTCGGAATCAGCGACCTCAAAAACATATATGTATACTGTTAAACCTTGGTTGTCGTTAATTTTGTAAATTTGACCTTGACCTGACCTTGACCCTGAGGTGATGGGGTCAAATGGACCACGGATTCGGAATCAGCGACCTCAAAAACATATATGTATACTGTTAAACCTTGGTTGCCGTTAATTTTGTAAATTTGACCTTGACCTGACCTTGACCCTGAGGTGATGGAGTCAAATGGACCATGGATTCGGAATCAGCGACCTCAAAAACATATATGTATACTGTTAAACCTTGGTTGCCGTTGATTTTGTAAATTTGACTTTGACCTGACCTTGACCCTGAGGTGATGGGGTCAAATGGACCACGGATTCGGAATCAGCGACCTCAAAAACATATATGTATACTGTTAGACCTTGGTTGCCGTTAATTTTGTAAATTTGACCTTGACCTGACCTTAACCCTGAGGTGATAAGGTCAAATGGACCACGGATTCGGAATCAGCGACCTCAAAAACATATATGTATACTGTTAAACCTTGGTTGCCGTTAATTTTGTAAATTTGACCTTGACCTGACCTTGACCTTGAGGTGATGGGGTTAAATGGACCACGGATTCGGAATCAGCGACCTCAAAAACATATATGTATACTGTTAAACCTTGGTTGCCGTTAATTTTGTAAATTTGACCTTGACCTGACCTTGACCCTGAGGTGATGGGGTCAAATGGACCATGGATTCGGAATCAGCGACCTCAAAAACATATATGTATACTGTTAAACCTTGGTTGCCGTTGATTTTGTAAATTTGACCTTAACCTGACCTTGACCCTGAGGTGATGGGGTCAAATGGACCACGGATTCGGAATCAGCGACCTCAAAAACATATATGTATACTGTTAAACCTTGGTTGCCGTTGATTTTGTAAATTTGACCTCGACCTGACCTTGACCCTGAGGTGATGGGGTCAAATGGACTACGGATTCGGAATCAGCGACCTCAAAAACATAAGGTATATATGGTCTGGTCCGTGGGTTTTGACATTTTTTTTTTTGTGTGGCTGTGTCATTAATATTTTTAAAAATTGGACTTTTTCTTCTTTCTTTTATTAAATATATTTTTATAATATTATCAATTATTATTTTCAAAACGAAAAAAATTATTTAACAAACATAATAGTTTAAGTTCTTACAAGACATATTAAATAAAATTTTCGCTATATTTTAAATAGCCTAAATTCTGTTAATCTCTCAAAAACTGGCATTTTTTAAACTTATATAGGAGTATATAATATCAGTAATATAATAATATAGTAGCAAATATCTTGATATCAGGTTTTAAATTTCTTTTTATTGAATAACAATTAATATATATGAATAATGTCGATAATTTGATTTAAGAAAAATGAAACTTCACGAAACCTTGCAAATTTCACGAAAGCGTGTTTTCAATGAAAATGACTTTAAATTTTATTTTATTTTTAAAAAATTTACATAGAATTTTAACATTGCCAAAAATTAAAAAAAAATAGATTTCAATGTTTTCTTTGTAATTATTACAATGGTTCCAAACTTTGAACCATGATATGAAAAGCATTTAAAATTTTTTTCAGTTTGACAATTAATTAGGAAATAATTTTATCCATATTGTTAATTTTTAAAAATAGCAGTTTATGTATGAAGTACATATTTTTTTATGTTTCGAAGTATATTTTTTACTGTTATTTAGGATAAATGTAATAAAATGCGTGAATACTTTATTTTTCATAAAAAATGTATTTAAATACAATATTTCAAAAAACAATGAAGAAATTTATTATTCAATTAAAAAAAATTTAATCATAAAAACGACGTGCAGCATGCAACATATTTGTCCTTAAAATGCTAATTTTATTAATTCTGTTATTTAATAATGAAAATTGTTTAGATAATTAAAAAAAAATCAAGTTTGGGGTGAGAAAGCGATAAAAATATGTAATTTGGTTTAAATAAAAAATGTACAATAGCTGTGTTAGCTAAGTTTTAGGGTACGTTGCAGCAATTAGAAAATTTTTTAAGTTCAAATCTTATGCTTTGTCTTTTTTTAATATGCTTACAAATAAAATTTGTTACAATACAATAAGAAAAATTTTTGACAAAAAGTATTGACCTACAATACAGCCATTCAAAATAAAATAACCGTTAACTATGCAAGCATTTCCTTAGCATATGCTAATTAACGTTTCTTTTAATATAAAATTTTTAATTCAGACTTTTTGTTCTTTGCATTGCTAGTATAAAAAAATTAAAACTTTTTTCAAATCCCCAAACACAGTTTAATGCAGAATTTGGATCCAAATAATAATTTGAAATAAAACGATTTTTTTAATAAGAAATATTAGCAATCAAAATTTTAAAAACGTTTTTTTTTTAAATATGAATTATTTTTTTAATTTGTATGTAATTAAAATTTTTATTCGATATTTAGTCTTCTCTTTTTAAATTCTTCTTTACTTTATAGATTTATTTTATATAAGTAATTTGTAAAATTAATTATTCTGACAGATTTTCTTTTATAATTGTAGCCAAAGCTCATTTATTTTGATTTTTATGAAGTAATAAAAACATTATTGTATTTTATATATTTTGAAGATAATATGTTTATAAATATAATTTATAAATAGTTCAAATAAAGGCTATAGCAGAATAAGCATGGTGAATTTGCCCCCTCCTAAATGGCGTATCTGATATGGGTCACTTAAAAGGTTATCAAAAAATATTAAGAAAGCCAAAATTACAGACCCCTAAACCCCATGTAGGAGTTATAAAGCTAAAAAACGTGATTTTTCGATTTTATTTTTTTACAGCTAGGCTCTGCATTCCAGAGACTTGTAAAAACTCATGAAAGTAGGTTTTTCCTTTCTAAATCATTAAAAATTTTTACGAAACTCATAACCTCAAAATTGGCTCCGAAAAACCTCATTAAAATTTTAAATCAGTGTTTTTACATCCCAGATTTCGAGGCACTAAACTCAATATAGGTATTTTTTATGTATTTTTTCTTGCTCTTTACGATGCAGTCATTAGTTTACAAAAAAAATGGTGGCACACCCAATTTTCGGCCAAAAATCGTTTTTTTTGGCTTTTTTACGGGGTTTTAAGCATTAATAATGAAATAAATTATTATATTTGCGATGTGAGAATTTAGTTATATTTAAATTTCAATAAACAAAATTATTAAATAAATTAATATAACCTTGCCCGTCCCCGCATGCAAAGTTCGGCCTGTCGAAAAGAAAGAATCTTTAATTTATTAAGAGCGCCAGACAGGCCACCGGCTCACTCGTCGGCAGCATGAATCTCGGGCTGTCTTGGCTGGGAGGTGGGCGACCTCTGGTGTCAAATTTTATTAGTTGAAGTTGGGAGAGGTATTACACAAAGGAAAAATTTTAATATTACTGGTTCAATTTCTAACATTTGAATTAATTTATTCAACAAACAAAAAAAATGCATATCACAGAAAAAATTAAATTTAAACTTATTAACGCTCGGTCTCTGAACTTTAATTTCTTTTCTAATAAATTTATTAACTCTATTACTCGCGCACACTCATCACCCATACATCCCGGTCAATATAAATTTATAAATTTAACTTAATTCGCTTTATTGAAATAATAACTAATGTTCTAATCGTATCAAAAAAAAATTTTAATTTACGGTCTGGTCGACTTAAGCGACCTCGCTCTTCCTTCGTTCAACAATATGGCTACCAAGAGCCCGCGCACTTATCTCTCGCTCTCTCTCTCTCTCACACACACACACTAATCCCACGTGTCTACCAATTTGTTTAATCACCGGTCAAATTTAAGAAAAAAACTAATAATTCGTTGAACTTTCGTGCCAAAATACTAATTTAAAATTTAATTTAATTTAATTATCCGGTCAACGGAATCGTTAGACACGTGGTCAGATTTTCACTCCCGCACTCTCGAAATTTAATATACTTAAAGAAAGAAATTTTATGTTTAATTACTATCTCTTCTGATTTACAAATTTATTTTTCAGTTAATTTAATTTAATAGTCAACGCAGAATATCCAAAAATTTTTCTTTACAAAATGGCTGCTAAGGCCCGCGTCATGAACTGTATTACGTCATACACACTCACCACGATGTCCACCGACCTCAAATTTTATTATTATTATTCCGGTCAATCAAGTGTAATTTATTTTCAATTCTTATTTATTAGAATTAAATTACAACGAATTTACCCGGTCAACGAAATCGTTGAACACGTGGTCGAACTTTAATTTCACGTTATCAACTACAACTTATTTTTACAATCAAATTTTTCGCACCTTTAATTTCGTTTCGCTACAAAAAAAAATTTTAATTCGCATTAATTACGTTATCACAGTCACTTTGAATTTAAACTTTACGCCCGCACTGCATCTACACCTAGTCGGCGAGAGCCGCTAGTTTACAAAAAAAATATTTGTCGATTCAGACTACAGTCCACTCACCGTTGTAGAAAAGAATCTCGTTGACGGCAGGAATTGGTCGGCGATGGCGACAATCTGGTCGACGATGGCGGTGATGGCCTCAGGTTTGTATATCTCTCTCTCTCTTTCTCTCTCTGCACAAGCAACTGGTCGGCGCCGGCTGCGGAAAATGAGTTGGTTGACGGAGCAGGGCAGCAAAAACCTCCTTCTGGAATTCTGGCTGCTCAACTACTTCCTGGTCTACCCAAAGCTGCAATCTCCACACAGCTATCAACGAAAGAAACGCACGAAGTTTAAGCAGCTACTTGCAAAAAAAAGTACAAGGTTTATCGAGCTAACGTTCCGATACGGCACGAGGACAGTAATCGAATGTCTCCTTTTGATGCTCACTTCCTTCTTCTTCGGTCTATTTCTCCCTCTTCTCCATCGTCTATCTCTTTTTAATTTTCAACTCTTCCAATAACAAATCATTTGTCCGAATAATTGCTTTCTATTCGTGAAATTTGCCTTCCGGTCCTCGAACGCAAGTCTGCAACCTGCGCGCCACCTTTTCTGTAGTAATTTTTAATTCAATTTCTTCTTTTCAGCCTTCTTTTTATCCGTCCTTTATTCATTAGAGAGAGAGAGAGAGAGAGTCATCGCACGCATGGATATCTAGCTATATATACTTATATATATATATATATATATATATATATATATATATATATATATATATATATATATATATATATATATATATATATATATCGTATGCGTACATATAGGCTACTCCGTACAGCTGTACTTAAGCAGGAGCAAGAGTGGTATTCTCTCTTCTCCATGCTCTCTCGATCTTTCTTTATCATCTATCTTCTCCCTCTTTCTTCACTGCGCGAGAAAGAGGCGCGCCATCACTCTTAATTTGCTCCCATCGAATGTGAATCTTTCCATCTCTTTCTTTCTTCTCTCTTGTTTTCCTCTCTCTCTTTCTACATCTTCTTCGTCGTGCGCCACTCCTAGCGCAAGCGCGGTCGTTGCTAGGTAGTGGTAGTAGAGATACCCTACCTACGGTCTGCGTGAGCAGCACTAGCGCTCATACACATGGTCTATGACTGTGTATGTAATGGCCGCCGCGCGCTTCTGCTAGTCGTGCTCCTCGTGTACCGGTAAACAAAAAAAAAGAGTTCGTTCGATTAATTATTTATTCTTTTGTTATAATATACGCCCGGGTCGGTGAGTAAGCCGGTGGTGTGTTTTAGTGCCCTGGTGATTTATAAATTAATAATCGTTGTGACGTGTCGTGAAATAAAAATGTGCACGTGCAATAAACAACGCTAAAATTTTTACTAACAAATAAAAATTTTGTTCTCATTGGGACGTACCACATCACATATTATGGCTCTAAATAACACTTTTTCTATATTTTTCTACTTTCTGTTGAGTTCTGAAATCAGATTGAAGATATTTTCAGCTGAACACGTTATCCTACGCTCAGAAACGGTTTTTTGTGGGGTTATTTATAGATTTTGTTGCGTGATTTGGCATCTGAGAGATTTGGAAAGACATATTTTGATAATCCATACATGTTCTTTACAACTGTATACTCAGATTTGCAATATTTTAATCCATAAACCATGAAAATTTACCGAAATCTAATTTTTTTGAGGTTATGTAATAATTTCATTTGATTATATTTTATTTAAATAACTTAAATAACAAATATCAGTATTTTTTATGACTTTCAATTATTTTGTCTTATTAGATTTACGATATTTTCATTTTACGTTCCAGTATTTGCCAAAAACTGATTTTAGTTTAAGTTTATGTACAAATTGTTTTAACTTATATTACATTTAAAAGCTTAAAACAACGGCTTTTAGTTTTTTATGTTACCATTTTTCAATCATATTTTCAGTATATTGCGATGCGCGCTTAACATAGTATTTTGAGAAAATGTAATGCTTTTACTAAGTTATGTTATTCTTACCAAGTTGAAAACAGTTACTTTTAAGTGTACTTAAATCATTTCTTAAATATCATGGCACAAATAATATTTTTTCAAACACCGCAACTTTTTATTTAAATAAATTTTTTAACAGAATTGGTAGGAAAAGTAATTTTCTCATTTTCATAGTTTGCGTAGTGTATAATGTAATAAATTATAAAAAAATGTTAAATGTAACTCAAGACAAAAACTCAAGATTAGTGACAAATGAAGCCTCGAGCAACATAAATGACCAAGCCCATTTTTTTTTAAATTGAGTTATTAAGTAAAGCATATTTTTTAGCCTATTTTCTACTATATTTAATTATAAAATTTTTAAAAAATTTGATTTTTCAATTTTTTTGGTATGTCAAAAAACTGCTACAAATCGAAAAAACGCTAAAGTTTATTCTCGGAAGCTCGCTGAACATTATCAACAAACATAGACGTACACTCATAAATACGCGTTTATTATTTATAAATAACACATAGTATATTATTATTGCATATGCTTACGAGTGTGTATTTGTGAGCGTATTATGTTTATGTGTAAGTATATGCGTGTGTATATTCATAAAAATGCACTCTATTCTTAAAATTAAAATTGGACTTGATCATTTTTGATAAGCAAGTTCAATGGACTTGGTGCTTTTTTGATTTGCAGCAGTTTTTTAACATACCAAAAAAATTGAAAAATCAAATTTTTTAAAAATGTTATAATCAAATATAGTAGAAAATAGGCTAAAAAATATACTTTACTTAATAACTCAATTTAAAAAAAAATGGGCTTGGTCATTTATGTTGCTCGAGGCTTCATTTGTCACTAATCTTGAGTTTTTGTCTTGAGTTACATTTAACATTTTTTTATAATTTATTACATTATACACTACGCAAACTATGAAAATGAGAAAATTACTTTTCCTACCAATTCTGTTAAAAAATTTATTTAAATAAAAAGTTGCGGTGTTTGAAAAAATATTATTTGTGCCATGATATTTAAGAAATGATTTAAGTACACTTAAAAGTAACTGTTTTCAACTTGGTAAGAATAACATAACTTAGTAAAAGCATTACATTTTCTCAAAATACTATGTTAAGCGCGCATCGCAATATACTGAAAATATGATTGAAAATGGTAACATAAAAAACTAAAACCGTTGTTTTAAGCTTTTTAAATGTAATATAAGTTAATACAATTTGTACATAAACTTAAACTAAAATCAGTTTTTGGCAAATACTGGAACGTGTAAATGAAAATATCGTAAATCTAATAAGACAAAATAATTGAAAGTCATAAAAAATACTGATATTTGTTATTTAAGTTATTTAAATAAAATATAATCAAATGAAATTATTACATAACCTCAAAAAAATTAGATTTCGGTAAATTTTCATGGTTTATGGATTAAAATATTGCAAATCTCAGTATACAGTTGTAAAGAACATGTATGGATTATCAAAATATGTCTTTCCAAATCTCTCAGATGCCAAATTACGCAACAAAATCTATAAATAAGCCCACAAAAAACCGTTTCTGAGCGTAGGATAGCGTGTTCAGCTGGAAATATCTTCAATCTGATTTCAGAACTCAACAGAAAGTAGAAAAATATAGAAAAAGTGTTATTTAGAGCCATAATACAATAATTTATTTCATTATTAATGCTTAAAACCCCGTAAAAAAGCCAAAAAAAACGATTTTTGGCCGAAAATTGGGTGTGCCACCATTTTTTTTGTAAACTAATGACTGCATCGTAAAGAGCAAGAAAAAATACATAAAAAATACCTATATTGAGTTTAGTGCCTCGAAATCTGGGATGTAAAAACACTGATTTAAAATTTTAATGAGGTTTTTCGGAGCCAATTTTGAGGTTATGAGTTTCGTAAAAATTTTTAATTATTTAGAAAGGAAAAACCTACTTTCATGAGTTTTTACAAGTCTCTGGAATGCAGAGCCTAGCTGTAAAAAAATAAAATCGAAAAATCACGTTTTTTAGCTTTATAACTCCTACATGGGGTTTAGGGGTCTGTAATTTTGGCTTTCTTAATATTTTTTGATAACCTTTTAAGTGACCCATATCAGATA
Organism: Anastatus disparis; assembly: GCA_017163975.1. Lineage (NCBI taxonomy): Eukaryota > Metazoa > Arthropoda > Insecta > Hymenoptera > Eupelmidae > Anastatus > Anastatus disparis. Next base: position 939,602 of record JAFFSR010000066.1, read on the forward strand.
CGCCATTTGGGAGGGGGCAAATTCACCATGCTTATTCTGCTATAACCTTTATGCATAACATTTAAAAAGAATTGATAAAATATTAATTAAACTTTGAACATAAATAAATTAAAAATGTACTTAAAAAGAGTATATCATTTGAAAATTGTTTAAAACCTTATGAGAAATATGTTTGATAATAGAAAATGTTAAATGGAAAGTATTAAAATATAATAATGAAATAAAAATGTTTAAGACATTAACAATAAATCTAAAATATCATAAGATAAATAAATGTTCTTGAATAAAGTTCAAAATTCGGCAATTTTTAACGAAAGGGATAATATGTTTTGAATAAACATTATATAAAGTTTAAATATACAAGTAGAAATAGAGTGAAAAATTTATTATATATTATATGCTAAAACTATTAACAAATATGTAATAATTTTCAATTAAGCATAACTTTTTAACAGCATTGAGCTTTTTTAAGCTAATAAGGCTTAAATTAAAGTATTTAACTTGTACTTTTTTAATATTGTAACGAGGATAGCAAATTATACATATACCGTATGTCAGTATACTTCTGTCTCTCTCCTCGTTGTGAGTCGCACAGCCTATTGTAAGCTTTTATGCTTAGATTATGTGTATAATAGTGAGACAGAGAGTGGATATTTCATCGTCTTGCGTGGCTGACGGTTAGCGAAGGCGCGCGCAAGACATGCCGGAGAGACTTAGGCAAGAGAGAATAGCGAACGGGTCGTTTTTAACAAGGCAGAAAGGTTTTAGCAGCCATCTTATACGTTTGTGCGAGCTCGTGCGTTGGATGGGTTTTATCAGTTCGTATAAAGGAGTAGGCATTTTGTACGAGGTTTTTTTCTTGTTTGTGGCTTGTGCAAGAATCAAGTGAGTTTGCCTGAGGCTTGCAGATATATCGAGGCATCTTGATAAGGAGAACTACGAGAACTTAAGCTGCACCGCGTTTCTTCGGTGCCGCTTCCATTGATTGTTCAATTCGTCCCAGTTGGAGAGGATCATCGAGTTAATTGCGCGTTCTCCGACTGATATAAAAACGTAAGTCTGCAGACTATCGTATGGCGTATTATTAACGAATGCGTATAAGCGATGTATGTAAATATCGAGACCGTCGCATTAAATAGAATAGGTTAGACTAAATTAAATTTTGTTTCTTTTTATTAAACTTATTAAATTTTGCCACTATTAAAGTTTACGATAATTTCATTTCAGTGTATTAAATTTGTTTATTTTTTTGAATAAATTGAAGTTAAATTGAAATTATTTTGGAGTACCATATAACGTTATTTCTCTCTGTTTAAAATTGTGTGTTGTCTATATATATTGAACGTTATACACTTGCTTTTTTTTTATCTACGATATTTAAGAGAGTCTTAAGGTACACACCGTGGGTTTCGTCGTACCAGACGTCCGGGAGGCAGAACTTCTAAGCGAAGTTCTGCAATAGAATTAAATATTGCTTAACTGATTTTCGTTGTATGGAAAAGACATTCATATTTGATCAGTGGTAGTGTATGAGGCTGATCATCTATGAATTGAAAATCAGTTATTTAACGGTAAGTGCGTATGTACTTGAAGTAAGAACATACGAGACCCACAAATATATTTGATTTGTTTATTTAAATATATTCCCCGTTACAATATTTAATACATTTTTCTGTAAGATTTTTAGTTGTCCGGTCATTCAAGTTCTTACAACAACTTCTTTTCATTATATTATTGAAAAATATGTATAACTTTGTCTCTAAAATCTATTTAAACGAAAGAAAAAAAACGGGTTAATTTTTTTCATCTCGAAGGTGGAGATGATCTTTCCTTATAAGTAGGCTTTGATCATTAGTTATATATGAAAAAAATATTTATACTCAAGATATGATTGCCTAATTAATTATTACAAGTACTTTAAATGATCTTTGAGTTTAAAATTTCAAAATTTTTTTTTTCGGTATTATATTTTTAGCAAAAATTTGTAGTAATGTAAAGATTTCAAATTTAGTAAATGTTTAGGTGCAATATCAATATCATTAACATTTCATTTTAAAAAACGCTGCCAAGTGCTTTGGCAGAATGCTTTCTCATAGAGCTCTTTGAGTTTCATTAATTTTTTTATATTTATTTAAATGTGATTTTAATATAAAAAAATTGTCTAACATTAATATTTATTTATAAATTTGTACTTTAAAAGAATGATGACAACGAAATTTTTAATCGTAACCATGCTAAGAAAGAAGATAAATGAAAAATAAAAATTTGTATGAAAATTTTCAAAATTCTCTTCAATTAAAACTGAACTGAGAAAATTAGTTTTCCAAAACTTGTTTTCTTCAGACAGTAGCAAATAACTTGCATACAAATCAGTTTTTAAATGTTTTTATTATTTGAACAATATCAAATAATTTCTATGCTCATTTTTAAGCAAATTCTTAGAGTAGTTTACGTAAGATCTAAAAATAATGAAAAATTTAAAATAAATTTTTTTCAAAATTTTCAAAATGCTCTAAAATTATAACTGCGCTAAGAAAATAAGTTTTCCAAAGCTTGTTTCATAAAGGCAATAACGAATAATTCGCATATTGATTTTAGAGCAAATCTAACGAATGGTTTTTGTGTAATATAAAAAAAATAAAAAATAAACATTTTTTCAAAAAATTTCTAAATGCTCTAAAATTAAAACTGCGCTAAAGAAATGAGTTTTCCAAAGCTAATTTTCCTCAGACAATAGCGAATAACTTGCATACAAATTTATCGAATGGAGCAAATCTATCGAATGGTTTTCATAAAATAAAAAAAAAAAGAAGAAAAATTTTTTTTTTTTAAATTTTTAAATTGCTCTAAAATTAAAAGTGCGTTAAGAAAATCAGTTAGTAAAAGTTTTTCTTCTTTTGGCAGTCGCAAATAATGTTCATACAATTTTCAAGAAAATTCTTCGAGTAGTTTACGTAGAATATCAAAAAAATGAAAAATCAAAATTTTTCTAAAATTCTTAAAATTGCTCTAAGAAAAAACTGAGTTGAGAAGATCAATTTTCAATAGCTTCCCCCCCCCCCCAGTTAGACAAAAAAATAAATTGAAAACTGTTTTAATAATAAAATTATGAATAAATTATTTTTTTTGCACATCGTTGGCTTGGATTAAAATTTGACCACTTCAAAGAAGTTTTTGTGTAAATTTTAAAATGAAAATTTCAATAAAAAAATTTATAAAGAATATTAATTTTTTTAATAATGAAATGTATAATTATATGTAATGAGACAATTTGAATAATGAAGTACATATATTTGATGTAAATTTAACAAAAATTTTTTTTATTTCAAAGCATACAAAAATTTTACGTTCATTTTACGTACTTATGTGTTATTTTTTGATACGATTTCCTATGAAAATAATTTTCACAAATTACACAAAACAGTGCAATACTATCAAATATATTACTTTTCAAATTTTATTGAATCATACTTGAAAAGTAACTAAACAAATACATTTTTTCAAATTTAAATGAATACATTTTATTTTTCAGTTAACTTTATAATATGATAAGAAGCTTTGAAAAATGTAATGCATTCTTTTTAGTAAATACTTTAAAATACCTACTTTTTTAAATTTTTCTACGATATTTCTTTCTAAATATACGATAGTTTTTTTGCATCAGGTTTTTTTTTAGTTTTTCATCTAGTTCGATAACACATAGCGAATTTATGAGCAGTATTATAATTAAATTATTTTTGTAACTATAAAAATTAAACCATTTTTTTAATAAATGTTTTTTTAATATCAATGGTATTTAACGTGATTTTTATTTAATGCGCTTTGATGAAATTGACAACACTTTTTAAAAAATATGCCTAATTAAAGCAATTCTTTTATTTATTCTTTTATTATTCTTTTATTCATTTTAAGTTAAATTTTTGTTAGATCAATGAAAAATATAATAATAAAAATATTTAATTTACATACCCATAATAAACCATTTAAACATATAATAAACAATTCGAAATTGATTTTTTAAGATACATTTTATAATTCTTTAATATTTTTTAATTGGAAGAGATGTTTCTCTTTATCTGTCATTCTCAATATTTTTCTCATAAAGTTTCAAAGATTAAAAAATCATATACATTTTGTTAACAGTCAGATAGCTCCTCCATCAGCTATAATTTGTTGTTTATTAAAAAGACGGATAATCTTTTCAAACTTTAAATGGGTGATTTATTTTATATGTTATTATTGTAAATTTTCAAATAGCCTTGCCGATTTCTTTAAGATAATCTCGTTTAAAGTATGATCACTTTGGGTCTCAATAAACTGCTAACTAATAAGTTCAGTATTGTTTGTTTATTTAAAATTCATATAATTTCAGCTTTAAGAACCTTTGAGCTCTTTATTATTAGAATACTAATTTGCATGACATCTTAAATCTTTTAAAGTAATTTTATTACAAAAAAAAGTAATTAACAGAACGAGCAGTCAGATGAGATGCAAATTAGTCATTTTTCCGAAAGAATTTTCAATTTTTCTTAAATAATTAATTTCTGTGTAACTTAAATTTTATGTTCATGTAATTTTTGAAAAATTAAGATTTTTCATCTTTTCAATTTTGTAACTGTTAAAATAGAATGTTATTTTTTAAAAAATTAATTAAAAAAAATGTTATCATGTCCCTATATAACTTTAGAAAATGTGACTTTTTAACGGACGAAAATAATTCAACCATTCAAAGTTTAGTCAAAATTTTGTATCATAAGAACTGAAAATTATTCCGTTGGTAGAGAATTATCAATTTTTTTGTTTTAGAAATAATAATTGATAATATTATAGAAATATATTTAATAAAAGAAAGAAGAAAAAGTCCAATTTTAAAAATATTAATGATATTCAATGTAATTTTTATTTAAAATACGCTTTAATGAAGTTTAAATTCATAAAATTATTTATTTCTTCAGGTAAATTTATTATTTTACTTATCTAAAATAAAATTAGAATTATTTATATTTATTTTCTATTTTTATTAAATGAGTTAAAAATATCATAAATTTATATAAATTTAGAAAAGGTCCTTTTTTTAAGGATCAAAAAAGGTTTTATTATCTGCAAATGAGTGAGAATGAAAAAACAACTATAATTTAAAATAATTTTTTTTTCAATCTTTAATATCAGTAGTTATAGGGGCACCATGGACCGCCACAACAAACCCCCACTCCACCACCTCAAAGGTTACTGACCACTAGGTCAATGACCTCTGAGAAGGCGAAGTAGGGGTTGTTGAGACGGAACATTGGTGCCCCAAGAAATAAATGCACGCTCTCGCACACACACACACACACACACACACACACACACACACACACACACACACACACACACACACACACACACACACACACACACACACACACACACACACACACACACACACACACACACACACACACACACACACACACACACACACACACACACACACACACACACACACACACACACACACACACACACACACACACACACACACACACACACACACACACACACACACACACACACACACACACACACACACACACACACACACACACACACACACACACACACACACACACACACACACACACACACACACACACACACACACACACACACACACACACACACACACACACACACACACACACACACACACACACACACACACACACACACACACACACACACACACACACACACACACACACACACACACACACACACACACACACACACACACACACACACACACACACACACACACACACACAAATAAATACACAACAACCTTTCTGTTGTAGAACAACCTTTCTGCCCGGAGTTTCGATGGAGACTGACAGTGAAGCCGAATCTTCACCCTTAATATTTTAACTCCCCCACCGAAAATAAAAATATTACATACCATTTCCACACTACGAATAGCAACTTGATACTCTTTTGCAGGAAAATATTAATAAATGTATTTTGAGAAGCATATTTTAAAATAAAGTTAAAATAATCATAATTAATAAAAAATCACATACCATTCTCACGCTAAGATTGTTAATCTGACTCTTTTGCAATCAATTTTATGAAAAAGACGTATGTTAGGGTGCTGACGTTATAAATTTAAAATTTCAACGTAAGAAATCTCTCTCCCCAAGACGTACATGTACGGGTGCTATTTTATAAAACTTAAAATTTTAGCAATTGAGAAATGTCTCTCTCTCTCTCTCTCTCTTTCTTTCTCTTTTTACCCTATTTCATTTTTATAAAATAAATAAAAAATATGCGTATATATAAGCCTCTCTCTCTCTCTCTCTCTCTCTCTCTCTCTCTCTCTCTCTCTCTCTTCTAATATGTATGTCTATACATACATACAAACATAATACATACACGTGTAAACAAAAATCTGTATAAAATATATACATTCTTATATATATATATATATATATATATATATATATATATATATTGTAACGGTAATTTACTACTCGTTACAAAAGAAATTAGATTTTTCTAATTCCAATTTACTTTTTGCTAAGACTAAGTAATTTTGTCAGAACACGGAGCTGCTAGAATTTATATCGAGTATGATAAACTAACAACAGATTCCGGCAAAGCGAGTTAGTATATTAGATTGATGTGCGACGGAAGATTTTTCTATCAACTCGTCGCTGCGCGTCTCTTTCTCTCTCTCTCTCTCTTACCTGATCGAGAGATGCGTTGCCGGTAGCGCAGTTTTCCTTCGTGAGGCAGGTTCCAAAATACGTTATATTAAAATATATGATATTACGTTATTAAATAATTTATAACTGCTCACAAGGACCGCGGAGGCGTCGGAGTAAGCAACGGGAAATATATATTTTATGTTAAATATAATCAGGCAATATAAATTAATTGAAAGCACGATTTAATAGAAAAGAATCAATTTATTACAAAAAAAATATAAATATAATCAAGATAAAATGTGAACTAAATGAGAATGAAATTGAATAATATATAAAAAGTAATATACGCGTCTATTGAGAGAGTGAGCAAAGGGAGGGCGCGTCGCGAACTAAATGATCCTCGCTTATGACGCTGATCGGTTATATAACCGATGATACAATATACCTGAACAAGTATCTCTCGAGGAAGAGATACTTGGATATCGCACGGTATAATTATACTTACAATAACGCACTGGCCAGCTTACACTAATTACCTACGTGTACGTAGACGCCGCTCGCCCGTTATCGAAGCTTCTCCCCTGTACGTAACCAATACGTAAATGCTCTGGAGTAGATCGGTGGAACACGTCTCTTCCCGATCCTTGAATTCCGCTGAGCTCTGCCAACGTGGTTGCCTGGACGTAGATCGGTGGAATCCTATGCACGTCGATCAACGTATTTGTTGGCACTTAATGGCTGACCGCTAAGACGCGCGAAAAGCGGTCAAGCAAAACTCTACAGAAAGAATTTCTGAGAGTTGCAACTAGCCAATCTGATATAATACGCTAGTCGATATAAATTAACGACTTTTATTTAAGACAACGTTCCGCGCTATCAGTTGCGAACTTAGTCTAACGCATTATACGACCACGTGGCGAAATTCTCTAATGAGCACAGCGCGGCTTAGGTTTCGTGCTAACGCAACGGTAGCCGGAAACTCTCTGAAGCGCCTCGCGGCCGGCTTGCTTCTCGCTCGCGTGCCGGTCGTCAAGATACGCACTTCTTTACTCGTCTTAGACGAGATATATGACCGAGCGTTTATTCTATTTTAATACCTAAGCGCGCAAGATTCAAACACGGTAGAATACCGTTACACCCCTCCGCCAGACGCAGCATAACCTGGTTCTGCTGCTCTGCCTATCGCGCGGTAGGTATGCAATCATTGTCTTAAGCAATGTTAATATTTACGATTTTCTACCACAAAATAATTTTCGTTGCACACGCGTTTTTCCCGGTGAACAAACTACTATGTTTTCGCTACGCTTCGTATTGGTAGAACCCTTAGGCCTACGTTACTTACGCCTGATCGTTTCGGACTCAGCTTGACGCCTATGCTCTACAGTTCGCGTTACGACGACAACTCTTTTACGCGGATGACCTCGCTTCCTATTTGGTTTCTCGATATGGGGAGAATCACCGTTCGCAGACGGTCGCACGTAATCTGAGCCCGATCCTCCGTTGGCACACGGAGTCGCATAGATCGCAAGAGACGGGTCGCTCATCGTCTCATTTGCACGCATTGATTCCAACGGTGGTTGAGGTGGCAGATCATCTTCTTGGCTTGCGATATATGCTTTAAGTTGCTCTCCACGAATCAGACTATACGGATTACCATTCTTGCCTAATAACCCATGTGTATTTAATCCAGATTTAGCTGTAACGACATATGGACCAACAACTTTTGGTGCAAACTTATTTGCTATGTCTTGAACAGCTGGAGAGAATATTTTATTTTTTTTGCCTATTAAATAATCTATATTATGAGTTGCTTTTGCTCTGCCTGGAACCAAACTTTTTACACAAGCCTGATCAGTTGCTGAAATATCAGCTAAACCAACTGTTTCTATTTTTCCAATGTACAGTTGTTCAAGAGCAGCAACTTCCAAATTTACATTAGTACCTTTAAAAGAAAGCTCATTTTCGCAAGGATCTAAAATAGCTCTAAAAGCTCGCACGAAGTTGCCTCCTAGATAGCATTCTTCATTTAAGCTAGGCATGATCGCACAGCGAATCCTTTTGGTGATTCCGCCTACAGTGAAAGGAAGGTCAACATAACCTACTAGTGAGCATGATCTACCATCTGCTACTTTAACCAATCTACCTGTAGCTGGTATTAAAGGTACATTACAGGCTACTGCTAGCTGTAATCCTAGCGAATTCATGACCGTGCGTGATGCACCTGGGTCCTACAGAGCCCTTATTCGGTAATCCCCGATCACTACCGGGAGCCACCATCGAGCTTCATCATGGATTATTGGCTGATTTGTTTCTGCCTGCTCACTGGTCTCAACTTGACCAGTGTGAGACTCAACTTGTGTTTCTACTGAGTCTTCAGATAGATTTTTATCGAACACCTTTCTATTAGAAGGTTCTGAGGTCTCATAAGCCTCACTGGGAACGGTAGGTACCTCACCTACTCGTTCCCTGGTCCTTTTTCCCGCACAGATAGGGCAGGACCAGATAGTATATCGAGGTAATCCACACCGATAACATTCACGGTTACGTTTTGGATTTTTCGAACCTTTCTGGTTTTCTTGACCTGGTTTTGTTTGATTTGTATCTCTTAAAGAACTTTCCTTTTGTTGTTGACTCTGTTGTTCCGAATTGTTGTCATCTTGCGAAAGTTTCCGAGGCTGCTTCTTAAAATTCCTTTGACGTTTAGCAGACTTCCTTCGAGGCAATTTAAGCGGTGCAGGTCCTTGTACGTTGTTCTCGCTAAACCTCTGCTGCTTTACAAACGCCTTTTTGAGTTCACGTATTTCTTGAAATAATTGGATTAACACTTTTCCTAAATTTAACTGTCCATTATCAGCCTGTTCTTCCTGTACCGCTGCTAATTGTATTTCATCATCTTTGGCCTTATTCGTTGGCCTATAAGCTACGTCAGGTAACAATGACTGTTCGGGCGGAGGAGGTGGTCTATAGACTCTCTCCGCCTCGAGTATCAATTCAGCTTCTACAGTTTTTTCTAATAAAGATTCAATATCCGTAACTTCATCTCTTCTGACCATACGTTGAATTTCTGGTAAGAGGTTACGGTGCAATAAATCAAGCTGTTGACTAATGTCAGGTAACGGAACTTGTTTTAAAATTATAGATTGTAAGCATATAATATAATCTCGTACCGGCTCATCTTTGCCTTGTGTACGTGCATTAGCTTCTGCTAACAATCTTTGTTGGAAACGTCTGCTATATCCATACCATCGCAATGCAGCTTTTTTAAATTGAGCCCAGGTTTGCCACGAATGCCTGTTATCTCGATACCAGGTCGCAGCAACCCCTGTGAGCAGTTCAGAGAGAGAGGTTAATAAATCGCTCTCACTCAGTGTAGCCAGTTTTCGACACTCCTCAACTCTAGTTAGAAAGAGGTCTATACTTTGGCCTCGCTCGCCAGAAAATGTAACATTCCAGCGGCGTACTATGTGACCTACGTCTGTATTTTTATTTGCACTCGTTGGACGGTCACTATGCCTGGTCAGATTAGCGTTATCCGTCGCACTGTTTGCAGTGTGAGGGGTCCTTCCCCCCTCGACTGTACGTGCTCCTGCCGTACCAGTTGGCAAATTATCACGGTTTCTATAATTTTGCTGATCTGAACCTGCATTGTTGTTTGCTTGGCTATTTAATGGGCTACTACTATTATTGTAGTGTATACTAAATGTATCACGAAAAGCCACGTGCTGTTCATTACTTTTATTTCCTTGAAGGTTTTCCCGTTCAGGTGTTCTTTCACCTGTGGCCTGATCGAATAGCTGTGTGCTAGAAGATTTAGGCTGTGACAGTACTTCAACTTTTTGTGATAAAGAATTCACCATAGTTGACATTCCTTCCATCTTGGAATATACCTCATGCACGTGTTTTGTCATATCTTTCATCTGGTTGTGCATGGCGGTAAGATAGATTATCAGTTCTTTTGGTACGTTAGAGGCATCTAGTGCTATTTCACTTCTTTGTTGCACATCTGTTGATACCTGATCGGTGACTTGTGTTGCCATCTCGTAGTAATATTCCTGTCTTCTTTCTTGAGATATTTTCTATTTCCTATTAATTGCACGCGGTTTTACTAACGCTCGCTGTGTGTGTGTGTGTGTGTGTGTGTGTGTGTGTGTGTGTGTACGCACGTTTATTTTATAAAGAAAATTAAATTACTGATCGTTTATATATGGTTATAATAAAACCATATACACACGTAGCAGTTGAAATTGACTAAATATGTATATATTTTGAAAATTAATTGTTTTGATTTTTGGATTTATTCTAGAATTTCTAATAATTATAGTAAAGCTAATCGAAAATATTAGACTATAATAAACTATTCAATAATATTTTACAATTTTTAATTTAAAATACTAAGTATTAACGTATATAACTAAATCCAAAAATCTGTGCGTTCTTAAACTTTTGTTAAAAATGCACACCTAGCTGTGTAGGGACAATTCATTTATTATACATGTGTATTTAACGCGTAGTGTAGAAATAAATTTTAATTCAAAGTCTTCGAGAAAGTTCTAAAATTTCTCCACAACACACACAGCGCCAGTCGATTACCGCGCTACGAGTTGGCAGTCGTTGATGAGAGAGAAAGGAAAAATAAAAATTTCCACTATGTGTAAAAATAAAAATTTGAAAATTTCACTTATTATGCAAGAAAAAAAATTTTCTAGCCCTTTAATACGTATTAAAAAAATTTTAATTTTTATTCAATTAAATATTATATCAGAATACAAAAAAAAATTTTAATGTTAATGATATTGGATTATCCTATATTAAAGGGTTATGTTAAAATTGATTTAATTTCAACTTCCTCATTAGCTGAAATTAATATTTCTCTCTCACCTTTGAATTTTGTAATTTATTATTAACGACCTAATCGGTAGGAAGGCTATACACAACGACGCACTATTCTAATTCTTAGAAAATCTCGACTGCCTGTTCGCTTTTTCACATAAAGCGAACTATTAGGCATACGGAGCTATATCTTTTGTCTCTGTCACTAAGATATTAAAGCGCGAGAATATCTGCGCGTTGAGCAAAGAAATAGAATTTTCGCTGGGACACGTGGGGACACAAATTTGTAACAGCTAACCGACAAAAAAATTTTTAATAGATACCTAGCAATTTTTCGAGAAATTTCTATTTTATTTTTCAGAAAAAAATAGCAATTTAATATTAATTTTATTTTACGAAACGTGAAAAAAATTTAACGTCAATTCTAAATTTATTTATCTTTGACTAAAAATAATTTGATTTCTAAAAGAAAAAAATTTCTTGACACGTGCTAACTTAAATATCAAACTTTAACTATAGCAAAACGCCATCTTTAATATAAAGTCTTTTATGAACAACGTGAAGTCTGTTTACGTCGACGCCAGCTACACGCTCGACGCCATTTGCAAATTTCGATTTATTAGACGACGCGTAAAAGCCTGTTCCCGTTGACGCATCTATTCGTTGGGCGCCATTTTGTAACGGTAATTTACTACTCGTTACAAAAGAAATTAGATTTTTCTAATTCCAATTTACTTTTTGCTAAGACTAAGTAATTTTGTCAGAACACGGAGCTGCTAGAATTTATATCGAGTATGATAAACTAACAACAGATTCCGGCAAAGCTAGTTAGTATGTTAGATTGATGTGCGACGGAAGATTTTTCTATCAACTCGTCGCTGCGCGTCTCTCTCTCTCTCTCTCTCTCTCTTACCTGATCGAGAGACGCGTTGCCGGTAGCGCAGTTTTCCTTCGTGAGGCAGGTTCCAAAATACGTTATATTAAAATATATGATATTACGTTATTAAATAATTTATAACTGCTCACAAGGACCGCGGAGGCGTCGGAGTAAGCAACGGGAAATATATATTTTATGTTAAATATAATCAGGCAATATAAATTAATTGAAAGCACGATTTAATAGAAAAGAATCAATTTATTACAAAAAAAATATAAATATAATCAAGATAAAATGTGAACTAAATGAGAATGAAATTGAATAATATATAAAAAGTAATATACGCGTCTATTGAGAGAGTGAGCAAAGGGAGGGCGTGTCGCGAACTAAATGATCCTCGCTTATGACGCTGATCGGTTATATAACCGATGATACAATATACCTGAACAAGTATCTCTCGAGGAAGAGATACTTGGATATCGCACGGTATAATTATACTTACAATAACGCACTGGCCAGCTTACACTAATTACCTACGTGTACGTAGACGCCGCTCGCCCGTTATCGAAGCTTCTCCCCTGTACGTAACCAATACGTAAATGCTCTGGAATAGATCGGTGGAACACATCTCTTCCCGATCCTTGAATTCCGCTGAGCTCTGCCAACGTGGTTGCCTGGACGTAGATCGGTGGAATCCTATGCACGTCGATCAACGTATTTGTTGGCACTTAATGGCTGACCGCTAAGACGCGCGAAAAGCGGTCAAGCAAAACTCTACAGAAAGAATTTCTGAGAGTTGCAACTAGCCAATCTGATATAATACGCTAGTCGATATAAATTAACGACTTTTATTTAAGACAACGTTCCGCGCTATCAGTTGCGAACTTAGTCTAACGTATTATACGACCACGTGGCGAAATTCTCTAATGAGCACAGCGCGGCTTAGGTTTCGTGCTAACGCAACGGTAGCCGGAAACTCTCTGAAGCGCCTCGCGGCCGGCTTGCTTCTCGCTCGCGTGCCGGTCGTCAAGATACGCACTTCTTTACTCGTCTTAGACGAGATATATGACCGAGCGTTTATTCTATTTTAATACCTAAGCGCGCAAGATTCAAACACGGTAGAATACCGTTACAAATATATATATATATATATATACATATATATATATATATATATATATATATATATATATATATATATATATATATATATATATATATACCAATGATATGCAGATGATATGCAAATGATGGACAAATAAGCCATGCATTAAAATTGATTATTATATTTTAAATATAATATATATATTTATTATCATTACATTACATTACCAAGGTATCGAATCAATAAATATAGAGAAAGTGATACAAAAATGATAAAAAAGTATCAGGAGCCCAAAACATAAAAAGAAGTATAACTATTCTACCTCTTGCGATTAGTTGTTCTTGACATCCATTGTTCATACGCCCAAGTTGCGTATATAACTAAGAACTTCGAGCATATACTACTGGAGGAAGCATCCGAATGGCAGCAAGCGTTACAAAGCGAAGAGAGAGAAAGCCTCTATTTTGGTACGTGCTGTCTCTATCTAGCCTGATTTGATTGGCCTTTTCTGTTCCCCACTAAGAAAGTGATAGAGAGATAGCACGTACCAAAATAGAGGCTTTTTCTCTCTTTGCCTTGTAACGCAGTTAATAGCTGGGAGGCTTCCTCCAGTAGTATATGCTCGAAGACTAAGAACAACTGTATATATATATATATATATATATATATATACACATGCATACATATGTAAATCATATGTAAATATAAATATTTATCAAAATCGAATATATTATATTGAAAGATATTTATTATTTAAAAATTATTATTCATAAATTATCAATCATCACGCAATAAATATCGACAATTCATGATAAGAGAAAGTATCAGGGTATTATAAAAGCTATTCTTCCTCTTGTGATTAGTTATTTTTGACATTTATTGTTAATACGCCCAAGTTGCGTATATAACTGAGAACAACTATATTAGTTATATATGTCCTTTGGCCGTATTCAGGTGGAATATGAATCGAGAACAATGTTTGTCGCTTGAGCTGAAATTGCCGAGGGCGCGCTTCGCGCACCCGAGGTAGATTTCTGCTCAAGCGGCAAACATTGTTTGAGATTCAGATTCCACCTGAATAAACGGCCAAAGGAAATAGATGATTTTATGTCTTAAGTAGGCCGTATGAGGAACTATAACTTATTAGTTGAAAATATTAATGTTTTTTCCAATGATTTTAAAATTAAATTTTAATTCTATTGATTTTTTCTTTTGTTTCTTAGATTGACATTTTGTAATGAGTATAGTTGCTATCCAAGCGCGAGTCATTTTTTTTTCACTAACCTAGCTTCAATATGATTGCTCTTTGACATATTAAACGAAACATAGTAGGATCGGTAATGCCATATTGATTTCTCCTGAGACATATTGAGATTCAATATGTCTCAGGAAGACATATAATTCTTGCAATAAGTCGAGGAACGCGTCTGAGACATATGGGATGCCAATACAAATTTAGCATGCTCTTTACATACTGACACGAATGTGGCCTACGAGGACATAAATATATATATATATATATATATATATATATATGTATATATACATATGCAAATTATATATATATATATACATATATATATATATATATATATATATATAAATTTAATGAGACCTTAGGATATTGAACTGAATATGGTCTACAATGTCATAAAAGTATACATGGTAATGAGTAAGTACATTACTTACACAATGTTTATATGCAAATAACGTGCAATGCGTTACCCATATGCAAATAACATGCAAATGATAAATGCATTGAAATTCAAATTTTTATGTAAAAAAACAAGAGATTATTACGAAAAATTAATAAAAGTATCAGGATAGCAGAAAGTAGAAGAGCATAACATTCATATCTTTTACAATATCTATATATATATATATATATATATATATATATATATATATATATATATATATATATATATATATATATATATATATATTATTATAATTTAAATAAATGTTATGTAGTTATTCTACTTATACTAAATGTATGTAAATATATACATATATGCAAATGGGTATTAATTATATGCAGAATATATGTAAATTTATACAAATTATTTCACTACGATTATGTGGGTTGGGCAATTAACACCTCTTTACTTAAGACACACACTAGCTAGGTGGACGATATAGAACACGCCCAAGTGTGATCGCGTTACATGAAAAAATTCCCGCCTACTCGTAAGCGAAATGATGGTGAATTATATGCATTCTGGTTTATACTTACATGCTCACCGGTCCACGATTCGCGATAAACTGACATTATTTTACATGTGTTGGCGGATTTAAATATCAAATTAAGATGATTCTTGAAATATTAAATGTTGCGCACATACTACCCCTTCGTCGCCCCTCATTCCTACTTTTAAATTCATGTCTAAATCATACTATAAATACACGAAGATTGACAGGTCTGATTAACAGTTAAAGTTCAACGTTCCAGAGAAGAAGATCAACACGAAGCAAGATGGTAAAAAAAAATTTACTTAAAGTCTTGATAAATATTGTTAATATAGCATTAGTTCGGGAGCCGCAAATTAAATTATTTTGCAATAATTCATGGCGCAAAAGTCTAAACATTTGCTCCAATAATTAATTATTGAAAAAAATTAAATTTATCTTAGGACTTTGCGGACTACGTACCTTAGCTTATATGTTTAAGCGAGGTATTTTTGACAATAATGAAATACTTGACATTGCTGGTCGTTGTATTAAAAGCAGAGGGATGCAAGATGCGTCACAAGTCAGGCTTCTTGTGTTACATCACCGTGTTATTAAAGGTAAGTTATTCATAATTTCTTTTACCGTTTAAAAGCTTGTATCTTTTTTCTTTACAATCGTAGAATTTCGCTATAAAATACTTTTTTGTTCTGAATAAAATAATAAATCTGAAAAGATGATTTGCAAGAAAATATCAGTTTCGGATCAATAATCAATAACCAATAAACTTTTTGTTTATGATCACAGAATTTCGCGGGATAAGACTTTTTTTGTTAAAAATAGTGCAATTAAGCAGATTTTACATAAATTTTACAGACCTGCAAAATATGATGGAGGACAGTAGTGGGGATGAACTGTTGATAAGGCTTCTGACCGAAGAAGAAGATGTATCTGATTCGAGAGACCTTGTGCTACTACCACCTCCCGAAGAGGTAAGAGAAGTCATAAATGTCTCTGAAACTACCCCAAACTTTGCGATGGAGGGGGTAAATAATAATACAGCAGCGCCACCACCTTTGGAACCAATGCCTGGTTGCTCTTGGTGGGGTGATGATGAGAGACAGTCATCAATGGCGATCAATAATAACGAGCAGAATACACTTAATACGATGATTACATCTGAATCACTAGGTGCAGAGAGAATACAGGTTGATTTAAGGAGATGTAAAATGGACACTACACCTATACTCATAAATATTTACTATCTTTTTATTTTATTGCAATTTTTTAAGAAAATAAATGCTTTAGTTTGTAATATGTATCATAAAGATTATTCAATTAAATTTTAAAATAAATTCATTTATTAGTTTCTCAGAATTTTAGATTTCTTGTACAAAATCTAAATATTTTAATATAGTCAATGTCCCAATCGCTACTCACGAACCTATTACTAACCGCTCAATGTTATTTAGATACCAAAAATTTTTAACAATGAGTGGCTAGTAATAGCTTCGTGAGTAGCGATTGGGACATTGACCATATATAAATATTGGAACACTAAAATTTTAAAAAACTAATGAATGAATTTATTTGAAAATTTAACTGAATAATCTTTATGGTAAATACTACAAGCTAAAGCATTTCTTTTCCTCAAGTTTTGCAATATAATGAAAAAATAAGCCAAATTCATGAATACAGGGGTGGTGTCCGTTTCACATCTCCTGCGTAAATTTATAAATCACACATTTTCACGTAATTTTGGTATATCATATTGTAGACAAATATCTTCAACAGGGAGATGGTACTACTACTACTCAGAACCACATTACGATTCATGAAGAATCATCGCGATATTACCGATAATTCAAGTTACAAGGTAGACAATTAAGAGTGTCACTATTGCCCCCACCACCTAATGCGAATGTGTATACGTGGTTTGAGGCAGCAATAAATGATTTATATCTTCATGAGTGTGAAAATGCGCAACCTTCAGATTATATCGGTATAACTATAAACTCTGACCGATTTGTTCACGGTTCTTTATGGATTTCTTTTAGACTGGTTCGTGATTTTTCACCGACAGATCTAGTCGAGTTATTAGCTTGTGTAGCACAGAGTAATGACAATTTTGAAATCGATGATGTTTTAAACGTGAAAGTCAGCATTGTTTCTAAACCAGAGGGACGCGGTCGGGTATCACTCACTAGCGAATCAGTTTTCAAGAAATCCATTCTAAATATTCAAAATACCGACAATCTTTGCCTTCCACGCTCACTAGTCGCTATTCATGTATATGCTATACGTGGTCAGATGCGCAGTGGTATTCACCATGACAGGTGGAATAGAATAAGACACCACACAGCACAATATCAGAAAGTGCAAGCGTTGAAACTTGTCAAAGCTGCGAGAGTTACGATACCCGAAATAGGTTGTGGTATCGAAGAAATAAAATTATTTCAAGAATATTATGCGCTTTTCGGAGTTGCAATAGTTGTTTATTCTTTTCAAAACTTTGCTCGAGGCTATAAACCACTTTACGATGGTGCACGTTTTGTACACGATGTTGGTAATGTAGTTAGACATACCTTAAATATAATGTATTATGAAAATTCCAATCATTAGCAACCAATTTTAAATTTACTCGCAGTAGCTGGCAGCCGTGGCTACTGCATGCCTTGTAATAAAAAGTTTAGTCATCAAAAAAATTATAAATGTCCATAAAAATGTTGTAAATGTTTTCAGAGTCCCCCTTGCGATATGAATCAGGAAAAAATAAAATGTATTCAATGCACTAGAGATTTTTACGGTAATGTTTGTCTGGAAAATCATAAAATCTCAAAATCTTTCGATAATTTTCGGTCGGTATGCGAGAACATAAAAATTTGTCGTTTGTGCAGTAAAACAGTTCGAATGTGCGATAAAGATCCACATAATTGTAATACGATATTTTGTAAAATATGTAATAGTAAAATGCCGATAGAACACTTTTGTTACATGCAACCCTTTATCAACAAAAAAGGATTTGCAACCAATAAAAAGAATATACTTTATTTATTTTATGATTTTGAAACTCAACAATCGGAAATTATCTCGGGTGCTGATGGTGAAAAAATAAGTTTGCATGTACCAAATTTGTGTGTTGTACAACAAGTATGTAATGATAGTTTGGATGATGAAAATATAACAAATTCTTGCGAAATATGTGGTATACGCGAATACGTGTTTGAAATCGACCCTGTAAAACAGCTAGTTGATTTGGCCTTAGCAACAAGAAAAAGTTCCAAGCAAATTATTTGTATAGCCCACAATGCACAGGGTTTTGATGCACAATTTATTCTCAAGCATTTGACAGAACGTACAGATCTTAGAGATAAGCCAGATGTAATTTTAAACGGGTCAAAAATAATCATAATGGAAATTTCAACCGTTAAATTCATAGACAGCTTAAATTACTTACACATGAGTTTAGCTGCACTACCAAAAGCTTACGGCCTTGCTAATATCGAGAAAGGTACGTTTCCTCATTTGTTTAACACACCAGAGAATCAAAATTACGTTGGAGAAATGCCACCTGTGTGGTCTTTTTTACCAGATTCGATGAAGGTCGATGAGCGACGAGAATTTATACAGTGGTATAATGAAAAAAAAATGACAATTATAT
The DNA here is from genome assembly GCA_017163975.1 of Anastatus disparis. Taxonomy (NCBI): domain Eukaryota; kingdom Metazoa; phylum Arthropoda; class Insecta; order Hymenoptera; family Eupelmidae; genus Anastatus; species Anastatus disparis. The sequence continues at coordinate 958,930 of JAFFSR010000066.1, forward strand.
ATTTAATTTTAAAAATGAGATTATAAAATACTGTAGACAAGATGTAAAAATTTTACGATTAGCATGTTTGGCCTTTCGCAAAACCTTCATAGAATGTGGTAATACAGATCCATTCGTAGAGTGCGCCACCATCGCATCATATTGTATGCGTGTATATAGAAAAATTTTTTTACAAAAAGACATTATAGGAATCATACCTAGGGTGGTTATAGACAAGCAAACAAGCAGTCTATGAAGGCGATGCGGTGGCTGAATCATCAAATTCGGTATACTGTCCGAGCTCGAGAAAAGAGACTTCCCGAGGGCCCTCTAGTGGATGGATACTGCGAACTTGAAAACGGTACGAAAATTGTTTTACAATTCCATGGGTGTTATTGGCATGGCTGTGTATGGTGTTACACAGTGAACCGTGACTCACGCCTCGTAAACGGTGAAAATATGGACGAACGTTTCGAGAGAACCGCGCGAATATCCGAAAAGATAAGAAGCCACGGCTATCAATTAATAGAAAAGTGGGAATGTGATTTTGATCATGAGTACTCACAGAACTAAAGTATGAAGATGTATATCGATAATAAGGCACGAAATTGGCATGAACCGTTGAATCCTCCGTAAGTTGGCACAATAAAGAATCAGCTGTTGAGCCATTACCATTGTGTAACGTTGTCGTAGCCGCTTATACTACAGCCTTGGCGCGTTTAAAACTCTACGAAGAATTGCAAATGCTGGGTGAATGTGTATTGTATTACGATACTGATTCTATTGTGTATGTAAGTCGCGTGGGTGAGTACGATGCGAAAACAGGGCCGTTCTTGGGTGACTTGACCGACGAATTGGCCTGTTATGGTCTTGGCACAAGCATCACATCATTCGTCTCTGGAGGACCCAAATTTTACGGATATAAATATTTGACACCAGATGGCGTTGAAGGATGTGTTTGCAAAATCAAGGGTATAAGACTTAATTCGTCGGTGAGTCAGAAAATAAACTTTGATTCCATACGAGATCTTATTACTGGTAAAATACCGCCACTTTTTGCAAACTATAACGCTATTAGACGCACACGGTTTCACGATGTTGTAACACGACCTGAATGTAAAATATGCGAGCCCGTGTACTCAGAGAGACGATTCGTGAATAACGAGATTAGCTATCCATACGGTTATAAATCTAATTAAGAATAAATTATTGTAAATATATTATCACTAAAGCGAATATATGATATAGGATAAAGAGAGAATTAAAACACAAACTATTTTGAAATAAATTTTATATTTTATAAAAATGTAAAACGAAAAAATAAATTTATTTTCTATTAATTGAGTAGTCATCAATTTTTTTTCAAAAACACAGGTCCCAGAATAATCCGCATCCTTTCCACCCTCATTCTGAATCTTTCTCTATCACGAGCTGCTTGCTCCCACCCTCCACGTCGCGCTGTACGACTCGCATAGTCCCACACGCGTATCACATGAATTTCCGGCTTACCCTCTTTGAAATGCACTTGTTTTGTTTGATTCATCGTTCACTGTACTTTTTGTAGACTCTCTTTTCTATAAAATTGTTGAGAATCAAAAATTTAAATTTGATTAATTCTTTGATAGAAATTTATTACCTTTTTCAATTTCTTGGTTATTGCTCACGATAGCAGCACTTTTTCAAGACTAACTAGCACTGACCGTTTACCAACGCTTTTAATTTTATACTATAAATGGTGGTGGTGGTGGTGGGGTGGGGGTATTAATTATAAGTTGGTGATTAATACTTATTTGGCTCTTTCAGCCATATAGCTAAAGAGCGGAATAATGCTGGCATCAGCCAGCTATATGGCTAATCAGCTAAACGATTAGCTAGCGCCAGCACGATACTGCTCGCACATGCGCGCGCCGCCGCCGCCGCCGCTCCCCACTCTTGCTCATCACTCTTAATGATCGTATATGTAGAGTGGTTCGAGGATTTGATGAGATTAGTAATAGAAGTTTAGCAGCAGCGGTAACATGGACGTTTGCAGGTGGGTGCATCCGTGGACTTTGATGATTTGTGGACCCAGCTCGTGTGGTAAAACAGTATTCGTGAAGAATTTTTTGCATCACATTGATCGCATGAGTGATACAAAATTCGAGTGTATACTCTTGTACTATACCGAGTGGCAGCCAATTTACAAGGAGTTGGCCGAGGGTATCGAATTTCACGAGGGTTTACCAAAGAGCGAAGACTATGCCAATGATCCACGAGCAAAACTCTTGATTCTCGACGATCTGATGAGAGAATCGTCCAACAGAACTGTAGTCAATCTCTTTACCAAAGGCAGTCATCACAATAACTTGAGCGTCATCTTTATCTCGCAAAATCTCTTTCATCAAGGTCAGCGAGAAATTTCTTTAAACTCTAATTACATCGTGGTATTTAAAAATCCGCGCGATCGAGCGCAAATAAATCATCTGGCACGCCAAGTCTACCCCGAGGAGTCTCGTTTTTTGCAAGAGGCATATCTTGATGCCACAGCACAACCACACGGCTATTTGTTCATAGATCTGAAACAGGATACGCCTGAAAACGTGAGATTTCGTACTCGTATATTTCCGTTCAACAAACATCAGTATGTTTATGTGCCTCGTTGCAAACCCATAAAAGCTGGTGCTCGCTCGAATAATCTACCAGTCGTGCGATTGTAATGCAGCCGGTGAGACGTAGTCGTAGCAGACCAATTCCAGAAAAGTACTGGACTCAGCTACATGTTTTGTGTAAAATCGAACTTTCTCAACTCAAGGCCATATTACGCGAAGCAAATTCCAAACTTATAACGTACATTTGCGAGTGTGCTTTGAACATTTTACGTGGAAATATTCCACTCAGCAAGTATTATAAGAAACAATTGCGAAAAGTCGCACCACTGTTGCGAAAAATTGCTAAACCGGGTAGTTTGGAGGTATAAAGGAAATTGGTGGTAAAATCAGCATATTTACTACGGCTAATTGTGAAACCTGTTTTATTAGCATGGAGTACGCAAGGAAAATGATTTTGGTACCGCAAGAGTGCTTGGAGCAACAGCGGCTGCAACAGCAGCACGACGTACCAACTACCAATCATACAACACCACCATCCAGTGTCCAGACACCTGGTACAGCCTCGACACGCCTTGACGAGGAAATGAGTAAAATTCTACATTCTACGGGTGATGAGCGTCAAAAATCTCTGCAATATCAACAAATCTTGCAGCGTTACTTGCATCTAAAAGAGGAGGAGAAGGATAAAAGTAGGGGTATAATACGTCCAAACGAGACAACATTACTAGAAACGGAAACGACGATGGGTAGAGTAAATAATGACGAAATCGACGACGAACAGCTTGTCTAGTCGGTACCGCAGAATGTTCGAAGCAATGCTAGACACCTTATTAGATATTTGCGGCAAGCTGGTAATATTGAATGGGATGGTCGTGGTATAATCAAGCTAGATGGCACTGTTGTCGAGGGTGCTAATATTGTCAATGTAATAAACAAAGCTATGAGAAGTAGAAAAAGGCCGCCACCGCGCGGATACAAACAGTTTGCGCGCGTCTTGCGACAAAATAGTATACCTCGAGAATTCATTGTTAACGATCAACTGTGGCGTACGATTGCATCTCATAGTCCTTATTCATTGCTGTCATCGTCGTCAGAAAACGAAGGTTATTATTCTTCAACAGCTACTGGTCAAACGAGTGTAAAGGAGAAAGAAGTTGAGAGTGCGAAGAAGCGTAAAAAAGTTGGTAGTGAGTTGGCAGCTACGCCATCAACCCCTGTAAAAAAGAGTCGCCTCGAACAGCTAAAATGGGACCGTATGTGAAAGCATGAAAGGAAGTTATGGAGGGGAAGGAGGAGGAGGGGGGGAGAAAACTGGTACTTTTATAGACCAATTGATTTCAGTTGTACCCTTTGAAATGCATCTACCAGGCTACCAGTTTCTCGGCCCTGGCACGCATCTTGAAGAGCATCTCAGACGTGGTCAGAGAGGAAAAAATCCTCTTGACAATGCCTGTCTAGAGCACGATATTTCATATTCAAATAAAAAAATAACGAATCATATAAAAGCCGACAGTCTGCTGGCTGAACGAGCATTTTCACGCATGCTCTCGAAGACTGCAGATGGCAATGAAAAGACTGCAGCTGGTATTACTGTTTTGTGCATGGTCAGCAAAATTGCGTTTGATAAATTGTTGAAACGCATTAAAAATACATTTAAAAGACAGCAAAAGAGAGAGAAAAAGCTAGTTTATAAGAGGGGGAGGAGGAGAAGCAATGAATAAGAAGAAGGAGGCGAAAAAGCCGAAAGATCTTGAGCATTATTACTATAATCTTTCTGCACCATCAGCGTACGCTGGTGCTCATCTACTGAAACACGCGAAACCCAAAAAATTTGATAACAATACGATTGCCAAATGGTTGGAGAGTCAGGATGCACATACCTTACACAAACTCGTGAGACATCGTTTTCCTCGTCGACATTACAACGTTTTTAGCCCCTTTGAAGTGTGGGAAGCTGACTTGGCAGATTTTAGATCACTTAAAACCTACAATGATGGGTACAGCTATATTCTCATTGTCATTGATGCACTTTCAAAGTTTGCATGGGCAGAGTCTCTTCTCGACAAAACCATTCGAAGCGTCGCTGTAGCATTAGACAAAATTTTATCACGATGTAATGATAGACATCCTATTTATCTACAGACTGATAAAGGTAAAGAGTTTATCGGTCGAGAGGTGCAAGAGGTGCTAAAAAAGAAACATATTACCTATCGAGTCATCAGAGACCCTGATATAAAGGCAGACATTGCCGAACGCTTTATTCGAACTCTCAAAGGTCGTATCTGGCGATACTTTACTCACTCGCGCACAAGACGTTATATAGATGTTTTGCAAAAAATTGTGACGTGTTACAACGAGTCGTGGCACAGTGCCATAAAAATGCCCCCTTCCAAGGTCAACTTATATAATGCTCACGTGGTACGTCAAAATTTGATGTTGCGTTACAGCGAAAAACAGCCGTTTCTAGTAGCTAAATACAGCGTTGGCGATCTGGTTCGTGTCAGTCGTGCCAAGACAGCCTTCAGGAAAGCATACGTGGGTGGCTGGACTCTGAAGCTGTTTAAAATTATAAGAGTCGACACAAGACAACAACCACCCGTCTATATTTTGACAGATCTTGATAGAGAAAAAATTGACGGATATTTTTACGAAGAACAGTTAAGCAGAGTGCGCAAAGATTTAGATAGCGAAGCGTTTGAGGTTAATGAGGTTTTGAATAGCAAAGGTAGGGGGTCGAAAAAACAATATTTGGTCAGTTGGAGGGGGTACACAGAAAAATTCAATTCTTGGATAGAAGCTAAAGATTTAAAAAATTTACAATTAACGATGAATTTTACATGGTTTTACCGAGCAACAGCAGCAAGTTTGTCTTTCCACACAATGTGGCGACGCATTTTACAACACAATTATCACAAAACTTTTATCTTCATGGCGACTGGGGTGTAGGACTCACGGAAATTCAAATACCTCTCACATTTAGCATATATCAGTGGTAGAGCGTGAGGGGGTGATTTCTGTTAAAACATCCAAACGTGACGTGGCGAATGTTTCGCGAGAAACAGAGGAGGAGACTCAACAGAAGGCCGAGGTGTTTGCCCGCGTTAAACCTGGTGTTTACCGTGACATTGAAAGTCTCTTAGAAGAAATAAATAATCTCGAGAATGTGAAAAATCATTTATATTTTGAAATCCGCGCTGGTGGCTATATACAGATTAAATGTCGATGTGGTGAAGATTGTACAACTTATATGCACACGTTTACCCTATCGGAAAAATTACTTAGAATTTTAGGTTTGGAAAATGTGCCAATATTTTCTTGCAAAGGTAATAAAGAACACTACATTGCCGGTAATCGTCCAGCAAATCTTGTGAACGGGTTACCAAACGTGCTCATGGTTTACAGCAACATTTGCCAGCCTTATGTAACAGGTGACATGCGCACGAGCTTACTACGTATAGTCTCGCTTCATTTGCGTGACTACGTTTACGGAGGTGTTGGAATTAAAAACTTTTCACCACCCATGTACCTACCACTGCTGTCTTTAGCGTTTCAGTCGATAGAAATAGATATAAGAGACGAACACGGATTTCCCATTCCATTCGACTACGGTACGCTGACTGTAACGCTTCACTTTAAGCGCATCCGATAAAATGCCTGTGTTTGAAGATTTTTTCAATAACCAAATGATTGGTGGTGGGGGTAAGTGTGTTACAGTTGGTAAACCTTGTTTTGGTTATCACCAGTCGGGTGCAGGAGTTGGTAGTTTTTTGAAAGGTCTCTTCCGAGCAGCTATACCGAAGATCAAACAAGGTGCAAAAGCGGTCGGTAAGGAGGCTCTCCGAGCGAGTAAAAATATCCTAGATGATGTCACTCTAGGTGGCAGACCAGTCAAAGAGGCGACCAAACAGCGCATTCGCGAAAGTAGTAAAAATCTCAAAAGAAAAGCTGACGTTGTTCTGGACAAATTGCTCTTGGGTGAGTCAAGTGCGAAAGAGGGGGAGGAATCAGAATATGAAAAGAAGAACGAGACAGTATCAACTCAGTCGTCGAGTGCACCTGGCACTACAAACACCTCAGCGGCTAAACGCTCGAAAAGTGATAAAGTTGCGAAAAAAAAGAAGAAGCAGAATAAGAAAGCACGTGTAGCTAGAGATATTTTTGAAAATTAAAATTTCAAGATGGCGCTGTTGCATACAGAATCTTGTCAGTCGATCAAGTCGGAATTGTCACTTTTTGAATTACCCTCGACACAGACTGCAATTGAAGGCTCTTACTGGGTTCAGTACAAACCGATATCTTCACTTAACGACTAATCACCAATTGAATTTACCATCCCTGGCAACACTGAGTATCTAGACTTGGCTCACTCAATGTTAAGTGTGAGTGTAAGTTGTGAGCGCCCGAGTATGTACGGCCCTGAAACCGTACGATACTGGAAGATGCGCGCGCAAACACCCAAAAAGACCAAAGTGGTTGAACATGCAAGCGCGCGTATATACGTACACGCGTTTGCATGTGTAAGTACCGCTGAAAATATACGGCGACTCTCCCTCTCTTCTATTAAGATAGAAGAGTGGGAGAGAGACCTAAGAGAGCTGAAGCAAGCAGTGCGAGGAGCTCGCGACTCTGGCACTCTTGGATCGGCTCTCTTAGTAGAAAGACATACTTGCTCGTAGCATAAAAGGTGACTGGCCTAATACGTGTTACAAGCAAGTATTCATTTGTTAAGCGTTAGATTCTACTTAGTTGTAACTATTAGCTTTTAAGAGATATTACTTTTGTAATTAATACTTAAATAAAGAGCCTTTCCAAAGATAACCTTTTCCTATCCCATTAATCAGGGTAAAGCCCCGAATATTAAGGCGTTTGGTCCTTAATAATAACGGGCTTTATTCATAACCTATTAAAAAATTACTAACAAACATATTTGTAAGGTCCGTTATAGCAAGGCAAGGCGTTCTTGCTATAGACGACTATAATTCACAATAAAAGAAATACAGGGTCCGCAATAGCTAGGCATGGTGCGCTAGCTATTAACGATCCTTTAACGCGATATTACAAAGAGCTTTAGAGAGTATAAAGAACCTCTTAAAATGAAATAAATAATAGATTATAATAGAATAGGGTAGAAAGGTTACAAAGTGTAACATGCACTAGTGCTGAACCACCTAAAGATCCGAACGTTGGACCAATAAATAATCTTTTGCATTCGTTGTTTAATCAAGTCGACATGCTATTCAATCAGAAACCTGTTTAACCACCAAACAATGCTTATGTATACAGAGCTTACATTGAAACATTACTAAATTATGGCCCAACAGCTAAAAAGTCTCATTTAACGAGTGGATTGTGGTACGATGATACAGCAGGGAAAATGGACGATACCACAGGTGGTAATACAGGTCTCAGCCAGCGTAAAGCGCTTTTGGTTAACAGAAAGATTGATTTACTCGGCTATTTACATTGTGATGTTTTTAATCAAGACAAATTATTACTGGATGGTGTTGAAGTTAGAGTAAGGCTCGTGCGTTCTCGTTATGGTTTCTGTCTCATGGATCCCGCTGGTGCTTTCACAGTAGATATAACAGAGGCTACGCTTTTTGTGCGTCGAGTAAGATTAAATCCTTCACTCGTGCTAGCACACGAAAAACTATTGTCGCAGGCTACTGCAAAATACCCACTGACACGTGTAGAAGTTGAGGCTGTTACGTTACATATCGGTGTGCATGGGGAAACAATCGACAATGTCATATTAGGTCAACTACCAAAAAGAATTATACTCGGTTTTGTTGAGAATAAAGCTTACAACGGAGATAAAAGTCTTAACCCGTTTAATTTCAAGAATTTTAATATGAATTTTTTATGTCTGTACGTTGATGGAATGCAAGTGCCATCTAAATTCTTACAGCCAGATTTCAAAAAAAGCAAAATGTACGTTGATGCTTATCATACACTTTTTTCCGGCACTGGTATTCACTTCATGAATTCAGGCAACTCGATTACCCGTAAAGACTATCTAAACAGTTACTGCCTATTTGCTTTTGATTTGACACCTGATTTATCGGCGAGTGACGGTAGTCATTGGAATTTGATAAAAAATGATAATTTACAAATTGATGTTAGATTCGACGACCCGCTAGAGGGCGCTGTAAATTGTATAATTTATGCTGAATACGACAATTTGCTCGAAATTGACTCGTCGAGACAGGTTGTCGTGGATTATAGCGGTTAAGTAGTAGTGGTGGGGATATAGTTCTTGCTATTTAAGTAGAGCAAAGCCATCTTTATCATCTCAGTCGGCGAGCAACTTTAATTGCAAACAGTATGGACGTGGTGATTGACGTGCAGTTTTTAAAGGACAGCAAAAACCGTTTGATTCCAAAGGAGGTGGCTGTGCTTGCTATTCATAAAAACTTTATCGCTCATTGGATTGTGGCGCCTCCTTGTAATTTAAGACGCTTACCTAAAAATGCTTTGAGACAGAACAATTGGGTGACACTGAATCATCATGGTCTGGAGTGGTACGAAGGTGATATATCGATAAAAAGATTATACAAAAATTTGGAAGATATTTGCAAGCATTGTCGTGTAATTTTCGTGCGAGGTCAAGAAAAGCTTAAACTACTTCCCAAGCTCACCACCTGTAAGGTTGAAAATTTAGAAAAACAAGATTGTCCAGCTTTTAGAAATTTGAATTTCAGCAGTGTACAGTGTATGCATCATTACATAAAATCATCTTATTCAAATTACGTGTGTTCTCTAAATAACGCTGCCAATCTGAAACAGTGGCTACTGAAACTTAATCCCAGCGTAAAATCGCTGATTGTGGAAGAATTTTTCGAAATTCTCCGCAATGAATTCAAAAGAGATTGTTCGATATCTGATGAGGATCAAGTTTCACGCAGTAGGCGTTTATCCAGCGGATCGGATTCCTCTGATGTGGGTGAAACCTTGTGCGCTTGTGCTTAATACGCAAAATCATAACCAGCGTGGTGCGCACTGGGTTGCCATATACGTTGATAGGTATGGCACAGGTGTGTACTTTGATAGTCTTGGTAAGCCGCCACAAATTCAACAACATTTACGACGTATTCAGCAAAATTGTAAAAAATTTAGATGGAATAATAAACGCTTACAAAGCGAATATTCCAATGTTTGTGGTCATTATTGTATCATGTTTCTGTATTATATGTCTACCGGATTGGGTTTCAAGAAATTCTTGGAAAATTTCTCGCAGAATTTGCAAAAAAATGATGCTATAGTAAAGAATTTTATAGAAAAAACTTGTTATGCGTAATTTGATACTTGACTGTCTCTGATTGGTTGCACGCCACCTTCTTTACGACATCCCTACCAATTTACAGTATGAAAGAAGTGGTATCCACTTGGTCTAGCCACAGTTGTGTGTGATCGAATGTGACAGCAGTAACAAGCAAGAAAACCTAACCAAGGTGGCTGGTCAAAAGAGAAGCCTGGAGCAGACATTTGGTAATGACATGGCATATTTAATAAAACAAAATAGCAAGAAAAATTATTGGCAGCAGGTTCTGCCAATGGTCTACGGGCTGAACAGCTCTTTTGGAAAAATTATCCAAGTAGACCTGGAGAATATAGGCGGCGAAGGCAAAAAGGAGTTTGCACCCGTGGTACGCTTCTGTGGAGCCAATTTTTAAGGTCTACCTCTGTCACTAGACTGTTGGTAGGCGTTGAAGCAGGTATTTGATAAAATTGAAGATTTTTTCACTTGCTATAATGAGGAATCTATGCTGGATCAGCGGCTATCTATTCCAGGATACACTATCCGTTTTATGATTAGTTTTCACGAGAAAGCTTTTGAATTGGGACCCAATGACGCACAACCAGGAGAAGGAGAGGAGTGTGGTGGACCGCCGAAAAAATATGGTCGATTTAATCGGTCACTAGTATTTAAACGTGTCACGTTTGAACGTTTAAAAGATTTATCTAAATGTATAGATTATAGAATTAGATATTTAAATACTGTTGCACAATCTGTAGATTATATATTAAGAGAAATGGTTGCAAATATGAAAAATGTATTAGAAAAAAGTCAGAAATCTCAATATGTATACTTTACTTCTAGCGATATAAAAACCACAATGTCTAGTTTTAATGATAATTTTCTAAATGATCTCATCGAATTATTAAAAAAGAATAATCTAGTTTTAGGAAAAGAAGATTTGTTTATAATCATACACGAATTTATTATTTATCATATGTACACACTAGTTTATTGTATGAATGCTACGTTGTAATGTTTTTTTATTAATAATAAATGTTGTTAAACTTTAAAACGTGAGTATTTCATCTACCTCGTTCATTACCAATTCCTCAACCTTCATATACACAGTAATATTGCAAATTATATATTTCACGATTCAATATAAAATTTTTATTATTTTAATATTTAAAAGTATTTAGTTGTAAATAAAATCTTTTAAATTAATATTTTATGATTCAATATTAATTTTAATAATCAAAAAGTATCATGTTGCATATTAAAATATTAAAAATTTTTAAATATCGATTAAAATATTTTTCATCCCCTCTCTAAATTTAGGGGTCAGTGACCCTTCAGTTTATTCTCACTCTAAATTCCTAGGTGGGGATAAGTGACCCTCCAGTTGTTCAGGTACCATGCCTAACAAGCCCCTACTTCACCTTCTCAGAGGTCATTGACTCACCGGTCAGTAACCTTTGGGGTGGTGGAGTGGGGGTTTGTTTTGACGGTCCATGGCGTCCCTATAACTACTAATATCTTTTATATTAAGTAGGAGAAAATTACAGAACTAGCTTAGTTTTTATTTCATATTAATATAAGTTATATAGTCATGTAATATTGACATTAAAACTTTTTTCTATCCCTATCTGTAAATATATTCTCTTATATTTTTGAAATAAAATAGAATTTAAGGTGTTAAATAAATTTTTCATAGCAATTAATTCATAGTGTTTTAATAGCAATCAACATTGAATTTTCATAGAAAAAAATAAATGCATAATATATAAAATTGAGTTGAACAATGATTCATTCATATTATTTTATAAATATATCAATATATTTATTTTTTGCAAATGAATTCGGATCTTATAAGAAAAATAAAATTTAATTTACTGGCGAGAATGTCAGAAGAGGTTATGTTTTACTTTAAAATGTTTTAAATATCAATAGTCAGGCAATTATCGGGCAGTGGACGGGTAATAATAGAATATTTAGGAAAATGAGGCTGCCCTATCGGGACCTCAGAAGCGCCTCATTACAATCCAAGTAGGGTCCCTGTCAGGATGCCCAGTGGGGTCCTTACAATTTTTTAGGGCATTCTTAATATTTTTTTTGTCGGGATTCGTTTGTTGAAGAGGATAAAAAGTTACATATGTTCATCGCCCCCTAAAAGATTTTATTTATTATCATTTATTTGTTTGATTACTTTAATGATTTTTGTTATTAAAATATGTATCAAAAAATTTTCGGGAGGGTTAATCGCATTATAATAAAGCTATAAAATATCGCGGCGAAAACAAGCTCAAGCGGGTTTGCCATAAGTTTACCTACGCATCTGGAAGCCTCGTGTTTCGTGTGTTTGTCTTCTCCCCTCTCGCTTGCTTCTCTACGCGCGTGTAGACGTGGAGGGGTTTTGCGCGTATAGTTCGGGCATTTATCCATGTGGCGGCAGTAGTTTACATTGTATTTTAATGGACACGCTCTTGCCTATGCTCATTGGCGATCTCTACTTATCTCTGCTATTATTTTAATTTTTAATAACGTGTACAGTTAAATTGCTATTCTGTGACATATGCTAATACTTTTGGACTGAAAAAGGCTATCTTCATACATTTTTTCATGTTGGTCTAGATGATTAAACTTGAAAATTTTTAGATTCTAAGTTATAAATTTGATATGTATCAGTTTAAGGAGGCTCCATCGCGAAATGTCGCGAATCGAGACCAATCAATTTTAATAGTTTAAATCACGCTGAATCCAATGGTACCCTTATTTATATACATAACCAATCAAAATTTCGAGAAATTTAAAATCAAAGTTCGCCCTTTCAACACGGACTCTTATGGTTGACATATTTAAATTGATCTATAATAATTCTAATTGGAATTGTCAATAAAAAATAGTGTGTAGGTCATATAAAAAAACACCCTCTGTAAAATGCTGTTGTCAAAGATAAAGGTAGCCGATTGATAAATTGAAATATTGTCGAAAGAAGTAAATATATTATGATTGTAAATGGTTGCTGACAGGAAGTCAATCGGTAAGACATTGTTGGTGTCTTGTACGGAAAACGCGCGTAATTTGAATTTTAAAAATCTTATGTTATATTAAAGTGAAACCACTTTTTTCTCCGTTTCTCCGGTTCTCCGGTTCTCCGCATTTTTTAAATGTGTTTTTCTTGGGCCTTATATTTTCTTGGGCCTTTTATTTTCTTGGGCCTTATATTTTCTTGGACCTTATATTTTCTTGGGCATTATAATTTTCTTAGGCCTTGTAATTTTTTGGACTCAATATTTTTTTGGGCCTAATGTTTTTTTAGACTCAATATTTTTTTGGGCCCAATATTTTTTCGGTCTCTATATTTTTTTGGGCCTTATATTTTATTGAGCCTTATAATTTTTTGGGTCTCATATTTTATTGAGCCTTATACTTTCTTGGGCCTTATATTTTTTGGGCCTTATAATTTTTTGGACTCAATATTTTTTTGGGCCCAATATTTTTTCGGTCTCTATATTTTTTTGGCCTTATATTTTATTGTGCCTAATACTTTCTTGGGCCTTATATTTTTTTGCGCCTTATAATTTTTTAGACTCAATATTTTTTTGGGCCCAGTATTTTTTCGGTCTCTATATTTTTTGGGCCTTATATTTTATTGAGCCTTATACTTTCTTGGGCCTTATAATTTTTTGGACTCAATATTTTTTTGGGCCCAATATTTTTTCGGCCTCTATATTTTTTGGGCCTTATATTTTATTGTGCCTAATACTTTCTTGGGCCTTATATTTTTTTAGGCCCAATATTTTTTCGGTCTCTATATTTTTTGGGCCTTATATTTTATTGAGCCTAATACTTTCTTGGGCCTTATAATTTTTTGGACTTAATATTTTTTTGGGCCCAGTATTTTTTCGGTCTATATATTTTTTGGGTCTTATATTTTATTGAGTCTTATACTTTCTTGGGCCCTATATTTTTTCGGGCCTTATAATTTTTTGGACTCAATATTTTTTTAGGCCCAATATTTTTTCGGTCTCCATATTTTTTGGGCCTTATATTTTCTTGGGCCCTAATTTTTTTTGGGCCCAATATTTTTTCGGTCTCTATATTTTTTGGGCTTATATTTTCTTGGGCTTTATATTTTTTTGATTCCTACATTCTTTTGGTCAATATGTTTTCTAACGTAGCGTTACATCCAAGCCTGTATACTTTTACATTGGATTCTTTAGTGAAGCGTATTTTTATAATGTTTTATACAGGCTCCGCTCCAGACGCTATAATATTTTTTTTCTATTTCAAATGCAATGTTTTAACGTCTCATTCTTACACTAGACATTGCAAATCTAATAGCACATTTCCATATGCAGCTGACTCAACAGCATATCCTCATATGCAGCCGATTAAACAGCGCATCCCAATATGCAGCCGATTAAACAGCGCATCCCAATATGCAGCCGTTTAAACAGCGTATCCCCATATGCAGCCGATTTAACAGCGCATTCTAATATGCAGCCGATTCAACAGCGCATCCCAATATGCAGCCGATTCAACAGCGCATCCCAATATACAGCCGATTCAACAGCGCATCCCAATATGCAACCGATTCAACAGCACATCCCCATATGCAGCCGATTCTACATCGCATTCCTATTTGCAGCCGATTCAACAGCGCATTCCATAATGTAGTCGATTTAATAGCGTATCCTCGTATGCAGCCAATTCAACAGCACGTTTCCTTATGCAGCCGATTTAACAGCGCGTCCTTTATACAGCTGATTCAACATCATATTAAACTATTTTAAAAGCGTCAGTTGATATTCATTTTTTTTTAAATATCATATATTTTATTATATTTCAAGTTCAACTATTAACACAATTTAAAACATAAATATAAAATACATATTGACATATTCTTTATAATATCTCTTTATAGACAATGTTTTTTGTATATTTTGCGTTCTGATCATTTTTATTTTCTCCGTCAACAATAGCGTAGTCACCTAAAAATAATTTTAAATTGTTTTTAAATTTCGCCCTTGAAAGAGCAACATATAATTGCCCATGACTGAAAACTGGTGACGGCAAATAAACACTAACTTTTTCATAAGATTGTCCTTGTGATTTATTAATAGTCATTGCAAATTTTAATCTAATAGGAAACTGTTTTCGTTGCATATTGAATGGAATTTCTTCCGTAGATGGAGATAAATTTATTCTTGGAATGAAAACTAATTTACCTTTGTTTTGACCAGTTGCTAATTCCGCTTGAATGGAATATTTAAGAGGAGGTCACGTATCTCTGTCCTTTTCTAATTAAAGAATTGAGTTTTTCATAGAAACTAATAGCTTTAGCAAAAAATGAAGAGAAAGCCGCATCTCATATCAAAAAAAGCAATATTTTCTTTGATAAGAAAGAATTAATTTTATTGTTTCGTTTTCAAGAAAACCTTGAAAAACTTAAATCATAGAGGTTAGGGTGGACAATTTCATTTTTCAAGGTTTTCTTGAAAACGAAGCAATAAAATTAATTCTTTCTCATCAAAGAAAATATTGCTTTTTTTGATACAAGATGCGGCTTTCTCTTCATTTTTTGCTAAAGTTAGTAGTTTTTGTAAAAAAATCATTTCTTTGATTAGAAAAGGACAGAGATACGTGACCTCCCCTTAAGCATTTTTTTTACTATTAACCTTGTTCCATTACAAAGTCCCTTATTCACATTTAAATTTCTTAAAAGTATAATGATAGCCCCAACTTTTAAATGTAATTTATGTGGTAGAAGTCCATTAGGAGTTAACTTTTTTAAAAATTCTGTAGGTAACATAATATCTAAATTTTCTTTGTTATCATCTTCAGCAGTATCAATACTCGAATATTCAACATGGTTTCCTTCCATTAAATTCAAAACATCATTATTGATTTCAGTAACATTATTTTTAGGAGCCAAAATAACTTTTTCCGTTATATTCGTATTGTCTATTTTTATTGTTTTTCCAAATATTTCTTCGACAAGATTTTCTTTAATGATAAAATTATCTGGTATAGCACTTACTTCATTATCATCTTCAAAAACATCGCAGCGTTTTCCTTCTCCGATGTCTAATAACCATTGTTTAATATTATTATCATTATCCGAAACTCGCAGATTTTCATTTAACTTCATTTGCTTAAAATTTTGCCATAATAAACTAAATTTAACTGAATTTTCAATAATGTTCATACGGCTACCATGTCGTACAATTGGTAATGTTTGCCTGGAATCTCCTGATATAATTACAGTTTTACCACCGAAGGGTTGGTTTACATTGCATAAATCTTGAAGAAGACGATCAACCGCTTCAAAAGCAGATTTTAAAGTCATGGATATTTCATCCCAAATAATTATTTGAGTTTCCTTTAATTGTTTGCCTTCTGCAGAATCAGGCTTAACATTACAAGTTGTACAATCTGTTATATTTAACGGTAGTTTAAATGTTGTATGCACGGTTTTTCCATTGACTAATGAATTCGCTGCTATACCTGTCAAAGCTACACATAAATAATGTATGGTATGATATTTAAAATAAGCTATTAAAACGTTAAGTAAATAACTTTTTCTACTTCCACCCGGTCCATCTATAAACATATATTTTTCTTTACTTTGGTTGTTTAAACTTTTTAGTGTAGAGTCGAATATTTGCCTTTGTTTATTATTTGAAGAATTTATTTTCATTTCTAATTCATTAAGAATATAATTATTATGATTTAAAACTGTTTCATTATTATCTTCTTCTATAAATGTGCTTATGTTAGGTAAATTAAAATCGTTTAATGAAAATCCATTGACTTGTAAATTATTTTTAATAACATTCAATGCAAGATTTTCACCTACATTTTTTTCGTATTTAGGGTGATAAAATTTATCTTTATATTTTTCATATAAATTTCGTGCACTCATAGGATTATGAAAAACGCAAATAGAAGCAAATAATTCACAAAGAGCATAAGGGAATTCTGTTGAAGATGCTTCTTTCAAGCATCTATCCCATTCTTTATCTTCATTAATTAATTGTTTTGCGTTAGTTGCCTCATAAAACGAATTGTACATCACATCATCATCATCACGCAAAGTTTCAAAAGACGTGGCTCCTTTAACATGTAATAGTAATAACCTAATAAAATAACGTCCTCTATCTTCCAGACTTACTAAGTCCATTCTATTGAGTATTGGTTTTCTTTTTTTTTCTTTTATTCCACTTTTTCAGTTTTTCATCAAATGTATAAAAATTTGGTATTTCTGAATATAAGTAATTTCGTGCTTCGAAATCTTCTCTATTCAATTCAAAATATGCTGTGAATGTTGTTCCAACATTTTTTGCATGATCATTTCTTCTTTTCCTTCTTTAAAAAATACGTTTTGTTGGTTCTCTTCATGAACGCTTAGACGTTTTATAGTATGTGAAATAACATGTAAAGGATATTCTAATAATCTGTGCATTGCTTCAGGTGGACATAAATATCGTGTATTAATGTATTGTTTGATTTCGTCATATTCACATTCAACATTTTCACTATTGTCATTTTCAAAAGTGTCTTTATTTTCTGATCTAAAATCAACATTTACCTGATGTATTTTAATGTATGCACAATCATGACCTTCATAACAGTAGTTGAATAAATATTTAATGCATTGTCAAGTGGAACAAACTTCTACGTTTATGTGTGCATTAAATTTCAATAATAAGTAAGGATTATAAGAAACAACGAATTCATTATCTGCAATTCTTTCTGTAAATTTATTTTTAATAATAATTTTGACGCCATCATTTTTGCGTTTGTATAGTGGGTACCCATTTGATTTAAATGTTGTTGTATTATTAAATTTTTTTGGAAAATTTTTCGTACATTGTTTCGTATTTTTATCCATACACGGACAATTTATATTTTGCATACCACAGGGACCGTGTATCATAAATTGTTTAACAATACTATATAATTTTGGATAAATATCTTTATTTGGGATTTCTGCACTTATTATTTTATCAACTTTTCCGGGAATGTCAAATTTATCATTTTTATCTAAGAACAACAACATATGCATATGTGGTAATCCTCGTTTTTAAAATTCAATTACATAACTATATGCAATACATTTTCCTAATATTCCCTTTTTTATTACTAAATTTTTGAATTCTTCTACTTTTTGATAAGATACTTTTGTTATAATATCTGGTCTATCTATTGCATTTTCATAAATTTCCAAGTTTTCAGTTATTTCTTTCCAATGTGGGTTACAGGTCATAGTTACAAAAAGGTTGAGTTTACCATGATATTTTACAAGTGTTATTGAATCAATGTAATTTTGTTTTAAAAATCGTGGACTTCCTGTAAAGTTTGATGGTAATATTACCATTTATCCAATTTTTGAATAATCTAATTCTTTTTTGTTATGTAAATAGTCCATAACACCTTTGTAACAATCACTTCTTAATACGTTTTGGTTTTTTCGTATGAAATATAATCTGGAGGTTTCAACTTTTACAAACGCATCAACAGTGAACTGTTAAGATAATTTTCCTAAATTAAGAAATGAATTAAATTCATTTCTAACACTAAATCTATAATTATAAAATTGCAAATTTTTAATATTAGATTTTCCAAATTTATTTTTCATATTTGACATCCATTTGAAACCACCATTAGGATGAATAAGCGAATATGTCATAGGATCTGTGTGTTTGCTAATTGTTAGTATACTAATTGGTTTATCAGACTTAGGGTACATGACAATTTCACGTTCAATAGGAGGCATATCGTCTTCTCCAACGTATACTATTGCTACTTCATTACAGGTAGGTGGATTATATCTATTTTTATCGAAATTATTATTGCGGACAATAGGCATAGTAACAGTTTTCAGAAGACAATTGATTTTTGCACATGGTTGTAGTTCTTCTTCTCCTGCTTCATGCATCATTTTATAGGCTTTAGCACGAGGGTTAATATTTCTTATTAAGTTATCTAAATGTTTTAATAATGTTAAGTTTGTATTAAACTTATGTCGTTCAATCGTTGCCATTTCATTATCTAAAATATAGAATTGTCCATATTTACGTGCTTCATCTTTATTAGGATGTAACGCATTTAAATTATGGCAAATTTGTCCACATATTCTCATAACTTGTGGTCCTTTACCCGGCAATGTATCAAAATTGGCATCAAAACTTGCGAATCCTAAAGCATTATTGTACAATCTAACATTTCGTTGAAAATCAATACTTTCGTTGCTAAATTTAGTTGCTCAAAACATTAATCGTTCTGGGTAAGGTGGATTTTCTAACAATTCTACTTTATCTTTATGACAACAATTGGAGAAATCATTACTTTTAGTATATTAAAAAGTAAAATGTTGCGCATCACAATAAACACATGTATTCGTCATGGAACCAAAGTAATTTTCAGATATGAGATTTTAATCGAAATATATGTTTGCCATACAACCAATCAGATTCAAATTAATTTTTTCAGTTGATATTTTTTCATTTAATTTCTTTAATTTTTTTTCTACTTTGCCCTTTATTGTTTTATCAATAACTTCGTTTAATACAATATTATGATTGTCATTATGATTATTATTATTCTAATTTTCATTATAATTATTATCTTCAATTTTTAATCGTTTACACTTAATATTTTCAAATTTTTTTCATATTGTTTTGGTTGTTTTTCTTTAATTTTTATATAAGCTTCTTTCTTACGTAAAGCCTCATTTGCATGTATTTGTTCCAATTTATCAGTACTCACTGTTTCCTTGAATTGCCATTTTGTTATCTTAGTATTTTCTAATTTCTGTTTATATTTATTTGGTTGTCCTTTTCTTCATTTTCATATAAGCTTTTTTCTTACGTAAAGTTTCTTGAACACGTCTCAGTTCTAATTTATCATTACTTTTTTGTTTCTCGCATTTCCATAATAATGTCTTTTTCTGAAATTTTTTTATATTTATGTGATTCTTCTGTTACCATTTTACTATTAACGGGATGTCGGAGCTGCATCACTTGAGTTTTGCTTTTTTTATTATATCAGTATCTTTTTAAATAAATAAATTAAACAAATATAATGACTTGCCCGTACTAAAGCTATATTAATACAATAATTTTTGTCAAAATAAAAAATCATTGGGACTTTTTATTTTTTTATGAGCTTAGATTGGAAATTAGACATCAAACTTGATAGACCTAACTTTAAAATACGATACATTGAAAGTTTTTATTATAATTTTATATGTCTAATATTTTGGTGTATTTCTTGAGTTGTCCGCACTGAAGTATAATCTTACAAATTCTTACTTTTTAGCAAAAAGCTTGATTAAACGCATCGTTTATTCATAAGGGGTCGTACCCAAATGCCGTTGACAGTTTTTTGGGGGGGAGGGATCGATCAAAATCTACGAAAAGTAACGCTATGGGAGGGGGGGTTAGTTATTTACTCCTACGTTGGCTATTTTTTTTTTATCAAAAAGATCATTGCATAATATTAGCAATTTGGAGCAGATTTTTCATCCGAAAACTGCAAAGTCAAGCAGTTCCGCAGTCTGTCCACTAAAACACAGTATATTACTTTCTTTTACATGTACGCTGGCGCCGCCATACGGTGCAAAGCATAAGCCGTTTCTTTTAGCGAGTGAGCTGTCAAAACAAACGAAAAATTTTCAAGCCGACGGCAGCATTTATATTTGTGCCTGTTGAATCGTGTTCTATTTTTATAACGTATTTTAAAAGGTTCATAGTTTTATGATCTTTTTCGATAAAATTGAAGTGAAAAAGTTTATCGACGATTAATATATTTAATATCTTATAAATATTTATTATATGCAATGTTCAGAATTCTGTTGTTTTGTGAAAATGCTATTTTAATAAAATAAAAAACATAAAAATATGTTCAATATTTAAAAAGTAATTAATATATTAAAAATTTTTTTTAAAAGTTTAATAAAAAATAAAAAAGTTAGTTTACGTTACAGGGGGGGGGGGAGGGTACTTTGATAGTTTACACATGTCACGGAAAGGGGACCGGGGGGTCGAAATATCGAAAAAATTGTCAACGGCATTTGGGTACGACCCCTAAGTTAGGATTGGAAATATTATTAGAAGGGGGGCAGCTTCGTCAAGCTCTTCAGTTCTGGTACAAATAAAGTTTCTTTTTCATCTATTTCTTTTGATTCTTTTTTTTCTTCATTTAATTTAATCTCAACTGTCCTAATTTTATCATCGTTATAATTCAAATGGATGTCATCGATTCCCAATTATATCATTATATGGTTTTTCAAAATTTCTATCTGAAATGTCATTCTCAATTTCCATCAAAATTGTTTCATGATTCAAATTCTTTTGTTTACGATACATTTTCATGATCTTTTTTTGTTCTGGCAATAAATACATTTGTGAGTTTTCTTTATAATATTTCAAGCTCGACGAAATCTAAATTAAATGATATTTGATTAAGACCTTGCTCATGACAAAAATTCCTTTTTATCATATCCGGTGGATTATCGTAATTAATTTTTGCATTATTATAATTTTGTAAAACTGGAAAAATTTTTATTTTTTGCGTTTTAAAAATTCTTTATAAACGTAATCGCATTTGAGAAGCATTATATCTTAAACAACATGGACCTAAATTATAAAGTACTGCAACAGCAAAAACCATTGCAAAAACGCTACAATCATAATTATTCGTTTGTGATTGTACTGTTTCGAATACTGTGCTTAATTCTGATTTGATTGGAAATAATCTGTTCATATAAATCTTATACTCATCTTGTAAATATATAAGATTCAAACTGTCATATATATAAATTACCTTATTATTATAATACACACGAATCCAGTGACTCTTTTCTAAATTTCCGGTAAATAATAACTGTATAAATTCTCCATCAATCAGTACTGAATTAACATATTGTGGTCTCTGAATTAGTGAAGTTAATTGCATGTCGAATGAGGTGCACTGGTTTGAAATGTTATTAAATTCTAATATATGAATATCAGTTAACATGAAAGCAATTCCACTATACAATCTCTGTCTTTTAATAATCAATTTATCTTCCTCAGTCAAAACCATTATTGAAAATAAAAATTCTCTAAAGAATTTTCATTCATTTTTAATGAACTTTCTCCAAAGATATTCACAAAAGAATTTCTTTTATATTAACTGATTTAATTCACTGCCTTTTTACTTTAAAAGCTGAAAAATTAAAGAAATTATGAAAAATGCTATGAATTAATTGTTATATGATAAATAAATAATAATGAAATTTGTTAAAATAATATAATGATAAAAAATGATTATTTTCGGCAATTATTTATATATATATATATATATATATATATATATATATATATATATATATATATATATATATATATATATATATATATATATATATATATGGTCAATCCACGTCAAACGAATAATGGCTCTGTCCAAAATTGTAGATCACCAAAAAAATCGTATATAAGCTCAAAATTTTCGTCTTACACTTTACTTTCTTTTGCAATGTGGCGATTTAAAAAAATCCAAAATGGTGGCTCCAATATGGCGGCTCAAACCTAGAGATATCATAAAAAATTTTTTTAAATTGATTTTAAATTATTCAAATCAGATCCTACATATTTTTTTACATCAGAAATCAATGCAGTGTTCAATTTCACATAGGAATATAGTATTGCACCCGAGGTAAAAAAAATTTACAATGTCATCGGAAGGTCATATCGGGAAATAATAGTTATTTCTCAAATTACTCATTGATCAATGTTGATTAGTGAGGAAATGAAGATGCTGGTAGATAACTCGAGTTACTTAATTAAAATCTGATGTTCGCTTAACCCTACAAGATCTGTATGAAAGTCATTTGAAGGTCAAATCGCGAATATCTTTTATTATTTGATAACATTAGGACACCTTCAAGTTTTACGTGTCGCTGAATCCGAAAACGGGGTCTGTTGGAGTGTCAAACGACGTAATTACGTAAAAATTAATCAAATATTGACTAAAAGAAAACTTTTGTTCTCCAAGAAACCACAGTTAGAAACGAATTTTTCTGTAATTACGTCGTTCGACACTCCAACAGGTCTCGGATTCGGATCCAGCATCACGTAAAACTTATAGGTGTCTTAATCTTATCAAATAATAGAAGATATTCGCGATTTGACCTTTAAATGACCTTGATCTCCAGTCTCCACTGGTAGGGTTAAGCGGATATCAGATTTGGATTCAGTGACTCGAGTTACCTATCAGTTTCTTCATTTTCTTACTAATCAACGTTTATCAATGATTAATTCGAGAAATAACTATTGTATCGCGATATGACCTTCAGATGATATTGTAAAATTTTTTCACCTCGAGTGCAATACTATATTCTCATGTATAATCGAACGCTAAATTGATTTCTGATATAAAAAATATGTAGAATCAGATTTGAATGAATTAATATTAATTTTTGAAAATTTTTTTAAAAATTTCTAGGTTTGAGTCGCCATATTAAGGCCGCCATTTTGGATTTTTCGAAATCACTGCATTGCAAAAGAAAGTAGAGTGTAAGACGAAAATTTTGAGCCCATGCACGACTTTTTTAGTGATCTACAATTTTGGACAGAGCCATTATCCGTTTGACGTGGATTGACCCATATGTATATATATATATATATATATATATATATATATATATATATATATATATATATATATATATATGGGACATTTACCACCAACTGGAAGAGCAAAAAAATAAAAATCGCTGAAACTCTAAGAATATATTCTGACTGTTACTCAAAATGTGTGAAAAAATATTCAAGGATTTAGATTTGAAGGATCAAGAGCCATAAATCCTTGAAATTTGGAAATTTCCAAAATTTTTGGAAAAGTACCAACTTTATGATTTGTTTTCTGAAAATCTTGATGTTTTAGAGAGAAATTTATGAGAATTCTTCTTGTTCTAGATAAAGAGGAGAGTTAGCATTATTTTTTACAGAGCTAAATTTTGAAGTTTTCTATTGGTTCTTACATGTATTACATGGTAATTGAAATTACTCATTGTCTGCTACTTCAGAAATTGCTTTTCGAGGGCTTATTTCCTTCTATTTTTTATCAACTTAAAAATAAATTTTTGACTGCGTAAGAAAGAGCCACCAATAAGGAGTTATAACAGTTTAAAATATATATTTTCATGTCTAATTTATTTTCAATATGAAAATTAATCATACATGATAATATATATTTTAAACTGTTTTAACTCCTTATTGATGGCTCTGACTTACATGATCAAAAATTCATTTTAAAGTTCACGTGAAATAGAGGAAAATAAGCACGTAAAAAGAAATTTCTGAAGTGGGGAGCAATGAGTAATTTCAATTACCATGTAATACATATAAGAACCAATAGAAAACTTCAAAATTCAGGTCTGTAAAGAATCATGCTAACTCTGCTTTTCATTAACAACAAGAAGTATTCTCATGAATTTCTCTCTAAAATATTAGGATTCTTAGGAAAAAAAAATGATCAAGTTGGGACATTTCCAAAAATTTTGAAAAATTTCCAAATTTCAAGAATCTATGGCTCTTGATCTTCCCAATCTAAATCCTTGAAAATTTTTTTACACATTTTGAGTAACAGGCAGGATATATTCCTAGAGTTTCAGAGATTTTTATTGTTCTGCTCTTCCAGTTAGTTTGAAATGTTCCATATATATATATATATATATATATATATATATATATATATTAGTTATATACGTAACTTGGGAGTACGAAGGATGAATACAGGCGAGACTAAAGTGTTTGTCGCTTGAGTAGCAGTTGATCGAGGGCGCGAAGCGCGCCTGAGACTGACTGCTACTCAAGCGACAAGCACTTTAGTCAAGCCTGATTCAGAATCCTTCGTACTCCCAAGTTACGTAGATAAGTTTATGTCGTTGGTAGGCCGTATGAGGAACTATAAAAATGATTTTTTAAAATTAATAATATATGTTTTATTAAAAAAAAGTAAATAATGTCATTATTTACTTATTTATTTTACTTATTTACTGTTTAACTTTGAAAATTTGTTTAAACAAAACATTCTGTAAAGTTAAGATTTTATATGAATTTGTATGAACATTGACATATCTAACGACATTCTTTTGTTTTCACTAACCTACGAATCGATGTCACTCGCGTCATATACGGCCATGCTATGTGATATCTCGATCTGTCAATACTCCCTTAGGGAGTATAGAGCTGTCAATACTCCCTAAGGGAGTATTGACAGAGAGAATATCGTCGAGATATTAGCATGAACGTATGCAATGCCTATACAAATTTAGCGTGGTCTATAGGTATTCCACCGAATACGGCCTACGACGACATAAATATATATACATAATTCGAAATATTTCAGTAAAATCTTCCATGCGATGTGAGAACCATTATTTATTTCTAGCCTAACGCTTTTTTATTGTTAATTACAGTTTTCAATATTTTCTTATAATCATTTGTTTATTCGCAGTATTATTCTACTTTTACAAAATAATTTGCATACAAGGTGATAAAATATTTTACTATAAGATAATATATATATATATATATATGTTTCATTTCACAAAAAAATTTCAACATCAAAACTAATTTTCTAATGTAAAGAATAAAAAATTAAATTGGTATAATTTTGAAATTTTGATATGGGAATACTTTTTATAAATAACTTTTTAATAATTTTGAAAAATGGTAAATTTTTTAAATGACTTGTGGTATTGAATGCTAATTAAATTTAGTTTTAACATGAAGTTAATTATTTAGGTTAGAAATGTATTAGTAGATGAGCTAGGCCGGTTCTAGCCCAGGCCGGTTCTAGCCCAGGCCGGTTCTAGCCCAGACCGGTTCTAACTCACCTGAATTAGAACTGAACTGAGCCAGAATGAAATTGAGCCAGAAACGACCTAGAGTGGGGGAACCCAAGCAATGTTTTACGTGCGGACGATGAAACAGCTGATTGAGCTAGAAATGATAACAGCTGATCGAGCCAGGGTGGGGGAACTTTTTCTAATTCACCTGTGCTCGAATTGAAATGTGCTCAAACCCGCACAGGGTTTTGGAGGGTGAGGGAACCCATATGTGTCGGAAACGACCTAGAGTGGGGGAACCCAAGCGATCTTTTACGTGATATTGGACGATGAAACAGCTGATTGAGCCAGAAATTATTTAGGAAGGGGAATTTTTTTTCTAGCCCAAGGCTTGAGAGAGAAACAGCTGATTGAGCCAGAAATTATTTAGGAAGGGGAATTTTTTTCCTAACCCAAGAATTGAGAGAGAAACAGCTGATTGAGCCAGAAATGATAACAGCTGATGGAGCGGCGAGGATCCGGCCGCGGGATACCTACGAAAAATTTCTAAAGTTTCACAATTTTTACTTTTTAATACTTTTTAATATTTATTTAATTATAATAAATCAAATAAAAATTATTTAAGCATTAAAAAAAATTTTTGATTTTGGTCGGAATCGAACCCACGACCCTTTGGACGCGAGGCGAGCGCGTATACCACTACGCCACGGAGCCACCGTACTAGGGAGATTTTAAAACTTGTATAATAGCAGTTTTTTCCAGATTTTATATTATTTCTACATATTTAAACATAAGTTATTGCTAGTAATTAATAATCATTTATTAATAAAAATTACATATCTGTATACGCTTATAGATTAAAATAATAAGGTGTAAAAAATATTAACTATAATTTATTAGTATTATCTGCGTGTATAATATAGTTATAGCTTAAAATAATAGCGATCTACTTTATCTACACGATGCATAAGTTAACACTCAAGAGTCTAGTGAATTTTAAAACTAGTAGGAGTAACACGTCAGCTGCGCCCTCTACGAGAGAAACTTACTGACTATGAATTTCATAGTCTCAAATAGATAAATCTTATTGTTTATAACTATTTTATAGTCATATACATTTATAAAAACAATAAGAACATCAATTTGAGAGTATTAATCTGTATTTTTGAATTTTGTCTTGAATCGAAGAAAATTGCTATTATCAATTTTTTCATATCTCAAAAACTAAAAGAGATAGGAGCCTGAAAATTAATATATAACTTTTTGATATTTAATAAATAATATAGAAAGTTATTCCAAGAGCCTAAGATATTTATTTCTTGACTTGTGCTTATGCTTGAGATTTGTATATTTCATAAATGTGTATCAGAGTATCAAGTATGCATAATATATGATAAATAGTCTTAGAATAACTTTTGTTTTCATCTAATAAATGCAACAAATCATCATGCTGATTTCTAGATTTCTATTTCTTTTAGTTTCTGAGATCTCACATATGGCTGATAGCTCTACGCAGGCTACATTTTTCTAAATATGTATTAAACTAATTTTTATTACTTTAAAACATATTCTTATTGTTGTCATGAATATATATTTTAATATAAAAACTAAAAGCAACTAAATTAAACTATTTTAAGTTCAGAAACTTAAAAGCTATTTTACTTTGAACAATAAACCTTATGATTTATCTCAAAGCTATTAAATCTTTTACATTTAATAAATGGTATATATAATTGAGTATGTGTAATATGTTTTAAACATTAAGAATAGATAAATCTTATTGTTTATAACTATTTTATAGTCGTATACATTTATAAGAACATCAATTTGAGAGTATTAATCTGTATTTTTGGATTTTGTCTTGAATCGAAGAAAATTGCCACTATCAATTTTTTCATATCTCAAAAACTAAAAGAGATAAAAGTCTGAAAATTGATATATAACTTTTTAATATTTAATAAATACTATAGAAAGTTATTTCAAGAGCCTAAGATATTCATTTCTTGACTTGTGCTCATGCTTGAGATTTGTATATTTCATAAATGTGTGTATCAGAGTACCAAGTATGGATAATATATGATAAATAGTCTTAGAATAACTTTCTTTTTTATCTGATAAACGCAACAAACCATCATGCTAATTTCTAGATTCCTATTTCTTTTAGTTTCTGAGATCACACATATGATTGATAAATATTTAAATATAAATATAAATAACTAAATTGAACTACTTTAAATTTAAAACATAACCTAAATCTATTTTAACTTATTGTATCTTATACATTATAATCAATGATTTATAAGATTGAGTAGTTGTAATATGTTTTAAACATAAACAATAGTTAAATCTTATTGTTTATAACTATTTTATAATCAGACATATCCATAGAAACAATTAAAACATTATTTTAAATGTGGTAATGTTTGTTTTAGAATTTTTAGCTTAATCGGCTTTTTCCACTATTATCCATTTTTCATATCTCAAAAACTAAAAGAGATAGGAGTCTGAAAATTTATATATAACTTTGCTATATTTAAAAAATAATATAGAAAGTTATTCCAAGACTCTAAGCTGATTATTTCTACATTTTCTCAATGCAAAGTGATGTATTAAACTAGCGAAAGATTCAATTTTTATAAAAGTCATTTATTAGATCAATTTAAATTTATATTTACATGAAAGTTATAACATTTTAAATATATTTATTGAAAATCATTATTTAGTCTTAATAAAAATTCTAAATTATTAAAAATTAACCTATAAAAAAGAAATTGTCTTTATTTTTCAAGTCTCAAACTGTTAGAGCTTTGAAAATTTTTATCTAAACTAATAAGATAGGTTATGAAAGGAAAGGTTATATTTTTATTAATCTCAAGTTTAATTTATTGAAATATAAATTACAATAATAGTTCATGAATGTTGAGAGTTTCAATTAATGCTCTCTTAACCAGTCACATAACCTCTACAATCATTCCTAACCTTAAATCATGTATTTTATGATGAACCTTGCTGACTGAAGCGAGTCAAAGAAATGAATTTCAGAATCGAGCTCATCTTCTTTTATACTCATGAAAAAGGTTAGGTGGGGGTAAAACTTCAACACGTTTCTCCCCTCTTCGCGCGCGCATGCATTCCCCCACCCAATCCTCGCGTATATAAGAAGGCGCTTTCGAGAGGGCAACTCAGTTCATTGGGAATCATCGTCTTTGAAGAAGCATCATGGCTACCGCAGAGTATTTCAAGTATACAGCACGTTTGCTGTTCGAATCGTATCAGCATACGATGGCCGGTAAAGCCAATGCTGACGATATACGTAGATGGCTTAATCTCGGTAACGCAGCTCTTGAAAACGCTAATTTGTTGAGTCGTTCGGTGAACTTAACTGTTGCGGATAAACAGAAACTGCAAGCTGCCGCTGCTCTTATCAAAAGTGTTTTAAAATTATTAAGTGTTCATCAAAGTGCAATTATAGGTTATGGTGTCGCTCCTGTTACTGATCCTAGAGTCAGTTGGGACGACGTTGACAGTGCGTTCGAAAATCGAATTAAAACAGGTGTAATCACAAATCACAAGCATCTGGACATTCAACGTTTCTTGAAAGATGCTAAACGTGAATTGATCGCGCAAGTTAATAAGTCTCTGGAAGAGCATCCTGCTATAAAAGTTAATACAACGTTGTCTGCTGAATACATGATTGTGAAAGATGATATTCAAACTTATGACATCAAGTATTTCAATACAAAGTCCGCTTATATATATTCAACAACTAACCTCGTTGAGTGGTATGCATTGAACATTGAACAGCCCATCAGAACTGACATGGAAGAATTTGCTGAACAGCAATCGGGCTGGACTCTACGAGCAATTCTGAATTTAGTTGTGAATATTAATAAATATAATCCCATGAGAGGAAGTAATTCGTACGTTCAAGTGCCTGATTTTATTAAGAATAAGAAAGCTTGTGTAAACGTTCAGAACAAAGACGATCAGTGTTTCAAGTGGGCTATTTTGTCAGCTTTGCATCCTGTACCAAAACATGTAGACCGTGTGTCTTCGTATAAAAAGTATGAAGATGAATTGAATTTTGACGGAATAGAGTTTCCAGTGGATCCAAAAGATGTTGGAAAATTTGAAAAACAAAACGATATTTTCGTAAACGTTTATTTTTTGAAAAAGACTGGAAATAAGTTCGTTGTTCTACCGCGACATGTGACGTCAAGCAAGAAAGATAGACACGTAAATCTTCTTTTAGTTGAGAAATATTACGTTAATGAAGACGAAGAAGAAGAAGAACTTGACGACTCTTTTAACATCATTGATTATAAACATCACTATGTTTGGATCAAAAATCTTTCTCGATTGGTAGGAAGTCAATTGAGTGCAAAAAGTCACAAAATGCACATTTGTGATCGATGTTTGCATTATTTTTTAACGGCTGAAAAATTAGCAGCACACGTTACTGACTGCGAGAATTTAAACAAATGCAAAATTACTCTTCCTGACAAAAGAGATAGTATACTGAAATTTAAAAATTTCATAAACAATATTCCTGTGCCGTTTGTGATTTATGCTGACTTTGAATGCTTGCTTCAACCAATAGAAAATGAAAAACGCACCTATCAACTGCATGAGGCTTTCAGCGTTGGATATTTCGTTAAATGTAACTACGATGACGCTTTATCAGAATACAAAAGTTACAGGCAAAATGATCAACTAGACAAAGCACCTGCCAAATGGTTCGTGGAAAATCTACATACGTTAGCCTTGAAATTGCAAGATATGTATAAGAATCCACGACCAATGAGAGATTTGACACCATTAGAAAAGATAAGATTTGATAGTGCGCGTTTGTGCCATATCTGTCAAAAACCTTTTACTCCTGAAGAAAAGAAAGTGAGAGATCACTGTCATCTCACTGGAGAGTAAGTATCAATATTTTTACAATCTTTATTAATTCTTGACTAAACAAACATTTTTTTTTCAGATATCGTGGACCTGCTCATAATGCATGTAATATAATCTATCAAGATTCCCGCACGATACCAGTGATTTTTCATAACCTAAGTGGTTATGATGCGCACATTTTTATCAAAGAGATCGCTACATGCTTCCCTGGGCGAGTGACTCTTCTTCCACAAACAAAGGAAAAATACATTTCTTTCACAAAGTTTGTGGAAGGGACAGACATTAACTTGCGCTTTATCGACTCGTTCCGATTCATGGCGTCGTCGCTGGACAAGCTGTCTTCATACTTGGAGAAGCATGACATTGTAGATAAAGTTTTTGAACAAACCGATGGATATTCCACTGATCAAATCATGCTTTTAAAGAGAAAAGGTGTCTTCCCGTATGACTACATCAGCTCTTTGAATAAGCTGGAAGAAATTGAACTTCCATCCAAAGAAAATTTTTACAGCAGTCTATACCAAGCTCACATAAGTGAGGAAGATTATGAACATGCAAAACAAGTTTGGCAGACATTCAATATCCAAACGCTCGGACAGTACTCTGATTTGTATCTCAAAACTGATGTTTTACTCCTTGCTGAAGTGTTTGAGAATTTCAGAAAAAATTGTCTCGCGGCATACGACTTGGATCCTGCCCACTATTACACTACCCCTGGATTGACGTGGGATGCTATGCTAAAGTATACTGAGGTAATGATTCAATTTTTTTTTCCCTATTTTATTTCTTACTTTCATAACTAATAATATCAATGTTTACAGGTAAAATTAGAGCTTTGGACTGATATCGACATGCTCATGTTCATCGAACGAGGCATACGAGGAGGAATCAGTCAGTGCTGCAATCGCTATGGCAAAGCGAATAATCCCTACATGGGACAAGACTATAATCCCAACGAAGATGAAAAATATTTGATGTATTACGACGTCAATAACTTGTACGGTTGGGCAATGACTGAACCCTTACCATCTGGCGGCTTCAGATGGATGGATAACCTGGACAGATATGACTTCTTTGATATCCCTGATGACTATCCATTCGGTTACATACTGGAAGTGGACTTGGAATATCCTCAATCTCTACACGATGAACACAAGGATATGCCATTTTGTGCCGAGCACAGAGCGCCCGAAAATTCAAAACAGAAAAAATTGATGACCACTCTTCACGACAAAGAGCGTTACGTGCTTCATTATCGAGCACTCAAGCAGGCATTACTTCACGGATTACGTCTCAAGAAGATCCACCGAGCACTCCAATTCGATCAAAGTCGCTGGCTCAAGAAATATATCGACTTGAACAGTGAGAAGAGGAAGAATGCCAAGAATGAGTTTGAGAAGATGCTCTTCAAACTTTTCAATAACGCTGTTTATGGGAAAACCATGGAAAACGAGCGAAAACACGTCGATATCAAGCTCGTGAATAAGTGGGAAGGACGCTACGGTGCTGAGGCGCTCATCGCCAGACCAAATTTCAGTAGTTGCGCCATCTTTGATGAAAATCTTGTGGCTATTTAACTTTTACGAACGGAAATTTGCATCAGGAAACCCATCTACATCGGGCTCTCGGTACTGGACTTGTCCAAAATCTTGGTATACCGCTTCCATTACGATTACATGCTGGATAATGTTGCAAAAGGAGAAGGAAATTGCAAGCTATTGTATACTGATACCGATAGCTTGGTATACGAGACGACCAATATCGATACGTACAAGATTATGAAACGGGACATCCACGAATTCGACACCTCTGATTATCCACAGCCAAACCAGTTCAACATTCCTCCTGCCAATAAGAAAATTGTTGGTTTGATGAAGGACGAATGCAACGGAAACATCATGCTAGAATTCGTTGGACTGACCACCTTTTCCATGGAAAAAGTTAACTACGAAATACAAGCGTGAAAATCTCTGGCTCGAGCTTTGCTATCATGGACTAGCTTGGAATTCTGGAGATCATGAGTATACTGAAATAGAAAAAATTCTTCGACAAACTCTGCAGAACGCTACACAAGTTTTTGTGATTGGTAAAGTGAAAAAAGAGTGGTTAGAGAAGTTTGATTTTAAAGTTGTGGATATTAGCGAACTGGGTATTCCCCATTTTGATCAACGGCTAACTAAAACAGTCTCTTGTTCACATCATAATTGCATGTATAAAAATACATGTGCTGTTAACAACGTTAAATCAATACAAAAGTTGTATTTCAGTGACTTTAGTGATTGGGTTATGGACTGGGAAGACACTCGTGCAAATACCGACAGTGAATCAGAACTGTAAAAAAAGTTATCAGCATGGAGTACTTGGTGGATATGCAGGGTTTCAAACAGTCTGGTGATGACTATATTCTCAAAGAGTTGGCTGCAATGCCGCTCAACGATGATACCGAACCTCTGGTACTCCTTTTCAACAAACCATATTCCTGGCGTAGACTTTCGGACGAGTACAAAGAACAAAATACGTGGTTGAAATATTACTATCATGGTTTGTCATGAAACTCTGGTACCATTCCCTATACTGACGTAGGCAATATTCTTAGAGAAGTCTTACATGATGCGACCAAAATTTTTGTCATGGGTAGTATAAGAAAAAAATGGTTAGAACGCTTCAAGTTTAGAGTTTATGACGTCACAGAAATGGGTTTTCCACCAACTGATAAAATAAAGCTTGTGACTGTTTGCCCTAATCACAATGATACATACAAAGCTCGTTGTGCTCTGCACAATGTCAGACTTATGAAAAAATACTTTACTAAAAATAAATAAGTTGATTTATGCTACCATAGGAAGTAAAAAGGAGAGATAATGCTTAATGGATGTATCTCACAGGTGGAGGGCGATGGTTGGGGCTCTCACCACTTCCTAAAAACAAAATTTTTGTTTAATGTCATCCTATGGAGGGGGAGATCTGCGCAGTAGTCACGGCTTAACCGCTACTTAAGAGAACTCCCGAAGCAGCTCGAGTCATTCATTTATCAGACTCTGCTAAGTAAACTTAGAATTCTTTATCAGAGAAATATGAATCTTGATAAATTCAACGAGGCAGCTCGTGGACGCGTCCATCGTGCTATTGGGAATATATTCCCCTTAAAGAAAGATCAGACTTATTATGTGAGTGAGTTTAGACCAGTTAAATGTAAGGATAAGTTTAGATTGATGGCAACTTTAGATCACGAATGGCGCATTTTTATTCCATCTCGCGCATGCAGAGCCTTACAGGAAAATAAGGAGTTTTACTTCGAGTTGCAAGAGGCCATTAAAAATTTTAAGTTGTTTGTGAAGTATTTAGATGATGACAACGGAAAAGGCCTCGAGTTCTCCTTGACATAAGCGCTTGGAAGTTAACGGAGAGGTATATGAGTCATGAGTGCACTTCTCGGAGTAAGAGGTTCACAAGTGGCGATTCTTGGTTGTACCTCACAGATGGAGGCGAAGGTTGGGGCTTCCATCACTTCCTATAAAAAGCTAACACATCATGATTCACATTCATTTCATCATGGGACAGACTCCAAGTCATACCACTCAAAATTGTTCAGAGTACACTCCTCTTCTTCCACCTGATAAAAAGGTGAAGGATGAGAAAAC
This sequence comes from Anastatus disparis, assembly GCA_017163975.1. Lineage (NCBI taxonomy): Eukaryota > Metazoa > Arthropoda > Insecta > Hymenoptera > Eupelmidae > Anastatus > Anastatus disparis. The sequence goes on from JAFFSR010000066.1 coordinate 993,130, forward strand.
AACATGGAAAGAGTACTATGAAAAATATAAATCACAAATGCCATCTAAGGATATAAAATATAAAAAGCTATAAGTTTTTAACTAAGTAGATAATGGACAAATAATTCTGCTTCACATGAATTAGAATCAATCTCCCCACTCTAACTCGTTTCTGCAATTCTACTTCAGGTGAATTCGAACTGGTCCCCCCACCTCTATACCGATTCGAATTCATACCGAGGTGAATTCAAACTGGTTCCCCCACCTCTATACCGATTTTGCTCAAAAAAATCCTAAGGTAATTCTACTTCACCTCTACTTCAGGTGAATTCGAACTGGCCCCCCCACCTCTATACCGATTCGAATTCATACCGAGGTGAATTCAAACTGGTTCCCCCACCTCTATACCGATTTTGCTTAAAAAATCCTAAGGTAATTCTACTTCACCTCTACTTCAGGTGAATTAGAACTGGCCCCCCACCTCTATACCGATTCGAATTCATACCGAGGTGAATTCAAACTGGTTCCCCCACCTCTATACCGATTTTGCTTAAAAAATCCTAAGGTAATTCTACTTCACCTCTACTTCAGGTGAATTAGAACTGGCCCCCACCTCTATACCGATTTTGTTTAAAAAAATCCTAAGCTAATTCTACTTCACCTCTACTTCAGGTGAATTCGAACTGGCCCCCCACCTCTATACCGATTCGAATTCATACCGAGGTGAATTCAAACTGGTTCCCCACCTCTATACCGATTTTGCTTAAAAAATCCTAAGGTAATTCTACTTCACCTCTACTTCAGGTGAATTAGAACTGGCCCCCCACCTCTATACCGATTTTGTTTAAAAAAATCCTAAGCTAATTCTACTTCACCTCTACTTCAGGTGAATTCGAACTGGCCCCCCACCTCTATACCGATTCGAATTCATACCGAGGTGAATTCAAACTGGTTCCCCCACCTCTATACCGATTTTGCTTAAAAAAATCCTAAGGTAATTCTACTTCACCTCTACTTCAGGTGAATTAGAACTGGCCCCCCACCTCTATACCGATTCGAATTCATATCAATTCTAATTCAGGTGAATTAGAATCGGTATGAATTCGAATCGGTATAGCTTATCTACTTGTATTCAATAAAATAATATAACTATTTATAAGTTATCACTTAATTTTTTAAACTTTTTATTCATAGTTGACAATTATATTGAATATATGATTCTAATTTTAATAATTTTTATATGATATTATGTGAATTTTATAAATATAAATTATTTAAGGAGATGTAAAATGGACAGCACACTACCACCCATAAATATTGATTATGTTTCTAGTGTATTTTAAATTTTTGAATAAATAGATGCTTTAACATACAGTATGTATCACGAAGATTATTCAGTTAAATTTTTACATAAATCTATTCATTAGTTATGGAGAAGTTTGGGTTCCAATATTATTTACTAAAATTTTTCCATTTGGAATTAGAAATTTAAATATCTTGAAAACTAATGATTGGAATAATTTAAAAATTCAAATAAATAATCATCACGAGACATGCTACAAGTTAATACATTCCTTTCATGGAAATTCAGCAATAGAATGGAAAGACAGTTAATTTTTTTATCTTCTTATAGTAAAATATAATCAAACTTTGACAACAATTTTAACATAATGAAATAATTGTACTTTTAATGATTTGTATCATATTTAATACAAATTATAGAGTGATATTACAGAATATTATTTTTTTCTGCATTCATAATAAATGTTTCGGCAAATAATAAGTAAATTTTCTTTGAAATGTTTACTTTTTTTAGGGAAATTCTACTTCTATCTAGACAGTTTATACATATAAATGCATAATTATAGACATAATCAGAAACATTTATTCATATTTTATATATTGTCCTATCTTTATAATTGACTATTAAAATAATTTAATATCTAATAAATATTTTTTTAAAATTATGTTCAAACGATATTTAAAAAAATATTTTTATATCATGTAATTATAATTTTTCAAATGAGATAGATAGATAGATATTAATTTATTTTGTAAAAGAGTACAAAAAGGCATGTAATACATCAAGCAATAAATAATAATTCTGTATAAAGTATTGCACATAATATGATAAGATATCACAGTCAAATATTAAAATTAATATATAATACTGTATCAGTAAGTCACTATGTAAAAGCGATATCACAGACTACTCTAAATACACGCAGAAAGCATGAAAACATAAATTACAATAAAAACAGTCTTAAATATCTATCAGTCATAAAATTAAAATCAAATTAAAATTAAATAACACAATTTAAAAGATAAAGCATAAAGCATAGTCATGACATTAAATAAAAATAAAATTGGACAAAACAATGCAACAATAAATAATAAAAAATAATATAATAATAAAATTCAAAGAATAAAAACTTGATACCGAAGATGTCATAACTATTAATAAAAAGAAACAGAATCACTCATTCTTTCTGCATTCATTCAACCATCATTCGCGCTAATAAATACATTCACACCTTAAATCTATATGCAAGACAAAACAAAATAAATTAACATAAAATTAAAATACTTAAAATTAAGATCACTCGAGGTCGAGTAAGTACCTCCTCAAAGCCGATTTGAACCTGCCGAGCGATGGAAGATTTTTTATATCGGCAGGCAGGAAGTTCCAAAAATGCGCACCTTGAACTTGAAAGGAATTTCTTCCAGTCTCAGTACGCATGAAGGGCACCGCGAAGTCCTTAATCTCTCCTCTAGTGGCTACCCTAGGTACATATCTAGTAAAGAGACTCACTAGATACTCTGGAATATTCATGCGCACTATTTTGTACATAAGTACCGCCATAAAATACTGTCTCCTTGAATCAGTACACAGCCAACCAACAGCAGCTCTATGAGGAGAGATATGATCGCCCATTCTCACACCCATTACATATCTCACACATGAATTTTGTAGTCTTTGTAAACGTCTTCTCAACCCCTGCGAAGCATCGAGCAAAACTACTGAGCAGTAGTCGAGGTGCGGAAACAACAAGGCGGCTGCGAGTTGTTTACGCAGGGCCTCAGTGGTGTACCGACGGGAAAACCGCAAACTATACATTATCCTATTAAATTTTTTAATCACCATATTAATGTGCGGCTTCCATGACAACCTAGCGTGAAGCACAACACCAAGGCTCACAACGGTATCAGAGAAAGATATGTCGACACCACCCTCAAGCTCAATCGTTCTCGACTCACCAGTATAGAAGTCATTAATAAATCGACTACTGCCAAAAACGATTGCTTTAGTTTTGCTTGCATTTAATGTGAGAGAAGCATCGACAGCCCACCCCGACACCGCCCTGGCCGCCCTCTGCAAAATACGAATACCTTCATTCACATGTTCATAAGGGACCTGAGTATAGATTTGAGGTCATCAGCATATAATATGTGCTCGACGAAACAGGGGTCGAGTGTGTCACGTATGTTATTAGTGTAAAGGCAAAACAACAGAGGCCCCAGCACTGAACCCTGTGGAACTCCTAGATTGGTTGTTAGCCAATCTGAATCCTCTTTCAAGTGTGTAGAAACCATTTGTTTCCTACCTGATAAATAGGAGCTAATCCATTCAAATGCAGCCCTGGAAAGCCCCATCGATCTAAGCCTCGCAAGCAATTTGGAGGGGCAGATCGTGTCGAAAGCCTTACTAAAGTCAAATAGAAGTAGTAACGTGGCAAGTTTCTTGTCAAGACCTGATCTTATGTCGTCTGTAAGTTTAAGTATGGCAGTCTGCGTAGAATGGTGCTTTCTTAAGCCAGTCTGCAAAGAGTCAAGTATTTTGTGTGTCGTAATGTACTCTTGCAGTTGGTCATGGGCAATCTTCTCCAGAACCTTTGAAAGAAAACATAATATTGCTATTGGCCTAAAATCTTTAGGCATCTTAGGTGCAGAACACTTCTTTAAAGGCACAATGCGTGCACGCTTCCAAAGGCAAGGGAAGATCCCCCGCGCAAAAGAGGAATTGAAAAGAGTCACAAGATGCTCTCCAATAAACGGTAGTGCTTTAAGTATCACACTCTGCGGAATGCCATCCTCGCCACAAGCCTGTGATGAAAAATGCGAAATCGCGAGGATTACATCATTAATATTAATTGGCTTGAAGGCAAAGCCACTTTCACTACACTCCGAAAGAATCTTCTTACGTTCCGCAGTATCATCATGTGGCGAGACTGACACCCCCGCAAAATGTGCATTAAGCTCATTAGGAGTGAATCCATTCAAGTCCCCTTGAGGTCCGGAGAGGAGTCCCAGGTCTTTTAACTCCTTCCAGACATTACCTCTAGCAAGAGCATCAAACAGTCTATTATGATAATAATTTGTGTTAGCATGTTCTGTCTGTTCGTCTATAGTTTTACGCAGTTTCAAGAATTCGGAGAGATAACGCTCTTCCTTCTTCCGTTTAAACCTACGATACGTGGCATCTCTCTTGTGCCGCATCTGCGACAACTCTTTATCTATCCAAGGAAATTTATCTTTACCAATTTTAAGTGAATTTAATGGCGCCAGATTTTGTATTGCTGCCGTAAGGTTGTCGCAGAGGCAGCCAAGCGCAGATTCCGGGTCAACTATACCAACTGTAAATGGCGTCCAATCACAGTCGGCCAAACTCTGCACTAATAAGTTTGGACAGATATCTTTATAATTCCTATACTTAATTATCTTTTCATCTATCTTCATAAAATTACAAGAAATGCATACATCAATTAAATTGTGCCGACTGTGAAAATTCGCCGGTAAGTTGCGTGCGTCAAGTACTGTGTCATTATCGTCCACAAGAATCAGGTCAATCCACGTGTGAGACGTCGGAGTGTGATGCGTGGCACCGTGCTGAACCAACTGTAACGAAAGCTCAGCCGATAATTTATTAATAAATTTGGCATCACTGCTCTCACGCAGAAGATCGGCATTCAGGTCTCCCATTATGATTTTATGAGAGTATTCAGAGGCAAAATTTCTTAAGTCATCCAAAAAATCAGTATTTCTAAAAAAGGAAATTGCAGGAGGTCGATAAATAACAGACACTAGCACGGCTTCGGAGCTGCCCAATTGCACGGAACAAAAAATATATTCAGGTACCTCCGGTTTACCTTTACTATGATTAGTTTGAGTATCCGAAGTAGCCAAAATAGTGCACTTTAAATTATGTTTGATATACAAGGCAACTCCTCCACCACGCAAGTTTCTGTCCTGTCTGAATACTTTATACCCCTTGACCCGAATGACGTCATCCGAAACAGATGGACCCAGCCAGGTCTCAGCCACTCCAAATATATCGTAAGAGGGACCATCACTTAGAAACTCACGTACTTGCCCAATGGGAGCCCTCAAAGAGGTCACATTTAGAAAGCATGCTCGCAGTTCACCCCTCCTCCCTGTACGACCCCCCGAGAAGGCCAGGCGCAGTCATTGGGGAGAGGCCACACTTGACGTTAATCCATTATTCGCCAGTATATTTCGTTGATGATCAGAGGCTTTAGTAGTATTAGTATCATATTTATTATTATTGCACTTAATATTCGATAGAATTTCAAAATTGTCTTTATTTGCATTTACACCGTGATCTAGTTTCTTGCTATCTATCAATAAATTATCTAAGTCATTTTCGTTAAAAAAGTTGTGTGCTCTCTCCCCTTTCTCCCTCCTTACCAGAAATCTGCCATGTCTGTGCCAAACAAATTTAAAGCCTTTTTCTTTGGCATACTTTTTCAATTTTTTAAAATTAGCATATTTCTCTCTAGGCAAAAATTCATTAATAAATATCAAGCTGTGGTGTTTGATGGAAGAAAGACTGCTAAGAAGGGAGGGATTAAGATCTGCCGTCGAATACCCTGTGAATTGTCGTTTAGCTTCAATCACCTTTTGCACCAGGTCCTCCTCAGAAAGTCTAACCAGCAATGAGAATGAACCCCTCGGGCCGCCACTGATCTCACGCTCTGTAGACACCTCGTTTACATTGTCATGTTTAGCAATTTTCTCAACAGAAATTATATTCGTACGCTTGATTGTCGGGAGAATGGTACCAAGAACGGCACAGGCGTAATCATCCGGCCCAACATTGACCGCTGAGCAGTCAAACCCGCCAGAGATCACCAATCTACCACTCCCAGGACCACACTCCGTCTCAACTTGACGAGGTGCCTCCTCACTAATTATATTATGTGTATGTGGTGCTTGTGTTATTTCCACAGATTCAGATGCGTGTAATGTATGCTCTTTTATTCCCGTGAGATCCGCAACGGCCTGCGCTACGCCAGCTACCCCGGTTGTAAGGTTGAAGAAACCCCTGTCCACTCCGTGAAACTCGTTGTTAAGAAAGGTTTGAATGTTATCAAATTTATTACTGATGATTTTATTATACGTTTCAGTTTTATTGTTTAGAGCAGACAGGAAATTCCTTTCCGAAGTGACTATTATTTCCTTAAGTTTGCGATTTTCCTCTAACAGCTGCATCTGCTTAGTTTCTAAATTTTTAATAAATTCATTTTGTTTTTCAATTTTGGACACAATATCCCGCAGGCCCTTGTCAAAATTTTGGACTTGGCTTTCAAAAGTTAAAAGTCGATCAAAAGAATTAAATAATTTATCAAACCTGCCAGATAGTGCGCGCTCTAGAGAAGATACAGCTGCCTGCAATGAGGAAGAATCTAAGTCACCTCGGACTACATCAAAATTATTTTTCTTAAGATTATTACTATTATTATTATTCGGGGCAGCGTGCGCAGCGCCACCTCCCAATTGCTTATCAGATAAATGTATACTTAAACTACTTCTCCCTCTATCCGCCGTGGCACCGCTGTTGTTGTTGATGGTTGAAGTTTGCGATGACAAAGTAGTTTTCACTCTTTCAGGCTGCTTCTGAGCGGTGTTGACAGGTGTCACTTTCGAGTCAGTTCGTGAAGGTGTTGAGGCACTGTTTGGCTGATTGGAAACAGCTTTGCGTGCAATCTGCGAAACTCCATTGACCTTGATGCTACCACTGGCTGATGATGTTGAATTATTTTTTATTTTTTCAATGCACCTTTTACATTCATACTTTGTGCCATTTTCCATTTTTGAACGCGTCATGCATTTCGCATGACAACGCTGCCAGCACGTGAAACACAAATGGAGCTTTGCCATGCCCCATTTATCATTGGTAGATAGCTTACAAATCGTACAACTGTCCATTACTCCGACCTCTACTGTACACTACAGTAACTAAAACTGACCTCCTTATAGGGTAAGGTAGACTTCTATTTTATCGGTCGGAAAAATTAGCCACCAGGATCTCTGCCTGCAGATGCCAAATTGCCTCCAAACTAACCTCAAAACTGCGATAATTCTAACCTCCAAGGAACAGCACCCTGATGTTAAATACAAGATAAAATGCAAGGACCGCTGATAAAACTGATGATTTATAGCTGAGACGATTCCTTGCAAATTGAGCGTGCAAGAGTCTGTAAGAAAAACGCCCTAGGGTACAAAAATGCAGTACCAGAACAAAAATAAGAAGAGCGAAAAATAAAACGTGTTTAACTACTTACAGATGGAGGGAGAGCCTCAATGAGGTAATTTGATATTAAGAAATGAATATGAGATTATAATGAAATGAATTGCTAACAATTTTTATATAAATCACAATTCATTTAAATTTAAACACGTGTACAAATAAAAATGTAATTAAGGTTAAATGTATGTTATTTATAAAAAATTGTTAACAAGTAACTTTTTAAATAATATATTTTCATGAAAACTAATTTAAATACCTCATTCTCTGAATGATAACTGAATACAATTTTAATTTAATAAATTTAGTTATACAATTATAAATATATAATATTTATATAACTGTTCATCAAATAAAATTATTATTTTTTTAATACATATATATTAAAAAAATAATTATTACAATAGATTGTAGTTAAATAAAAATGTTTATTTTAATAATTATAGCGTTGAAATTTATTTTGATGAAAATGTTATTTGATTGACATTTAAAGTATTATTTTAACTATTTTTAAAAAGTTACTTGTCATCAATAAAAAAATATTTAATTTTCCAAATTAATAATCTATTAATATCAAGAATTTTCTAAAAATTATAATATTTATGATATGCAAACCTTACTTGTGATACATACACTTTGTAATATTTGTATCTCATTAAATTTTTATATTAGATGCAAAAAGGATTGTTAAGTAATTGCAAATATTTATTTTTTTATTCCGAAATATTCGAATTTAAAATTAACTAAAATGTTGTATTTTAATCTTATGATTTTTTCTATTTAAATTTCGTATTTCATATATATAAAATACATTTGTGAAGATATTTTTAATAGAAATCAACACGAATTTCTTTTAAGCATGTTTCACTTATAAATTAATTTCATAATTCAAATTCATGGTCATATATTGAGGTCTGGAAATTATAGTTGTAACTCAGTACCCAGTTCTCAGTTTATTTACATCAAATATCGTACTATCTTTGTTTTTCTAATGGAAGTTGAGTGAGAAATAGTCACTTGAAATAAATTATACGCTTTTTTACTTTAAGCACATGTGTACATATATTTTTATATTATGTTTCATCAAATTATTTTCAATTTTATTCAGTACTCAAAATTAAATTAATTAATTCTTACTTACTTAAAATTAGTCATTTATACATAATAATATAATAAAAGAAAATTCAACTAAGCGACGTTAGGAGCGAAAAACTTCAATATAATTAATACCTGTTAACGTAAAACCCAATAAATTGTGTAACGATTTTCAACAGTTGATAAATATAATGTAAATCATATAATATATATATCAATTTTAAATTTCTAATCATTAATTTAAAACTCAAAAGTAACTATTTTAAAACGGAATATGGAAGATAAACATGTATCGTTTTAATCCTTGAATATCACGAATTTAAATATTAATCATTAGTAATTTTAAAGAGTTTTATATATTATATAAATAATTCTATATTTAATCATTTTCAATTTTAGTAACAGGAAAAGCCGCACGAAAAGAGGTTAATAATTGCTTTTTCTGTGAAATATTGCCCTTGAATCGAATAGGTGAAAGATCAGTCTTAATACCAAAAAAAAGGCAATAAGCATCGCAAATTTATGCTCTTACTTCATAATATAATAATACCAATATTGGTCCCTAAAATTCAAGCTATAGTACTAATTGAAATTATATCGTCACTTTTTTTTAAGTACCTTAGTACATAAATTAGATATACTTGATTTAGAACCTTTTTTAACAATACTTTCTTTTCTCCGTGCAGTTGTTAGTTCTAGTAAACGTCAAATACTGTTTTCGATTATCTCATGGTTCGTGATTGAAACACGTGATTAAAAAGAAAAAATTCCTATTATATTTTTTTATTGATTCAAATGCAATTTAGTAGAACAAATTCTTAATTCATCATGATATAATTTGTATTTAAACAATTTTTATGCACATTGTAACTTTAATTAATCTTTTTTATAAAAATAGAAAAATTTAATTTAGTACAAAACTACAATATCACAATTCATAAGTTGCGTCGATTCTTTTTTATTTTAAAATTGGCTAATTTATACATAATAATATAATATATGAAAATTCAACCGAGCGACGTTAGGAGCGAGGTATTTTTTGCTAGTAAATAATTAAATTAGTATAAATTTAATATCCGATTAATATTAATTTTAATATACAATAAATAATTTTGTGAGATTTTATCATTTCAATATTTTTTTACTAACTAAATGATTCATTTTCATTCATTTTTTATCAAAAAAATATAGACTAACAGTTTTGAGGTTATAACTTTATTTTTTTCATTCCCTGGCGAAAAGTACGTCAAAAGATGTCTACTTCGCGAGAGAAAAATAGAGCATTATCTACGGCGGCTCGGCGCACTAGGGATGCGCAATCGTTTTGACGCTCTGTTTTTCACGGCAGTTAAGAATAAAGAGGGTTACATCTATCCTTCTCTGTCCACCGGCTTTAAGCATTGACTCTCTCCCTCTCTCTTTCATTCTCTTATATGTACAATAAAGGTAGTCGCGAATAGAGGGGGCTATGTCTAGCCTTCTTTATTTGCCGGTTACAACAAGCATAAGTATCTTTTTCTTTATCTTTCGTATAGTAATTTTAAATATTTTATTATCAAAATCTGACTTGTTTTATTTTGTGAATTATGAATTGCAGTGTGTTATAAAGTGTGTAAATTATAAAATGTGAGTGAGATATTGATGGTTTATTTCAATGTTTTAGTGATAATTGCTTTGTCGTAGAGCTATGATTTACTAAAACTGATCAAAAATCGCAAAAATCAGAGAAACGTCCAACTCTGATGTTCTATATCCACTAAACTAAGACCGGAAAAAATCTGAAAAAATTGAGGGTAGTTCAAGACATAAAAAGGAACATGTAAAAAAGTTTAGGGCAAAAAAAAATTTTCCACAAAATAAAATTAGTTTTTGTGCCATGTAGAAAATTAATGCGTAGAAAGCAATAAGGGGTCGTACCCAAATGCCGTTGACAATTTTTTCGATATTTCGACCCCCCGGTCCCCTTTCCGTGACATGTGTAAACTATCAAAGTACCATCCCCCCCCCCCCCCCTGTAACGTAAACTAACTTTTTTATTTTTTATTAAACTTTTAAAAAAAATTTTAATTATATTAATTACTTTTTAAATATTGAACATATTTTTATGTTTTTTATTTTATTAAAATAGCATTTTCACAAAACAACAGAATTCTGAACATTGCATATAATAAATATTTATAAGATATTAAATATATTAATCGTCGATAAACTTTTTCACTTCAATTTTATCGAAAAAGATCATAAAACTATGAACCTTTTAAAATACGTTATAAAAATAGAACACGATTCAACAGGCACAAATATAAATGCTGCCATCGGCTTGAAAATTTTTCGTTTGTTTTGACAGCTCACTCGCTAAAAGAAACGGCTTATGCTTTGCACCGTATGGCGGCGCCCGCGTACATGTAAAAGAAAGTAATATACTGTGTTTTAGTGGACAGACTGCGGAACTGCTTGACTTTGCAGTTTTCGGATGAAAAATCTGCTCCAAATTGCTAATATTATGCAATGATCTTTTTGATAAAAAAAAAATTAGCCAACGTAGGAGTAAATAACTAACCCCCCCTCCCATAGCGTTACTTTTCGTAGATTTTGATCGACCCCTCCCCCCCAAAAAACTGTCAACGGCATTCGGGTACGACCCCTAACCTGTCATTGAAAAAAACCGACTTCAAAAAAATGCACTAAACAGTTACAAATAATTTTTGATTTTCAATAATTATACGCATACTACGCATCTAACTCAACACATGTGTAGCAAACATTTTATAGATTATCTAATCATTTGTAAACAGCACAAGCAAATTATATTTTTTTTTAATTCACAAAAAAACATTTTCGAAGTCGGCGTCAAATTCTACATCTGTGCAGAACGATTCAACAACTTGACGCCGACTTCGGAAATTTTTTTTTGTGAATTAAAAAAAAATATAATTTGCTTGTGCTGTTTACAAATGATTAGATAATCTATAAAATGTTTGCTACACATGTGTTGAGTTAGATGCGTAGTATGCGTATAATTATTGAAAATCAAAAATTATTTGTAACTGTTTAGTGCATTTTTTTGAAGTCGGTTTTGTTTTTTGTTAAAAAATTTTTTTTTTTATTTGTCATTTTTTAGTGCAATGTTTTTAAAATCTTATTAATTCATAACGCATGCATTAGTACACCACCAAGCAATATATAGCAGGAAAGAAAGAAGGCTCAACAGCACAGTGTCGTTATGTGTGCATGTATACATATTCAAGCTCAGGTAAGAGAGAGAGAGAGAGGGAGGGAGAGAGAGAGAGAGAGAAAACAAAACTTCCAGTTTTCTTAATTTGATAATTGGGTCATACAAACCGAATATTGGCCCAATAATCATAGGACACGTATGGGACCTTCCTGCAGACATTCTCTATCAGATAAGAAAAAGTTTTTTCGAATCGGTTAAGAAATGACGGAGTTATGAGGTAACAGACATAAAAAAAAAAAAATTCAGTCGAATTGAGAACCTCCTCCTTTTTGAAGTCGGTTAAAAAAATCTGATCATTTTGAGATTAAATAGAGCAAAAACTTTTGAAAAAAAAAACAACAATGCCGTCAAGGGACGGCCGAAAGAAGCGAAGCTTTGTATAAAGCGTAGGAACTAAGTGTTAAATAAAATAATGAAAAAAGACTTGAGAAAAAATTAAAAAAATAAATATTTTGGGAAATAAAAAAAATACATTTAAAATAAAATACACGCCCAAAAACGCAAGGCTAGAGCGGAACTCTCTTCACGATTAGAAGAAGAAAAAAAGAGAGCTCGGCTGTAGCCTTGCGTTTTTGAGCGTGTATTTTATTTTAAATGTATTTTTTTTATTTCCCAAAATATTTATTTTTTTTATTTTTTCTCAAGTCTTAATTTTTTTCCCTCACGTATTTTTTTCATTATTTTTTTTAACGCTTAGTTCCTACGCTTTATACAAAGCTTCGTTTCTTTCGGGCGTCCTTAGACGGCACTGTTGTTTTTTCATGTCCTTCAAGTAATAAAAATGTTAAAATAATTTGAATACTGTAATTTTTGCATGATAAGATTTATTAATTAGTTTTATGTACAAAGTTTTAACATACAATAATAGAATCATTCATAAATTTGTATGTTCATCAGAAGTACATTCAGTAATTTGTACACCACTATTCTCATTTTTATATTGTACCAAAGTAACTATTCGTTGATGATAACTAAATTATGGTACGAATGTTTTCAATTCTATTCTTATAGAATTACAATTTACACGATTTATTATCAATCGACAGAAAGCGGGATAAACGAAACAGCACATCGCAACTGATATTCAAGAGAAAGAGATAGAAAGCGATGACTGATATAAGTGAGAAAAAGACAGAAGGCCACGCACAGTGAGTTAGGGAGAGGTGGGGATGGGAAGCAGTGTGCACATACTGGCACGATATGTATACACGCGTGCCGCAACTGCCACTCTGTATACCTATATATGTCGTATAACGCTTTTAAAATCTGACGCTTAGCGCGGCGAGCGCCCAGAACGTCCGTATAAAAGCTTCGCTTCAAAAAGCAGAGAAGACTTTGTTCTGCTATTTGGGTCCTTCCATAAGGTAGTGGAAGTAAAACTTATGGTACCACTACGTTCTACAGAAAAAATACACAAACATATGTATAATATGATGATAAGATTACAAACGGTTATTCAAACACCATAGAAGGAAAGATAGTACTTCCAACATGCTTAAAGCAGACTACTTTTTCGTTTTTCAATTTCTAGTGAATAATATAAAAATGTTTTTAATAAGTATAGTACATGTCTTTGACGTATTTTTTACCGTTAAATTAAAAAATCTTATCAGATTTATTTTCATTGTCTTAAGTAAGGTGTTAGTGGAAAAAAACCGTTAAAAAATCATTAAAGTGGTTTTTTCGACTTTTGATATAGCGCACCATTCCGAACAATCTGAAATAATTATAGCTTTCTAAGACCATTATTTCAAAACTTTCTACCAAATATCTTTTTTACACCTTTAAATGGCGAGTTTTGAGAGCGATTTTAAGATTTTAGAAGCTTATTTAGGTTAGGTCGTGAGGTCAACAATTCAAGGGGAACATTTTTTCATGCGTATTTATGCAAAAAAATATTAGAATTTGTCCGGACTGTGTAATAGTAAATACGTCAAAAAAACGAAATTAATAAAAAACACGTTTTTTGTTGGTGGGAGGTAAATGGGGAGAGGTGAGGGGGGGGGGGTTGATGATCTTAAAAATAATTATTCGATATATGTCGACTATTTATGCAACCGAATTCAAAAACCCTGAGGGGTGTTATTTCGCCTATCTTACTGTACCATACCCTTTCACGCAAATCAATTGGCACAAAAAAAAAACAATCACGAATTAATACTCTCTTTTACCCGCTCAAAACTTTAAAATGGCACTATGATTAATATTTAAGAAAACGAATTGTCTTTAATATGAAAATGCTAAAAAAAATCTCGAAAGAAAGAAATTTTCCAAATGAGGCCACTCTTCTGTTCCACAAAGACTCTTTTGTTTAAAACGCTACTCGTACAACAGACGTCCTCTCTCCATCACGGCTCTTTATGTACTGTCGTTAGGCCCGTTGTTTCTTGAACTTAATCGCGCGATAAGATTCGGCAGATCAATGATGACACTCGTTACATTTACAACTTTACATTCCTGGGCACACGAATTAGCTTTGATTAATTCAACTAATTATTAAACAATAAGTTGAATATCGCCAAAAATAATAGAAGAAATTACGCAATTATTCTTTCTAAAGTTGTGGCTTAAATAAAGTTGAAAACCTCTGTTTTCAAATAATTCACGCGTGCGCTTAGCTATTGCGGACTTGCAGTATTCAATCTTTCTCTTTCGCTCTATCTCTTTCTACCACATTGATATTGATATTTTCGGCGCTTATAGACTCGCACTACACACACTTATCATACAGAAAAATCACATACTCTTAAAGAAATCTAATCGCTATTACGCACGCATTATTAACATTTAAATTTATCAAGAAACAATTAAATAATTCTTTCGTTCTTAAAGTCTTTTCTCTTTTTCTTTTTGTATGGCGCCACCAATACTCCTTCTTTGGTAAGATTTTTTCTGTCGTTTGCTTGAGCGGGAAGACTTCAAAAATTAAACACAAATAAACACTCTCTCTCCAACCCAATAGATCACATGAAAATGAACAATTTGTTTAACATTTAATATTCTTAAATCTTTTACAAAAATTTTATATTTGGCGCCATCAGATCCTCAATTATAAAATAAAGTAATCTTTGTATTTAGAAATAAATAATAAAAAAAAATGAAATTACATAGTATTAATTTTATTAGGACGTAAAAATTATATCACAAGTTATGAATGATAATAATTTATGTCATCATTATTTATTTTTAAAGAGTGCACAACTGGATTTAAAATTATACGAGTGTATTATGAAAGAGCGTCGAATAACATTTTAAAAATTTATGCGCATAAAATAACTTTGAATAATGAATTTTTTACTTATTTAGGAGAAAATGAGATTTTCAGAAAATTCATAAAAAAATTCAAAGATGTTTTCCAGCTGTACATCAACCATATAGGTGAAGATTTATTTATCGAAGCCACCAAAAATACTATTCAGTTTATTACGACCAGTGAATTGGTATAATGAGAGTACTCGAGTAACATCAATTTTTTTCGGAAGGTCAAATGAATTTACTAGTGTAACTGTCGAAATTCTTAAATTACAATTTCATATACAACGTTTAGATTCCTTTATGAATCCTCTTCAGATACTTAATATTAACAAACAAATGACATTTTAATTAAATATCTGCAAATCATTATCATCATACATTAGAAACATTAGTCAAAAGTAACCAATGAAAACAATGAAGAAATCATTGTTTTTATTCAATATTTTTATCAAGAAGAATTTTTAACTTTACACATAAGGTAGATAATAAAGTCTGTCTGCAATTATTCAATAATTAAAATGATAATTTAAGAATAGATATTAACACTAATAATGAAATTAGAAATAACATCCTACAGTGTATCAATGATAAAAAAAATAATGTTACTAAATGTAATTTAGAAGAACTCAGTATTATCAGAAATATAAATTAAAGGAACAGATTTCTTAGGAATAATAAAATCAAAATGAAGTTCAGAACGTAAAAGAATTTTCTCACACACGGCACGCAAAATACTATTTTTTCTTAAATGAAGCGGGAGCAAAATAATTGATTCCCCCTCTCGATATGTACAATGCAATGCGAGAAATCTATGGAGCAGGCCAGAGCAGATTCGATACCGACCGAGAATCGAAAATCCATTGTTTAATTTTCTCCTACTATACGTAATGGAATGCATTAAAATTTTAAATACATTCACGAAATTTATTCCTCTATTGTGCTCGCTAAAAATAATTGAAGAAAATTTTACACTATAGCTGTTTATTAAACTCTAGGTACGGCTACTTACTTTTTGTTTAAAATATAATGAATTTGATGAAAAAAACATCCATTATACAATCATGTATGTATAAAAAATTGTGCTCGATAACAATTTCATTTGAAAAAAATATAATTATTTTATTTATGATGAAATAACATTTTCACTTTTCGGGCGGTATTCAAAACTGCTCCGGCCTACTCTTATGAGAGAAAAAGTGAAAGAGAGGGAATCACATCTACGTATATTGTTTGAAGCGTATAAATTATAGGCGCACTTTTATTGTTTCCCCACCCTTGTATATTCTTGATTAACAATAAAGAATCTAATGATGTAAATTTAAATGTAAATGAGAAAAACTCAGAAACTCCATCGATTAACATATGTAGCAAAGTTTTCGAGCAACAAAATGTAGAGACAAACCTAGTTTTAGTTGAAGACGGAGTAACATCGAATGTGGCCTCTCCCCAATGACTGTGCCGGGCCTCCCTTGAGGGTCGTACAGGGAGGAGGGGTGAGCTGCGAGCATGCTTTCTGAATGTAACTTCTTTAAGAGCTCACATTGGACAGGTGCGTGAGTTCCTAAGTGGTAGTCTTTCTTACGACATTTTTGGGGTTGCTGATACCTGGCTGGGTCCGTCTGTTTCGGATGACGTCATTCGGGTCAAGGGGTATAAAGTATTCAGACAGGACAGAAACCTGCGTGGTGGAGGAGTAGCCTTGTATATTAGAAACAATTTAAAATGTACTATTTTGGCTACTTCGGATACTCAAACTATTCATAGTGAGGGTAAACTGGAGGTGTCTGAATATATTTTTTGTTCTGTGCAAATGGGCAACTCTGAAACCGTGTTGGTTTCTGTTATTTATCGGCCTACTGCTATTTCGTTTATTAAAAACACAAACTTTTTAGATGTTTTGAGAAATTATGCCTCTGAATACTCTCATAAAATTATAATGGGAGACCTGAATGCCGATCTCCTGCGTGAGAGCAGTGATGCCAAACTTCTTAACAAGTTATCGGCTGAGCTTTCGTTGCAGTTAGTCCAGCACGGTGCCACGCATCACACTCCGACGTCTCACACTTGGATTGACCTGATTCTTGTCGACAATAATGACACAGTACTTGACGCACGAAACTTACCGGTGAATTTTCACAGTCGGCATAACTTAATTGATGTATGTATTTCCTGTAGTCATGTCATAACAGATAAAAAAGCAATTGAGTATAGAAACTATAAAGATATTTGTCCGACGTTATTAGTGCAGAGTCTAGCCGGCTGTGATTAGACGCCATTTACAGTTGGTACAGTTGACCCGAAATCTGCACTTGACTGCCTTTGTGACAATCTTACGGCAGCAATACATAATCTGGTGCTGCTAAAAACACTTAAAATTAGTAAAGATAAGTTTCCGTGGATAGACAAAGGATTGACGCAGATGCGGTGCAAGAGGGATGCCACGTATCGAAAATACAAACGGACGAAGGATAAGAGATATCTCTCTGAATTTCTGCAACTACGTAAAACGATTGACGAGCAGACTGAACAAGCTAGGACTAATTACTATCATAACAGACTGTTCGAAGCTCTTGCCAAAGGTAATGTCTGGAAGTAGTTAAAAGACCTGGGACTCTTGTCCGGACCTCAAGGGGACTTGAATGGATTTACTCTGGATGAGCTTAATGCGCACTTTGCGGGGGTGTCAGTCTCGCCGCACGATGATAATGAGGAATGTAAGAGAATTCTTTCCCAGTGTAGTGAAAGTGGCTTTGCCTTCAAACCAATTAATGTTATTGATGTGGTCCTTGCAATTTCGCATTTTTCATCACAGGCTTGTGGCGAGGATGGCATTCCGCAGAGCGTAATACTCAAGACTTTACCGTTTATCGGAGAACATCTTGTGACTCTGTTCAATTACTCTTTTGCACGGGGGGTATTCCCTTGCCTCTGGAAGCGTGCACGCATTGTGCCATTAAAAAAGTGTCCTGCACCAACAATGCCTAAAGATTTTAGGCCCATAGCAATCTTATGTTTTCTTTCAAAGGTCCTGGAGAAGATTGCCTATGACCAACTGCAGGAGTATATTATGACACACAAAATACTTGACTCTTTGCAGACTGGCTTCAGGAAGCATCATTCTATGCAGACTGCCAAACTTAAACTTACTGGCGACATAAGATCAGGTCTAGATAAGAAACTTGTCACGCTACTACTTCTGTTTGACTTTAGTAAGGCATTCGACACGATCTCGCACTCCAAATTACTTGCAAGGCTGAGATCGATGGGGTTTTCCAGGGCTGCACTCGAGTGGATTAGCTCCTATTTATCAGATAGGAAACAAATGGTTTCCATGCATTTAAAAAAGGAATCGAATTGGCTGACAACCAATTTAGGAGTTCCGCGGGGTTCAGTGCTGGGGTCTCTGTTGTTTTGCCTTTACATTAATAACATACGTGACACCCTTGACCCCGGTTGTGTCGAGCACCTATTATATGCAGATGACCTGCAAATTTATACGCAGGTCTCTTATGAGGATGTGAATGAAGGTATTCGTATTCTACAGAGGGCGGCCAAGGCGGTGTCGGAGTGGGCTATTGATGCTTCTCTCACACTGAATGCAAATAAAACTAAAGCGATCATTTTTGGCAATTGTCGATTTATTAATGACTTTTATGCTGGTGAGCCAAGGACGATTGAGCTTGAGGATGGTGTCGGCATATCTTTCTCTGATACCGTTACGAGCCTTGGTGTTGTGCTTGACTCTAAGCTATCATGGGAGCCACATGTTAATATGCCGACTAAGAAGTTTAATAGAACTATGTATGGCTTACGGTTTTTTCGTCGGTATACCACTGAGGCTCTGCGCAAACAACTCGCAACCGCCCTGCTGTTTCCACATCTCGATTACTGCTCAGTAGTTCTGCTCGATGCCTCACAGGAGTTAAAAAGACGATTAAAAAGACATACAAAATTCATGGGCAATCATATCTCTCCTCATAGAGCTGCACTGGGTTGGCTGCGTACTGATGCGAGGAGACAGTATTTTATGGCTGTACTTATGTACAAAATCGTGCGCATGAATACTCTCGAGTATCTAGTGGGTCTCTTCACTAGATATGTACCTAGGGTAACCACTAGGGGAGAGATTAAGGATTTCGCGGTGCCCTTCATGCATACTGAGACTGGAAGGAATTCCTTTCAAGTTCAGGGTGCGCATTTTTGGAACTCCCTGCCTACTGATATAAAGAATCTTCCATCGCTCAGCAGGTTTAAGTCGGCTCTGAGGGGGTACTTGCTCGGACTCCTATAAACTAAATTTTATTTTTTATTTATACGTTAATTTATTATAATGTGACGTCCCGTATATATACTCTTTTACTTAAGGTGTGATTGTATTTATTGGCTGAATGGTTAGTGAGTGAATGCTTTACTTGTTTTTATTATTTTGACTGCGTTTTTGTGCTACTGCAGACGCTTTATTATTTTATTGCATTATTTATCATTTTTCATTTTGTATTTTAAATAAAAAATTTTTATATACTATGACTGATAGATATTGTATGACTGACTTTTAATTTATAGGATTGTGTATATTTCACTATTTTTTTTTGTATCTGTGATATCACTTCTTTTGTTGTGACTTACTTATTCAGTATTATTAGGTTTAGTAACTGACTGTGATATCAATTGCAATATTTTGTATTTATACATTGTTTTATGTGCAATATTTTATATTTATACATTGTTTTATGTGCAATATTTTTACATTGATTCATTGTTTATGTGCAATATTTATTATTACATTTATGAATTGTATTACACGCCCTTTGTATAATGATATGATATACAATAAATAGTATCTATCTATCTATCTATTCTAATCCTTTGTTTATAAAAGTGTCTTTTCTTGCAGTCATTAAGTAAACGCGCGACTTTAAATTCTCAAGCTACTTTAGAGTATCAACGGTGTAATATTATTTCAATTCCTTTAAAATTATTTTTCATTTCTAATTTTTTTTTCTCATTTTCATTCAAAGTAAAATATTAGTGGCCATCACATTAAATTTTGAAAATTTGTTCAATATATATTTTTTGTTTCTTATATTTTGACAATTCTCTTCCAGTTTCAAAATTAGATAAATAATTTGTGGATTAACAAGTACATTTCATTTCAAAACTTACTTTCTGCGAAAGTATAAAATAAGACAAGTATGAGTTTGTTTTTCATCTCCTAAAAATGAATTTAAACTTTCATTAAGGGAATGATAATCAAAGAATCAAACAAGAGAAAGTTATGAAATCACTCAGAACATAGACAAGCATATAAAAGCAAAACTGAAATATTTTTTCATAAATTATTAATCTCTTATTTGATACAATAAAATATTTGATTCAAATAAAGCCAGCTTTATTTGTAAAAAAATAACCATAAACATACTTGGCAGCCCCTCTTCTTTATGGTTCAAAATGCTGCCATCGCATAATTATTTCCAATGATAAGTTAAGTAAATTTCTATCAGTACAGTTAAAATAATTCATAAAAAAAATTTCAGTATCAAATTGGTACTTTTGCTGATACTCTTTTAATTATTATATCATATAATTTAAAAATAAATTTTTAGCATGTATTAATAGACGAACCCTTCATTTTATAAATCTTTCACAGTATGGTATTACACTTATGAAATTTTATATTACTTTTAATAAAAGAGTGCCATCTATATGTCATTATATTATCTTTTTATCATTTTGAATGTAATGGCTAATGATATGATTTACTATAAATCTATGTTTGTAATTAATTAAATGAATAACTACATTATCTACAGCCAAAGGACATTGATGCATATAGAACCGCGTAAAACAAAAATTATTATTTAATTAAATTATATAATTAAAATTAATAAATTATAGAAATAAATTATTAATCTATTGGCTCATTGCATAATTATTGGAAATAATTATGGCAGCATTTTAAACCATAAAGAAGAGGGGCTGCCAAGTATGTTTATGGTTATTCTTTTACAAATAAAGCTGGCTTTATTTGAATTAAATATTTTATTGTATCAAATAAGAGATTAATAATTTATGAAAAAATATTTCAGTTTTGCTTTTATATACTTGTCTATGTTCTGAGTGATTTCATAACTTTCTCTTGTTTGATTCTTTGATTATCATTCCCTTAATGAAAGTTTAAATTCATTTTTAGGAGATGAAAAACAAACTCATACTTGTCTTATTTCATACTTTCGTAGAAAGTAAGTTTTGAAATGAAATGTACTTGTCAATCCACAAATTAATATATACTTGTCTATCTTCTGATTTTTTTATTATACATTAAATTAATATTCATTTTTAAAATATGGATTTTTTTAAGTTAATTTTGAAGATCATGGAAAAGTAATCACAAATAAATATTGAAGTGATTCAACTTGATTCTTATAGTAGTTAAGAAGAAAACAATTTTAATGATTTTTTTTCCTTCTTTAACGTCGCTATATTTATATAAAATTTTATATACAAACTTATAAACACGTTTTTAAATATTTTCTTTAATACAAATTTACAGATCCTATTAATAAAATCTATGAAAACCTTTATTGTTTTATAAATAATATTATAAAAAAGTTAAGGGGGTGTAAAACAGAACATTACACCTGTACATATACATATGGACTATTTTTTCATTTTATTGCAAAAGAAAAAGAAATGCATTAGCTTGTAATATGCACCACAAAAGATTATTCAATTAAATATTTAAATGAATCCATTCACCAGTTATTGAAAATTTTTAATTTCTGATACAAAATTGAAAAATTTTAATATTTAATTTTGAAACCCAAAGTTCTCAATAACTAATGAATGGATTTATTGATAAATTTAACTAAATAATTTTCATGATATATGCTACAAGCTAATGATTTTCTTTTTCTAAAATTAAACAATAATATGAAAAGATATTCGATAATCATGAGTATATGTGTAGTGTCCGCTTATCATTGCTTTGATGAAAGTTTAAATTCATTTTTAGGAGATGAAAAACAAACTCATACTTGTCTTATTTCATACTTTCGCAGAAAGTAAGTTTTGAAATGAAATGTACTTGTCAATCCACAAATTAATATATACTTGTCTGTCTTCTGATTTTTTTATTATACATTAAATTAATTTTGAAGATCATGGAAAAGTAATCACAAATAAATATTGAAGTGATTCAACTTGATTCTTAGGGTGAAATCAGATGGAGCGGAAAATAGGCGACGGAACGTCACAGAACCTCAATTTCGCATCTTTGTATTCCGCCAACGGAGTAAAAACGACGTAAAAGACGACATCAATTTTTATTTTGTTTAAAAAAATTATTAGTGCTTCAATAACCTCACGTAATATTTTTAATTTGCTTTCCATAGCTGTACTTTTAATTTCAATCAAACTTTTAAATTCTATTTTGGTTAACTATTTGTTTAAACAATTTCAAAAAGTCTGTGACGCTTCTATTATCCCGTCAAATTTGTTTCCCTATATTCACATGGAGCGGAATAGAAGTTCTGTGACGTTGATTAGCAATTTTATAATTAAAAAATAATGATGTTAATTGAAATATTTGGTTATAATAACAAACTATATTTTATTTTTGTAAAAAAAGAATCTCATTACAATAACAATAGGTGATTATTTCCAACTTTTTTAACATTTTTGTTGTTAATTTCAAATTCGCGGATACATTTGTATGCTATTTTCAACAATTTTTCAGCTACATTCCGCGCCATGTGAATATAGGGAAAAAATTTGACGGAAAACAAGGCGACGGAATGAATGTTTTATGACGTTCCGTCGTCTATTTTCCGCTCCATCTGATTTCACCCTTATAGTAGTTAAGAAGAAAACAATTTTAATGATTTTTTTTCCTTCTTTAACGTCGCTATATTTATATTATTTGTAATGCTAATCAGTGACAAATCGCGTAAATGTGTTTGTGAACAAAGCGGATGTAACGTACAGTGGTGCTTCTATCTATCGGCTGCCGAGAGCGGGATTCGAACTCAGAACCCCGAGACTACAAAATCTAACGCTCTACACTGCAAATTTAAGTGTGTTAAAATAACTTACGTGTGTAATTCGGCTGTCGCCAATTTTACACACTTTTTTGTGTGTTAAATCCTCAACACATTTTAGATGTTTGATTTGACACACGTAAACGTGTAAATTTAAACGTATAATGTGTGTAAATGATTGAAATACATTAAAAATTAAAAATTAATTTATGGGGATTTCATTTTTTTGTGTCGAAATTTATCTATTTTAATAAGCAATTATTTCGAGAATTAAACTAATAAAACTATATCGCCTAAAAAAACGTTTAAAAATTTTTGACCTTACTGGGGCGCGAACCCACGACCTACGGGTTACGAGGCATTAACGCTACCTGTTACGCTACGGAACGCTTCTTATGGGTCGAGATAATTTTATATATTTATAGTTTATTACTATAAACATTTTATTATTTTTGAACGCTTATAAATTTAATTAAACAAATAATTAAATAGTGATGAGTAATTAATATTAATTAAGAAAAAATAAAGATCGGTAAAATAATTTTCTTGTACAAAAAAAAAAGTAATTTTTTCATACGAGTAAATAATTTTTTATCAAAACATCTAATTCCTTATTTTATTGAAAATTTAATTTTTTATTAATTAAAAAATTATTTAAAAAAAAATTGTATATGGATAATTTATTGTTAAATAATTTATTTGGTGAGGTTAAGAATATCCAACTCACTGATATATATATTTATTAATTGATTAGTGAATCTACCCATATGGAAAAAATATTTGGATATAATTGTAAATAACTGTTAATAACTGTAAATAAATGTAAATAAATGTAAATAACTGTAAATAACTGTAGAAAAGTGTTAAAAAATGTGGGAATTGAGACATAAATAACAGTTATTTACAATTATTTAGAATTATTTACTGTTATTTACACTTATTTACAGTTATTAACTGTTATTTACACTTATTAACTGTTATTTACAATTATTTGCAGTTATTTACATTTTCGAAAATTATCACGAATTTATTCAATAATTTTATATATAGGCGAAAATTTTTTAAAATGTGAATAACTGTAAATAATTGTAAAAAACTATGGAAAATTGTAAATAGTTGTGAATAATTATAAATAACTGTAAATAACTGTAAAAAACTGTAAATAACTGTAAATAACTATAAATTATTGTAAATAATTATTAATAACATTAAATTATCCACTAATTCAAAAATTGTTGAAAATGTAAATAACTGTAAATAATTATGAATAACTGTAAATAATTATGAATAATTGTAAATAATTATAAAAAACTGTAAATAATTGTAAATAATTGTAAATAACTGTAAATAATAGTTAATAACAGTTAATAACTGTAAATAACTGTAAATAATAGTAATTAATAATAAATAATAGTAAATAACTGTAAATAACTATTATTTATGTCTCAATTCCTACATTTTTTTACAGTTATTTACAATTATTTACTATTATTTACAGTTTTTCACATAAATTATTTCCATATGGGTAATAACCAATTTAATAGATGCATTCGGTTCAATAAAATTATTTTTTTCATATGAAGCATTTTAATTAAGCTTCTTATTAAATAATAAATAATTATAATTAATTGCTTAAGGTAATTAAAATAGAAGACTACATTAAATTTGAAATAATAAATATTGTAGTTCTTAATACAATTTAATATTAAAATATATACTTTTAGAAAAACTTTAATTAAAAATAAAAATAAAGCACAATATATATGTTAATGTACAAACATAAATTTTAAACACACAGATGTGTAGATTTATGCATTTATGTGTATAAACTTTCACATTAACTAGATCATGCGTGTAAAAATACACATAAAATGTGTGTACTGATATTTTTACGCACATAAGTGCATATTTTACACACATAATAGAATTTACATACTAAAACGTGTAAAACTACACACTATCAGTGTGTGAATTAACACACATAAATTTGCAGTGTACCGACTGAGCTACTCACCGGCTCTAATTTCGATTTTAATAGATATTTTAAAATTTTAATAAGTGAGTAAATCTTTGAAACTATTAACTAAGGAAATTATTTTAAAAATTTTATTGCAGCTCTCCTAAAGACAATCCTTCTTACTTGTTTATACTTAAAACGAATCGAGGGAAAGTAATACTCCTTATTTTTAAGAAAAACATTATCGTTTAATTCACTGTACCAATATATTAAACGAGATATAGAATTTATTTTCGAGTAATTAATTTTATACGTTTTGTGTAGTTAACTGCATTAGAAAAAATTTATTTTAAAACAGCATTTATCAATTTTTTAATTTGAAATCGATAAATATTTAGGTGCAAATGATAGAAAAATAATAACACAAAGTTTCCTTTTTTTATTTGAATGCAATTTATTGTGTAATAAAAACAAAATATATAATGCATAAAGTACTTAATGAAATGATAAAAATAAATACATAAAGATAAATACATAAATTAAATTGTGATGTAAAATGAGTAATTGTCAGCACGCAAACTCTGTTGAATAGTAATTCTTATAAACAAACTGATATTTAAAGTTATTTTTCTTTTTTGCGTATTAAAACATTAGTCGTCGAAAAATTTGATCTCAAAGTAACAATCTAATATCAAAATATTCCAAAAAGTGTTAAAAATCAATTTTTAGTCAAATATTGGAGTAAATAATTCTGCATTATTTTCGAGTACTTATTGAACTTGTATAAAAAATTAGTGAAAAATATTGAAAAATATATTGATTAACATTACGATTCTGTTTGCAAAAAGAAAAATGTTTCAGTACGAAACGAAAAGAGACGCTACTTGTTGTTTTGCGATGAATGCTGCTGATTTTTTAACAATCAAGACAATTAATACGTTACAGTCCTTGAATTTTTTTGTTGTATATATTTGTAAATAAAGTTAATATTTTGTAGCATGAAAATATATAATACATGAAATTATAAATTCAAAAAAAATCTACAATCGCATAAAATTTTTCAACTGAATATTGATTTACATTGTGGATCCCATATGGAAAAAATTTTTGGATATAATTGTAAATAACTGTTAATAACTGTAAATAAATGTAAATAAATGTAAATAACTGTAAATAACTGTAGAAAAGTGTTAAAAAATGTGGGAATTGAGACATAAATAACAGTTATTTACAATTATTTACAATTATTTACTGTTATTTACACTTATTTACAGTTATTAACTGTTATTTACAGTTATTAACTGTTATTTACACTTATTTGCAGTTATTTATATTTATTTACAGTTATTTACATTTATTCACTTTTTTCACAATTATTTACAGTTATTTACGATTATTTATAGTTTTTTACAATTATTTGCAGTTATTTACATTTTCGAAAATTATCACGAATTTATTCAATAATTTTATATATAGGCGAAAATTTTTAAAAATGTGAATAACTGTAAATAATTGTAAAAAACTGTGGAAAATTGTAAATAGTTGTAAATAATTATAAATAACTGTAAATAACTGTAAAAAACTGTAAATAACTGTAAATAACTATAAATAATTGTAAATAATTATTAATAACATTAAATTATCCACTAATTCAAAAATTTTTGAAAATGTAAATAACTGTAAATAATTATGAATAACTGTAAATAATTATGAATAATTGTAAATAATTATAAAAAACTGTAGATAATTGTAAATAATTGTAAATAACTGTAAATAACAGTTAATAACAGTTAATAACTGTAAATAACTGTAAATAATAGTAATTAATAATAAATAATAGTAAATAACTGTAAATAACTATTATTTATGTCTCAATTCCTACATTTTTTAACAGTTATTTACAATTATTTACTATTATTTACAGTTTTTCACATAAATTATTTCCATATGGGATAATAAACAACTATAGCGTAATTAAATAAATCATTTTATTAGCTTTTAATAATTTATAAATAAAAAAAGTATTTTTACAATAGTTACTTATTGTAGTTAAAAAATATTTACAATAATAACTTTAATACTTCCTGTAATCTCTGTTTTTTATCTTCTGTTAAACGATATTCATGATAAGGTTTCCCATCTATTGTTGAAAGTTGTTCTAATTTTTTGTCATAATCATGCCATTTTGCTGTTTCTTGAAATTGTTCTAAATTTTCTGATACAAATGCAAATGTAGGTATAGTATAAGAATAAGTTCTTGCATCACACGCACTTTTGCTACTAAAACCTTTGGTTACTCTTTTTATTGCAAACCTTAGAGCATATACTACTGGAGGCAGCTCTGAATGCACCGTGCGCGTGGTTAGGCTAAGAAAGAGAAAAATATACTAAGGTTGATAGCTATCTCTATCTCTCAGTCATGTGATAAGGGAGTAGGGAACGAAACAAACCAATCACGTGCCGGAGAAAAAGAGATATCTGTCAACCTTAATATACCTTTCTCTCTCTCAACTAAACCACGCGCACGGCGCATTTGAAGCTGCCTCCAGTAGTATATGCTCTAAGTTGCAAACACCCTAATATCTTCTGGAAGATTTTTATTTATACTATCTTTACATGGATTTTCAGCTAAAAGAAAGTCAATTTATTACATTTTGAAGTATAATTTAAATGATTAAATTCAAATACGAGTTGAAAAATTTTTTTAAGAAATTAATTTTTTTTCTAAATAATTGTGTGTTATACTTACTCTGTAACCAATGAATAAAATAATAATCAAAAAATGTTGTAAAACGCCCTTTTTTAAATTCAAAATCCCTTCGTTTTAATATCTGATCCATGCCTGCTAGTAAAACACTGCGTACAAGTTCATCAAGAAGTGCTTCGTCTACATTATTTTTTAAAGTAACCAATAAATAAATATAACCAACAAAAATAAATAAATAAATAATATAACCAAAAATATGTCATCATCACACATATATATATATATATATATAATCGAAGCGATCGAGTCAAGATATCGAAAAAACCGGAAGTGAGATCTAAAGACAAAAAAAAATCAAAAACTCATCCAAAATATTTATATTATTTAATATCTTCAAAATGAAATAATCTTTTAAAACGAAACTTTTAAAATTATATACTAATTAAAAAATACTTTGGAATTTTACTTAAAAGTCCTGTATGAAGGATATACATTTTTTATAAGAACAAATCTAATATTTCGAATACTCATATCAATGTATAATGGAACGCGGTCGCTTGTCAGGCTTTTATACATTCAAACTCATACTTGTCTTCGGAGCGCTCCCGCGCTCCTTGATCATTTAAATTAAATTTTTTACATATGTTATTTTTGTTAATATTTTCTGAAAATTATTTTTTTATTCAAAATTAAATATAAATATTATTTACGTAAAATTTTTTTAAATTCTTGAAAAAATAAAATTTTGGTTACTAAATTTTTGATAATTTTCATTATAATTTTATTATATATTATATATAATTTCGATAATGAATCAGAATCTGATTATGATAATGAAATATCTAAAGATATACTTGAACAAGCTAAAACAATTTCTTTAAACTCATTGTCTGAAAAATTGAAAAGAAAATATATCGTTGTACAACAAATTTAAAAAATGGCGAAAGTCAAAACATACAACTTCTTTCTCAGAAGAAATTTTTCTTGTATATTTTCGAGAGCTATCAAAAACAATGAAAACTTCAATATTGTGGTCAAAGTGTTCAATGCTGCGATCAACAATTAACGCTTACGATGGCGTGGACATTGGAAAATATAAAAAACTTATTTATTTATTAAAACAACTACATTCTGGTTATAAACCAAAAAAAGCTAAAGTTTTAACAGCAAATGAAATATCTGTTTCGCAATCAAGCTCCAGATAATCAATATTTGGACGTAAAAGTAAGTATTGTGGAAAGTTATTTTGTTATTTTATCTATTGGGAATAAT
The DNA here is from genome assembly GCA_017163975.1 of Anastatus disparis. Classification (NCBI taxonomy): domain Eukaryota; kingdom Metazoa; phylum Arthropoda; class Insecta; order Hymenoptera; family Eupelmidae; genus Anastatus; species Anastatus disparis. The sequence goes on from JAFFSR010000066.1 coordinate 1,022,212, forward strand.
ATTTTTACAGAAGCTATGAAAAATTTATTTGGTTAACAATATTTCATACATCATTAAATTTGTTTTAAAAATATTGCATTTGCAAATTACTTTTTCGTGCCTATTCACAACAATATATTAATATTAATTTGTGACAACCTTGGGGATTAGGAGGTTGCACTAAGATATATATTAAATAGTATGCGGATTTCCAGTTAATATAATAATAAAAGAAAAGTGCTTTATTGTAACTGATACATGATTGTAGCACGCGCGCTCAAAATGGACGCCAGCCGCGTATAACGTACGCGACGCCGTTTTCAATAGCAGAGAAACTATCAGCAAAAGTGAAAGCAGATAGTTAAAACAAAAAAACACGCAAAAAGGGCACGAGCACACGGTAAAAAAAATGAGTATACTAACACGAAGGGAAAATAGCACTAGAACGCGCACGAGGTCGCCCGGCACACACGTCGCACAAATAAAGCACTAAATAATGCTATTTGGCTTAGCTATAAGACACTCGTAAAATTACGAGGCTTGATTGTAAATCACAAAAAAAAAGTTTAAGCTAATTAGTCTCTCTCACACAATAAATTATGCTATTATAGCGCAAAAAAAATACTGTATATTACAGTCGGCAGTAATGCTCTTTTCGCTATGGTGACGAAATAAAGAATGAAGCAATGGCGGGTTCTTTCTGTCGACCAAGCTCATTACTCTTACGGTACGCTGCGCGCGCCGCAAGAGAGAGACAAACGATCCTTAACGGATCCCAACTTAACTACTCAAGTCAAGCGGCTTGCTAGCCCTGTCTGTGCACATTATAAAAGCCTTATAAACTCGCGCGTGTGCGCCAACGAACTCGGGTATGGTGTTACGGGTTTGACTCGCGTGGTCTGCTTTCCTTCTTGCCGACAGTCGTAGGCTTCTTTCTGTCGCCTATATGCGTATTACTATATATATAAGTAATATGGCCAATCTGCCATGTTACAAATTTAAGATTTTTTTTATTCCTTCAAACATTATTCAACATTTTTTTAAGGAGATGTAAAACGGACACTATACCAGTACTCATAAATATTGCCTATCTTTTTATTTTATAGCAAAATTCTAGGAAAATAAATACATAAGCTTGCAATATGTATCGTGAACATTATTTGGTTAAATTTTTTAATAAATTCATTCATTAGTTTTTGATAACTTGGGTTTCTGGTACAAAATCGAAAAATTTTAATATATGATATTGGAACCCAAAGTTATTAAAAACTAATGAATAAATTTATTTAAAAATTTAACTGAATAATGTTCATGGTACATACTACAAGCTAATATATTTATTTTCCTGAAATCTTGCAATAAAATAAAAAGATAGGCAATATTGATAAGTACTAATGTAGTATCCGTTTTACATCCCCTTAAGGTGGCTCCAGCGATTTTTGATAAAAAATAGGATGTTCAGTAAAAAAATAGTATGAAAAGTAGAAGTCATTACGATTTCAAAGCAATTTTGAAAATATAAGGTCAATACCCAAATTTGAGAGAAAAAAATTATTGAAATTTAGAAATTTAACACGTGCTCTTACGGCAAAAATAGCATTTATGCTTATAACTCATTAAAAAAATTATATTTTTTTATGAACCAAACATGAAATTGTAGATTTCTTATTACAAATTTAAATAAATTAAGAATACGTCATGTCATCAGTGATATAAAAAAGATATTTGAAAAATTGATAAAAATTGATATGATTACAACGCTGTCGGGCGTGAATTGCCAATATTTGTTGTCAACTAATAAAATTTAATACAAATTATAAATATAGGAATTGATTAAAAACATTTCTTTTTAAATTTAACTAAAAGAAAAAAAATTTATTTTGTCCTTTTGTCGGGGCCCCAGCTTGATGCGGCACCAAACCCTGGAGCCACCTTAAATAAACAATTTTCTAAAATCAATAGTAAATATTACTTTTTAAATCATATCCTTTAAATAAAACTTCATTATTTTATTTAAAATAATTTTTTTTAAACTTGATTTAATTTATTTTACTCTTCTTATCCCAGCTTTAAATTGTTATTCTAAAATGTTATTTTATTTTCAGGCAGCTTGTATTTTTGGCATTTTTTGAACCTGTCAAACAGAAGAAATAACGGCAATCACGTTAGGTAATATCGAAGAGCATAACACAATGTTACTTATAAAAGTATTTAAACGCCATCGAGGTTGGAAGTCCAACACTGTCGCAGAGGGATATATAGATGACTCCATTAGAATTAAAAAAAGGACTAGTGATCAAATTATAGGTGATAATAATTAATTCAGTTGAACCGCAACCTTTGACTTTCACCGCTTTGTTTGAAAACGAAAAAAATAACGTCGATGTATTACCGTCAATATGCAAACGTAGTAGGATATTGGAATTTGTTTCAGATTTCGACAACCAAAACGTGAATGAGAAATTGCCTGTTGACAATGCAAGTAAAATAGAAGACGTTATACAGGATGTGGGCGCCCAGTCATATATAGACTTTCAATCGCTAAATGCAATACAAATAATATAATTGCATGCGCTAAATAATTAAAATTAATAATAGTTCATATAGTTTAATAGTAAAATAGTTTAATAGTTAATAATAATAAGTTAGTAAAACCTGTATTAAAAATAAAGTAAGCATAAAGAATAAAATATAAGCGCCAAATGTATATACGCTCCTGAAAGCGCACACACATTTACGATAACATATACGTACATTACACACACGGAAAAACCGGAGTGCCATAAAACTTTATACTAAAATCAAAAAGTCAGTCAAATTACTATATTAGTAGTGTTTTTGACGGTCTCAGTACGTATATTACATCTACTCGTCTGAGTATCTTTAAAACAAGGAATAGGTATTAAATTTACAAATACCGTCACTTGATTAAAACGTACTATAGTACCTGTTTTTCGTATACTACCTAAAATATCCTAAAAACGTGGGATATAGTCGCAGTTAAGCATTCCTGTTTTGTGAACTAGGAATTTAGTTCAAATAAACTTTTGACATGACTGATTTTGTGAATAAAATTTTAGAAAATTAGGAGTTAAGCCAACCCTGGTAGAAAATTAAATATAATTTCTGCTCGCTTGACTAACTTCTGCCCAGAAATTATGTTGAATAGTTGTCATCAATCGATTTATAACCTTAAGTTAACAAACTTTAATATTTTAAATCGATTAATGATAATTATTGAGACAGATCACGAATACTTATTTTAAAAATAATTTTTTTAAATGTCACCGAATTAATTATATAAACAAAAAAAACCTTCAAATATAATATTAAGCGCAATATAATAAGGTTTCATGGTTAAAGAAAAAAATGATAGCTATTTTATCTCGAACAAACAAATAAGTGTGCATGATTTTCTTTCTCTCTCTCTCTCTCCTACGTAGCGAAATAGGAAAAAATAACCTCAAATCAGTATTATTTGATTTATAACATGATTTCAGCAGATTCTGCCCAGAAAATGTCGCCAGTGCGTAGGGTTTCTGGGCAGAATATATCAGCAGAATCTGCCCACTGAGCAGAAAATTTAAGATATTCTGGGCAGATTAATGTTAAATTTTCTACAAGGGAATGAAGCAGTTTACTTAAGTGTGTCCATATATTATTATATATTATTCCATTAATTTTATTTCTTGCACTAAAAAAAGAGATTATATTAGAATCGAGAAAAGGAAATAAATTAAATTAAATTTTAGCCAATTTTATATTACTATATACAGTGATTTAGTTTCTAAAGTTTTGTGATTCTTGTTTATTATATTTGTGACTAGCATAATATGAGAATAATTAGTAGAAACCATCTGCAAATAAATTTATTTTATAGTTTTGTACATAAGTGGTTACGTAACATTTTTATTGGTTAAATGAAAACTTTAAATTGTTAGAATATTCAAATGTATCTCTTTTCTAATCAAAATATTAAGATGTGTGCTTATACAAAAGTTTTAGTCCGTTGAATTATGAATTTACAATTTTTATTTGTCTGATAAAAATTAAAAATAGTGTTATAGCCATCTACGCAATAAAACATAAGATTAATCTTATTTTTCCAACTAATTCTACATACATCTTGAGAGTTACAAATATAATAGAAAGTAAATAAACCATTGTGCAAAACATGTATATTTCAGGTTTATGCTTCATCTGATTATACAAAAATTATAGTTCATCATTTTATGAATTTATAACTATTATTTATCGAATAAAAATGAAAAATGATATTATGCCTGTACACTTGAATTAAAAAAAAATTCACAAATAAATTTTAACATTGTGTAGTGATGTTAACTGTCAACATTTAATATAATAATCTCAACTGTTGAAATTATTATATCACCATATACAGTGATTTATTTTCTAGAATTTTGTGATTGCTCTTTATTTCATATTGATTACTGAAAAAGAATGAGTTGTAAGAATAAATAAATATAAATACTGTAAATAGTCGTCAAAATAATAGTACTTATAGTAGTATCTGAATTTCTAGTACTAGTCTGGTAAAATCCCGAGCTTAGGTGTATAAAAATTAGTACTAATGTGAGTCGCTTGAATATCACTACTAGTATCTATTTGAATCAGCCTACCCCATTTCTTTTTTGTGACTGACCAGGAGAGTGTCTGAGTTGCGGGTCACAGATCTGAATAAAACTCTGAGATGAGTATATAGGTATCAAAATATGAGTAAAGCCACAGCGGTACGGTCTAACGCTTCGAAAAACTGAAATTATGGACGGTTATAGTCTTATTTTCAGAAAAATATGAAAAAAGAACTCCTAATTGAAGTGTAAATAATTCTGTTTCGAAATGTCTTTAATGAATTCACAATAACTATAATGAAAGCAGAGAAAGCAAGCTTCAATTTGCTAGTTTCCAAATTAAAAAATAATAATTAGGACTAAAGTTATGCTTGTTTAAAGTTGATCAGTAAGAGAGTACCAAAAATCGTCTAAATTTTAAAGGATGGTGATTTTTAGTACTCTTTTGCTGCTTAACTTCAAACAAGCATAACTTTAGTTTTAATTATTATTCTTTTAATTCGGAAACTAGCAAATTAAAGCTTGCTTTCTCTGCTTTCATTATAGTTATTGTGAATTTATTAAAGACATTTCTAAACAGAATTATTTACACTTCAATTAGAAGTTCTTTTTTCATATTTTCCTGAAAATAAGACTATAATTGTCCATAACTTCAGTTTTTCGAAGCGTTACACCGTACCGCTGTGGCTTTACTCATATTTTGGTACCTATATACTTATCCCAAAGTTTCATTAAGATCTGTGACCCGCAATTCAGACACTCTTCTGGTGAGTATAGAAATTCACCGTGCTACACTGAGTAGGTGTTTTTACGATGATCTGGTTCCTCCGTGCATTAAGAAGCGTGCTTAGGTTCTATATTCGCTAAGCGCGTGCGAAAATTGCGGGGCCACGCACACGAAATCCGGGGCAGCCCAGCAGCTAGAGAGAAGAAGGGACTTAGAGTCCAGCGCCTATAAGAGCCAGCAAGCAGAGAGAAAGGCTTTTTCTCGCCTCAGCTCTACTACCGACTTAGCTTAGAATCGAGAAGCACGCTAAGCATCGAAGAATCATCAACGTCGTTGATGATTTTTCTATGCTCACGTGTCTTAAACATAGAACACTTAAGATATTTTGTAAAATTGTATCGAATAAAGAGCTGCGGCGAGCAATCCAATATACCTTATCCCATCCTAAGTGGTAAAGCCCCGCATACTGAGGCACTTGGTCTTTAGTATTAACGGGCATTACCCATAATAAAACCAGTCCCTTATTAATTCATGAAATAACTACACACACTACACACTGATATACTCGAGCCCACATCAGACGACATAGGGACTTATCTGGTTAACGGCTCTAAATCTTAAAGTATTGCATAAATGAAAATAAAGACTCAATAGAGTCAACGATAATGTAAGCTCTCCCCGATACTGTAAGTTAGAGGGACATTCCCATATGGAAAAAATTTCTGGAAATAATTGTAAATAAGTGTTAATAACTGTAAATAACTATAAATAAGTGTTAAAAAATGTTGAAATTGAGACATAAATAACAGTTATTTACAGTTATTTATAATTATTTACTGTTATTTACAGTTGTTTATATTTATTTACATATATTTATTTTTTTACAATTGAAGGGTTCGATGCTAAAAGGTCCTAAGCGCTCGGCCCGACTTTTGACAGCAAAGAATTGACGTCAACGTGACCGATTTTAAAAAGTTAACAAACTAATTTTTAAACAATGCCATCGTGTAGAGGATAAAAACAGGCAACTTTTTTTCTCTTTATACTTTTTTCTACAATCAATATTTTCCGAGAAAATCTAACTCTGAAAAATTAAATTGAATGCAGTGCTAGAAAATAGAATTAAAAAGCATATTTAACATTGCATTTAATTTCTCAGGTATGCATTGGTTTTAATAAATAATTGTATTTTAATACATTTTGATGAGTATATAAATAAAATAATTGTTATAATACAAAATCTATATTAAATAAATTGTAAGCGTTCACATAGATTGATTATATTTAGTTTTACTTTTCATGATAGATAATATGATCTATTTCGTAAGCTTATAAATAAAAGATATTAAGAAGAATTGCTAATGAAAATTTTTTTTTATATTGAAGTGATATTTAAAAAATATTAATAAAATAAATACAAAGTTAATGAACTCTATGAGAAAGTATTGCACCAAAGTACTTGGCACAGCACACAGTAATGACAGTTTTGAAATCGATGATGTTTTCAACGTGAAAGTAAGCACCGTTTCGAAACCAGATGGACGCAGTCGGATGTCACTCACTATCGAATCAGCTTTTAAGAAATCCATTCTAAATATTCAAAATAGCGATGATCTTTTGATCATTTAAGCTGCTAGAGTTGCGATACCCGAGGCAGGTTGTGGTATCGAGGAAATAAAATTATTTCAAGAATATTATGGGCTTTCCGGAGTTGCAATAATCGTTTATTCTTTTCAAAACTTTGCTCAAGGCTATAAACCATTTTACGATCGCGCACGTTTTGTATATGATGTTGATAATATAGTTAGATATACCTTAATTAGAATGTATTAAGAAAATTCTAGTCATTACCAGCCAATTTTAAACTTACTCGCAGCAGCTGTCAGCCATGGCTACTGCATACCTTGTAATAAATAATTTAGTCATCAGAAAAATCATAAATGTCCACAAACATGTTATAAATTGTTTCAGGGCCTTCTTATGATATGAATCAGGAAAAAATAAAATGTATTCAATGCACTAGAGATTTTTATGGTAACGTTCGTCTGGAAAATCATAAGGCCTCAAAATCTTTCTATATGATTCTCGGTTGGTATGCGAAAGTATAAAAATTTATTATTCATGTAAGGAAAATAGTTCGAATGATTGATAAAGATCCACATAATTGTAATATTATATTTTGTAAAATATGTAATGGTAAAAGACCAATAAAACATTTTTGCTACATGCAACCTTTTATCAGCAAAAAAGCATTTGTGATCAATAAAAAGAACATTCTTTATTTATTTTATGATTTTGGGACTCAGCTTTCCGAAAGTATCTCGGGTACTGATGGCAAAAAAATAAGTTTGCATGTACCGAATTTATGTGTTGTGCAACGAGTATGTAATTATTGTTTGGACGATGAAAATATAACAAATTCTTATCAAATACGTGGTATGCGTGAATACGTGAGTCGATCCGGTAAAGCAGCTAGTCGATTTGGCCTTGGCAAAAAGAAAAAATTTCAAGCAAATTATTTCTTTAATCTACAATGCACAAGATTTTGATGCACAATTTATTCTCAAGCACTTGACCGAATGTAAAGATCTTAAAAATAAACCAATTGTAATTTTAAACGGGTCAAAAATAATTATAATGGAGATTTCAACTGTTAAATTCATAGACAGCTTAAATTGCTTACACATAAGTTTAGCTGCACTACTAAAAACTTACGGCCTTGCTAATATAGATAAAGGTACGTTTTCTCATCTGCTTAACACACCAGAGAATCAAAATTACATGGGTGAAATGCCACCTGTGTGGACTTTTTCACCAGATTCAATGAAAGTCGATGAGCAACGCGAATTTATGCAGTGGTATAATGAAAAATTAAATGAAAATTAATTATTTGATTTTAAAAATAAAATTATAAAATATTGTAAACAAGATGTAAGGATTTTACGATTAGCATTTCTGGCCTTTCGCGAGACCTTTATAGAGTGTGGTAATACAGATCCATTTGCAGAGTGCGCCACCATCGCATCATCTTGTATGCGTGTATATAAGAAAAATTTTTTACAAAAAGACACGATAGGCATCATACCTTAGGGTGGTTATAAACAAGCAAACAAGCAGTCTCTGAAAGCGATGCGATGGTTGGATGGAAAATGTGTTGAATCATCAAATTCAGTATACTGTTCGAGCACGAGAAAAGACACTTCCTGAGGGCCCTCTAGTGGATAAAAAATGTGTTTAATCATTAAATCTAGTATACTGTTCGAGCACAAGAGATGAGACTTCTTTAGGCACTCTAGTGGATAGATATTGCGTCCTTGAAAACGTAATGAAAATTGTTTTACAATTTCTCGGTTGTTATTGGCACGGCTGTGTCTGGTGTCATACAGTGAACCGTGACTCACATTTTATTAGCAAACAAAAAAATGGGAATGTGCGTTCGATCGTGAGTATACAGAGAGCAAAAATATAAAGATATATATCAATAATAAGATACAAAATTGGCATGAACCGTCGAATCCTCGAGGAGCATTTTTTGGTAGAGGCACGGTTAAGACGGTCAAAATTTACGATGCAAAAGAGGGTGAGAAAATAAAATACGTGGACGTATGTTCATTATATCCATATATCTGTAAATACGGACGATACCCCATTGGTCATCTAACTGTTTATGCAGGTGAAGATGAGTGTCACCCTCTGGTGGGTCGAATAAATAACATAAGTCACGTTAAACGTCTTATTAAATGCAAAGTATTACCACCGAGAAATTCATATCATGCTGTACTACCCATTGAAATGCATAATAAGCTTTTATTCCCACTGTGTCGAACATGCGCTGAAATGATGTATAATACAAATTGTGATTATGAAAATGCTGATGATCAGGTTTTCACCAGCACGTGGGTGGCTATCGACTTGCGAAAAGCTGTTCAGATGGGTTACATCACCAGAAAAATATTTGAAATATGTTCTTATGAAATTACACATTACAACAAAGCCGCATGTCAAAGTAGTTTACTTCCAACTTATATCGTTAAATTTTTCGCTGAGAAAACTTACGCGTTGGGTTATCCATCGAAATGCGCTGATGGTGATGAAAGCGCTATTGCTCGCTACAGCAAGAGGGCATAAAATTAGATAGGAATCGAATAAAATATAATGCTGGTCTGAGATCTGTAGCAAAACTTTGTTTCAATTTTTTGTGGGGTAAATTTGGTCAACGAAAAAATATGCTGAAAACCAAAATGGTAAATGATCCACAAAGATTGTTTGAATCGCTCTGTAGTGTCGAGACCAAAGTCGACTTAATTTTACCGATCGATGATACGACAATATATGTAAGTTTATACAGCAAAGATGTGGCTGTTGAGCCATTATCACTATGTCACGTTGTGGTAGCTGCTTATACCACAGTTTTGGCGCATTTAAAACTTTACGATGAATTGCAGCCAATGCGTGAACGTGTATTGTATTACGATACTGATTCTATTGTATATGTCAGTCACATAAGTGAGTACGATGCGAAAACAGGTCCGTTTTTGGGTGACTTGACCGACGAATTAGACTGTTATGGTCTTGGTAGAAGCATTACATCATTCGTCTCTGAAGGACCCAAATTTTACGGGTATATATATTTGACACTAGATGGCATTAAAGGATGCGTTTGCAAAGCCAAGGGTATCAGACTTAATTTTTCGGTGAGTTAGAAAATAAATTTTGATTCCATACGAAAACTTATTACCAGTCAAATGCCACCGCTTTTTGCTAGTTACGATGCTATAAGACGCACACGGTTTCATGATGTTGTAACCCGACCTAAATGTAAAATATGCTAGCCCGTGTATTCAAAGAGACGATTTGTTAATAACGAATTCAGCTATCCATACGGTTATAAACATGATTGAAAAATAAATAATTGTAAATATATTATTACAAAAGTGAATAATACGATATAGGATATAGAATTAAAATAAAGTATTTCAAAATAAGTTTTCATATTTATTAAAAATATAGAAAAAAAAACAATAAATTTATTTTCTATTAATTAAGTAGTTATTAATTTTTTTCAAAAGCACTGGTTCTAGAATAATCCTCATTCTTTCCACTCTTATTTTAAATCTTTCTTTATCACGAGCCGCTTGCTCCTACTCTCCACGTCACGCTGCACGACTCGCATAATCCCACACGCGTATAACATGGATTTCTGGTTTACCTTCTTTGAAATGCACTTGTTTTGTTTTATTCATTGTTCACTGTACTTTTTGTCAACTCTCTTTCTTCAATAAAAATCATCGAGAGTTAAAATTTAACTCTGATTAATTCTTTGATGAAGATTTATTACCTTTTTCCTTCAATTTCTTGTCTATTGTTCACGATAGCAGCATTTGTTCAAGACTAACTACCAATCGTTTACTAAGATTTTTACTTTCATACTATAAATGATAGGGGGTATTGATGATAAAGAGCGCCTACACGCAACTAAGAGGCTATGCAGGTAAATGGCTGAAAAGCGAAATAATGTTGGTGTCAGCTAGCTATATGGCTAATTAGTCAGCTATATGGCTAATCAGCTATATAACTGACTAGTGCCAGTGCAGTCCCGCTCACACACGCGCGCGCCACCGCTGCCACCTTCCCTCTCCTGCTCATCACTACTTGTGGTTGTACATGTTCAAGGTCGTGATGTGGTCAGAAGTAGTAGCAGCTTGGCAACAGCAGCAGCAACACAATCATGGACGTTTGTAAATGGGTGCATCCGTGGACTTTGATGATTTGCGGTCCTAGCTCGTGTGGTGAAACTGTATTTGTGAAGAATTTTTTACAGCACATTCATCGCATAAGTGATACGAAATTTAAACGTATAATTTTATATTATACAGAATGGCAGTCAGTTTACAAGAAATTGGGCCAGGGAATCGAATTTTACGAGGGTTTACCGAAGAGCGAAGATTATGCCAACGATCTACGAGCAAAACTTTTTATTCTCGATGATCTGATAAGAGAATCAACCAGTAGAGCTGTAGTCAATCTCTTTCCCAAAGGCAGTCATCACAATAGCTTGAGTGTCATCTTTCTTTCGCAAAATCTCTTTCATCAAGCTTAGCGAGAAATATCTTTAATTTTGAATTACATCGTGGTATTTAAAAATTCACGCGACCGAGCACAAATAAATCACCTGGCAAGTCAAGTCTACCCTGAGGAGCCTCGTTTTTGCAAGAGGGATATCTTAATGCAACGGCACAAGCACACAGCTATTTGTTCATAGACCTCAATCAGGGTACACTCAGAAATGTGAGATTTCGAACTTGTATATTTCCATTTGACAAACAACAGTATGATTATGTGCCTCGTTGCGCACTCATAAAACTGGTGCTCGCTCGAATAATATACCAGTCGTGCGGTTGTAATGGAGTCGACAGCGCATCGTAGTTGACCGATCTCGGAAAAGTATTGGATCCTATTGCATCTTTTATGTAGAATCCATTTTTATCAATGTCAAACCCTATTACGCCGATCAGATTCTAAATTTGTAACGCACATTTGCACGTGTGCTTTGAACATTTCATGTGGAAATATTCCACTTAGTAAGTATGACGAGAGACGATTGCGAAAGTGCACACCTCTTCTGTGAAAACTCGCTAGACCTGGTAGTCGTGAAGTAAAGAGGAAATTGCTTGTAGAATCAGCATATCTACTACAACTTATTGTGAAATCTGTTTGATGATTTTAGTTTCACAAGAGTGTTTGGAGCAACAGCAGAAGCAACAGGTGTATGACTTTACCAACAATCATACACCGTCACCATCAAGTGTTCAGACACCTGCTACAGCAATGACGCGTCTTGACAAGGAAATGAGTAAAATTTTACATTTTGCAGGTGATACGTGTCAAAAATCTCTGCAATATCAACAAATTTTACAACTTCTTTTACATCTAAAAGAAGAGTAGAATGATGAGAGTGGTGGTATAATACTCCCACATAAGAAAACTTTATTAGAAGCAAGAACGACAGCTGGTACTGACAATAATGACGACATCGACGAGGAACAGCTTGTTGAGTCAGTACCACAGAAATTTCGAACCAAGGCGAGACATCTTGTTAGATACTTGCGACAAGCTGGTAATATTTAATGGCATAGTCGTGGTGTAATCAAGCTAGATGGCGCTGTTGTCAAGGGTACTAATATTATCGATTTAGTAAACAAAGCAATGAGAAGTAGAAAAAAACTGCCACCTCATGGATACGAACAGTTTGCACGCGTCTGGAGCCAAGTTGGTATACCTCGAGAATTTATTGGCAACGATCAACAAAGATTATACTATGGCCACTAATAATCAAACGAGCAAAGAGAGGAACAAAGACGAAAGTTATTCAACTTATGCGAATAATCCGGAAAAGGGCGGTAGTAAAAAGAGGAAACGTACGAAAAAATGTGTAAAAGTTAGTAGTGGGGCAGCAGCAACACTATTGATTCCTGCAAAAAAGAGTCGCATTGAACAGCTAAAATGGAACTATATGCCAAAGCATTGAAGAAGAAAATGCAGGAGAAGTGGGAGGAGGAGGCTCGTACGGTTATAGATAATTTAATTTTGGTTGTAATTCGGATATTTTATATTCAAATAAAAAAAGGATGGATCACATAAAATCCGACAGAGTGTTGGCTGAACGAGCATTCTCACGAATGCTGTCGGAGACATCTGATGGTAATGAAAAGACTGCGACTGTCATAACTGTTTTGTGCATGATTAGCAAAATTGTGTTTGATAAATTTTTGAAACGTGTTAAAAATACATTTAAAAGACTACGAAAGAGAGATAAAAAGCCTGTCTGTAAAAGAAACTTTGATAGTAAAGAAGAAGAAAAATTAAACAACAAAGCTAAACGATCTTGAAAATTATTACTATAATCTTTCTGCATTATCTGCGTACGCCAGTGCTCATAAACTGGTACGCGTAAAACCTGAAAAATTTGATAAAAATACGATAGCTAAATAGCTAAAGAGTCAGGATGCACATATTTTACACAAACTTGTGAGACACCGTTTTCCTCGAAGACATTACAACATTTTCAGCCGATTTGAAGTATAGAAAGCTGACTAGGCAGATTTTAGATCAGTTAAAACCTACAATGATAGATATGCCTACATTCTGATTGTCATTGATGCACTTTTAGAGTTTGTGTGGGCATAATCTCTTCTCGACAAAACCAATAGAAGCGTTGGCATAGTATTCAAGAAAATTTTATCACAATGGTGATAACCCGAATGGTAGACATCCGATTTCCCTATAAACGGGTAAAGGTATAGAGTTTATCGGACGAGAGATTCAAGAAGTATTTAAAAAGAGACATATTACCTACCAAGTCGTCAGAGATCCCGATGTAAAGACAACTATTGCCAAACGATTTATTAGAACTCTCAAAAATCAGCTCTGGCGATACTTTACTCATGCGGGCACAAGACGTTACATTGATGTTTTACAAAAATTTTGACCTGTTACAACGAATCGTGGCGCAGTACTATCAAAATGCCTTCTTTCAAGGTCAATCTTAATAATGCTCCCAAAGCACGTCGAAATTTGATGTTACGTTACAGCAATAAACAGCCGTTACAAATACCTAAATACAGCGTTGGTGATCTGGTTCGTGTCAGTCCTGCCAAGACAGCCTTCAGAAAAACATACGAGGGTGTTTGGACTTAAGAGGCGGTCGGAACCAAATCGGTGACTTAGTTCAGTGCTTGTAATAAATGCTTATAATAATTTATTCATTTATTAATATGGTAAAAATATAGTCATTTCCTCTAGTCATGTATATAAAGAATAATTTAAAATAGTTAAAGCTACAAAAATATACAAAATATTGTTATAAAGCGAAAAATGCCACCTAACAATCGACACGACAGTTTTTTGCATGCGGTATATGTCAAGTCAGTTTGATATTTGTAATAAATGCTTATAATAATTAATTTACTTATTCATATGGTAAAAATAGAGTCATTTCCTCTAGTCATGTATATAAAGAATAATTTGAAATAGTTTAAGCCATAGAAATATACAAAATATTATCGTAAAGCGAAAAATGCTGACTTGATATATACCGCAAGTCACCGATTTGGTTCCGACCGCCTCTTAAGAGTTGTTTAAAATTATACGAATCGACACAAGACGACAACCACCCGTCTACACTTTGGCAGATCTCGATAAAGAAAAAATTGAAGCATATTTTTACGAAAAACAGTTTAGCAGGGAGCGCAAAGATTTAGACAGCAGCAATTTTGTCTTTCCACACAATGTGGCAACACATTTTACAACGCAATCATCGCAAAATTTTTACCTTCACGAAAATTCAAATACCTCTCACATTTTAGTATACATCAGTGGTGGAGCAACAGGGAGTCGTTCCTGTTAAAACAGCAAAATGCGAAGCAGGAAATGATTTGCGAGTAGAAAAGACGACCCAAAAAGCGAAGATATTTGCCAGAGTAAAACCTGGGGTTCATCGTAACATTACAAGTCTTTTGGAAGGAATAAACCATCTTGATAATGTAAAAAATCATTTATATTTTAAAATCTAAGCTGGAGGTTTTGTACAAGTTACATGCCGATGTAGTGAAGATTGCACAACTCATATGCATACGTTTACACTAACGGGGAAATTATTTAGAATTCTAGGTCTGGAAAATGTACCAATTTTTTTCACAAAGGTAATAAAGAACACTGCATTACTGGTAATCCTTCGGCAAATCTTGTAAATGGATTACCAACGGTGCTCATGGTTTACAGTAACATTTGTCAACCGTATGTAACAGGAGACACACGCACAAGTTTTCTACGTATAGTCTTGCTTCATTTGCGCGATTACATTTACGGTGGTGTTGAAATTGAAAACCTATTATCACCCATGTACCTACCACAGCCATCTTCAGCGTCTTAGTCTTGCGATAAGTATACATACCCGCGTATTTTAAATCTCCCGCCTAATGGCCAAGCTACTATAAAACAGTAGTTCTCAGCTCAGCCGCTAGGCGACAACCTCGAACATCGTTGCACGCAACGAGAAAAATGAGGCCGGAGTATATAAGGGGCCGAGAAGTTAACCAGAGCAGAGCAGTGTAGACTACGGTCTCCTCTCTCTCTTTACCTAAGTGAGCACACAAGGCCAAGAGAGAGTGAGACAGGTAGTAGCTGGCTGCCTTGGCTTGTGGAGCACCACAACTTAGTCAGAGCTTCTCTCTCTTGCACATGAGGGTAGACCAAGTGCGCACACAGGTCTACACTACAGTGCATATGCTGGTGGTATTAGAGTTATGTCAAGTGAGCACACAGGCGTAAATCTATGCTACCTAGAGCACACTCACAACCTTTTGCCGTCGCCGCAATGCCGACCTTGCACTATTAAATTTAAGGGTGACGTCCACCCAGAATCTTATATTCTATTTCACATATCGTAACTGGCTTAATTAAGGGTCTCATCCACCCACAGCTGTCGCGTCCGCAACTGCGTGAATTGTAGAATATATTAAGGGTCTCGTCCACCCATTACTTGTTTATATTAGTTTAAAGAACTCCGTCCGACCGTCGTGTAAATAATAAACTTTAGAATAAATTAAGGGTGTCGTCCACCCATTACATTTTGTTATGTTAATTAAAGGATTCCGTCCGACCGCCGCGTAGTAGTTAAGTTGTAGAATAAGTTGAGGGCCACCCATTGTCTTTACATCACTTGAGGGCTCCGCATGCCTATAGAGATTTGTAATTTAGATAATCAAGGGAGCCGGCTACCCATTATTGCCGTAGTTTTAAGTATTGCGATATTAGGTGCCGTTCGCCTATTAATATCATAATTATTTAGCTAATAATCATTTGTCTCTTTTTGCACACTGTTGCAGATAAAAACCGCCAGTACAAATTAGACCGTCCGGGCCAAAGAATTTCTTAGTTAAACATAAACTATTATTCAGATTCATTTAGAGATTTGTTAATTGATTAATCATTCTTTTATTAAATAGCCGTCAGTGGCCAAGTTAAATAAAAAACTAATTACTTTTGTAAATTACATTTTTTTATTTAAGGTTAGGCTAGTTGATTGTATTATATAAAATAATAAGTTAAGTTTTGATTAACAATTTATCATCATTTCACTATTGTAATCGTCGTTGTAAATGAGTTTAATGAGTACAATAAAGCCCAGGTACTCCCTAGCATAACCAGACGTGTTTGACCAGGTTACTTTCTTTCATTTCTACCGTCCGATTCTTTCAACTCCTGCCGATCTTACTCTGGTCACTCACTGAAGCGTCCGGCAACAGGAGAAACACGTATTTTCCTCTCCCGAAAAGGAAAAACATTACAGTCTATCGAAATAGATATAAGAAACAGACATGGATTTCCTATTCCATGTGACTACGGTACGTTGACTGTAATACTTCACGTTAAGCATATCCGATAAAATGTCTGACTTTAAAGATTTTTTTAATAATCAAATGGTTGGTGATGGTGGTGCGTGTATTAGAGTTGGTAAACCCTGTTTCGACTATCACCAGTCAGGTGCAGGCATTGGTAGTTTTTTGAAAGGTCTCTTTCGATCAGCTGTACCAAAAATCAAGCAGCTTACACAACCAGTACTAAAACGAAGTGCAAAGGCTGTCGGTAAGGAGGCTCTTCGTGTAGGTAAAAATATTATAGATAATGTCACTCTAGGTGGCAGACCAATCAAAGAGGCAGCCTAAAAGCGTCTTCACGAGAGCAGTAAGAATCTGAAAGGAAAGGCTGACGTTGTACTAGATAAATTTCTCTTGGATGAGACAAATGCAGAGGAGGGGCAAGAATCAGGATATAAATAGAAGAAGAATGAGATACCATCGAATCAGTTGACAAGTATACCTGATACTACAAATATTTCGATGGTCAAGCGTTTAAAAAGTGATAAAGTTATGAAAAGAAAGAAGCAAAATAAAAAAAACGTGTAGCTAGAGATATTTTTGAAAATTGAAATATCAAGATGGCGCTTATGCATACGTAATCTTGTCAGTCGATCAAGTCAGAATTATCACTCTTTGAATTACCATCGTCACAGACAGCAATCAAAGGCTTTCAGTACAAACCGATATCTTCGCTTAACGATCAATCACCAATTGAATATATAATTCCTGGAACTACCGAGTATTTTGATTTAGCTCACACAATGTTGAGTCTTACAAGGAGAGTATTTGACCTGTGGGAAAAGGATTTGGCTGAAACTGCAGAATATGATTCTTTGATGAAAAAAACCAACCCGTGTTTTTTCTTTTGTGTTAATGGGCCCTATAGACAGAGATATAGACATATCTTTAAGAATATGGTGAAAAAATCAATTATAAATACTTGAGTAGTTGAACAACTAATACTTTTACAGAAAAATGTATAAAGAATAGAAGGAAGTACAAGTTAAAAGTTTTAATTTAAGCCTCATTGCATCAAAAAAGCTTCTGTAGTTCAAAAGTTGTTCCTAATTCAATATTACTACATATTTATTAATATTTTTAGCATGTAACATACGATCAACTTTTTACCTTATTTCATTAGCATATTTTAATCTCCTGCAACTTTTGAACCATATAATATTTTTAAAGTAATAAGGTTTAAATTAGAGTTTTTGATCTGTACTTTCTTTTATTTTTTATACAATTTTCTGTAAGAGTTTTAATTGTTTAGTTATTCAAGTTCTTATAAAGACTTCTGTTTACTACATTTTCGAAGAAATGTCTATATCTCTGTCTATAGGGCCTATTAGCACAAAAGAAAAAACACAAGTTCATTTTTTTTAATCAAAAAAACATATCCTGCAGTTTCAGCCAAATCCGTTTTCTGGAGATCAAATACTCTCCTTGTTGGTGTAAGTATAACATCAACTAGTGCTGTACGGCCTAAAGAATCTAACGTTAGAACGATAAATAATCTTTTGCACCCGCTGTTTAATCAAGTTGACGTGCTCTTTTATCAGAAACCTGTTTTACCGCCAAACAATGCTTACGCATACAGAGCTTATATTGAAACATTACTCGATTATGGACGAACAGCTATAAAGTCTCACTTAACGATTGCCTTGTAGATCGATGATACAGCAGGAAAAATGGATGATGCCACTGGTGGTGATGAAGGCCTCGTGCAACGTAAAGCGATTATGATTGATACAAAAATGGATTTGCTCGGTCATTTGTATTGTGATGTCTTTATTCAGGATAAATTATTACTTGGTCGTGTTGAGGTTAAAGTGAGACTTGTGCGTTTTCGTGATAGTTTTTGTCTCATGGATTCCGCTGGTGCTTTCACGATTAACATTACCGAGGCCACACTTTTTGTGCATCGAGTAAGATTGAATCCATCATTTGTACTAGCACACGAGAAACTACTGTCGCAAACTACTGCAAAATATCCATTGACACGTGTAAAAGTTAAGGCTGTTACATTACACAATGGTCTGCATGGAGAAACAATCAACAATGTCATATTAGGTCAGCTACCAAAAATAATTATACTCGGTTTTGTTGAAAATAAAGCTTACAACGGAGATAAAAATCTCAACCTATTTAATTTCAATATAAATCTTTTATGTCTGTACGTTGATGGAATGCAGGTGCCATTGAAACCCTAACAATCAGATTTCAAAAAGAACAAAATGTACGTTGATACCTATCATAAACTTTCTTCTAGTACAGGTATTCACTTTATGAACTATAGTAACTTGATTACCCGCGAAGACTATCCAAACGGTTACAGTCTATTTGCTTTTGATTTGACACCTGATTTATCGGCAAGCGATGGTAGCCATTGGAATTCAATGAAAAATGGCAATGTGCGAATCGATGTTAGATTTGGTGACCCACTAGAGGATGCTGTAAATTGTATAATTCATGCTGAATACGACAATGTGCTCGAAATTAATTCGTCAAGACAGGTTGTCGTGGATTATAATGGATGACAATGGCGATAGTGGGGATGCATTTCTCATTATTTAAGTGAAGCAGAAGCTGCCTCTATTATCTCAGTCTACGGCCAGCTTTTAGTACAAGCAGTATGGATCTAGTGATTGACGTACAGTTTTTCAAAGATAACAAAAGCCGTTTGATTCCAAAAGAGGTGGCTGTACTCGGTATACATAAAAACTTCTTTTCTCATTGGATTGTGGCTCCTCCTTGTAAGTTGAGACGTCCACCTAAAAATGTTTGAAGACAGAATGATTGAGTGACACTGAATCGTCATGGTCTAGAATGGTATGCAAGTGATATATAGATAAAACGATTATATAAAAGTTTGAAAGATATTTATAAGCGTTGTCGTAAAATATACGTGCAAGGTCGGGAAAAAGTTGAGCTACTTTCGAAGTTGACTACTTGTAAGATTATAAATTTGGAAGAAGATCAAGATTGTCCAGCTTTCAAAGATTTTAATTTGAGAAGTGTACATTGTATGCACCATTTCATGAAATCATCTTATTCAAGTTACGCGTTCGCACTAAATAACATTACTAATCTCAAACATTCGTCACTGAAAATTGGAGCTGATGTAAAATTGCTGACTTAAGGAAGAAATTGTCAACATTCACTGCGATGAACTCAAAAGAGATTTTTTGATATCTAATACGGATCAAGTTCCACACAGTAAGCGTTCATCCAGTAGATCGGATTCCTCTGATGTGGGTAAAACCATGTGCATTGATACACATATATATTGTAACGTTCTTTCTTTTCAGGTGAGGAAAATACGTGTAATCTCCTGTTGCCGGAAGCTTCAGGGATTGCCAGGGTAAGATCGGCAAGAGTTAAAGGGACGGATGGTGGAAGATGAAGGAAAGTAACCGAGTTGAACACGTTTGGTTATGCTAGGGAGTACCTTGGCTTTATTGTACTCAATAAACTCATTGATAACGACGATTACAATAATAAAATAATAATAAATCGTTAATCAAAACTAACCCTACTATAATATATAATACAAGTGAACTAACCTAACCTTAAATGAAAATATAATTTACAAAAGTAATTAGATCTCTATTAATCTCGGCCACTTGACGGCTATTTGATAAAAGAGTAATTAAATCAATTAATAAATCTTTAATGAATCTAAATAATAGCTTATCTCTAACTATGAGATTCGTTTGGCCTGGACGGTCTAATATGTACAGGCAGCTTTTACCTGCAACAATGTGCAAACAAAAAGAAACAAAAGATAGCTAAATTACAATACTAATAGATGGACGGCACCTAATATCGCTATGGCAGTAATGAGTAGATGGCACCCTTAATTATCTGAATTACTAATATCTATGGGCGCGTGGAGCCCTTAGTTGACGTAAAGACAAGGTGGCCGACACCCTAATATCTGAACTTATCCTAATATCTACGCGGCGATCGGACGGAGTCCTTTCACTAACATAAAAATGTAATGGGTGGACGACACCCTACATTTATTCTATAATTTACATAAACGCGGACGCGACAGCTGTGGGTAGACGGCACCCTTAATTAAGCTAGTTGTGAGATGTGAAATAGGATATCAGATTTTGGGTAGACGTCACCCTTAAATTCAACGGCGCAAAGGTCGATATTGCGGCGGCAAAAAGGCTGCAAGTGTGTGCTCTAGGTAGCATAGATTGACGCCTGTGTGCTCACTTGGTCTACCCTCATGTGCAAGAGCGAGAAGCTTCTGTCTTTGACTGTGGTGCGCCACAAGCCAAGACAGCAAGGTACCATCCGCCTCACCCTCTTTTAGCCATGTGTGGTCACTTGGGTAAAGAGAGGGGAGACTATAGTCTACACTGCGTTGACTTGGTTAGCTTCTCGGCTCCTTATATACTTTAGCCTCATTTTTCCCATTGTGCGCAACGACGCGTGAGGTTGCTACCTAGCGGCTGAGCTCGGAACTGCTGTTCCCTAGTAGTTTGGCTGCTAGGCGGGAGATTCAAACTGCGCGAGTATAAATACTCGTCGCAATATACATATATATATATATATATATATATATATATATATACCATTTTGTCCTTAATACACAAAATTATAACCAGCGTGGTGCGTACTTGGTTGCCATAGACGTTGATAAGAATGGTAGAGGCACGTTTTTTGACAGTCTTGGTAAGGCACCACAAATTTCACAACATTTACGACGTATTCAGCAAAATTGTAAAAAGTTTAGACGGACTAATAAACGCTTACAAAACAAATATTCCAATGTTTGTGGTCATTATTGTATCATGTTTCTATATTATATGTCTACAGGATTGGGTTTCAAGAAAGTTTTGAATAATTTTCCACAGGATTTGCAAAAAAATGATGCTATTGTCAAGAATATTGTAGAAAAAGCTTCCTGTGTGTAATTTGATACTTGACTGTCTCTTATTGGTTGCACGCTACCTTTCTACGACACCCCACCATGCGTGTGCGTATGCGTGAACGCGCGTGTGTGTGTGTATGTGTGTGTGTGTGTGTGTGTGTGTGTGTGTGTGTGTGTGTGTGTGTGTGTATGTGTGATTAACAGTAGTAACAACAACAAAACCTAATGAAGATGGATGGTCAAAAGAGAAGCCTGGAGCAGTCCTTTGATAGTGACTTGGAATAATTAATAAAACAGAATAGCAAGAATAATTATCGGCAGCAGCTGCTACCGATGGTCTACGGGCTAAACAGCAATTTTGGAAAAATCGTTCAAGTAGGCCTGGAGCACATTGATGAAGAAAAAAAGGATTTTGTTCCTGTAGTGCGCTTGTGTGGATCTCATTTTCAAGACCTACCTCTATGACTGTTGCGAGGCACTAAAACAAGAATTTGTTAAAATTCAAGAATTTTTATCTGTTACAATGAAGAATCTATGTTAAATCAGTGACCATCTATATCTGGATATGCCACCCGTTTCATGATTAGTTTTCACGAGGGAGCTTTTAAATTGGTACACAATGACGCTTAACCCAAAGGAGAAGAGAGTGGTGGACCACCGAAAAAATATGGCCGGTCATTAGTATTTAAACGTGTCACGTTTGAACGTTTAAAAGATTTATTAAAATGTATGGATTATAGAATTTAATATTTGAATATTGCTGCAAAATTTGTAGAATATATATTACAAGAAATAGTATAGAACATAAACAAGAATCTCAATATGTATCCTATTATGATGGTGATGTCCAATCTACAATGTCTCTTTTGAATAATCTCAATGAAATATTAATAAAAAATTATCTAATTTTAACGAAACAAGACTTGTTTTAGTTATATACGCCATTTGGGAGTAAGAAGGATGAATACGGGGTGAGTTTGTTGCGAGAACAGTGGACAGCGAAGCGCGCCCGATCACTGAGAATATGTGAAGCTGCTTTCTCTTTTTTGGTGCGCAGCCGTCCAAAAAAGTAAATTCAGCACAGTGACAAGTGCGCAGACTTCTCTAATTTGGATCGCTGCGTCCCAAAACCGAGAGAACAGCCTCACATATTCGTGGTGGCGCCGCCCTACGTGTTTATGCATAGGCTACGTTCTCAATGGATTCTCAGTGTAACCTCCTTGTCTGTCTTACTACTCTTGACCAAGATTGGCTGAGTTTTAGCTGTTTCAATAGGATTGAGCCTTCTTTTTAGGATATTGGGAATGAATTTCTTTTTCTTAGATTTTACGGGAGTTTGATGGTTTTGCTGTAGTTGAGAGGAAACTGCGTTGTCTTTGTTTTGGATGGGAATTTCAGGAGTTTTCGCGCATCTCGGTGAGTTCATTACTACCTTATTATCTTGCGCTACGTCTAAAATTACATTTCCATCCGATGTCACAACACTGTGCAACAGAGTATCGTCATTGACAACGCTATCATCACGATTACTTTCCCCCGACGGCAATTCATCCACGTTATTACTCCTATGAATTTGAACGTCATTAAGCTGGGCTCAATATCAGAACTAATCTCGTCAATTAAATCGAATGCTCATGTGCAGGGTCAAGGTTTTGAGAGGTGTAATGCTGCAAAGTCTCGTCCTCTGTGCTAGTATTATTATATTTAATAGTGGGCTGTTCAGCCATAACTTTATCTGCATTGCGCTCATTACTTTGCATGTTAAGCATATCAGAGAGTAAACATTGCTGCATGTCACTCTCTATATTATTAACGAGTTCACGAACTGCAGCGTTCGGAGGTGTGTATGGAGAAAGGAATCTTTATAAAGGATTTTCGGGTATATTGGTGTTAATATTAGTAGTGGTTTTTGTGTTCTGTGTACCGTTTTCGTCTGATAAAATGTATGACGCTCTAAGCTGACCACGACGTGTTTTCCGTTTTTATCAATGGTGAAAGTACGCCCGTATCGGTGCCGTGATACGATCTTATGTGGACCCGTGTAGAGTTGCGTAAGCGGTGGCTTAAAGGCTCTAACTCTTTTGAACACGTGGGTGCAAGTAGCTAAATCTTCAAAGATTAAAGGTTTTACTGCACTTTTATGATTCACAGAAACCAGCTTAATTTGTGCAACATGATCCTTGGACTCTAATAAAAACATGTCATCATTGGCGCTACGTGCATCCCAAAGTTCAAGGATGTCACCCGGTATTGTAAGGCTTGCACCGTGTAGCATCTCCGCCGGGCTGGTGTCTACATCTAAGTCTTGTACGCAGACCCAACAAGGCAGTCGAGAGGACCCTGGTCCAGTCGGAGTTCCGATTCAGTATGAAACATATTAAGGCAGGTTTGAGTTGTCTGTGCCATCTCTCTATCATACCCTTAGCTTGTGGGTGGTAAGCCGTTGTACGTCTCCGATTACTAAGGATTAAATCTAATAAAGAGTTAAATAGCTGCGACTCAAACTGTCACCCTTCATCGGTAGTTATTGTCACAGTGCTCCAAAACGTGCTACCCAGTTATCTAGAAATGCGCACACAACCACCGGAGCCGTTATATCATGAATGGGCACTGCCTCAGGCTAACACGCGAAACTATCTATCATTGAGAGCAGATATTTATAACCCTTACTTAGTGGCAAGGGCCCCACAATGTCTATGTGCACGTGCGCAAACCTCGCGTCTGGTTTGACAAAGTGCGATGGCAAAAGCTTGTTTTGGCGTGAAAGCTTAGAACGTTAGCAGTCTAAAAAGCTTTTGCATTGCTTCTTGACCTCTTCAGCTACATTTGACTAGACATAGTACAGTCTGATGAGTCTATTAGTTACACGCCCTGGGTGTGCGTTGTTTACGTGAAAGATTTTAAAAACTTCGCGTTTCCAGCATAAACGGTCTGAATGTTTGCGCAGCAAAATTATAATATATGGCCGTTTGCTTGGGACACCAGCAGAACTTACTCAACTTCAAGGGATGATCTGGAGCCTAGATGATTTTTCTTAACTCGTCGTCACGCAGTTGTTCCCGGGAAATGTCCTCCAACGTAGAAAAGGTTGGGAAATTGAACGTAGTGATGCCTGCTAAGGTC
Organism: Anastatus disparis; assembly: GCA_017163975.1. NCBI lineage: Eukaryota > Metazoa > Arthropoda > Insecta > Hymenoptera > Eupelmidae > Anastatus > Anastatus disparis. Next base: position 1,046,941 of record JAFFSR010000066.1, read on the forward strand.
TTTTTTACGAAGGATTTGCCGATTAATACTTCATTGTTCCAGTCAAAGGTGGATGGAGCAATAGCATCCCATATCTTCTCCTGGCAAGTAATAAATCTCTGTACTAAACTGTGAGATATAAAAAAGCTTGCGTACGCGAAGAGGTGTGTATGAGTCCAGATTCTGCGCGAGCACGTTAATTAAGGGCTTGTGATCAGTGTGCACCTTGAAGCTGCGACCTTCCAAGAAATAACTAAAGTATTTTGAAGCTTCGTAGAACGCCATTAGTTCTCGATCGTAAGCACAATAGTTTGATAGCGTGGGTGTAAAATTTTTAAAGAAAAATGCTAAGGGCTGCCAACTGCCGTTCACATATTGCTCCAATGATGCACCCACGGCGAAGTTGGAGGCGTTCGTAGTTACGCGTAATTCAGATCCTTCGCTCGAATAAGCTAAGTTTTTTATGTTAGTAATGTTGGTTTTCGTTTTTTCAAAGGCTTTATCCGCGTCAGGCTTGCAAACGATCGGTGTCTTATTTTTTTTCTTGTCAATTTTTATCAGCGCGTGAAGATGGCGTTGCGTTTCCGTTGCTTGCGGTGTTGCTTTTCTGTAAAAGTTGGCGAGTCCAAGAAACCGACACAGTTTGTCTACTGTTTGCGGCTTAGGACAATTTCTTATCGAGTCAACAAACTTTGGATCCGACTTAAGACCGTCTTTGTCAACTGTGTGACCTAAAAAGACCAATTGCTTGGCCCCGAACAAGCATTTCTCAAGATTTAAATGTAGGTGGAAATTTTTTTTCAGCCTTTCCAATACTATGTCTAAGTGTTTCTCGTGTCCCTCTGGTAAGGCAGATGCAACGAGTATGTCATCGATATTCGAAACCCAAACGTCATAACGAGAAACTCGTAGAGACCGAATGGTGTGATTACTGCAGTCTTTGGAATATTTTCTGAAAAGATAGGTATTTGCATAAATGCACTTTCTAGATCTAATGCGGAGAAGATGGTTTTACCATGCAGGTTACCAGAGAATTCGAGTAAATTGACTATAGGATATCTGTCTGACACCGTAACCTCATTCAGCCTCCAACAGTCGCTGCATATTTTCCAATGCCCATTCTTTTTTTGCACCATGTGTATGGGAGTAGCCCAAGGGCTCTTAGAGGGCCTGCAGATACTAAACTTACACCGTTCGTCAAATGTTAATTTAGCTATTTTGAATTTTTCGGGGGGTAATCGTTGCGGTTTTTGCGCGCAAGGCAGACCCGCGGCTCATATATAATGAAAGATACCTATATTCTTAGGTGATTCCAGCTTATCGATGCCTACAACTGTCGGATATTTATTTAAGATATGCGCATATTTCATTTTGGGGTCGATCAATGAGGTGTGCATCTCAGGAACTGCTTTATTGAACCCGTGAACAATTTCATTAGCATCAGCATTAATTAGCTGTTTTTTTATTAAGATCTGGTGAAAGATGAGAGTAATTGAGAGCATCTCCGCCTAATATAGGATATGGGACGTTAGCTATAACGAATGACCAGATCAGTTCCTGTGCGTACCTAAAATCAAGTTTTTTACACATAATACCGTATGTGTTAATTTTTGAGTCGTTAGCTGCGTATAAGTGTATATTGGTTTTCCTATTTTTATAGTTTTTGGATCCAGGTATGACGGAAATTTTCGCACCCGAGTCAATTAAAAATAGTATATTACACATCTAGGGAGGCAAAGAACTGGCGAGTTCATAGCACATGTAAATTGCGACCCAAGCTGGAAGCGAGAGTGGTAAACATGTTCTATGGGGTCGCCCTTTTACCTCCCGTGGTGTGTATACTATTTTTCGCCATACTCGGACCGAAAATACAACTTTCATTTTCTGGTGCCGGGACGAAAGTTGTACTTTCGGGCAGGGTATAGCGAAAAATCTCTTTCGTCTTCCACCTGGAGACGTACAGATTTAACCCCAGCAACGCTAGTCTCCATGACGCGCTGCGTTTCTAGTTTGGAGGTTCTTTTTTATTTTTATTCTTATCATTTGCGTTCGCGTTGCGACCATCCTTACCGGCCGTGTGGTCCGATTTCTTCGAATAGTCTATCCAGTCACACGGTTTGATGCATTTGAAAGCGCTTTTACCGTATTTCGCATGTAGACATTAATAGCGTTTGCTTTTTATGCTTTTGCTGCGATCGCATCCCCATGATTTATTGCTAGTTTTTTCGTTTCAGACCTCACTCAAAAACTAATGAAAATTTTATATATTTCCATAGGAAAGAATCGTTTGCTCATCCTGAAATCTATTTAGCTATGTCCTTTCTTTTGTATAACAATATATAATTTATTAATAATAACGAAAATTTAGATTAGACAAGGACAGTGCTTTACGGCCGCCTCTTAACACCGTTCGATTGCGTGAATTATTTTATTAAAATGTCTTTTAATCCCGTGTAACGGTCATTTGGTCTAAGTAATCTTATGCTATCCGATATGCTTGCTAGAATATTGTTTACATTAGGTATGAGATTAAATTTAATATTATTATCATCGATGTTTTGCACAAGTAAATGATATTCGTATGTTTTGAACCACGTTACCGGATCGTGTTGCCAGAAAAGCATATTAATTGTTCAAATTTTGTTTTGACCGAACTCGATTTTTGAGTGTTTGTTGTTGTGTTTGTACTTGCTATGTTACTTGTGCTTACAGTCAAGTTCGATTGCGGATTAAGATTTGAGAAGGTTTGATTGTTCATTGATGTGTACTGTGAAGCGAGCTGCTTGTTATTTGGATTTAAAAAAACTATTGAATTTTGTTTTATAATGGACGGATGTGGTATTTGTTGATGAGCTGAGAAAGCTGATAAAAAATTTTTGAATGCTTGATTGCTTGTAGTGAGCATAGAGAATTGCGAGTTTAAATTTTGTTGTTCATTTAAGGAGGCATGAGCGGGCTAAGATCGTAGATAGTGTAGAATGCGACTTATTTTATTTCTAACCCTAGATCTGTCAACATTGTTTTGTTAACGTTTTTAAAAACTGTATGTTCTGTATGATTCCATATGTTATTCATGTGTTCTTCTCGCATTCGATCCAACCCTAACCGTAAAATGTTGACAGAACACAAAAACACATGAAATTTTTTCTATTCAATCATAAATAAATCTTTTTTTCAGTGGTTAACCCAATTTAAAAGATAGCTCATTTTAATCTTAACAAAAAAAGCTAATGATTGATCACCATTTCATACGTGTCTATATTTTTATTTGAAAATAATGAATAATTTTGCATTTAATTCCATAAGGTTACACGTTTGAGTTGTGAATTTTCAATTTAATTTTACTCATTTATTTGATGGTTGACCCCATTTGTTCTTTATGCCATTGTAAAGCTCTGAGTTTCTACTTTTATTTGTATTAGTTTCAGATAATCCTATATTTTTAGGCGTAACCCGCTCATGCCTCCTTAACGTACTAAAATTATTTACATTTTTATTTGAGTTTAGCTGATTCTCTAGGATTAACAATTTCAATGCTTCTATTTGCTTGTTAAAAGCTTGAATTTGCTCATCATGAGCTGGTTGCATCTTTCTGGTTTTATTTGCAAGCAATATTTCCATTTTTTATAGGCCTCCCTAGATACTGTTTTTTCGTTTAAGCTACTTTTATATAGGCGTTTTTAGATTGCAAGAGCTTATTCTGATCGAAACTGAACGCGGTTCTTTGTCTGTGAGCGAATAGAGAACTTTCAGTTCCTTTACTGACGCTAGTGTTTTTTTTTCGTGCCAAAAAGTGAGTTACCTTGTGTGTTTTCTAGAGGACTTGGTGTGAACGAGTTTTCCGTGAAACCAACGGTGCCATCTTGCCCTGGTTAGATGTTGTTGGAGAAGTATTATTATGTTGGGGTGATGGAGTTCCAGATCGCTGCATATTACCACGACTATTGTCTGGCGGAGTTTTAATCATTCTTGTAATACGAGTAGCTGCTGCAGGGGAAAATCATATAATATGGTCCTGATTGTGTTACAGCCAAAGAAAGGCCCTCTCTTACGTGGTTTATGCCTAGTACGTTCTATGTGTACGCAAGAAAAAAGAGAAAATATTGCACAGTAGGGTCAACCTCACGTGTCCGTCTGTAAAAGACCACAGGTGGTGGACGATACGTGTCACAAGAAGCCTTTCTCGTGCATAAGTATGAATGATTTCCCTTCTTCGTAGAAGGATTGCGCGTTCTCGCGTGACCAGGACAACTCCTAAGGTCTGACGTAAAAGATTCCAGAGAATCGACGACCAGTGCGTTAAATATTTTCCCTTTGCGATGATTCAGATGTTAAGAGATACAATACTGCATGTAAATAAATAGGACTACACGAATGAATAAATAAATAAGTAACGGGCACGCACACGAATACGAAATTAATACTTTTATAAAGGAACACACAAGGAAACATATATGAAAATGTATGTAAAAAAATATATGTAAAATTTATGATGTATATATTAAAATATTAGGTAATAATCTCTCACATGAAATTGAAATGGCATAAATAAAAAAAAAATATTAGGTCTCATAGTCATAATAGAACAAATATACAGTGCGTTTCATAACTATAGAAACACACAATCGTCATATGTCATAAGGACTTTATGTGTTGCAAAAAGGTGTCGATAAAACTTGTTTTTATATCTTATAAATGAACAACTCTGATGAACTTTATCGGTATAAGGCTTAAGGTATAAAAATAATGTATTTAGTAACTTTATTTCACAAAATAAAAAATAATTACAAATTTTGCCGTCCCATAATTATAGAAACATTTTTGAAAATCTCAATTATTTTTAGTGGTAATTTTTTTACCGGTACTTTACATTACTTTTATATAAAATAATACAAATTCTTTTGTTTACAAAATTATTTCACTAGTTGAAAACACAAAAATTTATTTACTTTAATGAATTTAATAATTTATTGTTAATCATTCATTTAGGGTATTTTACTTAAATAATCACAAAATTTTTTTGTACAGTTATATTTTTAAAAAATCAGTAGATATTTTAGCTTGCAATATTTTTATGCAAAAAATTGTTAACCAATAAAATATTCTCATTAAATTAAAAATTTTCATGTGTGCTTATACTTTAAATTTTCCACCTCCTATGCCCATTTATACTATAGTAACTGATCTTGAGCTTGCGGTAGAATCCGATAGAGCGCCCTAGAGTAGCATGTAAAATTTATGATGTATATATTAAAGCAAACTGTAACGGAAGCTTATTCGAATGACTAATTAGTTCTCCACTAATTTTATTTTTTTTTGACAGACGGTAGTTTATTTATTAAAATAAACAAATACAAAATGCCCAGAGACAAGTATTTAACTGATAACGAAAAAGGACAAATTCAAGAATATCATGAGTCTGGATTAAGTCTTAGAAAGATATCGCAAAAACTCAAAAGATCTGTAAAAGTTATATATAATTTTTTAAAGAATCCTGATATTTATGGAACAAAAAAAACAGGCGGGCTGAAAAAAAAGAATACGCTTCAAATAAAACGACAAGTTATTAATCTAGCGAGTAATTCAACAAAAAGTTTAAATCAAATAAAATGTCGTTTGCCAGTTAACATTTCTAAATCATTTGTACATCGATTATTGAAACAATCTACATATATTGCACGAAAAAAAATTCAAAAAGTTCCGAAATTATAAGCACGCCATAAAGTAGCTAGATTAAGTTTTGCTACATTGAATATGACTATGAACTAGAAAATGGTAGATTATTTACTTTTTTATTTCAAACTGAATTATAATAATTTTTATTTTATAAGGTAATTTTTTCTAATGAAATAAAGTTTAATCTTAATGGTCCAGATGGTATTTATTCATACTGAAGAGATTTACGAAAAGAACCGCAATACTTCTTCCGTAGAACTTTTGGTGGCAGAAATTTAATGGTGTGGGGAGCTTTTAATTTCCGTGAAACTTTGCCTCTGTTTTTTCAATCTTGCAGAGTATATTCGTATATTAAAAGATGATTCCTTTCAACAAGACAATGCACCGATACATTCTAGTCCAGAAACAAAAAATTGGTTTCTTGAAAATGATATTAAAGTTTTGATTTGGCCTGCGTGTTCCTCAGAAATTAACCCTATTGAAAATCTTTGGGGTATTCTTGTTCGCAAAATTTATGTCAACAACAAACAATATAACTCTGTTGGAGAGTTGCAAAATGCAGTTTCGAAAGCATAGCGTGAAATTGAGCCAGGTCCTATTTAAAATTTAGTTGCTAGTATGGAAAGTCGCATTTCTAAACTTATTCAAGCAAATGGTGAACATACAAGGAATTAAAATGTAATAAAAGTTCAATCAATTCCCTAATATGAACAAAATTTCACGTTTTAAACTGTGAAACAATGTTTTAAATAGTTGAATTTGTGATTTTTGAAAGTGTTTCTATAGTTCTGGGACGGTGAAATATGTAATTATTTTTTATTTTTTAAAATAAAGTTAATAAATACATAATTTTTATGCCTTATAAAGCTTTATACAAATAAAGTTTATCAGAGTTATTTAAAATAAAATCTAACGAATGGAATTTAAAATATAGAAATAAAAACGATTTTTGTGCATTAAATGCAAAGATTTCTCCGAATCGTTTTTTTTTATATTTTGCTACTTGGGAGTAAAAAGAAATAAATTTCTATTTTCAAAGAAAACAGTCAGAAAATTCTAAAATTTGATATTATAAATGAGTAAAAGCGGTAGATTAAAAGAAAATTTTTAAATTAAAAACCATCAATATGAAAACGTACAAGTTTGAGTACAGCGACGAGAGTTATTATATATAAAAAAATAATAAGTGTGCAACTTAACCGAAAGTTGACTGAGAAACAAATTTAATCCAGTCACTTAGATAACATTTTTAATACATATACAAAAAAAATCTTTAATTAATACAAGAAAGTATTTACGAAACAATAATATAAAAAAATGAATGAATATTCTTCGTAATGAGAATTCAAGTCATTAAACTATTTTGAATAATTAATAGTAAATATATAGAAGAATTTTGTGAAGTATGATTTTGCGAACAATGATTTTGTGTTAGAATTTTTGCTAGAGTTGACTGCTATTTTGGATAAAAGTAAAAGTATTGCTAAAACGCGCTGAAAAGTTTAGAATTTTCAAAATATAAAAGTATATAAAAAGAATAATATAGAAAACGAAGGAAAACAAAAACCCAATAAAATTCTATGGCAAAATTTTCTGCGTTTTTACAAACAAGGAGATTTTTTCGAAAATGGAACTATACTAATCATGCATTGTTATAAACATGAAAATTAACTGCAATGTTTTTATATTTGAAAAACCAAATAGAATATTTTTAAAATTTGATTTGAAGTATATTGAAAAATTTTTCTCTCTCTCTTTTAAGATTTAAAGAAAAATGTATGATTTTTCAAAAATTTAAACAAATAAAATTGTAATATAAACCAAATTATAAAAATTTTTTGATACATCAATTTTCAGTAAACAAAATATATATATAGCAATATTCCTATCAATTTTTCAAAATGATTGAAGTTTCATTATGTAAAGTTTTTCTCAAAAGTAGTAAACTTTTCAATTTAACAAAATATCGAAAAAAAAATAATCTTGATTTTAACAATGAGCGCAGCAATACGTACTTGCATTACTTCAAAAGAAAAATAACTAGAAGAGGAAAATTTCTTTAGTTAAAATTACAGTGAAGTATAGAAAAAAAAAAAAATTGGAAATAAAATATATATTAAACGATTGTAATTTTCGAAGTTTCCTCAATCGTTCGAACAGGCAAAAACAAATTTTTATTACACAAAAATAAAGGTAAAAAGTTTTTACAAAAATGCGCCGAAAAAGTTTTACAACCAAATGTTTTTCTCTAAAATAAATGAACTTTTGTAGTTGATCATAAAGATTTTTTTTTTAAACAGAACCATTCTTTTATTAATATCTGAAACAGACGTATAACATATAACGAATATTTTCGCCACAGTTGAGAAACATATTTTCATTAAATTTTGACTAGACCACTCGGTCTATAAAAACCTAAGTTTTTCTCGTGACAATGGTATAAAACAGACATAAAACATACTTTTATAAAATAAACCGTACATTTATCTCATGATAATTTCCATTATCATTAATATATAATTAATCATTTTAAAATCTGAAACTGGCTTTATAATAATAACTTAAGATTAAGAAATTTTTATAACAATTTTCTTTGTATTAATTTGTTTTATGTTAACCTTCAGGCGGCCGGCATGACCCCTTTCGGGGTCATCTGATGTTGGCCACTTATCAAGTCATACTTTGTAAAAAATTTCCATACTAAACTTTCAAAAATATCTAGTGATAAGTGGCCAACATTAGATGACCCCGAAAGGGGCCACCCCGGCCGCCTGAAGGTTAATATCAAAAGTTAATTCCAAAAAATTGAATATGACTCGAATTACATTTTTATGATAATTTATGTGTAAAAAAATATACGAAAAAAAGAAATCGTTATAAAAATCTCATTTTTAATTTCTATAGTAAATTGAAAAGTGTTCATTTAAATGAACAGTGTAGTCATGACAAAACAAATTATGAAATAGAAAAGCAAATTAATAACGTTTGAACCATATACAATCGCAATTTAGAAAACCGCGGAAAATTTTCTTTTGTATTTTCGTTGAAGTTTAAAAAAAAAAAAATAATCAAAGAAAAACTCCTTCCTTCTCATTGACAAGTATGAGAAATAGTTTTTTTTTAAACTAAAACAATGTATAAAAAAATAAAATTAAAAATTGCACAATTATAAATCTATCTATATCGTTTACAATAAATTGCAATATTAAAACTTTGCAAATTCTTTATAAAATAAAGAAAAGAAAAAATATATTAAACGTCACTGTAATCAGAACTTAAATTTCCGTTCTCAGGGTTTGAAAAATGAAAGAATTTTTGTAAGAATTTTTTGTTTTAATAAGCGTTTTAAAAGAAAGAAAAAAATAATATCCAATGGCATGATATAAAACATCAAAAGTCACATTCACTAAAGCATTCACATGCAGCGTCAACAAAGAAATTTGATATTTCTAAGATCGCATAAAATAATTGAAAAGTCGCGTAGTCTTTTTTCCAACGAATTTTTTAACTAAATTTGTTTGACGATTTAGAAAAAAAAGAATGTGATCCTTTTCCTTTGAATTTTTATGTAATCATGAAATTCCCTAACTAATTTTATTTTGAATTTACCCTTTTTTGAATGCAAATGTATTGACACTTAATTTTAACTTTAACCTTGAACCTTTTAATTGAATTGAATTTAAGTTTAAGCTGAATTTGACTTCATCACTAATTTTTATACACAAAGATCTATTATTTTGCAAAAGAGAAATTAAATGAATCTACTGATACAAAGCAACTAACCTTGCGGTTGTAGTTGCTTTGTTTTAATTGATTTTATCTAAAATTTACACTTTATTTATCGGGAAAGGATTCACTCAATAAATACACAGATATAAAGGGAAAAAGCCATGTGGCATAAAAAACCCTTGATTTATTCCCTACAACTTTACACACTATTTGACGCACGATTATATTTTTATTCGCACGCACGCACGCAAAAATGAGAGAAGAAAAAAGGCACAATGAAAATTTGTATAGCCGCGGCTTTGGTGGGCGAAGGTGATGCGTTGATTCGCAATCGACCGTTCATAGTTGTACGAAAATCTTCCGTACCTAAAAGCACTGATCGCTTTTGAAAAGAAAGAAATTTTTATAACGAAATTTGATGTTCTCGCAAGAGACAAGACCGCTCGAGACGATGTCACGCTTGATACTAACTATTTTTTCCGCGGCACTTAAAAAGTCTCCCTGTTCTCTCCCCCCTTTCGTCTATGAGTTGATTTAAGGGAGGTGAGAACAGGCGACTGTAAGTGCTGCCGCTTATCATCGTATTTGATTTTTACATAAATTTGTGTTGTGACGCAACATACTGCGGGCGCAAGCTGCAAAATAAAGTTTTATGTTAAAATTGATTTTGTAGTAAATGGAATGAGTTAAACTAGATCGAAGCTTCGATTTCGTAACTAACCTAAAATTTAAATTTACATTAATTGTTATTTGACAAGTGTTTGACTAGACAAATATGTTTGAACGCAGTTTCCTTTGGAATGACTACGTCACTGATCGCAAGTTTTGTAAATGAGCGCAGTTTCCTTTGGAGTGACTACGTCGCTTATCGCAAGTTTTGTAAATGAGCGCAGTTTCCTTTGGAGTGACTACGTCGCTTATCGCAAGTTTTGTAAATGAGCGCAGTTTCCTTTGGAGTGACTACGTCGCTGATCGCAAGTTTTACAATGAAATGTAAATTAATTTTTGTTTTACAAAAGAAATAGATATGTACAGATATGAAATGTAAATAAAATTCAAGATACAGGTAAAATACACAGTCTTGTAATGTTACGCTGATAAACGCCAGTGTTGGTCTTGACAGAAGCCACTCGAGCGATGCCACCGTCCCCGGGAAAGACTTCCAAAATAATACCTAATGGCCAAGATGAGCATGAGTTGACGTCATCCATACAAATTACAATTGAACCTGTTTTTAATTCAGCATTAGATGTTTGCCATTTGTTCCTATTTTGTAATTCATGCAAATATTCCTGATGCCAGTGAGCCCAGAAATGTTGACGAGCCTTTGTAATGAAATTGTAAGCTGATAGCTTATTATCTGGAACTGAAAGCAGATGTTTTTCTGGTAAGAAATTGAATGGTCTACCTATGAGTAAGTGTGCTGGTGTTATAGCTAAGGGATCGTTGGGATCAGCTGAGATTGCATACAATGGTCGTGAATTTAGAATTGTTTCTATTTCAATTAAAAAAGTGTTAAGTTGTTCATAAGTTAAATTACTACCCTTTAAAACGCATTTTAAATGATGTTTAAAACTTTTCATAGCCGCTTCCCAAATACCCCCGAAATGAGGTGATAAAGGTGGATTAAAATGCCATTCAATTCTTCTACTTAATGCAAAGTGAGTGATAGATTCACGAAATTCAGTAGTTTCAAACAAATCATAAATTTCTTTGATTTCGCTATCAGCTCCAACAAAATTTTTACCATTGTCGGAGTACATGTGTTCAGGAACCCCTCTGCGACTAATAAATCGACGAAAGACTGCTAAAAACCCTTCCGTAGAAAGATCAGTCGCAAGTTCTATGTGTACCGCCTTTGACACCATGCATATGAAAACACACCCATATGTTTTGATAAAAGATTTATTACGATGTAATTTTTCTTTGATTAAAATTGGACCAAAATAATCGACTCCGGTGAAGTAAAACGCAGGTGCTTCACGAACCCTAGCTTTAGGTAAATCTGCCATTTGCGCATGCATTGGCTCAGGCCGTTGACGAATGCAAGTTATACAATTTCTGATAATTTTCCTAATCTGATTTTTTCCATTCAATACCCAATACCTTTGTCTAATAGCAAAGTGTGTTGACTGAATTCCGGCATGAACATTAGCGGTATGTTTTTCTCTAATAATCATGTCGGTCACAGCATGTTTGCTAGGGAGTAATATTGGATGTTTCTGCCCATAAGGGAGAGACGAATTTTTTAAACGTCCACCTACTCTAATTGAACCTGATTCATCTAAAAATGGATGTAATTGATCGAAAGGAGTGCCCTTTTTGTATGAAGTTATGTTTTCCTTTTTATGTTTAGAAAGAATTCCTATCTCTGTTGAGAATCGTTCTCGTTGTATCATGGAAATGATTTTCAGCTCTGCTTCTGCTACTTCTGAAAATAATAAATTTTTACTTTGTCTGGTCCTTGGTTGTTTCCACCGCAACATGTAAGCTACGACCCTAGTGAAATGTTCAAAATTAGAAAACCTACTGTAAATTTCATCCGGGTTTGTTGACATTATTAAACACGTCCCTCTAGTTGTCTCTACCGTTTCTAAATTGATTTTTTCGACTGATTCTGGCCAAGTATTCTCTGCTTGCGCTAACCATTTAGGCCCTGACAACCAAAGTTGATTTTTTAAAAAATCTAACGGCAATTGCCCTCTGGATAATGCATCTGCTGGGTTGTTCTCTGATCGAACATGACCCCAGCTAACCTGATTTTCTACTGTTTGAATGTCAGCTACCCTATTTGCTTCGAAAGTTTTAAGGAGGTGAGGAGCCTTTTTTAACCAAGACATTACAATTGTTGAATCAGACCATAAAATGACTCTATCTATAAAAAATTTAATTAGGCTTCTCACCTCAACATATAACCTTTTTAGAATTGAGGCACCACAGAGTTCTAATCTGGGTATTGAAATGACCTTTAACGGTGCAACTCGAGATTTACTACAAATAAGACTAATCAAAACTCGACCTTGAGAATCAATAGATTTAAAATACATGCAAGCGCCATAGCCCTGGATAGAAGCATCGCAAAACCCATGCAATTCCACCTAGACTGCACCTGTAATTAAAAGTTTCCTAGGAAAAGACGATTTTTCTAAACTACTGAGTTGTTGGACCATTTCTTTCCACTTTGTATGAATGTTCTGAGGCAACGCCTTGTCCCAGGTGACCTTTGCCTTCCAACAATCCTGCACCAATACCTTAGCATATAAAGAAACTGGACCAAGCAAGCCTAAAGGATCATAGATCTTTGAAATTTCCGACAAAATTGCACGTTTCGTTCATGTTTCACCGAGTTTGATTGTTCCTACTGTGTATTTCAAATCATTAAGGACTGAGTCCCATATTATGCCCAATGTTTTTTGAACAGGGTTATTTGTTATTATACAATCTAAATCGGAAATTCTTTTATCGAGCCTATCTAAAATCTCTGTATGATTGGATGACCATTTACGTATGGCGAATCCTCCCTTACTTAACAATTCTATAATCTCATTACGAATTTTTAGCAACTCTTGTTGCTAAAAATTCGTAATGAGTGCATAAAATCTACGCAATGCTTGTTGTCGTGATTCACCTAAATCAAATTTGCTATCTCTGAATGGAAGCCTTACAATATACCTTCCTAACTCATCTCTTTTGCTCACAAGCTATGTCTTGTCTAGATCTAATTGGGTCTTGCTCAAGAGTTTCTATGAACCAAAATTGTTCTATTAATTTGTCTAATTTGGTAACGTTACAGCTAACCTCCTTATTTGTAATTCTATTATTTATTCCACCTGCTACTATCCAACCTAAACTCGTTTTTTGTAATGTAATTTCAGAGTTGGTGTGTTGAAGTTTGATTTGACCTATAGATAAAGTAGAAAGAGTTATGTTTGATGCTAATAAAATATCTATGTGTTTTGGTGTATGAAATCGAGGATCAGCTAAAGGAATGTTTTTTGGTATGTTAAATGAGTCTCTAGGGAAAACTTCATTGGGTACTGTGTCTGCGATGCTTGGTACAATTAAAAAACTAAGTTGATATTTAGACTGATTGTAATTTGATTGAATATTCGATTTTACGTAATGTTTTGAAAGAGTACATAACCCACTGCCCCTATATTAATTGAACAAGAATGTTTATTTAAGTTTAAAGAATTTGCAAGAGTTTCTGTGATAAGATTAATTGTGGAACAAGAGTCTAATAAAGCGCGAGCCGCAATGAAGTTTCCTTCTTTATTTTGAATTTTGACTACAGCTGTAGTCATTCAGTTGGATTCTAAAGGAAAAGCTACTGATAAATATGATTGTCCATCTAGTCACGCCTTTGTTGTGTGTGGTTGTGTAACTTGTGTAGGTTTTTCGTTTTTAATCTCGTGAAGTAAAGTGTGATGATGCTTGTTACATGTTTTGCATCCTTTCTTGCTCGGGCAAGGAAAGGTGTGTTTACCTAAGTAATTAAAACAGAGACTTTGAGATTTTACAAACTGCCATCACTGTTCTACACTTAATCTTAAGAATTCGGGACATCTGTACAACCTATGAGGTTGCCTACACTTTGGACAACTAACTGATCTATTACTTGTTTATGCTGCAGTTACTAATACAAAACCCCTACCTCTTTTTGCTCTAAAATTTCCTACATTATCCTTAAAGTTTCTTTTTAAATTTGTCCTATCGTGTTTCTTTGTATTTTCAAGAGATTGAAGCTTAAAAATGCTACTCTGTAAAAAGTTGTACATTTCTTTTGTTGTAGGAAGTTTATCTAATTGAAGTCTATCCTGCCATTTACTTTTTAACCCTGGTGGTAGATTTCTTTCTGCTATCCTAACTAACATATTCTCAAATGAAGCTTCACCTAACTGTTCTAGAATATGTTGATGCTGACGCATCTTGTCTAACAAAGATGACACGCCTTCTATTGTTGCATTTGGTACTACTGGTAAATCTAAAATAGCGTCTAAATGTCTATTACTAACTATTCTTTTATGATCGTAAAAATCTAAGAGAGCTTGCCAAGCCTTTGGATAATTTTCCTCACTAGGCACGAATTCTATTATTTTTAATTTAGCAGGACCTGAAAGAGCTTCTAAGAACTGTGCATGTTTTACTGTATTAGTTGAATCATCACGGGAGTGTACTAATGCAGTAAAAAGGTTTTTGAAAGCAAGACATTCTTCTGATTTGTCATCAAACTTTGGTACCTTTGTTTCAGTTAATTTCGGTAAAGTGTGTTTTCGTGTCAGAGTGATGTTGGAATTGTTTAATGTGGAACTAGCTATTGGTTCGTTAGCTTGACATAATTTCTTAGCCGAAGCTGTTGTAGAATAATACATTGTTTCTACTACCTTAAATTCATTTATTATTTCATCGCCTAAATTAGCAACTACTGCTTTAACTTTCATTACATATGTATCTTTGTGCAAGTCTGATAAATGTTCTAAACGTGTTTTAATGTTTTCTGATTCTGTGTCGGGACTTAATATGTACGTTTGTAACGCATTTATTTGATCTTTAAAAATCCCTAGCTTTGCATTTACAACATTTATTCCTGCTGAATCATTCATTTTGAATGTGTAAAACTTAATAAGAGTTTAAGTAATAAATTGTCAAAATATACAACTATATGTTGTTTTAATTAAACCTTGCTACCTGCCCGCTGCTTTTTTTAAAAGAAACAGAATTTTTTGCTGATCCTTCGCCTTGCGTGCGCTCTTACTGTCACGAAGAGAATTCCGTCACTATTGGTGCGACGAAACCTCCTCACGAATGGCGCGGCTTGGGCAACAGCGATAATTTTTTCGAACTATCTAGTGTTGTTTTAAAACCTTTATTTAAAGCGACCCCAGCTACATGAATTCAGAGTGGATCAAAAAGTATTCGAATAACGAATAATGAATAATGTGTAACGAATATTAGGAATAACAAATAAACGAATAAGAACAAACTTTTATTTACAAAATTATTCAAATAATAAAATAAGCGAATAACTCATTATTCGAAGTAAAACAAATGAAAGATAATAATAGTAAAGAATAAAACAAATAATAAATACGAATAAACTTTTATTTACTCAGTTATTCGAGTAAGGATTTATTCGAATAACTCATTATTCGAAGTAAAACAAATGAAAGATAATAATAGTAAAGAATAAAACAAATAATAAATACGAATAAACTTTTATTTACTCAGTTATTCGAGAAAGGATTTATTCGAATATTTATGAACTCTGAATGACGACAAGCGTTATCTGTTGGAGGGGGAAACAGATACCTTACCGTGGGGGCATTATTTGATACATAAAGAGGGGGTGAGTCAGGAAGAGGGGATTGCAGCGACGGCTCGAGTAGAGGGGAGACCACTACTTATAGAAGAGAACGAGCCCGAATAAGTCATTCCTTCTTCTGACATTTCTCCAGTGGAGACGAAATTCATAACAAAACTCGACCTTTAGGGGTAAGTTGCGGCTACTATCACAGCTCTCTATTTATCTCTTAGTTTTAGTTCAGCTAAAGCATCAGTAAATTTTTGTTATTTCAAGATTAAGGCTATGATAACGTTCAAAATCATCTAAAAGTATAAGTACAATTTCTTTATTAGATATTTTTTGTGATTTTACATTTTTTTCGTGGGGTAGGAGAGAATTTGTAGGAAAATATACAATAATAATGGTAATTAGTCGATAAGAAAATAATAATTTTCAATAGTAGTCTGTAAGGATTTAACAAAGAAAAATAAGTTTTCAATCATATCAATAAATGTCCATGCGCAAATGTGTGTAAGTGTTTTTATTAATATTCGCTAATAACGGTTAATTTCAATTGTTATAAAAAAATAAGGTAATTTAACATTTAATATTTTCCAAATTTTTGAGAAATAATAATTTATAATCTGTTCAGGATTATTCGACGTTTTCTATAGAACAAAATTAGCTTTATTACATCAAAATCAAATAAAAAAAATTATGAAATAAATCAAACTCTGCAGGCTATACTGTTCAAACAATTTTAATAAATTGACAACGTTTCAGTTACATCACAGTAACCCTTCTCAAGTCACTTATTAGTCATGAGTCGTTAAAATTTTTAAACTATAGAATGATAGTTCGTCAAACCTATCTTCATGACGAACAGCACAAGACTCGTCATGAAGATAGGTTTGACGAACTATCATTCTATAGTTTAAAAATTTTAACGACTCATGACTAATAAGTGACTTGAGAAGGGTTACTGTGATGTAACTGAAACGTTGTCAATTTATTAAAATTGTTTGAACAGTATAGCCTGCAGAGTTTGATTTATTTCACTATCATTTTGACTGTTGGTAGAATCTAAAAAGTTGCATTTAAAAAAAATTATAAAGTTTACTTCGTTTTTAGGACATTTTTTATATCTCGCTATTATTACTAATATCCGCGCGTCTAAGGTTGCCATTTTTGAAAATTATTTCTCTGTGCAATTGAAAGTACCTTTTTCTTCTATGCTTGTACATTTGAATCATTAAATTCATAAAAAAAACTAATAAAAAGTAATTTTTTAATTATGTTCTGAATGACATTTAGATAATAATGGGAATAACTCTAAATTCTTTTTAAAAGTTTGTTGAATTCTGAAACGAAATTATTTTTTACCACGTTTTTATTAGCTTCTCTTCATGTCTATCTGTCTGTCTGTTTGTTCGGGTGAAATTTTGTAATCGATTTTAAACTAACTTCTAAATGAGTTTGAGACTTGAAATTTTAAACATAGCTCAGATTCCGATGACAATGTAATATTATAAAAAAAATTTATATATTTCTACCGATTTATATATGCAGAGATGTTTACAATATTGAAAATTTTAAGATTTTATATATAGATGTACTTTTAACATTGGTGTCTAAAAATCTTTGAAAATTTTTAAAATTCCTTAACTTGTCATATATCATAATTAGACATAAATTATAGTATTTTCGATAGTTTTTATATTTCTTAACATTAAATTTTAACGATTTTATGGTCCATCGATGCATAAAATATCATATATTAGTAGAATATCCAATGGCGTCATTATCTTAAAAATGGCGGGAAACTCAGCATGCGACCACGTGTTCTCTAAAAATAGTCTAGATCTTGACTTGTTCAAAAAAATTTTACACACACATGACCAAAAAGTAGAAAATAATATTTGAATAAAAAAAAAATTTTTTTAATACCACGGTTTTAAAATGAACTAAAAAGTATAAAATAATTTTTAGTAGCTATAAAAATATTTGTAAGATTTGAAATAAAAAACGTGGGGTGCATGTAGCAGATTATTTTGTGTTGTATGCGCCCTAAGTTTTTTATTTCAAATCTTACAAATATTTTGATAGCTACTAAAAATTATTTTATACTTTTTAGTTCGTTTTAAAAACGTGGTATTTAAATTTTGCTTTCTCATAGAGAAAGCATTGTATCGATAAAAAAAATTTTTTTCAATTTTTTCATTAATTTGTACATATTTGAACTCGGTGAGTCGAAAAAAGTAGTTTCCAGAAAATGTCTGTATGTATGTGTGTGTGTGTGTGTGTGTGTGGATGTATGAATTCAGTCTTCTCGAGAACTACTCGATGGATTTGCTTCTAATTTTGCATGAAATTTAGTTTTTTGATTAACTTTCTGGGAAGCTATTGATAATTGGTTCTTCTAGCGTAGTTTTCATTTTAGAGTTGTTTGAAAAAAAAAAAAAAATTCGATTTTTTGTTTTTTGGTTTTTTTTTTTGTTTACTACTCGATGAATTTGCTTCAAAATTTGCATGGAATTTATTTGTGATTGCCCGGATAAAATAAATTTTTAAAAACTGATTTTCTTAGCTGAGTTTTAATTTTAGAGCATTTTGAAATTAAAAAAAAAATGTTTCTATTTATTAAGCCAATAAAATCTTAAAAACTACTCGATGGATTTACTTCAAATTTTCCATACAATTCAATTTTTTCATGAACTGGTGAGGAAGCTATTGAGAATTGGTTTTCTTAGCGTAGTTTTTTTTTAGAATCATTTTAAGAATTTTAAAAAAATTTTGATTTTTCATTTTTTTTGTATTTTACGTAAACTACTCGAAGAATTTGTTCGAAAATTTGTATGGAACTTAATTTTGACTGCCAAAAGTATAAAAAATTTTGTAAACTAATTTTCTTAAAGCACTTTTAATTTTAGAGCATTTTTAAAATTTTTTTAAAAATTTTTATTTTTAATTTTTTTCTATTTTACGAAACCCATTTGATAAATTTGCTCCAAAATTTGTATGCAATTAATTCGCTACTGTCTGAAGAAAACAAGCTTTGGAAAACTAATTTTCTCAGCGCAGTTTTAATTTTAGAGCACTTTGAAAATTTTCAAAAAAATTTTTATTTTTCATTTATTTTCTTTTTTGCGTTAACTATACTATAAATTTTCTCCAAAATTTTTATACAACTAATTCGCTATTGTCTGAAAAAAATAAGCTTTTGAAAACTAATTTTCTTAGCGTGGCTACAATTTTAGAGAATTTTAAAGATTTAAAAAAAAATTTCGATTCTTCTTTTCTTATTTTTTTTTATTCTACGTAAAGTACTCGATAGATTTGTTCTAAAAATTGCAGGGAAATTATTTGCGACTGCCAAAAAAAGGGAAATTTTCAAAAATTGATTTTCATAGCGTAGTTTTAATTTTAGAGCATTTTTAAAATTTTGAAAAAGAAATTTTGAAAAAAAATGTTATTTATTTAACCAGTTAGATCTCGAAAATTACTTGATGGATTTGCTTCAAATTTTGTATACCATCTATGTTTTTGTATAACTAGGCGGGAAGCTATTGAAAAATTGTATTCATAGTGTATTTTTTTTTATAGAGCCATTTTAAGAATTTGAAAAAATTTTCGATTTTTAATTTTTTTTTTGTGCTTTACGTAAGTTTATTGATGAATTTGCTTTGAGATTTCCATGGGAATAATTTGCATCTGCTGAAAGAAGGATAACTTTTATAAACCGATCTTCTTAGCGTAGTTTTCATTATAGAAAATTTTATAAATTTTCTTAAAAAATTTTCATATTTCAGTTTTCTTCCATTTTACGTAAAGTACTCGATAGATTTGCTCTAAAATTTGTATACAAGTTATTTGATACTGTCTTTATAAACCAAGTTTGAAAAAAATAATTTTCTTAGTGTAGCTTTTTGATCACTTCTTTTGATTTCTGAGTAACTCTTGAAAATTTATAATAGTACTACTGTATTAGATGTTGACTTGTATTATTACATTCAATTAAGTATTTAAATATAATCATTATTAAATATTATAAATTAAATTGTTTTCTAATAAATGGAAAAAAACGCTGCTAAGTGCTTTGGCGGAATGCTTTCTCATAGAGCTCTTTGAGTTTCATTAATTTTTTTATATTTATTCAAATGTGATTTTAATATATAATTAGTGGGCATATATTTGCACTTGACTTATGTAATTCTTATCTAATTCTGGGGTAAAGTGCTGCTGCAAGGTTCTTACGGAAGACTGCTTCAATTCTGCTGCAAGTTTGCGTGTTTATTCTCGTCATATAATTGCGTTCAACTTATGTCATTTTTAAGAGTAACTCAGAAATCAAAAGAAGTGATCAAAAAGCTACGCTAATAAAATTATTTTTTAAAACTTGGTTTATAAAGACAGTAGAAAATAACTTGTATACAAATTTTAGAGCAATTCTATCGAGTACTTTACGTAAAATAGAAAAAAACTGAAATATGAAAATTTTTTAAGACAATTTTTTTAATTTTCTAAAATGAAAACTACGCTAAAAAGATCAGTTTATAAAATTTATCCTTCTTTTGGCAGATGCAAATTATTCCCATGGAAATCTCAAAGCAAATTCATCAGTTAACTTACGTAAAATACAAAAAAAAAAAATTAAAAATCGAAAATTTTTTCAAATTCTTAAAATGGCTCTATAAAAAAAATACACTATGAATACTAATTTTCAATAGCTTCCCGCCTAGTTATACAAAAACATAGATGGTATACAAAATTTGAAGCAAATCCATCGAGTAATTTTCGAGATCTAACTGGTTAAATAAATAACATTTTCTTTTCAAAATTTCTTTTTTAAAATTTTAAAAATGCTCTAGAATTAAAACTACTCAGTGAAAATCAATTTTTGAAAATTTCCCTTCTTTTGGCAGTCGTAAATAATTTCCCTGCAATTTTTATAACAAATCTATCGAGTACTTTACGTGGAATAAAAAAAAAAAGAAAAGAAGAATCGAAATTTTTTTTTAAATCTTTAAAATTCTCTAAAATTGTAGCCACGCTAAGAAAATTAGTTTTCAAAAGCTTCTTTTTTTCAGACAATAGCGAATTAATTGTATAAAAATTTTGGAGAAAATTTATAGTATGGTTAACGCAATAAAGAAAATAAATGAAAAATAAAAATTTTTTTGAAAATTTTCAAAGTGCTCTAAAATTAAAACTGCGCTGAGAAAATTAGTTTTCCAAAGCTTGTTTTCTTCAGACAGTAGCGAATTAATTGTATACAAATTTTGGAGCAAATCTATCAAATTGTTTTCGTGGAATAAAAAAAAATTAAAAATAAGAATTTTTAAAAAAATTTTAAAAATGCTCTAAAATTAAAAGTGCACTAAGAAAATTAGTTTACAAAATTTTTTATACTTTTGGCAGTCGAAATTAAGTTTCATACAAATTTTCGAACAAATTCTTCGAGTAGTTTACGTAAAATACAAAAAAAATGAAAAATCAAAATTTTTTTAAAATTCTTAAAATGATTCTAAAAAAAAACTACGCTAAGAAAACCAATTCTCAATAGCTTCCGCACCAGTTCATCAAAAAATTGAATTGTATGGAAAATTTGAAGTAAATCCATCGAGTAGTTTTTAAGATTTTATTGGCTTAATAAATAGAAACATTTTTTTTTTTAATTTCAAAATGCTCTAAAATTAAAACTAAGCTAAGAAAATCAGTTTTTAAAAATTTATTTTATCCGGGCAATCACAAATAAATTCCATGCAAATTTTGAAGCAAATTCATCGAGTAGTAAACAAAAAAAAAACCAAAAAACAAAAAATCGAATTTTTTTTTTTTTTTTTTTTTAAACTTTAAAATGAAAACTACGCTAGAAGAACCAATTATCAATAGCTTCCCAGCAAGTTAGTCACAAAACTAAATTCTATGCAAAATTAGAAGCAAATCCATCGAGTAGTTCTCGAGATACAGTTTACTAACTGAATTCATACATCCACACACACACACACAAACACACACACACATACATACAGACATTTTCTGGAAACCACTTTTTTCGACTCACCGAGCTCAAATATGTACAAATTAATGAAAAAATAGAAAAAAAATTTTTTTATCGATACAATGCTTTCTCTATGAGAAAGCAATATTTGAAGAAGAAGAATGAATTTCGTTGTCATTGTTCTTTTAAAGTACAAATTTATTAATAAATATTAATGATAGACAATTTTTTTATATTAAAATCACATTTAAATAAATATAAAAAAAATAATGAAACTCAAAGAGCTCTATGAGAAAGCATTCCGCCAAAGCACTTGGCAGCGTTTTTTTTTTTCATTCAAATATTATTATTTTTTATTTTATTTAAAATTGTTTGTTATAATATATGGATATTGTTAACTGTTTATTCGAATTTAGCGCATCTACAAAATATATTTGCATTCAATATTTATAGAATTAATGTTTACTACACTTTATTTATCTGACTTTGTTAAGCATTATTAATTATTAGAAAGATTTTTTACTTTTTAAAGTAAGGGATATTATGTGCATGCATTTTTGAATAATTCATTAATAACAATTGAGAATTAAGAATTCATTTGATAATACATATCGAAATAAAATATACGTTTAAGAGTATCTTTATAATCAAAAAAGAATTTCACATGGCTGTGCGACACCAAAAATTGTGTTAACACGATATTTCACAGTGCAGCTTGCAGGTTTTATATCTCATTTAAAAGCAAAAAAGTAAATTTTAATATTGAAATGTGTCAAAATGAAGAGGTCGTCGTAGAAAAAAAATAATTTACCATTATTTGTCACCGATTTTGTAATAAAAATTATCGTATTTTTACAATGTTCCTCACTTTTCATTTTCTTTTCTTTTTGCCAACCGTTTTCAGTTTTTACATACTAACAGAATCTTAATATAGTCTTTAAAGGATTAAAATGTGCTTTAGTTTACTTTGATATCTATTTAAAATTTGTGGTAATGAATTTTTGAAAGAACACGCATTTACATGACTTTTCCCCTTGAATAAAATATGGATACTCCGGTACAAAGAATAAATGCATTTTGTTCAATAAATTGATTGATGGAATATCAAATATTTCAAATGCTACAATAAAATGAAATTTTTACAGGAAAAATGAGCAGCATTGAAGAATCCTGTGACCATAGCGAGCATGAAGACAAATCGAAAAATTTTTCCCATTTGTCTATATTAGATGGAAAATTTTTTAGCATCAATACCGAAAAGTCATCTCAGAAGTGTATTGTAGCACAGTGTCAGTCGTGTCTTCCTAGAAATGAAGAAATTAAAGGAACATCTGATTCAACATCGAATTTCATATCGCACTTACGAAAACGTCATGGCGATAATATACTTAATGAATATGATGAATACAAAAAGTTCAAAAGATTGAAGCGCTCAAAAAATGAGGAGAATGGTGCTGTGGAAGGTTGTGGTAAAAGTGTATATTCGAAAAATAGCCAATCGCAATTGAATGAAAACATAATAAATTTTTGGATAGATTCTATGATCTCCAACAGAGCCGTTGAAAACAAATATTTTAAAAAGATGATTGCTGATTTGCAAATAAAACGAAAAGGCAATAAATTAAAGCCGATGAATCGCATTTCATTGAAAAAGGGCATTGTGAAGAAATTTAAAAACTATGTTTCTACAATTAAAGAAATGTTACGCAAGGAAGCAAAGTATATTTGTACTACTACAGATATTTGGTCAGGTAAAACAAGAAGTTTTCTTGGAGTGACATGTCACTGGATTGAACAAAGTACTTTGAAAAGGAAATCTGTTGCTCTCGCCTGTTGCCGATTCAAAGGCGCACATACTTTTGATAGAATTGCTGAATTACTTATTGAAATTAATGAAGAAAATGATTGTGAAGATAGCGATTCGGATGATTTTGATAACGTAGTACATCGTTTAATAGATTCCAAGATCAATTCTCTGCCTAAGAATTTACGATGCGCTTCCCACACTCTTAATTTAATCGCTACTACTGATGTTTTTAAAACAATTGAAGCTAATATTTCCCTGAAAGTCATTCATAATCGTGTTATCAAAAAATGCAATGAATTGTGGACCCGAGCCAGTCGTCCAAAATCAGCCGAAATAATTCAATGAATCTTAGATCATACTCTTAGTAGACCTGGACAGACAAGATGGAATGCACTTTACGATGCTCTGAAAAAAATACTATCTTCAAAGTCTAAAATAGCAGATCTGAATGAAGCATTGGAATTGACGGACTGTCTTGAAAAAAAAGATTTTTCATATATAGACGAATATTTAAAATGTATAAAGCCGATCGCTGAAGCTTTAGATATTTTACAAGGTGAAAAAGATGTGTATTATGGACAATTACTTCCAACATTGCTCTCTATAAATAAAAAGCTTGAAAAATTAAAAAGTGACAATTTTAAGTATTGTGGACCGCTTGTAAATTGTTTACAAACAGGAATTACATCAAGGTTTGGAACAATCTTAAATTTCAAAGATTTTGATTCTGAAAAAGCTGTTATTGCTGCTTTTTCGAATCCAAACTTTGAAAAGCGATGGCTCAAATGTATTGATTCTGCAAAACACGAAAAATTAATCAACCAATTTAATCATGCTGTAGCTAAACATTTAAATAGCAAATCAAAACCACCAGAAGAATCACAGTCAGTTAGAAAAAGGGAGCACAATGATTTTTACGATTTTGGATCGGAACACGAAGATGATTTTGATACAGATTCAGATCTTGTCGCCACAATGGAAATATTAAAATATTTCAATGATCAAAGACTTAATTTGGAAATGCTCCAATCACACAGTGTAATTAAGGAAGTTTTCTTGAAGTATAATACAGCGCTTCCATCTTCTGCACCCGTAGAAAGGTTGTTTTCGTATGCAACAATGTCAAATATGCCAAAAAGCAACAGAATGTCAGATTCTTTATTTGAAATGAAAGTCGTTCTTAAATGTAATTTGACAAGCCAAAATGAGACAGAAAAGTCGTTTATATGGTTATGATTATGTTACATATACTTTATAATTTGTACTAGTATTTATTGAGTTCCAGCAATATGTTACTAAAAAATTACTTTTTTTATGTACAAATTTCTCTTTATGTTTCTATGATGTTAATAAAGTTATATTGACCTGAAAATAAATTTCTTTTTTCAAAGTATCCCAAAATTTAACAACTATATATAAGGTCCTTGATTAACATTATAGTAGTCATGTTCGTCGCGCGTTGTGCGGCCTTAATGATTTTTTATTATGTCTTGAAAGAAATAAATTCGATGAATATACAAGCACTTACATAATAAAAAAATTGCAAATATTTACAAATGGTGAATTTAATTAATAACACTCACTATTTAAAAAAACGTAGAAAAAACACAATAAAATATTCAATAACCCGTTAATCCAATAACCTAATATTTAAGAATAAAATATTTAAATGATTAGTAAAAAAATCGTATAACAATTGCATATATCGTCGGTCCTTCTCATAGAGCTCATGGAGTATAAGTAATTTGATTTTATTTTTTGAAATGTTATTTGTAAAAAATGATCCATCAGTAATATTTCCTAACATTTTTAATATTTTTTTTTTTTTTTTTTTTTTTTTTTTTTTTTTAGTAAAAAGATTAATATATAAAGGATATTGTCCTCTATATGATTAACCTTTTTTATATGGTGAAGTCGAGGGAGTCCAGCCCGGTATCCGTTTAACACATTACATCAGGCTAGACTGTCAGACCCACCATACCGAAAACTTTGACTACCGATTGATGGTCAGCCACTTTTGTGACCAACAATCAACCGATACTCAATGAGGTCGGATTTTTTAAGAGTCGCGATATGGGTAGCACATACACTAATTTTCTTTCGAAAAAAAAGCCAGAGGTGCCTGGCCAGGATTCGAACCCATGCCCACCGCGTTGAAGGCAAGAGCTCTATCCGTTAGGCAAGAGCTCTATCCGTTAGGCAAGAGCTCTATCCGTTAACATTTTTAATATAACTCATACATTAATTAAAAATTTTTTTTTCTAATTTATTTATTTCTTTTAGCTGAGATGAAACTCATCATATACAAAAAAAAATATAAATTATAAAAAGCGTTAATATTATGAATACAAAAGACTGCTATACTCTGCACCATACACATCTATAACTACTATGCTTTAACCAACATTCGCTATGCAAAAATCTTTCAAATGCTCTAAAATCGTAACTACGCTAAGAAAATTAATTTTCAAAAGCTTGTTTTCTTCTGACAATAGCAAATAGTAACTTGCATACAAATTTTGGAGAAAATCTATTAAGGAATTTACGTAAAATAAAAGAAAAATGAAAATTTTTTCAAAATTTAAAAAATGTTTTAAATTAAAACCACGCTAAGAAAACCAATATTCAATAGCTTCGACACCAGTTAGACAAAAAATAAGCTGTATGCAATATTTGAAGCAAATCTATCAAATAGTTTTCGAGATCTTATTCATTTAGATGATGTAGACATTTTTTGGAAACCACTTTTTTCGCCTTCATTTGGACTCAAATATGTACAAATTAATGAAAAAAATGGAAAAAATTTTTTTTTATCGATACAATGCTTTCTCTATGAGAAAACAAAAAGTGCCGAATACGACGTTATTTAAAATTAAGGGGTGGGGTTCGATTTTTCGAAAGACCGATATTTTTTTGTGCTTAACGTAGAATCTCAAAATTTAGAATGATGCTATTGATAACATTCATCTAAATTATTTAGAAATCTCGTTTTCAATTCATGGCTGCAATCGAAATTTATTTATTCGAATAAATTATAATTGATATTTAGAATAGTAACAAGTATACAGAACACCATATATTATAATTAGATATTTCGAAATTCCTAATAGAGTTTTCAAAAGTATATTTTTGTATATTCTTTCAATACTTGTCAAAAGATTTTATTAGAAATTTCGAAATATTTTATAATTATATGGTGCTCTATGTACGTGTTACGATTCTAAATATCAATTATAATTTATTCGAATAAATAAATTTCGATTGTAGCCATGAATTGAAAATGAGATTTATAAGTAATTTAAATGAATGTTATCAATAGCACCTTTCTAAATTTTGAGATTCTACGTTAAGCACAAAAAAATATCGGCCTTTCGAAAAATCGAACCCCACCCAAAGATAATAATAGTAAAGAATAAAACAAATAATAAATACGAATAAACTTTTATTTACTCAGTTATTCGAGTAAGGATTTATTAGAATAACTCATTATTCGAAGTAAAACAAATGAAAGATAATAATAGTAAAGAATAAAACAAATAATAAATACGAATGAACTTTTATTTACTCACTAGGAGAGTGTCACACCTCCGGATTACGGATTTTGCTCAAACTTCGGGATAAGTTTTCAGATGATAAAATATGGGAAAAGCTCAAGTTATAGTCATAAATACTCAATATTTCCCTAGTTACAGGCAATTAAAGAAAATCACTAAAAAAGTTACTAGATTTTTAAACGCATATAGTTCTTTAGCATTGATAGCTACATGCTTGAAACTTTTTTTAAATTGAAGCTGAGCTCAAATCCTTTCGAATTAGTAGTTATAACATGTAAAAATATTATTTTTTCCCAAAGTTAGAGCGTAATAAGGATTGGACCTAATTTCAGCTTTTATTATTAATTAATGTTTTTAAAAGAAAAATCAGGTCCAATGTTTATCACGCTCTAACTTTGAGAAAAAATAATATTTTGACATGCTATAACTACTAATTCGAAAGGATTTGAGCTCAGCTTTAATTAAAAAAAAGTTTCAAGCTTGTAGCTATCGACGCTAAAGAATTATATGCGTTTAAAAATCTAGTAACTTTTTTAGTGATTTTCTTTAATTGCCTGTAACTAGGGAAATACTGAGTATTTATGACTATTACTTTAGCTTTTTCCATATTTTATCATCTGAAAACTTATCCCGAAGTTTGAGAAAAATCCGTGATCCAAAGGTGTGACACTCTCCTAGTCAGTTATTCGAGTAAGGATTTATTCGAATATTTATCAACTCTGCATGAATTACCTCAAACTGTAAAAATTGACAGTAAATGTTACAAACAATCAAAGCAAAATTTATTAAATTTAATTTTAAATTTAAATTTAGAAAAAACTAATGTGAAAAAAAATTAACTTAAAATCAATTTTGAAGTCAGATACGTATAATGAATTTAATTAAAAATTAAATGTAAATGTAACAATGAATTAATTTATCAAACAAAATTTACTTGAATAATAAATGTGAAGTTGTTCAAAATTTAATGTACCTTTATGAAATTAAAAATTTATTTTTAAAAAAATGGATAAATTTATCAACTCGCTTTTCCTCTCGCAAATCGATGAATTTATGTTACACCTAGCTAACGTGATCTCCCTTGAGCCAGGAGGCCGTCACTACACAACTTAATCTTTCATAAAAATTTTCTTAAAAATAGTTTTAAGTTGCTACGTCTTACTTTCGTAAAATCGTAAAGGACAACTTTCTATCTCGAGAGCACGTGATCTCAATCTGAGAAATGTTCGCTTTGTAAGACAAAGAACCTTTTGTGCTTTGTAAAAATAAAATTCTATATTCTATTTTGTTGTTAACCTTTCAAAAAAAAGAATTTTATGAACTAAATTTTATTATGCTAAAATCTTAAATTTATGAAAAGAACAAATTTTTGAAAAAGAAATTTCTAACTTAAATGCAATTTTCAAAAGTAAAAATTTTAAATGTAATTTTCAAAAGTAAAAATTTTAAATGTAATTTTCAAAAGTAAAAATTTTAAATGTATGAGATTTATTCAACAAACAAAATTTTAATTTACTGTTTAATTATAATAGACTTTGAAATTGTGTAAGATTTTCTAAAAATGAACCTTTTATTTTAATGCTAAACTTTGGTTTGAACAATGTAACTTTCTGAAAGTTATATTTTAGACTGAGATGAATTTTTCTTTGAAAATGCTAAATGAAATATTAAAATATAAATTTCAATTTTAATTTTTATTTGTGCGCTGATATTTCTTAAGAACTAAATTTTTTCTAACCAAACTGATAATAAAATTCCCACTTAAATGTAAAGTTTTTCAAATGAAACTTCAAATGCAAAATAAAATTTTTAAATTAAATGTTAAGTTTTACGTTAAGTTGTCTTAAATTTTAATAAACAAAAATAAATTAAAAGAAACTTTTCTACAATAAAAGTTTGAAATAAACTAATTTATGAATTTCAGATTTGAATAAATGAACCTTTTGATTTGATATTAATTTTACAATTATTTTGAAGTTGAGAAAATATTATGTTGTTACCTCGTGTATTGTACAAAATACTTATCTTATTTTCTTAGAAGTCCCTAAGTTGAAGCTCTCCTTTGTTGGGGATGGCGTTGCTCGGTGGCTTGTATATCTATAGCTATGCTCGCCGGCCGGCGCCTGTTTTGACTTTCTGAGAATTCGCTTTGTTCGTCGAACGCTTTAGCTGTTATGATTTTTTCGTAAACCAGGGGATCATGATTTTTGACTTTACAGGATTGCACCATGAAAAGTCGCGTAGTCTTTTTTCCAATGAATTTTTAACTGAATTTGTTGGACGATTTAGAAAGAAAATAATGTGATCCTTTTCCTTTGAATTTTTATGTAATCATGAAATTCCCTAACTAATTTTATTTTGAATTTACCCTTTTTTGAATGCAAATGTATTGACACTTAATTTTAACTTTAACCTTGAACCTTTTAATTGAATTGAATTTAAGTTTAAGCTGAATTTGACTTCATCACTAATTTTTATACACAAAGATCTATTATTTTGCAAAAGAGAAATTAAATGAATCTACTGATACAAAGCAACTAACCTTGCGGTTGTAGTTGCTTTGTTTTAATTGATTTTATCTAAAATTTACACTTCATTTATCGGGAAAGGATTCACTCAATAAATACACAGATATAAAGGGAAAAAGCCATGTGGCATAATAAACCCTTGATTTATTCCCTACAACTTTACACACTATTTGACGCACGATTATATTTTTATTCGCACGCACGCACGCAAAAATGAGAGAAGAAAAAAGGCACAATGAAAATTTGTATAGCCGCGGCTTTGGTGGGCGAAGGTGATGCGTTGATTCGCAATCGACCGTTCATCGCTGTACAAAAATCTTCCGTACCTAAAAGCACTGATCGCTTTTGAAAAGAAAGAAATTTTTATAACGAAATTTGATGTTCTCGCTAGAGATAAGACCGCTCGAGGCGATGTCACGCTTGATACTAACTATTTTTTCCGCGGCACTTGAAAAGTCTCCCTGTTCTCTCCCCCCTTTCGTCTATGAGCTGACTTAAGGGAGGTGAGAACAGGCGACTGTAAGTGCTGCCGCTCATCATCGTATTTGATTTTTACATAAATTTGTGTTGTGACGCAACAATAATGCTTTTCCTAAAGAAAAATTCCATTTGAAACTCAATTGAAAAATTTTTTATTCATTTTTAGTTGCTAAATTTTTCTTAACGTACAAGTAATGTAGAAACGAAATTAATTTTCAATAATGTTAATAAAATATTAACATTCAATTTAAAAGATAGGAAGATAATGAGAGAAACAGAATAAAAACAAGGAACAGAGACATTGCTATTTGCATGGAAACTAAGAAGGAATGCATGTTTGATTATTGTCTCAATATAACAGAATATTGCATATGAATACATGGTGATGTTGAGCATATATAAAAGTCAAAAGAAAACATAGTAGTAAATTAATAAATTAATTATAAATAGAACAATGTTTTTGACAAACATTAAAAATTTCAAAAAAATTTGGAAGAATTTGTTTCTTTTTAGACAAAAGATTATACACGCAACGCAACCCCATAAAAAAATTTATTTAATTAGAATATAAATTTTATTATAAACATTATACTAACAAATTGTTAGTACTATGATATATGCAGTTCTGCAAATAGCCGAACTATTTATTTCAAATATATGATTTTATTTTCTCATTGTATATATATATATATTCGCGAGGCAGTCAGCGAGAAAAATCATTTTCTTATTGAAAATTAAAATAGTTTTACTCAGATGTATAATTAAATAATTTGCGAAATAGAAAAATTTTAAAAATTTGTTTATGGTAACATAAATAAAACACGTGTAACAATCTTGTTAAAAATGAAGTTTCTAAAGTCACAAACATAAAAGAAAAATTTATGGTAACCAGTTACCAACAAGCATCGGTAAGTTACCGACCGGGTAGTTATATATATATATATATATTCGCGAGGCAGTCAGCGAGAAAAATCATTTTCTTATTAAAAATTAAAATAGTTTTACTCAGATGTATAATTAAATAATTCGCGAAATAGAAAAATTTTTTTAATTTGTTTATGGTAACATAAATAAAACACGTGTAACAATCTTGTTAAAAATGACCCACATAGCATGAAAAATTTCTGAAATATTTCTGAAATATTTCATTGAAAGATTCGGAATAAAACAGAAATATTGATAAGAAATATTTCTGAAATATTGATATGTCCTTCTAGAAGATTGATTTGAAATATTTCATGTAATGTTTCTGTAACATTCTTTCATTATTTTGTAAAATATTAATTTGTAATATTGTTGAAAGATTGTAGCAATATTTGACCGCAAGATTCATGTGAGATTATGAATCTTTCAAGAAATGTTTCTGAAATATTTCTGAAATCTTTCATGAAATGTTGATTTGTAAGATTGTTGAAAGATTGCAGAAATATTTTATTAAAGGATTCATAAAAGATTATGAATCTTTCAAGTAAGGTTTCTGAAATATTTCTAAAATCTTTCATGAAATATTGCTTTGTAACATTGTTGAAAGATTGCAGAAATATTTTATTAAAGGATTCATAAAAGATTATGAATCTTTCAAGAAATGTTTCTGAAATATTTCTAAAATCTTTCATGAAATATTGCTTTGTAACATTGTTGAAAGATTGCTAAAATATGTTATTGAAGGATTCATAAAAAATTATGAATCTCTCAAAAAATGTTTCGGAAATATTTCAGAAATCTTTCATGTAATATTGATATGTTATATTGTTAAAAGATTGCCCATCAGTTTAACTAAAGTATTCATAGAGGATTATTAACCCTTTCGGAAATATTTTTGGAATCTTTCATGAAATACTGATTTGTAATATTGATGAAAAATTCTATCAGATATTATTTTTGATTTTGTAAGAGTTGCATCTCAAACCATATTAGATACTTATACATTTATTTGTTGTTTATAATTTAAGCGCTTATTTATTTGTATCAAGAATTTTCGGTCTTATATACTAAACGAGAGAGCGTCCCACCACTTGCGAGAGTTTGCCAACCACATTTACGATCACATGAAAATATAATCAAGTAGCCACCTGCTGGCAAGATGGAAGAATTGCTACAAACGCGAGAGAACTACAAATATTTAAACAATATTTCTCCAATATTTCACTGTTATATTCATAAATTTTTCGGAATACTCCATGAAATATTTCTGGAATTTGACAGAAATATTTCATGAAATATTTCTTGAAAAATTTGCGCATTATTGATTTGAAATATTTTAAAAAATAGTGCAGCAATATTTCTTCGATATTTCAGTGTTATGTTCATACATTTTTCAAATACTTCATGAAATGTTTTTTAAATATAACAGAAATATTTCATGAAATATTTCTTGAAAAATTTGCGCATTATTGATTTGAAATATTTTAAGAAATAGTGCAGCAATATTTCTTCGATATTTCAGTGTTATGTTCATACATTTTTTAAATACTTCATGAAATGTTTTTTAAATATAACAGAAATATTTCATGAAATGTTTCTTGAAAGATTTGCGAAATATTGATTTGAAACATTTCAAGAAATGATGTAACAATATTTCTTGAATATTTCAGTGTCAGATTCAAAAATTTTTTGAAATAAAACATGAAATGTTCCTTTAATATTACAGGAATATTTCATGAAATGTTTTTTGAAAGATTTGTGAAATATTGATTTGAAACATTTCAAGAAATAATGTAACAATATTTTTTGAATATTTTAGTGTTGGATTGAAAAATTTTTCGAAATAAAACATGAAATGTTCCTTCAATATTACAGAAATATTTCATGAAATGTTTCTTGAAAGATTTGCGAAATATTGATTTGAAACATTTCAAGAAATAATTTAGTAATATTTCTCGAATATTTCGGTGTTAGATCTAAAAATAGTTTGGAATAAAACATGAAATATTCCTTCAATATTACAGGAATATTTCATACAATGTTTCTAGAAAGATTAGCGAAATATTGATCTGAAACATTTCAAGAAATAATCTAGTAAACTTTCTCAAGTATTTCAGTGTTGGATTCAAAAATAGTTTGGAATAAAACATGAAATATTTCTTCAATATTAGAGGAATATTTCATGCAATGTTTCTTGAAAGATTGGTGAAATATTAATGTGAAACATTTCAATAAATAATCTAGTAATTTTTCTCAAATATTTCAGTGTTGGATTCAAAAATTGTTTGGAATAAAACATGAAATATTCCTTCAATATTACAGGAATATTTCATGCAATGTTTCTTGAAAGATTGGCGAAATATTGATCTGAAACATTTCAAGAAATATTCTAGTAACCTTTCTCAAATATTTCAGTGTTGGATTCAAAAATTGTTTGGAATAAAACATGAAATATTCCTTCAATATTACAGGAATATTTCATGCAATGTTTCTTGAAAGATTGGCGAAATATTGATCGTAAACATTTCAAGAAATAATCTAGTAACCTTTCTCAAATATTTCCGTGTTGGATTCAAAAATTTTTTGAAATAAAACATGAAATGTTCCTTCAATATTACAGAAATATTTCATGAAATGTTTCTTGAAAGATTTGCGAAATATTGATTTGAAACATTTCAAGAAATAATTTAGTAATATTTCTCAAATATTTCAGTGTTGGATTCAAAAATAGTTTGGAATAAAACATGAAATATTTCTTCAATATTAGAGGAATATTTCATGCAATGTTTCTTGAAAGATTGGTGAAATATTAATGTGAAACATTTCAATAAATAATCTAGTAATTTTTCTCAAATATTTCAGTGTTGGATTCAAAAATTGTTTGGAATAAAACATGAAATATTCCTTTAATATTACAGGAATATTTCATGCAATGTTTCTTGAAAGATTGGTGAAATATTAATGTAAAACATTTCAAGAAATAATTTAGTAATCTTTCTTAAATATTTCAGTGTTGGATTCAAAAATTGTTTGGAATAAAACATGAAATATTCCTTTAATATTACAGGAATATTTCATGCAATGTTTCTTAAAAGATTGGTGAAATATTAATATGAAACATTTCAAGAAATAATTTAGTAATATTTCTCAAATATTTCAGTGTTGGATTCAAAAATTGTTAGGAATAAAACATGAAATATTCCTTCAATATTACAGGAATATTTCATGCAATGTTTCTTGAAAGATTGGTAAAATATTAATGTGAAACATTTCAAGAAATAATTCAGTAATATTTCTCAAATATTTCAGTGTTGGATTCAGAAATTTTTTTGGAATAAAACATGAAATGTTGCAGCAATATTACAGAAATATTTCAATGAATTATTTCATATTCTTAAACTGTAATATTTCGAAGAAATATTTGTTCATCACTAATTTAATATTTTACTGAAATATTTCATGTAATCTTTTTTTGAAATATTTCATGCTATGTGGGGAAGTTTCTAAAGTCACAAACATAAAAGGAAAATTTACCAATGGTAACCAGCTACCAACAAGCATCGGTAAGTTACCGACCGGGTAGTTACCATAAATAACGCGACGGGTGATAACAATATGCATTTGCATGGTAATTGATGTATATGCAGTCGATAACTGAAGCAAATGAATTCAATTTAAAGAATTTTCAACGTTTTAAATTTTTTTTTGTATTCTTTAGAAATCGATTTAAGCAAAGAGTAGATACAATCTCAATTTTAATTTTATATATTTAAATTCACATTAATTTTTCTTTCGAACAATAATAAATCATTAATAACATAATAATTGTTGAATAACGTTAAAAATAGTCAGGATTCTTGCACATTCAAATGTTGAGAATAGGAATTTATACATATTCAACTTCATAAAAATTTCTTTAGTTTTTAAGCCAATCAGAGACAAACTCAGATCATAAAATCAAATTCATAGCACAATTACAATAACATTTATGTCTCTTTTTAAAAAAATAAATTTTTCTCCAAGACTAAAGTTAATTTACAACCTTTTTTTATAATTTTGTATATAATTAAATTTTAAACATCAAATTCATATGATAGTCATTACTGCATATTTACCTTTCACTGTAGCTGTGCACTGAATATAAATAATAATTTAAGGAAAATACATTTTATTTAAAATCAAAAAATTCAAGATAGTCATTCACTTACAATTGGATAGAACTATTTTTTTTTAAGAAAAATGTATTCTCAAATAGTTTATTCTTAATAAATATTTCTGCATTTTTCATCATTTTTAAACATTTAATTGTCTGCGTAAATTACAAGGAAAATGAATATAGTTTATCATCGGCAAAAATAAATCTAATATAATGTTTCACACAAATAATACCGGTAACCTAACATATGTTCTGTTAATTATTGATTTTCTCCCCGTTATAAAATAGGATCTTTAACAGTACATAAACAACCTGCTACTTTATTGATTATTAATATTTTTTTTTATTTTTATTTTTGCAAAAATTCACCATTTTTAAAACTAATTTATCTTTTAAACATAAGTTTCAATTTTTCAAATAATTTCACGAATATCATTAAACTTTGAGCGAATATATGTTTAAGGAAAAATTTTTTTTGAAAATTAAACAATTTCAGGTTTATAGATTATAGGATATCATTCATAATAATGAAATAAAATTAAAAAAAAATGTTGTTAAAACTTTTATGCGAAAATTTATGAAAATATCGAATAACAGAAATAAATAAGATCATTTCATTTAGCAAACAATAAGCATAATGTTGATATTTTACAACTTGGCGTAATCAAATCCAATTACAAAAATTCTTTAAGTATTTTCTCATAAACTGCAACATGCTTACTTGTGAAAATATAAACCTATCCGGTGATATAAAACACCTAATAAATTAATGAGTTGAAATTGAAATAACAAAAATTTACAACTAGTGCTGAATTTTCAAATATACTTGATACTGAAATTTGTAATATGATACCAATTAAGTATGAGTTTAAGTTTTCTTGCTGACAAATTTCCCGTAAAAATCCGATAGTTGACACTCGATAGTGGTATATAAAAATAATCAAATTTCAAAATTTTAGCTACATGGTTATCAAATTGAATTAAGCATTCCTACTAATTAGGCTGACTGCCTTTCGTGCGTGTATTCTATATAAAACATGTAATATTAATATAGTCATGGATGAACTAACAAATTGTTAGTACAACCATATAGGTAAACACATATATAACTATTTACGGCAAGATAACACATTTGATAAAGTTTTAGAGTTTTGTCAAATTGCTTTTCAACCCATAAGTACAAGAATACAAATCGTCTAACGTCTATCAAATCACACCCAAACACAGGCGTTTTGCATCAGGTATGCATATTAATGACAATCAATGTCATAGTTGTGCAATAATAAGTTTATTCATTCCCATAGTGATTAACAAATAAAATTTTTTTTGTTTTTATGTTTTTCCATATACTTCTATTAGTTTAGGCAGAGATATTAAATATAATTGAATAATGAAAATCAATCACTAATCAATTAAAATTTTAAGGAAGATTAAAAATAATTCCGCGGAAATTTAAAGAAAATAAAAACCTAGTTTTAATTTATTTAAAAATAAGAAAAGGCCTTGATTTAGTATGATGATATTTGAAGAAGATGGTTCAAACTCGATGGCTTAAGACCCCGAGTAGTGCACGACTCGGAATCAAAATTAAGCAATATCACATATGAAAAAAATCACACGAAGAAGAAAAAAAAACAAATAAAGAAGATAAATGAATCAAGAAAAAATAAATTAAATGGGGAAAAATAAATGAGTAATAAATAATAAAAATTTCACATCTAAGTGTACTAAGGAAACATTACTGTATGAAATGGCAGCTGATTTATACACATCGAGTGAAATCGCGGGGAGAAAACCGATGCGTTGTAAGCTAAACACCCTGTAAAGGATGGAAGCACATGTTTACAACGAGACATTTTTCCATTAATTTGGGGGGACAAGGCCGTGTTTCATCGTGTACTATGGTACAAAAAATAATAAAATGAATATAATACAATGAAATAACAAAAGATAAATAAGTAAAAAATGAAGAATGAATAATAAATACAAAACAAGAAGAGGAATCTGTAGTCTTAGCATTGGGACATTTAACGTTACTGTATGGAACGGAAGCAAAATGTACAATGATTTTAAAAATAATTTAAAATAGGTACTATTAATTATTATTAATAAATTTATTTTGATCGGAAAATTTAAATAAAAGATCAAAAATCATGAAAATTAAATTGAAGTAATAAATTCTAAAAGATTAATAAATTTTATATCTCTGCCTAAAATAATAAAATAAAATTAAAACCAAAATGCGATACGTAAATTCTTTGTATAATATTTAATTAAAAGAAGGGGAGTCCCAAAACGGAAATAAGAGGGGATACTAGAATTAGGTAGAATAAATTTAAGAAGTGGGAGTTCACCTCGGAGGAAAGGACTTTTTCCATTTCAAATTTTTGATATAAAAATAAGATCAACTGCAGCAGAGGCATCAGTTCTGCTCTGCTAGTTGAATAATAAACATATACAGTTTAAAGTGATATTGAAGAAAAATAAATTACATTATAAAAGTTCAATTATAATAATGATACAGTGAAAACTCTAGTAAATTCAAGGAATTCACGCATAAGACGGAACAAATTAAAAACTGGTAGAGTAAAATTTTTTTTAATTATGCATTCGGGTGCAAATATTTAATATTTAAAAAATTTTTAAATATTTTTTTATTTAAATTTTTCTTTTTCTTTTCTCTTTCTTCTTTATTGTCCAAATAAAATTATTACTCTACATTCCTAATTTTGTAAATTGAAAATTTTAAATGTACTTATTATCTTTACACGAAATAAAACTATATTAATTCCCTATGATGATATAATCTATTCGTATTATACCATCGATCAAATGTCTTTAGTAACGCGATTCGATTTAGCAGTGAAAACGGATAACGGGTTTTAGTTTTACATATTTTAGGACGCAAATCGAGTTTTTTTTTATAGTTTTCTTTCCTCGCAAATAAAAAAATAATAAAAAAGAGGTAAAATTATCTAAAGGGTGGAATATCATGGGAGAAGACTTTTCTTTCCATTGAAGTTTTATTTCTGAAATATTTTTGAAAAAAAAATCGCAATTAAAATATTTTCTTTTTCCAGTATATTCAGAATTTAATTTCTTTATAAACAATTTCATTAATCAATTTCCTGTAAAAACCTTCATTTATACAGACGTACTGTAAAAGTTTATTTTATTTAAATATTTCTTCTCAATTTAATAAACCAAATGGGTTCTTGTATATTTCCAATGGAAACCTCATTTACACTCACCGGAAGTTTCATTTTTACTAAAATTGAATCGTCATTTTCGAATATTATATTATTCGAAATTCAGTTTTAATAAAACAAATATCCGTCTAAAGAAAAGAAATTTTTGTAAATATCTTAGACCTTGCGAATTTTCTCGTAAAATTTTTTAATGATAATTTTTGAAGATTTATATCTTAATTAAACGTTTCTGATGAAAACCTATTTTCTCACTGAAGCATACAACAAAGATTAAGTTTTGTCGTTTAAAAATTCTTTAATCCTTCTGTGTAAACCTATGCTCACATTTCATAAATTTTTCAGAAAACCAAATCCTTGCTATGATGATTGTAGCGCATAGGGGTATTTGCGGTCGTTTTCCCTACATCTCACACTGTTAATATACATGTGATCGTTTTCCTTGCATAGATAAATAAAAAAAAAAGAAAATAATTTTTTTTTTGGAAATTTCTTAATGCTCCTAGTCCTTTGACTAATAAGCAGTAAAAGGGTGTACTAAAAATTGATATCCATTTTTCTTCATGATGTTAAATAAATCTGAAAATGGTAAAAGTTTTACTTTTTCCATATAACTGTCGGGGACGACAAGTTTTTTTTTAGTAAGGAGGGGACGGCGCAGATTATTTCTGTGCGTTATTTTCTGAATAGCAGAATTTTTCATCAGTGATGCTGCTAAGTTCCGTATTTTCTGTAGGGTCAAACTCTAGTTGAGTGACGGAAGTTAGTTATTCAAAAATAATTAAATAATTTTAAATCAGACACTTTATTTCTCGACTTTAAATATTATTTTTATTTCTATTTTTAGTTTTATTTCCTGAAAGATTAGCTTGATATTTTTAGCATCAAAGGTCATCAAGGCCAAGGTATTAAACGTCGTGCGTCATACATTTTCGCGACGCGATTGACCGATGGGGATTTTCGTTCCTAAACTCTAGTTCAGATTAAATTTTTCTAAATTCCACACACTAATTTTATTTGTAGGATTTCTCTATCTTTCTGTTTTCCTTTGGGTCAATTGTAAAGTTGCAGTAGTCTTATATTTCCTTTTAGTCGAGGTGAAATTGGCGAGTGAGCAAAAAAAATTTTCGAAGGGAAAATTTTTACGGGATGACCTTTGTAAAGGGTCCTAGAATAAGGATCTGCAGTTAACCTGGCGAAAAAGTGGTCCCAATTTGTTTAAATCGATTTTATTTAAACAAATTCAAAAAGTTGTTCATTTTGATTTAGACAAAGTTTTTTTTAGATTAATTGAGTGATTCTAAACAAAAAAGTATTTCTATGGTTTTTTTCTAAAGTTGACGGTTTTTGAATTATTAACAAATAAAGATGTTAAAAATCACTACAATGCCCATTTTCAAAACTCTGAAACGATACTAAAATTTGAATTTTTTTAGGTCGGCAAAGTTTTAAAGTAAAATTTAGATACTCTTTAATAGAATCCCGAAGAGTAATTTCAAATCATTTTATTTTTGAGTGTTATTTTTCAATTGTTAATTAAGCGAGTATACCCAGTATCTCCGAGTCCAAGCGCATACAGCTGAGTATGTCGTCTGCTAAAGTTCATGTCTTAACTCGCGCAGAGTGCACCGCTAATTTTTAAGTTGTTCTACGTTTCGGAAGATAATTCATAAGGGATTTATGGTTCAAAATATATTTTAGTTGAAGATTTGTTAGTTAATTGTATTTTTATAATTTACCACATATAATATACGCATTAAAAATATATGAATATTTAATCAAGAAAATATTAGAATTTTGCGAATATATTTGTTTTACTCAAACTTTTATTTATAAATATTTTTAAAATTAACAATATTTTTACACAGATCTAAATCACAACCACATAACGGTACACAATTTACATTATTTTTTTTATATGAACATGCTTTGGTATTACACTTTTTTTGGTATTTACATTGCTTTACTAGCTCCTTAGCATATGAAGCCTTTGCCGCGCGAGTTAAGACATGAACTTTAGCAGACGACATATTCAGCTGTATGCGCTTGGACTCGAAGATACTGCGTATACGCGCTTGATTAACAATTGAAAAATAACACTTAAAAATAAAATGATTTGAAATTACTCTTCGGGATTCTATTAAAAAGTATCTGAATTTTACTTTAAAACTTTGCCGACCTAAAAAAATTATAATTTTAGTATCGTTTCAGAGCTTCGAAAATGGGCATTTTAGTGATTTTTAACATCTTTATTTGTTAATAACTCGAAAACCGTCAACTTTAGAAAAAAACCATAGAAATACTTTTTTGTTTAGAATCACTCAATTAATCGAAGAAAACTTTGTTTAAATCGAAATGATCAAACTTTTTGAATTTGTTTAAGTAAAATCGATTTAAACAAATTGGGACCACTTTTTCGCCAGGTTAACTGCAGATCCTTATTCTAGGACCCTTCACAAAGGTCATCCCGTAAAAATTTTCCCTTCGAAAATTTTTTTTGCTCACCCGCCAATTACGCCTCGACTATTTACTGATCGTAATTAAATCAAGCGGTCATAAACTCTTAGAATATTTAAATCCAGGAAAGTTATCACATTGCTTGTTTTCTAAAATCATAAATTCTTTTAAAAAATTGCACTAATTTTCTTAAATTGTTAAGTAGGTTTAATAATTCGGAAAGTTCTGTGAAATTATTATTGGATATTTTTAGTTCCCATAAATCTTTTATCCTGTTTAAGGGAAATATTACTATTCTTGATAAAATTATTTGCTTTATTGAAATCTTCTCAAAAATCCTTCAAAACTCTTAAATTTAGGAAAATTTCTATAACATAAAATTTCTCTAAATTTTTGCTACAAGGTATAGCATTTATTCTTGCACTCAGGTTTTAATATACATTAATGGTTTTTAAAGTTTGTATATTAAATTTTTTAAATTGTTAAGTAAATTTAATAATTCAGGAAGTTATGTGAATTTATTTCTAAATTTCACATACTAATCTCATTTGTAGGTTTTTCTATCTTTATGTTTTCCTTTGGGTAAAATTAATACCCTATGGACTTTTCGTTGTCTAACCTTACATCGCATAAATTTTGAAATGATTAAATCAGTTAGAATATTGAATTCTATAAACCTTTGGAGGAAATATTTATTTTATTATTTATCAAAATACCTAATAAAAGGTGAATATGAAACTCGTGTGTTTCTTGCGGATGTTTTGAACATATCACCATGCAGTTTCTTGCTTTCTCATAGAAAAAGCATTGTATCAATAAAAAAAATGTTTTCCTATTTTTTCATTAATTTGTACATATTTGAACTTGGTGAGTCGAAAAAAGTGGTTTCCAGAAAATGTCTGTATGTATGTGTGTGTGTGGATGTATGAATTCAGTTAGTAAACTGTATCTCGAGAACTACTCGATGGATTTGCTTCTAATTTTGCATAGAATTTAGTTTTGTGACTAACTTGCTGGGAAGCTATTGATAATTGGTTCTTCTAGCGTAGTTTTCATTTTAAAGTTTAAAAAAAAAAAAAAAAAAATTCAATTTTTCGTTTTTTGGTTTTTTTTTTTGTTTACTACTCGATGAATTTGCTTCAAAATTTGCATGGAATTTATTTGTGATTGCCCGGATAAAATAAATTTTTAAAAACTGATTTTCTTAGCTTAGTTTTAATTTTAGAGCATTTTGAAATTAAAAAAAAAAATGTTTCTATTTATTAAGCCAATAAAATCTTAAAAACTACTCGATGGATTTACTTCAAATTTTCCATACAATTCAATTTTTTGATGAACTGGTGCGGAAGCTATTGAGAATTGGTTTTCTTAGCGTAGTTTTTTTTTAGAATCATTTTAAGAATTTTAAAAAAATTTTGATTTTTCATTTTTTTTGTATTTTACGTAAACTACTCGAAGAATTTGTTCGAAAATTTGTATGGAACTTAATTTCGACTGCCGAAAGTAGAAAAACTTTTGAAAACTGATTTTCTTAGCGCACTTTTAATTTTAGAGCATTTTTAAAATTTTTATCTTTAATTTTTTTCTATTTTACGAAAACCATTCAATAGATTTTCTCTAAAATTTAAATGCAAGTTATTCGCTACTGTCTGAAAAAAAACAAGCTTTGGAAAACATTTTCTCAGAGCAGTTTTAATTTTAGAGCAGTTTGAAAATTAAAAAAAAATTTTTATTTTTTATTTATTTTCTATTTTGTGTAAACCATACTATAAATTTTCTCCAAAATTTTTGTACAATCAATTCGATATTGTCTGAAAAAAATTAGCTTTTAAAAACTAATTTTCTTAGAGTGGTTACAATTTTAAAGAATTTTAAAGATTTAAAAAAAAAATTTTGATTTTTTATTTCTTATTTTTTTTATTCTACGTAAAGTACTCGATAGATTTGTTCTAAAATTTTCAGGGAAATCATTTACAACTGCCGAAAGAAGGGACATTTTCAAAAATTGATTTTCATAGGGTAGTTTTAATTTAAGAGCATTTTTAAAATTTTGAAAAAGAAATTTTGAAAAGGAAATGTTATTTATTCAGTCAATTAGATCTCGAAAATTACTCGATTGATTTGCTTCAAAATTCGCATACTATCTATGTTTTTGTATAAGTAGACGGGAAGCTATTGAAAACTGGTATTCATAGAGTAGTTTTTTTATAGAACCATAACATGAACTGTATTTATACATAAATATGATTGCATTTTATAAAGATTAGAAATTTTGTTGTCATCATTCTTCTTATTACTGCATTATATCATTTTTTCAATAGAACAAATTTTTTTGTATTACTTGATGATTTAAAATAAATTATAAATGTTGAAAAAGCAAACAGCTAGCATATATGTTCGAAATTTATAAAGTACAATATGAGTAAATATCAATGTTAGACAATTTTTCAATATTAAAATCACATATAAATATAAAAAAATTAATGAAACTCAAAGAGCTCTATGAGAAAGCATTCCGCCAAAGCACTTGGCAGCGTTTTTAAACCGTATCAAAGTTCATGAAATATATGAATTTTTGGTTTCCCATAAACCTTTTTTCATTTAGCTTTTAGACACTATACATGACAAAAGCAACACGACCACACTGTTTCCGGTTGTTTTTGCATATGGTAACAGAATATTTCTGATAATTCTTAGAATTATTTAAAAAAAACTAGACTATTCCGAGGCTGAGCAACTTTATACACCTATACACTTAGTTTTATTAAGACACTCACTGACACCCTGGTAATGTTGCCAGGTTATATTTCTACACTTTTACCAACAATTATCACAATGTTTCAAATGAAATCTTAGACCACAGCTTTATTGCTCAGACAATACAGCCCTGGATAATCCCAATAACCGTTGCATCTCTTTTCGGTGCTCTATTATGATACGATGTCACCAACTCTAAACATTTGATAACGACTGTTGGTTGGACAAGACGATAAGTCGGATAATTCCCATGTGTCGTATCGAAGCTAAATATTTTTCCAGAACATTTTGGTATATGGGTAAATCTTTCATAATGTTAAAATTTCACCTGCAACAAATTAAAAAAAAAAAATACAGGCACACGTATAAAACTAATTTTCTCTGAATGTTGACGTATTATAATGAAAGAAAAAAATCGTGTTACTCACTTTTAAGGGTAGTCTTTTTAACAAACATCAAAAGACAGATTTTCGAGTAAATTTTTCATAGTGTTAAAATTTACTTTCAATAAATTAAAAAAAATTGAAGACATGTATCAAATTTATTTTTTTTAAATGTTGATATATTAAAATGATAATAAAAAAAAAAATCGCATTACTCACTTTTGAAGATAGCTTTTTTTAATAAAAGACATTTAAATATATTCATTATTATCACACCCAGGTATAATATTTTACCTATCTCAGATCAGTTTTTTAAGTATTTTGGGCTATAATAGATCATTTTCCATTGAGCTTTTTCATTTTTACATGTTTAATATGTTACAGAAAATATTTAAATACGCAATTTACATTAATAATTACAAAATTTTTTGTAATAAATAAAATATGCCAGAAATGGCAATTTTTTGGAAAATTCATTTTTGGCGATTCGGGTATTAAAATTGAGTGATATTAGTTACCCAATGGCTTTTGGGATTCCTGATTACAAATCATAAGTGAGTGGAATATCAATTTATTTTTGCTAAAACTGTCAATCTTAGGGTATGAAATTTGACATAGATTTGTGTAGTTTATGTTTTCGAATAAAAATACTTATATTCCTTTTAACCAAATATTTTAGTTTATTTAATAAACATTAAATCTAAAAATTTTAAATTCAAAATCTAGAAATTTCAGTGATGATTCAACTCAACGTTCTAGGTGTAAGCTATTAAATACATACTAAAACTGAGCTTTTTAAAGTTTAAACTCTTTAGAATTAAAACATTGATA
Organism: Anastatus disparis; assembly: GCA_017163975.1. Taxonomy (NCBI): domain Eukaryota; kingdom Metazoa; phylum Arthropoda; class Insecta; order Hymenoptera; family Eupelmidae; genus Anastatus; species Anastatus disparis. Next base: position 1,091,692 of record JAFFSR010000066.1, read on the forward strand.
GAAACTAGGTAATCGATGTAAATTTGGAAAATTTAATAGCCGGGAAAAATTCAATGATTTCCAGAATACTCGAAATAATACTTCAAAAGCAACTTAAAGATTACATTGAGTATTATAAAATAGTAAATTACAAAGTTCACAACAGAGAAAAGATGAATCAAAGCTTAGGTTTTCATATTAGTGGATAAAAACCTATTTTCAAAAGTGAGTCACGTTTTTTAAGTATAATTTCAAACGAACAAAGAACTTTATCTACACTAGGCACACGTTCCTAATAAAAAAATTTCTCTTTGTGATTCTAAATATTACCTTTTGATGTAGTTTAAAATGTCACCGCTGAATAGTCTTTTTTACAGCATCGTATTTTCCAGAAAAAAGTAAAATATATAAATTTTTGGTAACATTTTAATAACCTTTCAGAAAGTACTGTTGTTAACAGGCACACACCCATGCTCTTGATTTTCCAAAAGTATGTGTATAGATAAAGCTTTGGTGTGAATTTCAAATAAAAAAAGCAGTAGTCATTTTTTTTATAGCGGTAATTTATCATTTTACATGGCCTGGTAACATTTAAATTTCACAAAAAAAACCTCTTTTCCCCATCCGCCATAAAATGACACGTCTAATTATCATTAAAAATATAACAAAATTAGTTTCTAATAACTCAATAAATCAGTGAACATTTGCTAACAAGATGTGCTATCTCATATTTAGGAGAAATGACGCAGTAACATGATTTTTAAAAGTATGAAAGAATTACCCATATGTGTTTTCAATCATCTTGTGACTAGACATGGCATATTTTGTCACTGTATAACGATCTTTTTGGCATCAATTGTTCATCTAGGTATAGTCTCTATGCTCTTGAAATAGCATTATGGGTTTAACCGAGATAACTTCTATAAATTTTGTTATCGCTACATAAGCAGATTTTGCATGTATTCAGTCTTTTATTCTATCTAAAACCAAAATTATGGTTTCATTCGTTGCATAAAAGAAAAAGATTATTTTTACTATGATGTTTCCACCAATTACTCGATTTTTGCGGACTTTTGTATGTTTTGCGACTGATTCGTTGTTTTGTTAGTAGCGAAAGGGCTATTCGAGTGAACAGGACTGTTTGATGATAGATGATGATATATGACCTGCGGTAATAGATTCTACTGAGGGAATTAATTTTAAAAAAAAATAATAATAAATACTTTTGTTTATTACTATTTTTCTCGTTTATCAAAGTATTTTGACATATAAAGTATGAGTTTTATATCTTTTTTGTTTCAATTTATTTTATTGAATATTAATGTATTGCACTTGAAATTCTTTTTATGAAAACTTTTAATTATAACCTTGAGTTTACTAATATAAACATGAATTAAATTTTAGCTAGAAATAGGCAACAATCGTGAGGGATTCACCTTTATAAAGTTTTCGGAAGTAAAATTGCGGCACGCTATTGGGAAATATGACACCATATATATAGCTAACCAATATGGCGTTTAGTGATCGGGAAATAACATAGAGCCTTATGTAGACTCAAAGCATTTTTACTATTTTAAATAGTAATTAACATATTTGCTGTACAAAGTTGATAAAAATAAATAAGAAAAGAAAATTTCCGAAGATGAAAATATTTTAGAAGCTTCGCACGTTATATTTTGTGATGGGGAAGTGAAAAATATGAAAAAAGTGAGGTTAAGATAGCATTGTTGCGTGAGAAACCATAACACATTGAAAGAGAATCTATGTTCGTTTGAGCGGTCTGTGTAAACATAACATCGACAGCTGATCGTACTCAACCACAATTTTGATTTCATAGTGCATAATAATTTAAATACAACTTGCATAATTATAAACTTTAATAAAATTTATTAGTTATTCATATACTTATTTATTTTTATCAACTTTGTACAGCAAAGATGTGAAATACTATTTAAAATAGTAAAAATTCTTCGAGGCTACATAAGGCTCTATGTTATTTTCCGATTACTAAACGCCATCTTGGTTAGCTATATTAGGATGATTAATGTGCAAGCTCAACCGCGAGAGGGCAGCAGTACGAGTAATATCTGTCATGGCGGCGTATATATATATATATATATACATATTATTATCACTTAGAATATATCTATGTATATGTTTAGTTGTCAATGTTTTCATTATAACCTTACGACTTGGTGACTCCGAACATTTTTTTAAATAAAAGATAAAGTGTAGTGTATAAAATTGTAAAAATAGTATAAAATTTAAATTTCCAAAAAATTAATAAAGAATTTTTTTTAAATTATTTAAATTACTCTGAAGCACAATGATTGATGCAAAGACCATCGTTAGTTTTCGGAGTAAACGGTAACCTTCCTATTGCTTTAAACAATTTTTTCCGCACAGTAACATTTTTTGGAAATTTTAATTTCACACTATTTTTATTACAATTTGGTACACTACACTTCATCTTTTATTTTAAAAAATTTTCGGAGTCACCAAGTCGTAAGGTTATAATGAAAGCAATGTTCTATAATCAAAACATTGACAACTAAACATATACATAGATATATTCTAAATGATAATAATATATCTATATATATAAACCGCCATGACAGATACTGCTCGTACTGCTGCCCTCTCGCGGTTGAGCTTGCACATTAATCATCCTAATATATGGTGTCATATTTCCCAATAACTCAAGGTATTATTTCCAGTAATTATTAAATTTAAGGAACATAAAATTTAGGGTATTTAGCAAGATATTCAAATTTAAATATAAAACAAAGGAGGGGGGGGGGGAAATAAAGAAAAATCATTAAAAAAATCGTAAGAGTAAGATTGTAAAAAGATATTTAAACATCATGCCAGTCGACGTGACCGTTTAGAACCCATCTACACAGATGATGACTGCAATGACCAGTAGTTTTGCATTGCATAGCGCACTACAGGGCTTGCATAGTTTCGACGGGCATAATATGCCATCAAAGGACTTCATTCAGGATATTCGAAATGGCAAGGAATATGTGCTTACGGCAAATGAAGGACAATATGTGAAAGCTGTTTTGACTAAGCTTCAAGGAAGTGCAAGAGACTGCACTTATGGACACGCTTTCGCGACAGTAGCACAGCTGGTAAATCACTTGAAGACCAGATTTGCGCCAGGAAAGACATATACGTACTATACTACAAAAATAAATGATTTACGTATGAAAAAAGGAGAAACAGTAGGAGATTTTTATGACAGATTAAATATTTTATTAAATGGTGCGAAAAATGCTATTGCAGAAGACATACCAGACTATACACCAGAGATGATTAAGCCATTAGAGTATGCAGCGGAGGATATCTTTATCCGCGGTTTACCAGCAGACATCTCAGCACAAGTGGATGGACGTATTCCAGCCACTATAGAGGATGCTTATAAGGACGCTGTACGCATAGAGACCCGAATAGAGGCAAAAATTTTGCCTGACCCTCGCTATAAATACCATGGCTCATCGAATGCCGCAAACTGGGAAAAGACTAAATTTTCGACTGTAAACAAATAGAGACCTAGAAATAATAATAACAACTTGACGCAGGGGCCATCCCCACCCTTTGATATTAATTATGTACAGCAGATTCAGAACAAAGAGATATTTGCACCTAGTTTTCAAAATAGACCACCACGTGTAAATTATGAAACCTCAAAACAAAAGGGTTATCAAAGTAGACCAACACCGCCTAACCAAACAACTAACGCTCCATCAAGATACCAGAGTTATAGATCGAATAATTACAATTCGACACCAGCGGCAAGATACCAACCACAACAGAGATTTTCTCAGGATGCAAGATTGTTCAATCCTTATGAGCAGAATGTCTCTGCTGATAATAACAGTTATGTAAATAGCCGAATACCAAATCAAGCCCGAAATACATCATATGAAGGTAGACCTTTTGAAAGACAAGGTGGTGCACCGAACCCAACTACTACCCAACAGACTAGCTCGTTTAACAGACCAGCTTTAAACTGGTAGCTGGCTCGTCGAAATCAAGAACCGACGAGCCAGGGACCAACAAATCAGCATCGGACGAAGCCAATGAAGCAGGACCAAGAAGTTCAACCCACACCACCTTCGGTGATGTTGATGAATCAGCTAGGGTACAAATATCCGCTTATAAGGGATTTGTTGACAGTGATGGAGAACTAGATGACCCTACAGCTATCAGACTCTATGTTCCTGAAGGACGACATCCATGGATGACTTTCATGATAGATAATAGAGCAGCTGTAAACCTAGTAAAGTGCACAACCATACATGAAGAGTTACCTTATAAACCTGATGAAAGCACTGAACTTAGTGGTACTATGAACGAATGTGTGAAGACCTATGGTATCATTTGGCTGACTTTGAGAAATCGAGCGGTTAAATTTCACATAGCGGGACCGACATTTCCTATAGAACAAGATGGTTTAATAGTTAGAAAATATCTCAAAAGGGAAGAAGCGGTTATTTCATATTATAACCAAGCTTTAATGATATCTGGTGACGTAATGCATTCTATACCATTCCTCAGCCAAGAACAGAATAACATAAATGGCACGGACAAGGCAACTCAAGGAAATTTGACTGAATTAGATGAATCCACATCCGATTCAACATCAACGACTCATAGAATTTTAAAAAGGAGCAGACAAATCCTAGAAATTAAGATACTCGCTACTACTTTAAAAGAAGGATATCTACCTAAGATAGATGTGGGTAACGACAATGATTTAGTAGGAGAAGGTATTGTGACAAATGACAATGGATTGTGTAAAGTGATGGCTATAAATACTAGTGAGGAAGATGTTTACGTAAGCATAAACCCTCGAGAAATACTACGTTTCGAATACATAACTCCAGATTTTTATTCAGACGAAGTCTCAGACGACAAACTGCCTCAGCTGACTAATCCTTACCAGAGGTTCCAGAAGTTACGAGACATAATGACTATGGATCACATGAACGTGGAGGAGAAAAAACATGTGGAAGAAATATTAATGGACTATCATGATGTGTTTTTCTTACCAGGAGACTTCTTACCAGTCACACATCTTGCTAAACATAGGATTCCAACAACTGATGATACACCCATTAATACAAAGCAGTATCGACATCCGCCCATCCATAAACAAGTAATAAAGGACGAAGTGGCGAAAAAACTGAAAGATGATATTATTGAACCATCCTGGTCGCCATCAAATAATCCAGTAATAATAGTACCAAAGAAGCCTGACAAATATGGTAACCCACACGTTGGCGTATGGTAATTGACTTTAGAAATTTAAATAAAAAGACTATTGGTGATGCTTATCCATTGCCAAATATCACCGACCTTTTGGACCAATTAGGGGGATCCGTTTATTATTCAGTGTTTGACTTAGCTCATGGGTACCAACAACTACCATTACATGAATCTGACCGCTGGAAAAGTGCGTTTACTACTCCGAATGGACACTATCAGTACACATGTCTTCTGGAAGGTTTACAGGGGGCGCCAGCGACTTTTCAGCGAATGGTCGACAAATTATTACTAGGACTACAAAGTACCGAAATGCTAGTCTATTTAGATGACACCATAATATATTCTAAGGACTTACATGAACACGACAGAAAAACGCGAAAGTTTTTCGATCGACTAAGGGCTGCTCATCTGGTATTGCAACCAGAAAAGGTAGAATTCCTCCGAAAGGAAGTAACATTCCTCGGACACATCCTCAGTGAGAGAGAAATCGAACCCAACCTGGAAAAACTCAAAGCAGTAAAAGAATTTCCAACGCCTAAAAATCAGAAGAACATACGACAATTCCTTGGGTTGGCTAGATATTACAGACGTTTCATAAAAGACTTTTCGAAAATAGCTAGGCCATTGTCGAATTTATTGAAAAAAGAACAAGAATTTTAATAGGGTGAGGCACAGAAAATTAGTTTCCAAACACTCAAGGATCATTTGATACAAACTCCAATATTAATTTTTCCTGAGTTTGAACAGACGTTTATCCTCATCACTGACGCTTCAGATTATGCAATCGGAGCTGTGCTCAGTCAGGAACGAGACGGATTTGACCATCCAGTGGCTTATTTCTCCCGATTATTAAATAACGCAGAGAAAAATTACTGTACAACAGACAAGGAATGTCTAGCTGCATTATACGCTATGCATCATTTTAGACCTTATCTCTTGAGTAAAGAGTTCATCTTGCAGGCAGACGATGAACCATTAAATTGGATGCATAATAGAAAAGATCCAGGACAACGTCTCATGAGATGAATGATGAAGTTCACAGACTACACTTACAAATTTTGATACAAACCAGGAAAATTAAACATCAATGCCGACGCTTTGTCTAGAAACCCAGTAGAGGAGCCAACCGAACGAGAAATCAATGACAATTTACCAAAACTTAGGATTATGACTTTGGATCGTAAAGGAAAAACCACTCTGGAAGGGATTCCTGCCAAAGAAGAAGAAAAGGCTACCACTAACCAAGACTAAAATGACATGATACCGCCGATTATGATACCACAAAAACGAGGGAGGTCCACCGGGAGCATTGACACATAAGGTTTCGCCGGCACTCGAACATAGTGTAATACCTGAACGCACTAGATCTAAACAAACGACACCTTCAAAATCGACTGGGAGCATTCAATAGGAACGAGTGACAAAACCCACGCCAGAACGAAAGAAATTAGTATACAAAGAAACTTTGGCAAGTAAAGCCCGGAAAACCGCGGCCACAGCAGGAAAATCCAAAGAAACCGTTTTGACAGGACGATTCAGTGATTATAGTAGTGATCAGCTAAACGGTAGCGAGAAAATTATATCTAAACCAAAAAGATTTGTTAAATAAATAATTACTTCAAAAGTGATTCGGACAGTGAGACTAATGTATCTGAGGTTGATACAAACCCACCTTTAAAGGACCCTCGACAAATGGGGTTGAGAGATATAGACACCACTAGCACCAACGAAGATCCTAGTTCTCAAGAAGGATCAGTACAACCAAATGAAGATGAAAATATAGACTCATTGATCATTAATATGGACCCCGTACCGTTGAGCGAAACAGGAGAAGGGACAGATCAGGAGTTAATTGAGCAAGTATCTATCACAGATAAAAACACCTCAAAGGAACAGATAATTTCACCTAAAGAAAATAGCTCTAAACCAACTCCGTTAGATATAACAGATCGGGAAATAACCGCATCAGGATCTTTTATGCCATCAACTGGAATAGATGAACCATCGGATTATATTAACAAAACTGAACCAAGGTTGACTGCAAAGAGACTGACAACTATTCCCACGTTTACTAAAGCTGATAAACACCGCATGATGAAAGACTGTAATTATAAATTCGACAGATTAGAGAAAAGTCTTCAAGAACATTGGTACAATACCGGAAATTGGCTATTCGTGGAGAAAAATGCAGAATCGCCAACCAAGCCATGGCCAGAATATTTTTCTAAAGATGACAGACCCACTACTTCTCAAAGAGAGCAGTTGGACGAACGGGCACGAGATTTAGGTCTAGCAAAAATTAAAAGAAATTCTTCCTAGAAGACACCGGATACATCTATGGACTTACCAAAGATTTCATCTGAACAGAAGACAATTGAAGATAACTCACCTTAATCAAGACTTTTAGCGAACACTACTCATGATTTAATAAGCAATGCCCAACAAGTATTAGACAAGTTCATCACCGACCAAGAAACATCAGACCAAAGTCCCGAAAACGCTGACATCGAAGACAATGTGGAAGCATCAATCATACAAAGACCACACACTCGAGCCTTATCAACGACACCAAGTATTCGACCTTCAGTGCCAAAGCGCAGTAGTACTCCCAAAAGCCAATGTAAGACCAAGACTGTGAAATAGATTACAAGCCATACCAGAGACAACCGAAGTTTCGGTACAAATCGAGTATTCTAAAGAAGCAGACGACGAATTATGCATAATACCCATTCCATGGACTTGGAGTGATGCACAAAAATCTTCAGACAATAGCGAAGGAATCTCAGACGGTTCCCGTTCTTCAAATAAAGGAAAGCAAAGTATTCTAAAACCAACTTGACACTGCCTAACTTGCAATCGGGACAATATACTGCATTTCATTTCAGGAGACTGTGATAAGCACGATCCTATAACAAAATTACTAAACGACATTAGAGCCATGGAGCTCCGAGATATTAAGATACACAAGCCAAAAAAGGGCAATATCATGATTACCCCCAATAGAGGTCATTATATACTATGATAGTAAAAGATCGAGAGCAAGACACCTTGGAATGCAATGACCTACATGAAATGATGCAACGTGTAACAACGCTGTGTAAAAGCAAACAAATCAAAACATTAAGAGTATCTAGACAGAACAAGGTTATGACGCATCTGGCACCTGGAGTGTTCAACGACATGCTGAGAACACATTTTCGACAAAGTAATATTCTAGTGACCTTATGCTACGGTAAGTCTGAATACCTCAGCGAGGATGAACGAGAAGAGGTACTTTCAAACTTACATAAAAGTTTAATTGGAGGACATAAGGGAATAAACCAAACTAATGCAAAAATCAGAGAAAGGTATTATTTGCCAGGTATGAGAAATGATGTTCTAAATTACATACGAACCTGTACTATTTGTCAACAACACAAGATCGCTCGTATTAACAAACATGCACCAATGATGATCACGGACACACCCATTGACAGTTTTGATGAAGTTTCCATAGATACTGTAGGCAAACTACGCATGACCTCCTCTGGAAACTGTCATCTATTGACGATGCAATGTCATCTGACAAAGTATGTCATCGTAATACCAATACCAAATATCAGAGCAACTACAATCGCTGACGCATTGGTAAGATATTTGATATGTCAATTTGGGGCACCCCGAGCAATTTTATCTGACCGAGGCACCAGTTTTATGTCTGAATTGATTTCAGCTTTACTGGAATTATTAAAAATTACCCAACTACATTCTTTAGGATACTGACCTCAAACGACAGGAGCACTGGAACATTGTCATGCACCTTTAGTAGATTTCATAAGAGTTTACTCGGATCACTATGAAGACTGGGATCGCCTAGCCCATTTCGCAGCATTCTCATATAACACCAGTGTACATGCTTCGACGGGATATACACCTTTTGAACTGGTGTATGGAAGAATAGCCCGTTTTCCTTTGAAGATTCCAACGGAAGAAAAATTAGCCACCTATAATCAATATCTAACAGACTTGGTTACTAGACTCTCAGAAATGGGACTAGCAGCTGGACAGGCACAAATAAAGAATAAGATTCGTTCAAAAGAAAAGTTCGATACCAAGGTTAAAAGTTTCAAACCTAATCTAGGTGACTATGTGTATCTAAAGAATGAGCCCAGGACTTCGAAATTTGAAAAGTATTATTTGACACCATTGAAGGTAACCGGGGTTCTAGATCACAATAATATCTGGCTAGAAACCCCCGATAAAAAGACCATACTAAAACATATTGAAAAACTAAAGCTCGCTAAAGGACATGAACCGTAAATTATCTTACAGGCACGCAACATCCTTCAGCATGAGAAGAGCGTACGGACATTTGCTAGCAATGGCCTTGCTCGGATGGTTCTATTGCGAGACTAAGCAAATTTCTCACCAGTTAACTGTCCCACCAACGAACCCAGAAATTTATTACGAAAAAACGGGTATCCTTAAACTTAAGCATGCTGAATGGAGGATTATCATTCATGTTAACACCAGTTTAGCAACGGTTGGTTATGGTTTTAACAACATTTTGACTCGGGCACTCGACAATTGTAAGGAACAATTCGCTAAACTGCACTGTCAACCTAAGATGGTGGATCGTAGGACCACTGCCGAGGAAGATTACAGAAAATGTTTGAAGGATTACTCGACCACCGACTGCATGTATTCATTAAATCCTCAAGTACTAATGCAAGCACAGACTTAATTATTAAACCACCAAAGTAGGGCCAGGACGCTATTATCCAGGCTGAGTCCACGAGAAGAGATAACTGGAGATGTGAATAACATGAAAAGATCAATGCCACTTTTAGGATTCGTAGGCAGCATTAGCAATAGCCTTTTTGGGTTAGTAGCCGAAGACGAAATGAATAACGTTCATCAAAATCTAGACAAGCTTCTGGAAGACAATAAGGAGATTATTAGACTCACAGACAAGAGATCCCATTTAATTACAAAGACAATAGATCATTTGGAAAATGTAACCTATCATCACGACAACGCTATAAATGATTTGGAGGAAGCTATACGCACCATCGACAGCAACGACCAAATAGGTTCTTATTGAACGCGACTCGCAGCACATTATAATCAATTATATGCTGTTTTAATCCAAAACACAAACGCAATGAAAGATTATGCGGATATACTTACCTCATTACTAAGAGGTAGAATGCCAATAGAACTATTAATTACCGAATTTACTGCTAAAATAAGTAAAGATGTTCGAGAACATGTGCATGACTGGGATTTTCCAATGCCCACCGAACATCTCCGACCTAAGGAAATAGCTAAAATATCGAAGCTGGATGTTATTTATCAAAATGATCGACTCATAGTTTTTCTGTATTTACCCATAGTAGAGAGAGAGCCATATTTATTATATCGTGTGTATCCTCTTTTGGCTCCGCAAAGATGGAACGACCAACACTTGGGTTATGCACAAGTAAACCCGACACATACCTTTTTAGCATTAAACAAAAAAACTAAGCAGTAGTTAAAATTCAATCATGATTACCTTCATGATTGCATTGACTTACCATATGGATTAATATGCGAAACGTATAGGCCATTATTAGACACTACAGCTTCTATGGATTGTGAGTTATCATTGTTAATGAAACCAAATGAGGATAATTTCGCAGTGCAGAATAGTATACATAACTAATCCGACCACCCAATGGAGATATTTGCCCATAGAAGACAGATGGTTATACTCTTTAGCGGAATCCACTACCGTAAGAATCAACTGAGAGTTAGGAAAAGAGAACGTGCTACAATTAAACGGCACTGGAAAACTACGTATCCCAGATGGCTGCACAAAAAGGACCACTCAAGCGACAAGCGACTCTAGTAGGCCTGAGTACTCAAATGAGTCACGAGTCGTATACATACCAACCAAAAATACAACTGAAAATGACAGACTTCTTGACTAATATGATCAGCAAGAATACTATCACAACCGACGATTTACCAAGCATCCTAAAAGAAATACTACATGATAAATGGGATAACAAAGACCTACGACAAATTTTATACAGATTAAAAGAAATAGGACAACATAAACTGACTTATGACCATTTAAAGCAAACTATATATTATGGCAGTTACATTTTAGGACTATTGACATGCATTGGACTAATTGTAATATTAGTTATGTTTTTGATAAAATGGAAGATTATCAGAACAACTTATCGACCTACTACTAATACACGTTACCGACGACTGAGACATGACTTACATTTAGAAGTAATGACCGAGACTCCCGGCACCGCATTGACCACTCCTGACGAGGTGACCGACGAATCCATTTCCCCGACAACTCAATTAAGCAAAGGTTTAATGCAAACGGCTACAGTAGATAATTAAGGGGCAAAGAAAACTAATTTAAATAAATAATAAATAAATTTTGATTTTTAGGACTAGTTTTAGCCGACATGTCGACCCGTGAAACTTTGGTAATAACCAATCATAAAGACCAGCCGCTATGGGAAATAATCCAAAAATATGAAGCACAAGGAACGACCGAAGAGATTACGACGAATTCAATTAACAAAAATAAGTATCATGATATACAAATTACTTTTTCAAAAAAATCTATAACCTCTAAAATTTCACCAAAAGAACCTACCAGCATCAGCTCCGGAACACTCCCAAAGAGTTCTCTAATTAAACATCAAACTGACCCTAATAGACTGTTTTGCTTGGTATCTCCAAGCGAAACAATAACAGAACTCGCTAGTGAGTTCTGACCATTTGGACCCTTAGACTATGTAACGATCACCCGCGGGGCGTTAACTAAGTATCGATACGGTTACGTTCGATTCCTGCAGGAAAATGATGCGGAAAAAAGCTTTAAAACACTTAAAACCAAAATATGGGGCGTGACCGGCTGAGCCATTGCGACAGGCCAGAAATAAAGACAACGCTGACATTATTTGGACTCGATGTAACCGATGTCAAAAGTCGATAACGTATCAATACTGACGAACTCATCAAATGCTGTGTTCAGACAAGCAACCGTTTAGTAACGGCTCTGCTAAAACACAGGATTTAACGACTGACATATGTAATTTATGTGACAAACCAATAAATGGTAGTTATGCTACGCATAGCAAAGACTGTTTTATTAAACATGACATATCTCGACACCAGGTGACCACATCTAATAACATAGAGGTATCTGAAGTGACCGAATCACACGATTCAAAGACTGAAACCTGGGCCGACGCTGTATCAGCCAAGACCGCCCAGAATGACATACCATCATACCTTGAAAATGCAACTACGCATAATCCTAACCAGACAGATCACCAAGTGATCCAACAAATGTTGAACCTCATATCCCAATATTTTAGGACTACCACCATAAATAAAAATTCCAAACCTTTAAACTCCTGGGACATGGATTTTTCGTTTGACTAACCGTCTTAAACGCATGTAAATTTGCTGTAGCTAACCATGATAACAACGTAGCTTAAACTAATCTAGCTTGCAGCTAACCAAAATTCCTTTTACTATGACACACGTTTCATTACACTTTCTGTTTCAGGCAATAGGACGAGAAGTATTTGCAAACTCAAAATATCCATTTTTCACATCCATCTTTATAGCAACCTCACAGGGGTCATATGAATGGCCAGATTCAACTCTTTCTTCTACAATAAGGGACAGCAAATAAACAAAAATCAGCCCACCTACAGGGGGAGCAAACGGAAGAGGACGCCGCTCCTCCTGTGAAGACGGACATCTCATCGACAATTATTCTCTCAACAAAAGATCTAATAAAAGGAAATTATAACTATGAGCATGTTTTCGATAAACATAACATTTATTGTAATTTGGGCTTCAACCACTTTTTGATTAAATTTTATTTTTGTACTGCAGGTATTCCGACAGAGCTCTGGACTCATGACTCTGGCCTGTGTTGTGGATGACTGACGAGGACGCCAGGATTTTTTAGTAAGGGGGGGGGGGTGTTAAGTGACAAAATTTTGGTTTCAAATTTTATAATGATTGAGAATTTAATCTGGAGTAAACTCATAAAATTTTATCCTATGTTAAATTTTTAAGATATAAAAAGCAGTCAAGGCCAAGAGTTTATACTTCTTATCGCTTAACGCAGCATATTCTCCCCGCTCTCTCTCTCTCTCTCCGCTATACGTAGCGAAGAAAGTAGAAAGCCTGGGAGATTAAAACTTCATGCGCAACGATAGAGGAGGAACAAGGAAGGAAGGAATTGTTGTCTCTTTCTTTCTTACTGTTCTCCCTCTTGACCGTTGACGCTGTTTGAAGTGCAACAGCATTGACGTTGTAGCTTGAAGAACAAGACGCGCGGGGACTTGGCCAAGAGGCAGTACGACGATGCTTAGGCTGCGGGGCCTAAGTGACTTTATATTTTATTTTAATAGCCATTTCTTACTTTAGACTTAGAAAAAATTTTAACATTTTTGAAATTTTTATTTAAAGATTTAAATATTTTATTTTGCACATTTCTTGCTAAAATATAAAACTAATATAAAGTTTATTTCCTTTTTAAAATCATTAAAGTAACAAACGTTTTTTTCATTTTACTCGCTAACATGAATAGAATTTCGTTGTTAAAAACGTAACGATGCCTCGCAAATATAATAAAGTGAATTGTAATTGAACGAGTAGTCTGCAAAGCAACGGGAGAGAGCATGAGTCCGCCTGCTCATTGGGATGCCGGCAATGCTGCTTGCGCTGGCCAGCGGATCATAGAAAATTTCTTTACAGATAAGTGTTGATATTAATAAGATTAAGGAATATATAAGCATTTGATATGCAATAATCAAGCATGTAAGTTAACGTAACTTGAACCACAAATTTAAATTATAGTTTTATATGCATATCATGAACAAAATTTTACATTAAACATCTCATTACATGAGTCTGTTTTGATAAAAAAAAATTTTAAGTTTCAAATAAGAAAAACAGTGTTTTTCTTTAGTTTATTGAGTTTTCTTTTATGCATGTATATTGTTGATAGAAATATAATAATGCAACAATGCATGTCAAAAATTTCTATTTACACCAAAATATTATTGTATGTGTTTGATTTTAATTTAAAGGCAAATTTTCTTTTTATAACAACAAAAGTGTCAAATCTCTGTTTTCTCTTATCATGTATTATATGTGGAAGCCATAATAAAATTTAAGATTTAACTAAAAATGAGAAGGAATGGTTATTGTTAAGTTAGTTTTGATTTTCTTTATCCTATATAAAACATCCAGTATTACATGTTTTTTTTTTATTATTATCATTATGCTTGAAAATTTTTGAATATTTTAGTAATACACAGTAATAATTTAGTATTAAATATATGATACCATTCTCTGTTTACAAAGAATATAAAAATAAAGGTACATAATATAAATATTGAAAATCATTATTGCATTGAATTTGTATTATTTTTCGGGTCAAAATTTATAAATAAAGAAAAAACGGCCAAATTTTGCAGAGATTAAACCCCTCTGAAAAATCAGCCGTTACACAAACGCAAAAGCATTAAAAGTTTATCTTATTTCTTTTTTCCATTGTAATTTTTACCGCAACTTTCAACAGAAGGTTTGAATTTATTGTATTTATTTAAAAAAACAAATTTCTAATTATTTTAATTTTTCTTGTGAATAAAGTTAATTGATTTCGAAGAAATTTACGCTATGTGAAAAAGACATATTTTCATTAATTTATACTTTTGAAAGTTTTGGATAGGATAATCCATCAAAAGTTACAAGAAAATAAATTATTTTATAGTTCAGTAGCTTAAAAGTAAAGTTTTGTGTAAAGTTTTTATTTGATCTGTATCACTCCGACGGGGGATGATTTAAAACAATAATACAAATAAATGTAGGCAGTTTAAAAAAAAAATCGTTTGAGCGGTTTTAAAACAGTTATCCCCTTAGAGGTTGAAGAAATGATTTTTTGGTAATAACTTGAAAAAAATTGAATTTTGAAAAAAAGTATATAAAATAAAATTTATAGAAAAAAATAAGATACATCTTTTTAATATTATATATATATATATATATATATATATATATATATTTTAAATAATATTCATCAAATAATCATTAAAAAGCCTTCATTTTCAACATTTTTCACGAACAATTTGAAAAATATTTAGAGAGAACTTTAGAGAAAAATGTATGATATAAAAAAAAAATTAATTTTTTTATAATCTATAACTTTTCTTTTATATACTTTTAAAAAAAAAATCATATTTTTCAAGTTATTACCAAAAATCCATTTTTTTTTATCATTCAAAAGGCGCCTATTTAAAAACGCTTCCAACGATTTTTTCAAAATAGGAACGTTTACTTGTGTTATTATTTAAAATAATTCCCCGTTCGAATAATTCAGATCAGATAAAAACTCGTCAAGAAAATTCATAAACTTGATTTCTCACACATACATCCATATATACATTTTAAGGAAGCCTCCTAATAGTCTTATTTTGCTATAAAAATAAGTTTTTTATCATAAAATAACATATTTTAAAAGGGTTACATTTTTCGCGATGTCGAAAATATAAGACACTTCCGTATAGCGGTCGTGCCTAAAAATTAAGCTATATAAGAAGCGATGTGAGAATTTAGTTATAAATGAACTTTCAATAAATATCTTATTTATTAATTTAATATAAATTTGCCCGTCCCCGCATGCAAAATTCGGTCTGTCGAAAAGAAAGAATCTTTAATTTATTTGAGAGCGCCAGACAGACCTCCGGCTTACTCGTCGGCAGCATGAATCTCGGGCTGTCTTGGCTGGGAGGTGGGCGACCTCTGGTGTTAAACTTTATTAAACTGAAATGGGGAGAGGTCTATACACACGACAAAAAAAATTTTAAACTCACTGGTTTAATTTTCAACACTTCAATTTAAACTTGAATTGAATTTATTCAAACAAAAAAAAATTATATATATTGGTAATTTTCATAATTAACGCTCGGTCTATAAACTTTATTCTATGAAATTTATTACTCGCGCACACTCATAACCCATACATTTCAGTCAATAGAAAAATTTTATTTATTTAACACTTCAATTGATATAATAGTCTTTAACTCTAGTAGTAGCAACAAAAAAAAAATTTCATTTCACGGTATGGTCGACGTAAGCGACCTCGCTCTTCTCTTTTTCGACAATATGGCTATTAAGAGCTCGCGCACTTTCTCTCTCTCTCTCTCTCTCTCTCTATTTCACTAATCCCACGTGTCTATCAATTTGTTGGTTTAATTACCGGTCAAAAAAAAATTAATAATCATTTAAACTTTTCATTCGAATTACTCTAGTTAATTTTATTTAATTTAATTTTACGGTCAACGAAACCGTTGGACACGTGGTCGAATTTGCACTCCCGCACTCTCGAAATTCTATTATATGTCTAAAAAAAATTTTTAATATTTAACTATTATTTCTGACGGTCTACAAATTAATTCTCAGTTTATTCTAATTTCCTAGTCAACACAGACTAGGCAAGAGAATCTAATTTACAGGATGGCCGCTAAGGCCCGCGCCATGAAATTTATTACGTAATACGCACCACTATGTCGACCGATCTCAAATGTTGTTTCCCGGTCAATCAAAGAATTTATTATTAAAATTTATTTAATATAATTAAATTAAAAGAGAAGTTATCCGGTCAACGAAATCGTTGCCCTGTTGAAAATAATTAGGTAACTTTATCATGTAACAAAATCACATACCTTGTCATGTGACAAAGCGTCCCAATATATCACATGATTATGTTATATGATTTTGTTATGTGACAAAGTTATGAAATAAAAACACATAAGATCTTATGTGATTTTATTCGAGAATGAAGTACTTGCTAAATATATAGTATTTTCATAGAAAGCAAAAATAATAGAAACGAATAATAGTTACAAATACTGGTTAAAAATATTGATATATTTAAATGTATTGTAGCTATATTCATGTATATTTTACTTATATGATTGTACATTTACAAAAGAATTCAATTACAAAAGTTCAAATTAAAAATTTAAGAATTATAAAAATTTATATAAGTATATAAAAGTTCTAAAATAAAATATATTTCTTAATTTTGTTTTTTTTTTCTTTAATATCTACAATATAAAATATTTAAGGTTCTAATATGAAACTAATCGAAAAAATAATCATCAGGTATATGTTTGTAAAGAAGGTAAAATAATTTAATTCGTAGACCTCATTGTAAAGTATATAATAACGTATCATTGTATGTCTTATAATATATATATAATCTTTACATTGAGGTGGATCATCCATCTAAGACCGTATCATGTTTTGGGTGCCTTGGTGGTATTCGTATTATTTCAAATTTTTATAAATTAATACACTCTATATGTCTCAATTATAACTATGAATATTTTGGAAACTAAAATCATTGCATGAGTAAAGGCGTGGGAAATTTTTTTTTTTTGAAAAGCCCCTTGTGATTATTTACTTATATACGGCAGTATACAGCGGACTACGTAATATATATATACATGCACTCTAAGCGTCTTAGGATTATCACGCATGCGCAGTATATACCAGCTGATTTACTCGATTCTACGTTATTCTAATATTTTAAACTTTTACACTTAATTTCTCTTTATTTACATCGTTTACTCTGTTTATCCTCGATCATATTATAATCGTTATTGAATCGTCTGTCTTACATACTTTTTTTATAAAAAAAACTTGAAAGTAACAAAAAAGTGATGATCAACTTTATGCATGAATCATAATTTTTTCCATTTACGCGTGTGTATAATATCTTTTTTTCAGACATTGATTACTTGAGATTTTGATGGTTTACCTTATGTTTTTATTATACCAATGAAAAGATGGGTATTTCAAGATTATTATAGTAAAGTTTCGTAAAAAACTTTTAGGCTTACAAAATATCATTGGGAATGGATAATCCACCTTAATTATTAACTATAATATAAACAAAATGCATTAATTTTTAACTGAATAAAAAATATAGAAATGTTAAAAATAGTTGAACATTCATCAACAATGTTATTATTTAAAAATAGCGTTACACTAATTTCAATGAAGATAATGAGGAAATACCGCTGTCAAGTTTAGTTGATCATACAGGTAAAACATAAATAAATCGAGCTGGAATACGTATTAATATGCCTATTTACTATATTTTTATACCGCATTTTCACTTATTATTCGTAATTCTATTTTGAGTATTTTATAAAAAGTCCATAAAAATTTCACTAGTTACCTGATTCTGATTTGTGATTTTATTACATAACTTTTTCACTTAATAGATTCATGTTACAAAATTACGTAGCAAAATCACATAAAATCTTTATAAAATTAAGTTGCATATACATCTACGAAACAAGTATATATAAATATATAATTATAATCGTTTCTACTTTAAAATATATCAAATATAAAAAAAAAAAAAAATGATAAACAGTCTACATAACATGGAAGCTATATTATTATCTGCATTCCTTACGTAAATGCACTTAATGATATAAGTAACGTATACATAAATATAGCTGGATATATTTTTAGGTATTATTCGTAACTCTATTTTTAATATTTTATAGGTCCATACAAATAATTAGTTACCTGATTTTTTATGTGATTTTATTACATAACTTTGTCACATAATAGAATCATATAACAAAATCACATAACAAAATCACATTAAATTCTTATAAAATGAAGTTTTATGTACATCTGGGAAACAAGTGAATAAGTATAGAATTGTAACTGTTTCTACTATGAAACATAAATAATATTTAAAAAAACTAGATAAATAGCCCACATGACATGGAAGCTATTATTATCTGCATTTCTTTCGTAAATGTACAATCATAAAAGTAAAGTATACATGAATATAGCTACAATACATTTAAATATATCAATATTTTTAACCAGTATTTGTAACTATTATTCATTTCTATTATTTTTGCTTTCTATGAAAATACTATATATTTAGCTAGTTACTTCATTCTCGAATAAAATCACATAAGATCTTATGTGTTTTTATTTCATAACTTTGTCACATAACAAAATCATATAACATAATCATGTGATATATTGGGACGCTTTGTCACATGACAAGGTATGTGATTTTGTTACATGATAAAGTTACCTAATCATTTTCAACAGGGCGGACACGTGGTAAATTTTTAATTTCACTTTCTCGGTCTACAAAGGAACTTTACAATCACTTTCTTTTGAATTTACAACTACGTCTCGCAACAATTAATTTTTCTAATTTTACTAGTTACGCTGTCACAATCACTTTAAATTTTATTTTTACGCCCACACTGAATTTACACTTTAATCGGCGAGAGCCGTTAATTTACAATGAAAAATGTCTTTATCGATTCGGACTAATTCTCGTTGACAACAGGAAATTGGTCGGCGATGGCGACAATCTGGTCGACGATGGCGGTGATGGCCTCAGGTTCGTATATCTTTCTCTCTCTTTCTCTCTCTGCACAAAGCAACTCCTGGTCGACGTCGGCTGCGGAAAATGGGCTGGTTGGAGGATCAGGGCAGCGAAAATCTCCCTCTGGAAATCCTTCTACTCAACTGCTCCTTGGTCTATGCAAATCCCCTGTCTCTACACAGCTATGAAAAAAACGCATGAAATCTCTAAGTAGCTACTTGCAAAAAGAAATTAAGGTTTAGTGAGTTAATCGTTCCGATAAGGCACGAGGACAGTGATCGAATGAATCCTTTGATGCTTACTTCCTTCTTCTTCGGTCTATTTCTCCCTCTTCCTCATCCTCTATCTCTTTTTAATTTTTAATTCCTCCAATAACTAATTAGTTGTCCAAGTAATCGCTTTCTATTTGTAGATTTCGCCTTCCGGTCCTCGAACGCAATTTTGCAACTTGCGCGCCACCTTTTCTGCGGGAAATTTAATCTAATTTCTTCTTTTTATTCTTCTTTTTACTCACGTTCTCTTTTTTATCTGTCTTTATTCATTAGAGAGAGAGAGAGAGAGAGTCATCGCAAGCATAGATATCTCTATCTATATATATATATACATACATACATATAGGACTACCCAGTGCAGATGTACTTAAGCAAAGAGAAGAGTGGTACTCTCCCTTCTCCATGCTCTATCGGTCTCTCTTTAACATTTAGCTTCTCCTTCTTTTTTCACTGCGCGAGAAAGAGGCGCGCCATCACTTTTAATTTGCTCCCATCGAATGTTAATCTTTCTATCTTTTTCTTTCTTCTCTCTTGAGTTTCCTTCTCTTTCTACATCTTCTTCGTCGTGCGCCCCTCCTAGCGCACGCGCGGTCGTCGCTATGTAGTGGTAATAGAGATCCCCTACCTATGGTCTGCGTAAGCAGCACTAGCGCTCACACACATGGTCTATGACTGTGTACGTAATGGCCGCCGCGCGCTTCTGCTAGTCGTGCTCCTCGTGTACCGGTAAAAAAAAAGAAAGAGTTCCATTTGATTAATTATTTATTCTTATTTAATAATAGACGTCTGGGTCGTTGAATAAGCCGGTGGTGTGTCTCAGTGCCCTGGTGATATTACAAATTTAATAATCGTTGTGACGTGTCGTGAAAGAACGTGCATGCGAAATAAACAACGTTAAAAATTTTTAATTAACAAAAAATTTTATTGGGACGTACCACGTCAGAAAGGTATTTACTAAAAATATAATTTAAATTAAAATGAAGGAAAGCCATAATGTTTCTTTATTAAATGATTAGATATATTTTTCACTTATCCATTTGTCTTATTAAATGAGGAATAAAATCATAGGGCTCTCAGATCTTATAAAGAAGGAACAATGATTAAATGCTTTTAGAGAAGAAAGAGGTCAAGAAAGAATAGATGAAAGGAACAAAAGAGTAGGTAGAAATAAATTATTCAACTTATTTTTTATTAATATAACAAGCGAACTATTTAATAATATTAAAATTAAGTTATAAGAAATATTTTGTAAAAATATAACCTGAAGTAAGATGAAGAGGATTCCATAAAGTTTGGTTTTTATTCTTTGAGTTCTCCTAGAATAACTTAAATAACAAATATACTTTTGAAAATTGAATTATTTTTCAACACTATATATTGTGTACGACTTTTTAAAATTTAAGTTTATGTATTCATTAATTTTATGTACTATTTATCTATTAATATGTCTTGTATATTAATATATAGTCACTGTATATAGTGTTGACATACGACTTTCCACAGCACCTTACATTTCAAACAATAATAAATACTTTATATGACATAGAATTTAACTCATTTAACAAATGGTCATTAACAAATTTAATAAATCCTAATTATACCTAATGAATCAAGGAAAAGTAAAAAGTGTGAAATATAGAGTTATCGTTATGGCGCATTAGGTTTTTTTGTTAATTTTATTGTTAATTTTTGTATTATATTCATACCATGTTTCGGGGAAGTTGGCGAGTGGAGCGAGCAGGGGGGTACCCCCCTAGTATATATATATATATATATATATATTAATATAAATATGCTATTTTAATGATTTTGAAATTATAAATTCTAATGTGTGTGTGTGTGTGTGTGTGTGTGTGTGTGTGTGTGTGTGTGTGTGTGTGTGTGTGTGTGTGTGTGTGTGTGTGTGTGTGTGTGTGTGTGTGTGTGTGTGTGTGTGTGTGTGTGTGTGTGTGTGTGTGTGTGTGTGTGTGTGTGTGTGTGTGTGTGTGTGTGTGTGTGTGTGTGTGTGTGTGTGTGCATAATAAATATGGAAATATAAATAATAAAAATTTAGTATTTACATTATTATTTACAAATAAATGTAAATAATAAAAATTTATTATTTGTATTATTATTTACAAATAAATATTTTTAAAAAGATTTAGTATTTTATTTAATTATTATTATAGGAGGCGCTATGTTCCGTCAGAACACCCTTCATACCACCTACTCAAAAGTTAATGATCCTTGGGTCCATTCCCTCTGAAGTGGTAGGTGAGGGTTTGTTCTGACGGTCAATAGTGCTCCTATAACTATTCCTAATATTGAGTTATTTTTTTTAATGCTTGTTAATATCTGGCCACAAAAACTTTCAAAATTCTACCAGGGACATTAATTAATAAAACTTTTTTCTACTTAAGATATGTATTTAATAAAAGACTTTGATCTATGCATAATTTTAAATCATCTCATCGAATGACTGAAAACCTTTCATTTATTCTGGTGGTTGCGAAAGCCTTTCTTTCATTTTGGTGGTTGCGACAATGAAAATTTAACCTTTTTTCTGAAATCTCGTTCATTCAGAAGTAAACTTGTACGTCAAGAGACCGCCGGGACTATTCGCCACTTGGTCACGCTGCAGGTGAGAGAAAAATATAAAATATTTTTTATACTGCGATTTACAACTTACTGAGACAATAGTATATACTTCTAATGTAATCAATGGCATTAGTCATATATATGTAGAATAATGATTGATGCTTATTATGTTTGAAAAGTATAAAATATTTGTCATAAAACGAAAAATGCATCGCAAAATAGAGCTAACGTGAGCATATGTGTCGATGATTCTTTAGTATTACTTTCTCTGTCGCACTAAAAAAATACACTTATGTTTACATCGGCTTTACTACGCGCAACATTTTTCGTTTTACGACAGTATTTTACACTTTTCAAATCATTATCAATAAAATAAAGCCTTAAGGAGGCGAAATTTATGAAATAATTAATAGAAATAACTATTCAAATTAAAATATTAAAGTATTGTAACTTATTTTTAATAAAATATCAATAAATATTTTTTTATTATAATGAAAATAATAATAAATACATCCATAAATATTGGAGTTTTAATTTCATTAAATATACATTTATAATTTACCATTCTAATAACTATATGAAAAATCGTTTTTTTAAAGGTTCAAAACTTTTAACTAGCATGTTACTATCGTTCTGAATTATAAATAATTCTTCCAAAAAATTAAATAATTTCGAAATTTAACACAATTTGTAGATTGGATCACTTTTGTTAGAAGTTATTAAAAAAATTAATAAAAGAAATAAACATGCAAAACATTTTTTTAATATCAATATACTATTTGCAGCAATAATCAACGCATACAAATTTGTATTTCGCTGCCAGAACTATTGAAAAAACGTGAGCACAAACTAACTACAGGTGCTAGAGAACTTTAACAGGGAAGCACCGATTCTTAAAAATTTCCTCTCTTTGTGGTCAAACTGCGGAATTAGCGAAAGAGCGGACTGTATATGACTAGTGCTATTGACTACATTACAAGTATATTATTATTGTCTTAGTAAATTGTAAATTGCAGTATAAAAAATATTTTATATTTTCTTATCACCTGCAGCGCCACCAAGCGGTGATTGGTTCCGGCCGCGTCTTAACGTACAAGTTTACTTTTGAATAAACGAAATTTCAGAAAAAAGGTTAAATTTGCAATATCGCAACCACTAAAATAGCACTGAATCGTATATATATTTTTATGCTATTGTAAACCGCAAATTATGATGATATTTATAAAAGAGTAGATAAAGCATATTGTAAAATAAAGCAAAGTAAAATTGAAGAAAATAATAAAGATGATGTCTATGATGAAATAACTCAATATATAGATAGTAGATATTTAAGCCCAATGGAAGCAGCATGGAGATTACAAGAATTACCATTATGCGGTACAAGTTATTCCGTAATAAGATTAAGTATTCACACAGAAAATCAACAAAGAATAATATCCGATGAAAATGATATACATTCAGGATTAAATAAATACCAAACAACATTAACTGCATGGTTCGATTTAAATAAAAAAGATGATTTCGCTAAAAAAATTAAATATGTTGCTACGTACATTATATTGTACGTATATTATAGTATAAAACATAAAATAACGTAGAAACTCAGAGAAATGCGACTCCGAGTTTCCGGACAAAGAGTCGCACGATGCGCGAAGTGCTGTTTCGGCACTTCGTCGCGGGCAACTTACATCGTCGTTTTAGACGACGACGAGCGACAGACCATCGCCGGACGCGCTAGAACGAAGTAGTAACTAGTCTCTCTCTCACTGTATTTACTTTATAATAAATAACATACAACTTTATATTAATTCTCTCGTTAATTTATTTTGCATCCTCACACTCCCCATAGGAGTGCGTATCAAGTAAATCCCACGTAACATATTATTTTTTGGTGGCAGCGGTGTGGGATACGCAACGAGGATTTTAGCAAAAAAATAAAAATTTTTTTTTTAAATATAAACTTCAAGCGCGTCAGATAAAATAGACAATTTTTTTTTTAATAGAGAGAGAAAGAGAGATAATTTGATTAATTGAATACAGCGAGCAAATAGATTTTTTTTAGCGAATTTTTTTTTTTTAAATCGCGTCGCGAGTTAGCAACGAAGAAGATCTGAACGAGAGGAAGGAAGGACGTCCGAAAATATTATCCGAAGAAATGAGAGTGCTTTTTATCACGCTGCTCACTCTCTGCTGTAACAAGTAAGTAAATATTATATAATACATATTAAAGTGTCCCAAGGGGTAGTATAGCTTCTTAAAGGGAATATAAATCGAACTCGTAAGAACAAATAAAGTTAAAATATTGATTTCGAAAAAAAAGATCGTTAGACAAAAGTGATTAGTGCGTGAAGATAATTACGCAAACCGTCAGTGTCGGCCAGTAATAAGTAAATATTTAAAAATTATAAGTAATGTTGTGAAAAAAAGGGAAATAATTCAAACAAGTGCATACGTGAAAAGGAAAAATAAATATTTTTGTTTTTATCAATTTTCATTAGGTTTCTTAGTAAAATAAAATAAATTTATACCATTCGTGTGCTGGAAAAAAATAATAGTCATTGCCGTAAATAGAAAAAAAAGGAGTTATAGTCTAAATATTGGAAAATAATTTTAATAATAATTTCATAATTAACGTGATTTGTAGAAACATTTTTATGTCATAAATTGTCATTAATTACTAATAAATTTCCGTAAATCAGAAAAA
Source organism: Anastatus disparis (assembly GCA_017163975.1). Classification (NCBI taxonomy): domain Eukaryota; kingdom Metazoa; phylum Arthropoda; class Insecta; order Hymenoptera; family Eupelmidae; genus Anastatus; species Anastatus disparis. Next base: position 1,116,956 of record JAFFSR010000066.1, read on the forward strand.
AAATCAGCGCACATAAGAAAACGTAAACGCTTCACCTTTTTACGCGTAATTTAAAAAGCAATAATAAAAATTTTAAGAAAAAGTTAAATTGTGAAATCTTAGTTATCGAACATGTCGCTCATTAATTTATTTTCGAAAAAAGACGAAAAAGCGAGACGTAGAGGACGTTCGTTGTCTCCTATTAGAGGTTCGCGCAGTGAAGAAATCTTAGCCGAATTCGGGAACGAAAGAATATCATTTCCGACCGCGTCACAAAACACGGTATACATACCAATGTACACTCCGAGATATGGTGAAAATTTAACAGTTAACTTGTCAGAGAAAGAAATGAAAGAATTGAACGAAAAATACAAAAGAGCCGCATCTCAGGGTTTCGAATTACCAAAAGAATCATTAAATATTACGAAAGATAGAAACATACTAAGTAACGGCACACTCCCACGGAATAAAAGAGAAACCGAGACTCAAAAATCGAAATCAGAGGAAAGCCCAAAAACCAACGAAACATGGTTACCGTACGCGAACCAGGGCCCGAACCAGCTAGGTTATCCTTCGATATTATACAATTACACGAGTTTTCCACAACAAATTCCACAATCGTGGAGTAATATGATACCAACGCAAGTCAACCCAAATTTTCCAATAAATTCACCAATAAATACTAACTACGCATTAAATACGCAACAAATAAATCCTATGTTAAATATGCAAAGCGCAAATTTTCAGAATATACCTCAATTATCATTACATCAAGCGATAAGGCAAATACCATATTTTGATGGAAGCGTAGATAAATTACCCCTATTGTGCTCTGTGTTAAGGAATATAGTAAATAGTTTTGGGCCAGGTTGTCAAATTCTTATTATATACGAGTTAGCAACGAAACTCACGGGAAAAGCGGCAGATATTTTTACAGCGCGATTGATGCAATATGAGTCCATTGAAGCGCTGATAAAAGACTTAGAGGCGCAATATAATAATATAACAGTGATGGAAGAATTATCAACGCAATTAAAAATAATTACACAACAACAAGGAGAATCGGCAGCAGATTACGGCGCGCGGACGCAAGATTTATTGAATAGGCTTTTAGTGATTTACGACACGGTGCCCATGTTAAACTTACAAGATCGATTAGCAAAAAAGCAGCTAATAGAGAGAGATGCATTACAATATTATTTGTTTGGACTAACTTCACCCTTAGACGTGCAAGTTCGCTGCGAAAAACCTCTAACGTTAAGAAAGGCTATACAACTTGCAGCTGATTTTGAAAATAAACAAAAGACGCGACTTTTTGCACAGATGCAAAACTCATTTATAAACGGCCTGCAACCCGTAAATTCGGTAGCACAAAATACGCAATCGTTGTCATTATGGTCTCAACCGAATATTAATAACATGATGCAAAATCAACATCAGTTATTAAATACAAATAAAGTGCATAAAGCACAAATAAAAGCAATGCAAGCTACGCCTGTAAAAATAGAAACAGGTACAAGTGCAGTTAAATGTAGCTATTGTGACAAAGAAGGCCATAAAGAAGGCGCGTGCATTAAGAAGAAATATAATAAAATACAATGCGCTAATTGCGATAAGATGGGGCACGCGACGGCAGAGTGTCAAATACTAAGAAATGATGCCGAAAATGGTATTATTCATGCACAAAATAAAAATAATTTGCAAAATGTTAACAATAGTAAAAGAAAACAGTCAAACGATAACAAAAATTATACGAAAGGTCCGCGAAGCAATTATAGCAGAAGTAATTTCAATGATAATAATTACAATAAAAATTTCAATAATAATAATTAGAATAGAAATTTTGATAGTAATAGTTACAATAGAAATTTTGATAATAATTATGGCAGAAATAATTCTAATAATAATTATAACAATGTGAATGCTAATAGTAATTACAGAAATAACTATAGCAGATTTAACAGTGGGTTCAATAGAAACGGAAACTATGACTCACGCAATAATGAATATAATTATAATGCGCAAGGACCGCCGCGTTATAATAATTATGCACGTAACGATAATAGAAATGATATAGGTTTTAATAGAGGTCGTAGTAGAGACAACAGCAGGGTTGCGAAAAAAGTAATTAAAAATTATTTGAATCACGAATCATTTTTGAATTTGTAATTAAAGTTTTATTTAATTAACAATTCCTTTTAAATTAATAATTAAAAATATTTTAATTAACAAATCAAAATCTAATCGTGAATTGAAAAGGCTTTAATTAAAAAATCAAAAGGAATTCTCAATTAAATAAATTTCAATTAAGAAATCAAAATGTAATCGTGAATTGAAAGGGCTTTAATTACAAAATCAAAAGGAATTCTTAATTAAATAAATTTCAATTAAGAAATCAAAATTTAATCGTGAATTGAAAGGGCTTTAATTCCCAAATCAAAAGGAATCCTTAATTAAATAAAATTCAATTAAGAAATCAAAATGTAATCGTGAATTGAAAGGGCTTTAATTCCAAAATCAAAAGGAATTCTTAATTAAATGAATTTCAATTAAGAAATCAAAATTTAATCGTGAATTGAAAGGGCTTTAATTCCAAAATCAAAAGGAATCCTTAATTAAATAAATTTCAATTAAGAAATCAAAATGTAATCGTGAATTGAAAGAGCGTCAGTTATGATTATGATTTGTGAATTCGAGGGCTTTAATTAAAAATTCCACAATTCCTTTTTAATTAAACGTACTAAGGAATTTGTATCATATATATGTATATAGAAAAACATATGTGGACGCGCACATACATACGCACCTAGGCTCATATATATGCAACATTTCATGTCGACCCACACGCACACATACGGACAAGTTGATATATATATATATATATATATACATGGTCCGTTTCATGTCAACTTGCACCCGTTGACCCGTATATATTTTGGTTTATATATATGTATATATATATATATACATACATACATACATACATACATACATGGGATATTTCATGTCGGTTAGCACGTACTCATAAGTACAGGTTTTCTTTATATGTGGTACATTTCATGACAACACGCACACACCCATTCGTGTACCCTTAGATTTACATATATAGGACATTTCATGTCGATTCGCATGCAAGCACACGCACGTTAATAAACATATGATTTTTCACGTCAATTCGAAAGCACACACACAGGTTTATATATATGGGACATTTCATGTCTATTCGCATGCATGCACACAGACTTTAATAAACATGGGATTTTTCACGTCAATTGGAACGCACGCACTTACAGGTTTAGATATATGGGACATTTCATGCCAATGCGTACGCACACACACACACACACACACACACACACACACACAGGATTATATATGGGACATTTCATGTCAACTCGTACATACTCATAATGACAGGCTTTTTTATATATGTGGGACATTTTATGACAACATGCACACACCCATCCTAGTAACCTTAGGTTTATATATATATATATGGGACATTTCATGTCGATTCGCATGCATGCACACGCACGTTAATATATATAGGATTTTTCACGTCAATTCGAACGCACACACACAGGTTTACATATATATGGGACATTTCATGTCAATTCGCATGCATGCACACAAACTTTAATAAATATTGGATTTTTCACGTCAATTGGAACGTACGCACATACAGGTACATATATATATGAGATATTTCATGTCGTTTACAGGTTTATATATATATATATATATATATGGGACAGTACATGTCGTTGCGCATGCATGCACACACACGCTAATATACATGGGATTTTTAATGTCAATTCAAACGCATACAAACACACAGGTTTATATATATTGGACATTTCATGTCGATTCGCATGCATGCACACGTACGTTAATATACATGGGATTTTCCATGTCAATTCGAACGCACGCACACACACACAGGTTTATACATATGGTACATTTCATATCGATTTGCATGCATGCACACACGTTAATATACATAGGATTTTTTACGTCAATTATTACCCACGCCTATACAGGTTTATATATATGGGACATTTCATGACAACTCTAACACACCTATCCAAGCGCCCTTAGGTTCACATATATGGGACGTATCATGTCAACACGCACGCACCGGTTTTCATATATTTGACATATCTTGTCAACTCGAACACGCAAACACATCTAAACATGTATTTGAAATTTGTATTTATATATATGGGACCGTTTCTGTCAATTCGCATGTACGCACACACATGGGCTTATGAATATATATATATATATATACACATATATATATGTGTATATCTGTGTACACATATACATGGGATATTTAATGTTAATTCACACGCGCGCACATACACACAGGTTTATATACACGGGACGTTTCATGTCAATTTACATGCATGACACACGTACTTGAGTTTGTATATATTTTTCTTTATATATATATATATATATATATATATGGGGCTGTTCCTGTCAAGGCGCATGCACGCACACACATGGCCTTATGAATATATGTATATACATATACATGGGATATTTTATGTCAATTCACATGCGCGCACACACACACACACACACACACAGGTATATATATATATATTTATATATATATATATATATATATATATATATATATATATATGAGTGCCACCAGATTTTTTTAAACAAGTGAGCAGTTTTTAATCAGTTACACAAACAGGTTATTTTTTTCTATGTTACTTAAAATAAAAAAATTCTAATTTAGGAAAAATTGCTAATATTAATACTGATAAAAATCTTAAAGATTTTTAAGGAACGGTTTTACTTTTTGATGGATAATTTGATTATATGATTTTATTTTCAAAAAAGTTTTTCCCATAATAGTTATCTGTAATGAAAAAATTCTTTTACAATGTTAACTACTTTTTCCTGACATTCGTTTTGAAAGTTTATGCTTAGCAATTTTAAAATTTGGTTGTGACACTGATGATGCTGCTATAAATTATTTTGGATGTGTTATAATTAGTGTGCTGCCTCAATTTTCAACTGAAGGATTATAAATTAAGGATATTTTGGATTGAATTGCGGAAATAAAATAAATTATTAAAGAATTACAATCAACAAATCAATAAATTCAATTATTAATAGTTAAAAAAAATGTTACCATGTCAGTGAGTTTTTTCAACAGGGTTATACATAAATTAAATTAATTTAAATTAATATTTTCAATCAATCATATACCTATTTTTTTTATTAAAAAGATATATTTTTACAAAATATGTAACAGTAAAAGAGTAGTTCACAGAAAAAAAATTGTACTTCGTTAAAAATTTTATAAATTATAAAAACACAAGTTTTTTAAACTTCATCAAATAATGAATAGCGTACTGTACATATTGTTCTTGTAGCAAAAATTCTACATGTAAAAAATGTAATAAGATTAAAATACAAATAACGATTAATTAAACGTATTTATAAATTATAACATAAATTTAGCAAATGAAATAAAATTTTAGGAAATCCTATTCTAATCTCTGCTGCACTGTAACAATAGTCTCATTCTAATATGAAAAATTGAAAAAAATTATAAAACTTATTCTTTTTTATAACTTTGGCATGAAAATTGCATGAAATAAGCGACAAAATGTTTTTTATTTGAAAAATAGACTTTTCAAATTTTTGGAAATTATATCATACAAATTTTCCTGGACATTTTCCGACTTCACCCCCTTTAAATTAATGTTTAGTGACAAAATATATAAAAAAAATTTTTGGAACCGTGGACTTTAATGTTACTATAGCAATCTCCCTATTTTCCGACCTGACTTTTTCATGTGAGCACCGTTGCGCGGTACTTTCTGAATAAGCGGTTCAATTATTCGTGAAAAATTAAAGGAAGACCGCAACCAGCCTAAACCGTTCTTTTTTTATCAACAGTTGGTGGATTAAAGAATAATTTTAGCTAATTAAAATGTAAAAATTCTTAATTATATTGGTCACCAATGATTAGTGCAATAAAATAAAAAAAATCATTAAAAATGGCAAAATGAGTTTTTTTTATATTTATGATGTTTTTACAGAGAAATGGTGCAATGTACGGCAAAATTGATAAGAATATTTTCGACTTAATATTTGATGAAAAACACGAAAAATTATGTTTTTCTGCGAAGAATTAACAACCAGAAAATTTACTTTAGAGATTTTCCTAACTATTTTCCAGCTATCCACCCTCGAAATTCGTGTTCAAGGCACCAAAATACATAGGAAAAACTTTGGTGGAGCCGTGGATCTCCATCGGCTACGGAAACTCTCCTAGCTACCTATATTAGTTATAAATGTCCTCCGTATTCAGGTGAAATACCCCGGTGAACATGTACATTAAGGTTTGGAAAGATTCTGATGTAAAAGAACCTTTCTAATTTTTTGCGGTTTTTGGTACCAGTCCATAATACAACTTTGTGAACTCTTATGAAAAAAATTGTCATGATTTTCGTTGATACCTTCTGAACTTTTTGATTTATTAAGTTTTACTAAGGAATAGTAACCTTAATTTTATCGTATTCACAATTAATGAACAATTAAGATCGCTTTAGAATTGAACAGCACTGTAAAGTTTTCAGGAGAATCCTTCTAGATTGTATTTTAAAAAATTCTTCAGAAATATTTTTCACGTTTTATCAGCGTATGAATATATTTATTAAATTATTGGTAAATAAATGATTATAAATCTATGAGATCATTTTTTTTTTTTTTTTTTTTTTAACGTCGCTATATTTATGCTATGCTATTATTGCTATGCTAATCAGCGACGGAGCTCGTAAGTGTGTTTGTGAACAAAGCACATGTAACGTACAGTGGTGCTTGTATCAATCTGCCGAGAGCGGGATTCGAACTCGGAACCTCGAGATTACGAATCCAACGCTCTACCGAATGAGCCACAGCTCGACTCCTATGAGATCATTTAAGAATACGGATGAATCTTTATATTTTCTGTATATTGATTGAAAGGTTAATGAAACTTCACGAACTCTGTGGAAGTAAATCGAGATGAATTATTACAATCTTGTAAAGAGTTTAATAGCTATTAAAGATCCTTAAGAGGAGGTCGAGTATATATGTCCTATTGTAATCAAAAAATTGATTTTTTTACAAAAACTAATAATTTTAGCAAAATAAAGAGAAAGCCCCATCTTGTATCATAAAAAGCAATATTTTCTTTGATTAGGAAAAAATTTTTTTATCGATTCCTTTTGAAAAAAACCTTGAAAAACTTGAAATATCGAGGTTTGGATGGACAATTCAGTTTTTCAAAGTTTTCTTTGAAACGAAGCGATAAAAATAATTTTTTCTCATAAGAGAAAATATTGCTTTTTAGTATACGAGATGGGGCTTTCTTTTTATTTTTTGCTACAATCATAAGGTTTTGCAGAAAATTGAATTTTTTCATTATAAAAGGATAGAGATGTACGACCTGCTATTAATAAAATACCGTGAAAATTATTTATGATTCTCAGTAACGATCTTGAAGTTATAAAAAAATATACATATTATTAAATTTGTTTAACTCTTGAAATAGTTAAGCATACCATGGAATTGTTTGATAGTGGAAATAAAGCCATTTTACACGACTAAGCTATAAATTTTTTTTGTGAATAAATACAATAAATCGCACTAATTTATTAATACTAGGCAATTTTTCAGTTTATTAATAAGTTAATTTAATTAATACTATGATATGCTCTTCAAAAATCACTATTCAATATATTAGAAATTCATAAAGAATCTGAAGAAGTCATAATCATATTTTTTGATATATGGGGATATCCACAAAACTTTTAATTGTCTAGTAACAGGTCATATTACAGCTGTTACTGGGTTACCGCATGATGCACATTGTTTAAACTAGGTTCAAATCTTTTGTGCTATCCTGTAACTCTATTTCTGATGTATTTTGTAAATTTTTAACAAACCGCGCAGTAGATATTTCTATGAAACATTCATTTTTACACATAAAAAATTACCGTAATTTATCTTATGTGTAAATTTACTTTTTATAGAATTATCTGCTGCGCCGTTTGTGGCACATTTACAAAATACATCAGAAATAGAGTTACAGGATAGCACAAAAGATAATAACCTAGTTTAAATAATGACCTGTTACTAGAGAATTTAAAGTTGGATGGATATCCCCATAGAATACCATAGTGGTACACATGAAATTGGAAAGGTTCTAAAAATATATAAATTACAATAACTTTTCTGATGAGGATATATTATTCAGATTAATATTATTTTTAAAATTAGATAACATTATTTTTATTTTTAAGAGCATGACGAAGCTTCCAGTCTTCTAATAATATTTCCAATCCCAAGTTATGAATAAACAATGCGTTTAATAACATTTTTTTGCGACAAAGAAAAAATTTGTAAGATTCAACTCGAGTGCGGACAACTCAAGAAACCCACGAGAATACTACATAAAAAGTAATAATACAAACTTTCAATGTAACGTATTTTAAGATTAGGTTTGTCGAGCTTGATATAATTTCCAATCCAAGTTCATAAAAAATTAAAAAGTTTAAATGATTTTTTATTTTAACAAAAATTATTGTATTAACATAGCTTTAGTGCGGACAAGTCATTATATTTGTTTTTTTCATCCGTGCTGAGTAAGCGGCCTATAGCGCATGTGTTTTCGGGGTAGTAAGTAGCTAATAGCGCGCGCTGCGTGTGTTGTTTTTTGAGGGCGTGTGTTTCACAGCTATGTATAATATTATTTTGTATTAAATCACGTAAATACGTTACATTCTGTAAAATAATGTCACGCAAAAGCGTTAATTAATGTAAAATCGCAAAGGTTTATACAAGCGCAGCGCCCTCATACTGTATCTCATCGACCATATGATGAATTTTATACTCTATCTCGCTTTAACCTCTGACAAAGTAAATCGTATCATCTATTCTTGTATTATTTTTACATTAACGAAATCGTAATTATTCCGTATAAACGTGAAATTGGTGAACTAAAAGTATGTAATTTAATTACAAATAATAGTACCAAAAAGTATTGAAATATACTATTGCGAGTCAGTCGTACGGCAGATATGAGAGAGAGAGAGAGTCTCGGGCAATGGCGCTATTCGCTACGCTCGTGCGCCAACTTGCCCTCGTGCGCAATAGTCAACTAAACCTTACTCGTTACACAATATACTATTAATTTACGAATTTAAAATGATATTAATGAAATAAAAAAAGCAAAACTTGATTGCTGTAGCTCCAACATCAGATAAATATTACGGAAAGAAACATAATGAATCACCCAAATTCACAATTTTATAAATTACAACTGAATCACTGGAAAAATAGTTGCATACAATAGACTTTTCCAAATTTTATGAGTAACGGCTTATAATTGAAATTTCAATGTCGGAACGATTCGGAAAACTTGAAACATTTATCAATTTTCATTTCATAATAGTTCTTAAACATTCTTTAAAGACCGGAAAAATATTTGTTCCGATTCTTTTAGAAATTTTCGGGTCATTTTAACAAGGATATAACTGATGATGATGTAACAAAATTCAACTGCAATAATCACAAATTTTCCAATCGAAAACGTTTCCATAAATAATTTCCATAACTTTATAATTTCCGCGAAAATAATCATAATCTTCATAATTCTGCAAAAATGACGATTTATATTGACTTTTTCATAAATTTAAGTAACTTATAGAAATTTTCTCAAATTCAATTTACTTGTTTTTGTCATAAAAAACGAAAGATAATTAGTCTCAAAGCAGACTTAACGTAGGTAAATATTATTTTTTTATATACGCTTTTCTTATATTTGCCTTCGTGTCTGTTTGCATGTTTGTCTGTCTGTAATCAAATCTTGCGCGCTCGATTTCAGGCACTTTTTGACAGATATAAATTCTGACAATTGGCATAGACTTTGGTCTTGGATGACAATACAATAATCAGTTGTCATTTTGGTACCTGGACATCCAGGTCGATGATAATGGGTGTGAAAAGTCATCTCCGAAGAAGTATAAATGGGGAGGCTTTCTTTGGGTCAAGGCGAGTTTCTCGGGGGTTTTCAGGGTTGCTAAAACCGAATTTGAGATCAAACAATTGCCACAAAGTGATGCACGTTGTCCAGAATACGCATGGACGTCGTCTCCGAGGAAGTACAAGTGGGGAGGCTTTCTCTGGGTCGAGGTGGGTTCCCCGGGGGATTTCGGGGCTGCTAAAACCTAATTCAAGGTTTGAAAGTGAATCTTTAATGCATAATAATGATTTAGGATGAAGAGGTCGAACTGGAGTACCAAGTCGCCGATAACGGATGTACCTGAGTGTAATCTTCGAAAAGTCTGGTTGCAATGTAACTCTAAATGATAATAAAAACAATTTTAACTTAAAAATAGAAAATACAAAATTTTAAAAATATGCTTTAAAAATAAAATACAATAATTGAATAAATAGACTAAAAAGTATAAAATAAATAAATTAACTTTTTTTAAATTTTTTAAATAATAGCGCTTATTACCTGTGTATCGGAATGATATTTGATGAAAAAATGTTAAAATTATTCACTAATTACAATAGTGATATGCTTTCTCGAAGTTAAATTTCGCTGGCATTATTCGAACGAAAAATTCATAAATTAGTAGGGATACTACCGCAAATTTATATGCGAGATGATTTGTATGAATGATCTTTATATATGGGTATCGACTACGAGTAAATCAACATATTTCATGGAACTTGCATGAATCTTAAACAATTGTTCTTTTAAAATCTTTTTATTTCCGAGTATTCTCCGACCTAATCAAACAACCTTAGAATCGAAATCTAAAAGAATCTCCAAGTTTCATTTGACGTAGTCCCTGCAAATATCTGTAAACTTCATAATCGGTATGGAAAATTTCAAAATTCATTTATATAGACGATTTCCAGGTAGTCAGGATCACCTGGATATTGTGAGATGTCATCTCGGGAAACGTACATGTTATTAATAAATAATGGCTAAATTTCAAAAGATATTCTTGCAGACAATGTTTATCTTACTCGGAACATCCATGTTTGGCTAGATAACATTTGAAACAACTTCAAAGTAGTTATTGAACTATAAGTTGAATTTCAAAAGTTTTAGCTGTAGATGATGTTTAAGTTGTCATTAACACCTAGGTATCCAAAGACGGCGATCGTGGGTACCACAGCATAATAAATAACTATTTTTTAAATATTGTCTACATCGATAAGGTAAAGTATGTATATATATATATATATATATATATATATATATATATATATATATATATATATATATATATATATATATAAAGTTAAATATGTGTTTTTATGTGTGAGCGTGTGCGTATGAGTTGAAATTAAATGTTCCATATAAACTTGAATAAACCTGTGTGTGTACGTGCGATTCTACATGAAATGTCCCTTATGTATATATATATATATGTTTATATCATGCTTGTAAGTCGACATGAAAAGTCCCACGTACATGAACGCGTGTGTGCATGCATGCGAATTGACATGAAACGTCTCATATATATAAACCTAAGAGTACTTAGATAGGTGTGTACAAGTTGTCATGAAATGTCCCATATGTATATAGAAAAACCTGTGCTTGCGAGTACGTGCAATTCGACATGAAATGTCCCATATATATATATATAGAAACAAAAAAATTGCGGGTGAACGTGAGCAATTTGATATGAAATGGACCATATATACATATGCAAAAACCTGTCAGTAAGGTCGTACATGAGTTGACATGAAGAGTCGCATGTATATAAAAGCGTGTATGCATGAATGCTAATTGACATGAAACGTCGCATATATGTAAACCTGAAGGAACTCGGATAGGTGTGTGAGAGTCGTCATGAAATGTTCCATATATACATAAAAGCCTGTGATTATGAGTACATACGAGTTGACATGAAATGTCCCATATATATATATATATATATATATATATATATATATATAATCCTGTGTGTGTGCATGCGCATTGGCATGAAATGTCCCATATATATAAACCTGTATGTGCGTGCGTTGAAATTTACATAAAAAATCCCATGTATATTAACGTGTGTGTGCATGAATGAAAATTGACATGAAACGTCCCATATATGCGAACCTGAAGGAACTTGGATAGGTATGTGAGAGTTGTCATGAAATGTTCCATATATATAGAGAAGCCTGTGATCATGAGTACGTACATGAGTTGACCTGAAATTTCCCATATATACATATATATATATATATATATATATATATATATATATATATATATATATATACACATATATAATCCTGTGTGTGTGCATGCGCATTGGCATGAAATGTCCCATATATATAAACCTGTCTGTGGGTGCGTTCTAATTGACGTGGAATGTCCCACGTATGTATGTACGTATGTATGTATATATACATATATATATATATATATATATATATATTTATGTCCTCGAAGGCCGTATTCGTGTCAGTATGTAAAGAGCATGCTAAATTTGTATTGGCATCCCATATGTCTCAGTCGCGCTCCTCGACTTATTGCAAGAATTATATGTCTTCCAGAGACATATTGAGACTCAATATGTCTCAGGAGAAATCAATATGGCATCACCGATCCTACTATGTTTCGTTCAATATGTCAAAGAGCAATCATATTGAACGTAGGTTAGTGAAAAAAAAATGACTCGCGCTTCGACAGCAGCTATACTCATTACAAAATGTCAATCTAAGAAACAAAAGAAAAAATCAATAGAACTAAAATTTTATTTTAAAAGTATTGAAAAAAAGATTAATATTTTCAACTAATAAGTTATATTTCCTCATACGGCCTACTTCGGACATAAAATCATCTATGTCCTTTGGCCGTTTATTCAGGTGGAATCTGAATCTCGAACAATGTTTGCCGCTTGAGCAGAAATCTACCTCGGGCGCTTCGCGCGCCCTCGGCAATTTCAGCTCAAGCGACAAACATTGTCCTCGATTCATATTCCACCTGAATACGGCCAAAGGACATATATAACTATATATATATATATATATATATATATATATATATATATATATCAACTTGTCTGTATGTGTGCGTTTGGGTCGACACGAAATGTTGCATATATATGAGCCCAGGTGCGTATGTATGTGCGCGTCCACATCTGTTTTTTTATATACATATATATGATAAAAATTCCTTTAAAACGTTTAATTAAAAAGGAATTATGGAATTTTTAATTAAAGCCCTCGAATTCACAAATCATAATCATAACTGACGCTCTTTCAATTCACGATTACATTTTGATTTCTTAATTGAAATTTATTTAATTAAGGATTCCTTTTGATTTTGGAATTAAAGCCCTTTCAATTCACGATTAAATTTTGATTTCTTAATTGAAATTTATTTAATTAAGAATTCCTTTTGATTTTGGAATTAAAGCCCTTTCAATTCACGATTACATTTTGATTTCTTAATTGAAATTTATTTAATTAAGGATTCCTTTTGATTTTGGAATTAAAGCCCTTTCAATTCACGATTAAATTTTGATTTCTTAATTGAAATTTATTTAATTAAGAATTCCTTTTGATTTTTTAATTAAAGCCCTTTCAATTCACGATTACATTTTGATTTCTTAATTGAAATTTATTTAAGTAAGAATTCCTTTTGATTTTTTAATTAAAGCCTTTTCAATTCACGATTAGATTTTGATTTGTTAATTAAAATATTTTTAATTATTAATTTAAAAGGAATTGTTAATTAAATAAAACTCTAATTACGAATTCAAAAAGGATTTGTGAATTAAAATTTATTTAAAGCCCAAAATGATTTAAATATTTGCAACCCTGGACAACAGTCGTGAGAGATATCAATATAACAGGAACGAGAATCAAACGCGCGGCCCGGATAGAGAGCGAGATTCAAACGCAAAGATAAATGAAAATAATCAAAGTGATAAAATGAACGAGCCTTTAAACTCGCAGGATGTCCGCCGCAATCCTCAGGCGTCGAGCAGGAATTAATTAATAATGATCAGAATATATTAAATAATAGTAATAATAAGCACGTAAAAATTAGACGCACAATAAACATGAAACTCGCGTGCGCAGGGCGTAATCCACCTATTGTTAAACTGGAAAGTCGGAATTTAAAAGAAAAAAGTGTAAACAAAGACAAACATTCATAACACATTTATACTTATATTCATCTTGCACATTTCACTCAAGGGTGATTGAACTCCGTAAGCATCATATGTCAAGTCTTCTACCTTGAGACTGCGATAGCAAACAATAACGTTATACATTCACGAGAATGCGACACACAAGAATGCGACGCACAAGAGGCGATCGAACTCTAAACTGCATCACATGCAAAATTTAATCAATCTTTTCCCCGAAATTATAAAAGTATCAATAATATCATACATACGAAAGAATGCAACTGTCTTTTACCCATAGTATAAAAACCCAAGAGTCTTTAGCTCGCCAGCTTAATTTCATACTTACCGTCTAAGGCTACGCTTCGCCTAAAATTATTGTACTAAAGGTTAAGAAGGAGAAATAAAGATAAGTTCAATTCAACACATATATATATATATAAATAAATATTCTTTTATTCTTGGATACCTATCCTAAAGAACTAACGTCCTAAATTACAAAAATAAGTTATAATAATAATTACAAATTTATGAAATTAATAAATCAAGTTTATTAAATAAAGTTTAATAAATTAAACTTTACAAATTAATAAATACAGTTCTAACGGTTAACATAAATTGGTGGCAGCGTAAGGAGATAGTGAAGCCAAGTGATAAAAGTGATTAAATAAAACTCCGATTTCTTAAAATATTTTCTCTCAGGAGAAAACGAAGGAGTTTAAAAATTAAAAGAAGCCAAGTTATAAAAGACAATTAAACAAATCTCTGATATCTCAGGATATCTTCTCTCAGGAGGAAACAGAGAGTTTTAAAAATCAAGAAAACTTATCTTTCATCTGGTGACAATAGCCCACACTCTCAGGAGTTGACTACCAGTAGTTGAAGGGTTCATCAAACTACGTCTGCATCCCCAGGGATAAAGAGAGGATCATCTAGACAATAAAAGAGGACTTCTGCACCGCCAGCGGTTAAAGAGACGCAGCCAACCAGATCTCCAAAAACATCATCTCTTAAAAACCTTCAAGTAAGTCGTACAATAATTTTAAGCACACAGCGGGGCAAGCCGAAAAATAAAGGCGTGTCTAACTTTCTATAACATTCATTTTATTTATAAGTTATTCATAAGACATATAACGTCTCAAGCCGGAGCACACACGCTTGAGAGGTTGACACATAGGAACATCACCCGCGTATGTATTGTGATTATCGTGAAGACGATAACGATAGTGTAAGATCGGAAAATACCCCACGATCACCTTCTTCCCTTTCTGACGTTTCTAACAATTTCTACGACACTACAGACGGTCTTCATAAATTCAAAATAAATTTAAAACCCAGTAAGATGGACAGTTTACTAAAAAAATTTAAATCCAATGAAGACATAACGCAATGCGATCAAGACGAACAAAATGTAGTACAAGAATTGCAACGTCATAAGGAAAAGGCCGACGCATTAGAAAAGTAATTAATATCATTGACAGAGCAATTACAAATTTTAAATACTCAGATGACAGAAAATAAAAATCCACCACCAATCCCAAGTATACCACCTGAAGTTAGAGACAACAACCCTAGACTAAATGTTCTCCCGGGATTAACGAGAGAACATCATTTATTAATACGTGAACTCTTAACAGAGATAAGGGAATATGATGGATCAACAGATGTTAGCGCATTTATTGCTCAAAATATTCGCGCCTCTCGACAACTTAGCTCTGAGCAGGAAATATCAGCGCTTATATGGAAGGTAATAGCAGTTAAGCTAAAAGGAAAAGCACAAGAAGTAGTTGAAAGAAATGAAGTGACTACGGCAGTGCAACTCAAAGAATGTTTAAACACACACTTTGGAAAACTAGAACTTGAATACGATCAATTAGCTGAAATGCGTAACTTTATGAGACAGAGAACAAATGAAAAGGTGGCGGATTATATACAAAGATATAATAACATAAATCGTCGAATACAGATTTCGATAGATGGTTTAAATGACGATTTTAGAGATATGCACCGGAATTATGAAAATAAAAACGCGATTTCGAAATTTATAAGAGGATTGTATCCAGAAGGCTTACGTTTAGCCGTACAACAAAATCTACCACACACTTTACCGATAGCGTATCAACAAGCCTTATACGAAGAAAAACTCCGAAAGGAAGATGAAGAACTTCGAAATAGAAATTATAATAAACATGAGGAGAGATCCAGAAGAGATAGATATGAAAAACATTCAAGAGATAGGAGTCATTCTAGATATGATTCAAGAAATCGTGAGAAACATTCAACACCGGATAAAAATTACACACGTTATAGAAGCTTTTCACGAGATCGACAAGAAAATTATCGATCAGATAAAAAAGAGGATAAACCTACATGCTCTCACTGTAATAAATACGGCCATGACAAAGAGCATTGTTTTAAACATCAAAATGCACAAAGAGTAAATTTTCGCCTCAATGCCTCAAAAAGCAAAACTTATTTAGTGGATCCGGCACCATGGTCGAAGACCCCACCCGATCGTCAGAATTATTGAGAAGACCAGGATTACCAAACGCAATCTTTCCAACAGATGGATGGCGTGGATGCGAGCCTCAGGAACAGGAGGAAAATTATTAAAATTCTTAGTGGACACAGGAGCAGGCATAACATTCATTAAAGACAAAGTGTTGGATCTTAATACATGCAATCCTATAAGACAAAAACCAGAAGAGAGACAAACAATACAGATAGTTAACGGAGATCACACAATGCTTGGCAAATGTAAATTGAATGTTTTTGGAAAGGACTTTATATATCATGTTGCAAGCAATAAAATACCTCTCGATGCCGATGGGTTATTGGGCCGAGGATGGCTACAACATTATAAAACATTAATTGATACAGAAAAACAAAATATAAAAATTTTTTATGCACAAGACAACCCTTTACAATTCACATTCAATGAAAAACCTGTTTATGTAAATCAAGGAATCAATCTTATAAAAATAGATATAAATATACCAGATGGAGAGTACATAATAACCGATCCGAAAAATATAATAACACCAGCAATATATACAGTACAAAATAAAAGTACAACATTCAACATCGTTAATGAGTCAGTAAAGGAAATGAAAATAGATACTGAAATAGAGATAGAAGAATTTCAAGAACAAAAACAAGATGTTTATGAAACAATTTTCATACAGAAACAAGTATGTAATAAACAAACGTTCATGGCAGAAAAATATCATCGTGATAAACATATTATAGATAATACACGCACATCACATTTGCCGAGAGAACAGGCATTAGCAATACAAACATTAGTCAAAGAATACAATGATATTTTTCAATTAGAAGGAGATAATGCACCATCGCTCAAGAATATGTATCATCGTATAGATTTAACAATAAATCAACCAGTTGTTTCAAAATTATATCGACACCCATTATCTTTGCATAAGGAAATAGACAGACAAATAGAAAAATTTGAAAATGAAGGTATTATAACAAAGTCAAACTCGCCTTTTGTATCACCTGTTTGGTGTGTTCCAAAGAAAATGGATGCATCAGGAATACAAAAATATAGAGTTGTAATAGATTTCAGGAAATTAAATGAATACACACTTCAAGACAATTACCCATTGCCGTCAATAAATGAAATCCTTGACCAATTGGGAGGTATGAGATACTTCTCTGCATTTGACTTGGCCTCGGGCTTTTATCAAGTACCGGTTTTCCCAGAACACAGAGAGCGTACTGCATTTTCTACTCATAAAGGGCATTGGGAATTTAAACAAATGCCAATGGGCCTTAAAAACGCACCTGCAATATTTCAAAGAATAATGAATTTTAAATTACAAGGACTAATAGGCACTATATGTTTCGTATACCTAGATGACATTATAGTATACTCAAAAACCTTTGAAGAACATCTAAAGAACTTACAGATATTATTTGATCGTCTTAGAACTGCAGGCTTAAAGTTGCAGCCTGATAAATGTGAATATGTAAAACCAGAATTAGAATATTTAGGACATCTCATAACAGAAAAAGGAGTATATCCTAATCCAAACAAATTAGAATGTATAAGAAATTATAAACAACCTTCCAATCAAAAGGAAATCAGACAATTTCTAGGATTATGCGGATACTATAGGAAATTTATTAAAAATTACGGTAAAATCACAACACCTCTTAATAAACTAATGAGTAAAAATGTCACGTTTAATTTCGACGATAAATGCAAAAATGCTTTTGAAATATTAAAGCAAAAATTAACATCACTGATATTAAAATACCCTAATTTAGAGGAGATGTTCATACTGACAACAGATGCGAGTAATGAAGGACTTGGTGCAATTCTTAGTCAAGGTGATTACAAGAAAGGAAAAGATTTACCTTGTGCCTATGCTTCAAGAACACTCAATCAAGCTGAAAAGAATTATTCGACTACCGAAAAGGAATTATTAGCAGCAGTATGGGCAATGCGTCATTTTAGACATTTTTTATATGGGAAACCTTTCATTTTAATAACAGATCATGCACCATTAGCAGGTCTCATCAAATCAAAATCACCAGAAATCGGATCTAGAATTTTTAAACTTTTATTAAAAATTACAGATTTTCAACCTATAGTAGAATATAAAAAGGGTAAATTAAATACTAATGCCGATGCTCTTAGCCGAGCATTTGTAGCAAAAAGAGAAAACCCACGAATAAAGTACGTTAATGCTATAGAAGGTGACATAATATACAACAATACTGATGATCAGGACATAAAACAAGTTTTAAAGGAAATATTGTCTAAATACACAGAAGGACAAATATTGGAGCTCAGAGGTTTTAACAGAAAAAAATTCTTCGATGCTACAGATCATTTAAAGGCCATAGCAGCCAAGAGCAGTATAAAAGAAATTACACTTATATATTTTCAGACAGAAAAAGAACCTAAATATGGAAAGATAGAAATAAAACAGGCATGTAAAGGAGACATTATACTAACTCCAAATGAAGAATTAATACGATCACCAATAAATTATTTACGTAATCGTTACCCTAATTATAAAGGAGAAATTATAGAATTAAGAAATTTTGACGACGCTTCGGCTCAAGATTTATTATCAAAACTTGCTCGTTTTCCAAGAAGAATACGAATTAAGAGTCTAGCACAGACTCATGTGGATTGTGAAAAGACTAGAAAAACATTAATAGCAAGAGCCCATAGCGAAGCTCATTGGGCTTATGATAAAACCATGTTTTAACTTCGTAAATATTGTTGGGAAACAAAAGCAGAAAAGGTTAAAAATTGGATCGATACCTGCGAATACTGTGCAGAAAGAAATTTTAATAGTAGATTTAAAGCTCCAGGTACTATTATCAATGCGCCAAAGGAAATCAACGAATTATGGTATATAGATCATGCCGAAGAAAAAGGAATAAAATTACTTTTTATTATAGAAGCGCTTTCAAGATATGCTAAAGTTTATCAATTGAAAAATCTAGATCAAACTACGCAATCTATGGAAGATTTAATGAGTGAATGGGGAACACCAAAGAAAATAATCAGTGACAATGCAGCTACGTTTACATCAAGGGCGTTTCAAAATTTATTAGAAAAACATAAAATAGAATATATACCAACAACTCCATTGCATCCGCAATCGAATGGTATAGTAGAAAGACTTATAGGAATTTTGAAGAAAAAAATAATTGGAGCAGTTTCAAACAATAAAAGCTTTTACCCAATTATGACTGCTTATAATAGAACAATACATCCTACAACAAAATATATACCTTATGAATTATTCTTTGGACGAATTCTACCTAAAGAAAATTTTAACTCTGACAAGTTAAATTCATTAAATAAGCGATTGGAAGAAAATACAAAGAAAGCAAAAGAAGCAAGAGAAAATATACAAAGACAAAAGGAAATTAATAAAAACACAGTAGATAATAGACAAACTTCAAGAATCAACCCACAACCAAGGGATAGGGTAAATTTTAGAACATCACGTGGATTTATAGGGCCAGCAACAATTCTCACAGTCAATAATGAAAGTCATACAGTTCAGCTTTTATTTAAAACAAAAATTCTAAGACGACATTTTAACGAGATCACGCTTATCTCGAATCCCTTCTTTGTTACAGATGAAGGCGACAATGATAATATTATTATTCATTAGTAGAGTTTAACGACAGTGTAAATAATTCCTTTAATAATGATACAAACAACTATTAACTGTCAATAATACTTTTTATTGCTGGTTAATCATACAACGTTTCAGTCATATTTATGATGACCCTTTTCAAGTGCAAGAAAATGATTTAAATTAATATATATAACTACAAATTAATTTAAATCAATTTTTTGCACTTGAAAAGGGTCATCATAAATATGACTGAAACGTTGTATGATTAATCAGCAATAAAAAGTATTATTGACAGTTAATAGTTGTTTGTATCATTATTAAAGGAATGATAATATTAACAGTCATTCTAATTGACATGTTTCATCACTGCGAAGCTGATATAGAAGTTACACCAGCTAATATACCAATACTACAGAAAAATTACGGAACTGCATATGTGTTCGAAGATACTTGGACTATTGTTAATTATATAAATCTTACAGCCCTTATACAAAATAAAATAGACATGCAAAATCGATTAACAAAAATCAAAGAAGTATGTAATAATGTTCACTGTACTGCAAAAGATTTCATAATGCATCAAGAAAAACGACTACATGAATTATTCGCAAGACTATCTTTATTTTTACACTCAGAAGGCAACAAAAAGAAGAGAGGATTATTCAACTTTGTAGGAACAGCGAGTAAATTTTTATTTGGTACCTTAAATTCTGATGATGCCGACTCTATAAATCAAGAGATAGACAAACTATACAAACATACAGAAGATTCGTTGATAGCAATTAAAAATCAAACATTGTTTATGAAAGAGACCTTCGATTCATTTACAAAGGAGTTCTATATATTTAAAGAAAACGAAGATAAATTAATAAACTGGAGTCTTGGAATATCAGTAATGCTCAACAATTATCAAGGCAACCAAATTGTATTACTCAGTTTGCAAGAAATTGATGCATCGCTAGAAGAATATGAAGCTTATATAACGGATTTATTCAATTCTATAAATATAGCAAGAAACGGAATATTATCACCTGCATTATTAAAACCTGAAATTCTAATAAATAGTCTACAAAGCTTGTATAAAAAACAGCAATACGATGACATGTTAATAGCACCAACAATGAAAAATTATTTCTCAATATTACAAGTTATGACATTCACATCCTACATTAAAACAGACGGACTCGTAATAGTTACTAAATATCCCATTATCCACAATGACCCGTACAAAATCCTTAAGTTTGAACCTTTACCTATTGAAAGACGTTTTGGAAACACAGCAATATTAGATGTAACTAACCAATATGTATTAACAACGTATGATATATCAAAATATACAACCTTATCGAGTATAAATGATTGTAATCAACTTGGCAATACAAAAATATGTAAACTACAAATTTTACCTAGGCTAATAGACTCATTATCCGCTTGCGATAGAATATTATTAAATGACACCAGCAAATGTAAAGAACATTATTTCTCTTCAACTCATGATTTTGTAAAACGTATAGAAAATGATAAATTTTATATTGTACCTATAAAAGAAATGTTATTCAGCGTATTTTGTAAAAATTATAAGAAAGACATAACAATATCACAACCTAGTATTGTAAAGCTTGATGATAAATGTTTTATATCAGACACTGCGTATTATTTACATACGTCACATGACTCTACTACATATACAACCACACTCTTTAACTTAACACTTAGTAAACCATATGAAGACAACTTAAATATAACCCTTCCTTTATTGGCATTTTCGGAACATGATCTCGGTAGTCTAAGGAGTCATGCTTATAACCTAGAACAAATACAAGACGAAATTGAAAGACTAACTTTACAAAGACGAAATCATTCTTTTATTTCAACTGCGATAGACTATCTTCATTATTCAGGATACGTAGCTCTCTCTATGATTGCTGCCTTTATCGGGTATAAGTGCAACATACACAAAGTAATAATAATAATCAGTTCTTATCTTTGGGCAAGATTAAATAATTTTTGCTGTTGTCACACTAAACGACTCGAACCTACAGTAACTTACAATCATTGTGCCAACATTACCACCGCTGCAAACGTTTCCTCAATACAACCTGCAGTATCCTCTTCTTATACACCCAAAACTCACCTGATTCCTCCATCATATGACAATTTACTATAATTTTTCGGGACGAAAAATTTTAAGGAAGGGCGTGTAAACAAAGGCAAACATTCATAACACATTTATACTTATATTCATCTTGCACATTTTACTCAAGGGTGATTGAACTCCGTAAGCATCATATGTCAAGTTTTCTACCTTGAGACTGCGATAGCAAACAATAACGTTATACATTCGCGAGAATGCGACACACAAGAATGCGACGCACAAGAGGCGATCGAACTCTAAACTGCATCACATGCAAAATTCAATCAATCTTTTCCCCGAAATTATAAAAGTATCAATAATATCATACATACGAAAGAATGCAACTGTCTTTTACCCATAGTATAAAAACCCAAGAGTCTTTAGCTCGCCAGCTTAATTTCATACTTACCGTCTAAGGCTACGCTTCACCTAAAATTATTGTACTAAAGGTTAAGAAGGAGAAATAAAGATAAATTCAATTCAACATATATATATATATATATATATATATATAAATAAATATTCTTTTATTCTTGGATACCTATCCTAAAGAACCAACGTCCTAAATTACAAAAATAAGTTATAATAATAATTAAAAATTTATAAAATTAATAAATCAAGTTCATTAAATAAAGTTTAATAAATTAAACTTTACAAATTAATAAATACAGTTCTAACGGTTAACAAAAAGTGCAAGATTTTATGTTGATTCAGGAGCAGATATTTCCGTAGTAAAGGCCATATGTATAAGTGAAAATACAAGTATAGATAGGCAGCATATTTTAGAGATTACAGGCGTCGTACCAGGGGAAATGTATACGTTAGGAAGAGCAAATATGACTCTTCAAGGACTACAGTGTGAGGTCCATATTGTCCCAGATAGCTTTCCTGTAAAAACAGATGGGCTACTAGGCTGGGAAACTATTAGTGAGCACAACGGACATATAAATGCCGTACATAAGTGCATTGATTTTATAAAATTATCGATTCCCTTTGAGCGGGTGGAAACAGTGGAAATTCCCGCAAGAATGAGACGTGTTATTGCTGCAAAAGTTATAAATAATGATGTAGAAGTAGGCTGGGTGCTACTTCAAAATTTAGGGCCAGGAATATTATTTGGAAATTTTATTACGGAAAATAAAAATGGTAGAGCATACGCAGTATGTATAAATACAAATCATAAAGACATTGAAATTCCGACTCCAGAAATAGAAATTTTTCCATGCGAGGTTATAAAAAAAGATAATGATTATGCCGGTGAGGACGGCAACCGCGAAGGAAACGAAGTTTCTGATTGCAAAAAGATTAGACGCGCAATGTCGGAGTACGCGCAACAAAATTCAGAGAAAGAAAGTGCTGATGCTGAAATAAAATATGTAGACAGATGCATGGCAAATAAAACTCCTTGTGAAATAAAAGAAAGAGTGGAAAAAATAATGGAAGTGTTAGACTTGGAAGAATTAAATAAAGAAGAAAAAGAGCATGTTCGAAGCTTGATATCCGAGAATCCCTTTGTCTTTGGGTTAGATAAGGAATTATTACCAGCAACAAATATTTTAACACACAGAATAAAAACGACTCATGAGGAGCCAGTTCATGTGAAACCGTACCGTTACCCGATAGCATTAAAAAATATTATGCAGCAAGAAATAGAGAAGTTACTGGAAAAAGATATCATAGAACCATCTATGTCGAGTTATAGTAGCCTGGCATGGATAGTTAACAAGAAACCTGACCTTTAGGGCAGGAAACGCTGGCGTTTGGTGACAGATTTTCGCCAACTAAATGAAATAACTGTGGGAAGTTGCTATCCACTGCCATTAACTTGTGACATCTTAGAAAATTTAGCGTCAGCAAATTATATTACTGCCGTAGACCTTAAGGACGGCTATTATCAGGTAAAGATTGATTCAAAAGACGCACATAAAACTGCGTTTTCAGGGCCATCGGGTACATATCAGTACAAGCGTATGGCTATGGGGTTATGCGAAGCACCCATGACCTTTAGCAGAGCAATGGCTCTAGCGTTACAAGGCTTACAAGGTTCAGAATTAGAGATCTATTTAGACGATGTAATAATTCATGCAGAAAATTTAGAACAGCATACAGTAAGATTTAAAAGATTTTTAAAACGCATTGAGAAAGCTAATCTAACAATAGAACCAAAGAAATGTCAATTTTTAAAACGTGAGGCGAAGGTATTAGGGCATATAGTAGGAAAAGGGCAAATTAAAACAGACCCTAAACAGATAGAAGCAGTGCGTGATTATCCTATACCAACAAATAAAAAGAAAGTAAAGCAATTTTTAGGCTTTGTTGGTTATTATCGTCGATTCATAAAAGATTTTGCGAGCATAGCAAGACCGTTACATAAATTAAGTTCAAAAAAAGAGAAATTTCTATGGCTAGAAGAACATCAAATAGCATTTGACACGTTACGTGAGATGCTATGCGAAGAGCCTGTGTTGGCCGCGCCTAACTTGAGCGAGCCATTTATAGTAACAACAGATGCGTCTGAAAAGGAAGCGAACTCAGATACACTGTATATGACAAAGAATTGTTGGCAGTAGTTTTTGGAAAAGAACAATTTAGGCCTTATTTATACGGTACAAAATTCACGGTAGTTATAGATCAGGAACCGTTAAAGCATTTCCATACGAGCACAAAGCCTGATTTAAGATTCAACAGATTAAAAGCAGCTTTACGAGGATATACGTTTGATGTAGTATATAGACCAGGGAGGAAAAATAATGCAGCTGATGCATTGTCTAGAAATCCGGTAATTGCAGATGGCGAAGAAAATCCTGAATTACCACGTGCAGAAATGTATCAATTAGCAGATAAGCAAGAAAATCAGGAACCAAACGCAAACGAATGCGGTCCGCCAGCAAGAATTTTTATTACACGCGCAATAAATAAAAATGCGAATAAAACTAAAGAAGAAGATTCAAGTTCATAAAATTCTGATAATCCTAAAAAGAAAATCTTTATTAAAGAAACAAGTGACGAGTCAGAAATCAATAGTATAACCGGATCCGAAGAAAATTGGAATTATGCAAAAAGAAAGAAAGACCCTTGGAAAAGATCGGCGTATAAAAGGAAAAGGCGAAATAAGAAAGTGTTAAAAACACGTAAAAGTCAAGCAGATAGAAAGAAAAAATTAATTCAAGCTGAAAATATAATAAGTCAAGCACAAGACGACGGTAAGCTCGCATATATGCGAAAAAGCACAAACATGCGAAAAGGAATTCTTGCAGCGAGTACACCAGTAGATAAGCCACATGCAGTGTCATCAAGAAAAGAAAAGAATACATATGAGCCAGCGAGCGAAATATCAAAAAATAAAAGTATATTGAAAAATAATAAAAGCAGCTGTAACGTAGAATCGCCATTAGAGACAATAAATGTAAAATTGGAAGCATCTCAACACAACGGCACCGGAATCGAAAAAGAGAAGGAGACACAGGATGATTCACAACACACTTCGCAAAGTAAAGAAAGTAGCCGAGGAAGTATATTAAATATGATTCCAGAAGTAATAACAAAAATGTGTGCTCGATTTTTAGTTGATGTGCAAGAACGAGAGATAAATGGTAGAGAAGGTGTACAAATAAATATATGGGAAGAAACACCAGGAGAAGTAGCAGAAGCACTAAGAGGCGACGTACCTCAAGAAATAATAAATCAAACAGATTTTAATAAGCGAGAAAAAGTTCAACCTCAAATGCCAAGAGAGTACTACAAATTAGTACCAAACATAAGCTTAGAAAAAGATAAAGAGAAAAAATCATTAAGAATAAGTTCTGAAGTCGAAATTATTGACAGTGAAACAGACAAAGGTTCATATTTCGAGGACGAGTTTGAGGTACAAGATACAAATAAAAGTCAAGAAAAAGAAATTATAAGTAAGAGTGAAAGCGAGAGAGATAAGCATGACGTCAGTGAATCTGAGTCGCAAGACGAAAGCATGAAGCAGGAAGAGAACGAGAGTGACGTAGAGCTAGATAAAAATAATTTAGATGAGACTGAGTCGCAAGACCTTGAAGAAGAAGAAAAAACCGACGAAGAAAATGAGCATATGAATATAATAGAAACAGTACAAAACGATGACGAAAATGGACCAATAAGTTGGAGTAATTCTTTTAATGATGGTGCAGGTGTATTTGAGGTATATGATGCAAGTGACGAATGTGCACAATGCTGGTTAGATTTGATAAGGGATGACAATATACAAAAGACGGTAATGGTTTTTTTCACTCAGTAATAAAAGTATGCAACTTAGGAATGTCCGCAAATGAATTAAGAGACATATTATTGGATGCAATATTATTGGGTGCATGCGGAGACCCGCAAACAGCAGAAGCTATATTAACATCACGTACAAGACATGCCGATGTAGATTGTGTATTTATATTTTCTTGTGAATTTAATCAAAACATATGCGTGCATTTTGTAACAGATTATGATGAAACACTATATTGCCATTTTAAGGCAAATAGTTCAAATAATTTTATTCATCTACATTTAAAAGGAAGGCATTTTACGCCGTACCTTTATACAAGGAAAAATAATATAGTAAAAAGACATCAAAATAATAAAGAAAACGAAGAAAGTACAGCATCGAGCGAAAACGACAACGAACAACGAGATAATAATATCAACAAGCCAGGTACTCCTATTACACCTACGACAGACTTACTGGCGCAAAGAGAAAAGAGTCAATCACATAAGATAAGTGATGCGCTCGAACGTTGCTTTGTAAAGAATGCAAGGCCGCCACGCGAAAAGCCGCCTTGGGCTCCGTTAGATAACGAAGTACTACAGCAATTTAGTAAATTAAAAATATTAAGAGATCATCCATTTAAATATAAAGAAAATTTAGTTTATACGATGTCAACAGATTTTTACTTAAATACAGAAATAATTGAAGCACTTAAAGAGCGGCAATATATAAATCCGGAAGAAATATCAAGCAGAAAATTTGCAGTCGGCGAGGTACATGTATCTCATTACAAAGATAATTTCATATTTTGTGCATTCGTTAAAGCACATATTGACGACAAAATATTAAAAGGAGATATTAAAAAGTGTATCAAAAATTTAAAGAAAATAATTGTACAATACGATATTCCATATGTTAGCATCGTGAGAGACTTAGCAATGCTCTCAACTAGCGACTGGACATACTTCATAGAAATGTTTAATGAAATATTCGCAAATATGCCATTAGTAGCAGTATTTTACCAAAATAATATTCCAGTACCACCGGTAGAAGATAGATATAGAATACTCAAAGAATATCATGAGACAGCGATAGGTGGGCACAGAGGAATAAATAAAACGTATAGCAAAATAGCAGCAGATTATTATTGGAGAAACATGAGACCAGACGTGCGACAATTCGTCCTAGGCTGCAAAAATTGCCAAACAAAAAAACTAGTACGTGTTAAAACACGGCTGCCTATGTTGATTACAGACACACCTGCAAAAGTCTTTCAAAAATCATCTATGGATTTTTACGGGCCATTAAAGCAAACGAAGGAAGGATATAGATATGTGCTGACAGTGCAAGACTGGCTAACTAAATATTGTATCTTAATACCGACGGTGCATGTAGACGCAGAAGAAGTAGCACACGCCCTTACACGGAAAGTATTGGCATATTTTGGGCTGCCATCTGATATTGTTACAGATCAAGGCAGGCATTTCGTAAATAATCTACTAGAAGAATTCGCGGAGATATTTAAAATAGAAAAATATTGCACAACTGCGTATCATCCTCAAAGTCAAGGAGGAATCGAACGCATGCACCATACAGTCACAGAATATTTAAAAGCATATATGGAAGAAAAGTCAGATTGGGCTGAATGGCTAGACTTATGCCAGTTAGCATATAACAGTACAAAACACGAAGCAACAGGATACAGCCCTTACGAACTAGTGTTCGGATACAAAGCGCGTATGCCATCTAGCTTTCCACCGAAAGAAAAATTACAAACATATGATGAGTATTTAAAAGAAACGGTAGAAAACCTTTCTCAATTACAAACGTTAGCTGCAATGAACCTAGTACAGGCCAAATACAGGTCGAAATATTACTACGATAAGAAATTAAACACTAAACATTTCCGAGAGGGTGAGAGCGTTTACTTATTAAAACAACCGCAGAAGGGTAAATACGACGCGCAATATGAGGGGCCGTACGAAATCATAGAGATAAATAACGCGAAACATAATGTAACAATAAAAAACGCGAGTAAGATAAAAACGGTTCACGTAGACAAAATAAAGCGCGCAACTACAGTAAAAGCACCTCCTCCTTTCACGGACAAAGCAAGTAGTTAATTTTTCAATATAGAATGCAGCGAAAACTTTTCTTTTTCCGCGGCCTTCGGACGAGGAAAAAGAAAGAAAAAAACAGATGATTACTGCTTATAAAAAGAACTAAATAATAAAGTAATTAATAGTTGAAATAGTAACAAATTTGAATTAAAAAATGGAAAATAATGAAATATCCTTCAGGGCGTGACAATGAAGTATAGGATTATGTTAAAAGGTACAAAAACAACGAATACATTGAAATGAATGAAAAAATAAATAAAATAAATATTGGTAAATAATTAAATGTACAGCGGAGCGTCAGGCAGGATAGGGCTGCGAAAATTTTCTAACTAGCCGGGATTAATTAATTAGAGAAAACGGTAACGTAATACCTAAATTATTTACAAAAGAATAGAAAACAATGTTACACAACTCAATTAGTAAAGTTTAGTATAAAGTAAATTACAATCTCGCCTGAAGTTCCTTAGGAACATCCCCGTATTCCTTAAAGAAATATTGGGCCAATGAATGAACAAAAGAATAATTAACCATACGAATCAAAAAAAAAGAAAAAAAAGAGAGAAAAAAATAAAATTGCACGAAAATTATGGACGATTGTTCGTCTCCATGTTGTGATAAACAACTTAATAAGTCAATCGACAAAACATGCATAGAAAAGTAAAAGAAAAGTGCAAAAATAAAATCAAGAATATGGCTGGTTAATACAGTAAGCTATCAATGCATGTAGCATCAATTCTCTCAATTAGTGAATCGGACAATGAATGGGACCGATACACATATATTATGTATATATGTATATATATAAAAATATATATTAAGAATTAAGAAATGGCCTAATACACAAAAAAAAACATTTACCTAGATCTTATCCCGAATCCATAGGAACCGAACGCGAGAGCGATTGCTACTGAAAAAAAAACATTGAAAAAAATTTTTTGACAAAGTTTGGAGTTGAGTAGCATTGTTATATAGGGTTGATACAAGCATAAGAAGAAAAAAAGAGAATGTCATCTGCATTCAAACATGCAGCCGTATACTAATTGACGCAAAGTTCCTTATAAAATGATTTTCCGAAATTGTAAAGGAAAAACCAATATAGTTGAATTATAAAAAAGTCATATTTTTTTCAAAAAATTCTAAATAAATTAGTTTATAAACATTAATTAATTTAAAATAAAAAAAAATTTTTTTTCTTATAACGTTAATAATACAAAAAAAAGACATAATATAGCAAAAAGAAAGGGAGTTTAGTAAATAAGGATTATTGTAAATCGCACCCTGAAGTATAGATATATATATATATATATATATATAAAGAAAATATAAGTAGTAAGCAATAATAAATAATAAATACAAAATTAAGGATAAACGATGAAAGGAGCAGAAGCAAACAACGCGGAATACATAGGTAGGGGGGGTCCCTTCTATTAATGGTTGTAAGATTGTTCACAGGTGGACGAGAACGAAGAGAAAGACCATATAAAGATCGAATGCAAAACATAGATCAGCAACTACGGGTGGCATATACTCCGGGCCTGATGGCACAATGGGCACCAAGACCCGTATACTGGCAACTGACAATTGCCGGAATGCCAGCACTACAACGGCCAACAAACCAGTACGATTAAAAGAGAAAAAAAAATGAAAAAATACAATATCAGCATTTTCATAGACTAAGAATATCTTTTTGTAATTTTTTTTTTATATAATTTTTTGATAATGTTTATAATTATTATATAATGTTTAGTAAAAAAAAAAAAAAAATAAGAGAGAGAAAGTACATAAAGTCATAATTAAAATGAAAAAAGTATTTAAAAATAAACAATAGAATAAATTAGTACGCAAACGACACAACACCAACACAAAACAAATAGAAAAAGCTAGAAATTTTTGTAAGATAGGACGGGCATCGGCTCGTGTAGGTACACAAAAAGTACCAATTACACTTAATTTTAATAATTTTTTTATTTTTGTATTCATGTGTACGTTCTTGGCTTCGGGGGCCGAAGCCTCGCGGCCTCGGACGTGCTACGTACATTATATTGTACGTATATTATAGTATAAAACATAAAATAAGGTAGAAACTCAGAGAAATGCGACTCCGAGTTTCCGGACAAAGAGTCGCACGATGCGCGAAGTGCTGTTTCGGCACTTCGTCGCGGGCAACTTACATCGTCGTTTTAGACGACTACGAGCGACAGACCATCGCCGGACGCGCTAGAACGAAGTAGTAACTAGTCTCTCTCTCACTGTATTTACTTTATAATAAATAACAAACAACTTCATATTAATTCTCTCGTTAATTTATTTTGCATCCTCACACTCCCCATAGGAGTGCATATCAAGTAAATCCCACGTAACAATGTTAACCTTTAGCTGGCAGGGGGGGTACTATAGTACCCCACGCTCTTTCTTATCAAATTTTGAAACCGTTTCATTTTTCCTCTTATAAACTATGCTACCCTTTGGAGTAACCTCTGAAGATCCCTCCAGAATGTTTTTGAGTTGAGATAACCAATACTTTAGTTTTTACGACAATTTTTCGCGCTGGGGTACTATAGTACCCCATAGGCTGGAGAGGCATGCCAGGTAAAGGTTAATATACCACAATATTATATTTTCAATAATAATACAAAATCTTGGATAAAACGATCAAAGAATAGAAAAAACATAACTATTGGTAGATTAAATGTAGTATCTCAAAAGATAGTGTACGTTGTTTTTTTAAGTTAATATTAAACAGAATAAAAGGTGCAACATCTTATATCGATTTACGAACTCATGAAAATATAACTTATAATATTTATAAAGAAACAGCTTTAGCAATGAATTTCATTGAATATGAAAATCAAATCTATTATATTTTTGAAGAAGCATGTCAAGTTATGTTACCAATACAATTATGTAAATTTTTTGCATGTTTTTTATTATGTGAAAATATTGAAGGTAAAATTATTTGGGACAAATATAAAAAATTTTTTACAGAAGATTTTAAAGAAAATAATGAAAATAAAGCTTTATCGCATATTAATGAAATATTAAATTTAGAAGATGTGTCATGTGAAAATCTTGGTTTACCAGAACCAAGTAAAACGTATGTTGAAGAAAATGAAGAAATTAATAATGAAACTATAGATTTTAGTAGAGAAAAATTTAATAAAATGTATAAACAATTAAATGATGATAAAAAAAATATTTTTGAACAAATAAATAATAAACAAAAAATGTTTTTCATAGATGAACCAGAAGGTTCTGGAAAAACCTTTTTATACAAAACATTAATATATTATTATATAAGTGTAAAAAAAAAAATTTTTATCCATGGCTTGGACAGGTATAGCTTTAATTTTATTACCTAAAGGTTTAACGAGCCATAGAACTTTCAGGTTACCATTAGATTTAAATAACATTGAAAGTGCCATTAGATTCAGATTACCATTAAATTTAAATAACATTGAAAGTGCATTTTTAAAATTTGATTCAGATAAAAAAAAATTAAGACAATCAGATATAATTATATGGGACGAAGCATCAATGATTCTCAAAAAAGCTTTAGAAATTGTAGACAAAACATTAAAGGATGTTTGTCGTAATGATAAAAGTATTGGTGGAAGAATAATGATTTTAGGTGGAGACTTCAGACAAATTCTACCAGTATTAAAATATGGAAGAAGAAATACTATTATTGAAGAAACTATAAAGTATTCAAATCTTTGGCCTTTATTTCATATTTTTAAATTAAAAAAAAACGTAAGATGTAATGACGACAATTTTTCTTCATTTTCATTAAATATCGGAGAAGGAAAAGTTGATCCATTCATTATTCCAAAAGAATGGAAAACTAATAACGTTTGTAATGAAATTTATAAAAACATTGATGAAATTTCTTGTTTTTCTAAAAATGTTATTTTAAGTACACATAATGAAGAAGTAAACATTTTAAATAATAAAATATTTAAATTAATTAACAATCAAACAATAACTTATTATAGTATTGATTATGCAACGTATAAAGGGGTAGATCAAACAGATGATAATATTCATTTAAATTATCCAATAGAAATGGAAAACAATAAAATAATATAAGAGAAGGATCACCTCAACATGAATTGAATTTAAAAGTAAACGCAATTATAATGCTAATTCGAAATTTAAGTATTAACTCTAGTGGAAATCGAATCTGTGAATAACTGGAAATAACTGTGAATAACTGGGAATAACTGTTATAAACTGTTCAGTTTAAGACAGGAATAATAGTTATTCCCAGTTATTCCCAGTTCTTTACAGTTTAGTTTAAAAATAATTTTAAAAATCAGAGGTACAAATAAAAGTTATTCCCAGTTATTCCCAGTTACTTCCAGTTAAATTGAGAAATATTTTAAGCTAAACTGCAAATAACTGGGAACAACTGAGAATAACTGGGAATAACTAGGAATAACTGGGAATAACTGGGAATAACTGGGAATAACTGGAAATAACTGGGAATAACTGTTATTCCTGTTTCAAACTGAACAGTTTATAACAGTTATTCCCAGTTATTCCCAGTTATTCCCAGTTATTTCTAGTTATTTCCAGCTATTCACAGATTCGATTTTTACTAGGGAAAGATTTTTAACGAAAGAAACTATATTAATACAATAATCCATACAATAGTTACCTTTGCAATTTTTTCTTAAATCTATTTACATAATTAAAGTTAGAAATTGTACAAAATCTAACTTTTTTAACGCTCGCTATACATATTTTTTTACCTACTAATATAGTATTTATCTTTTTTCTTTTTAAAATAGTTGGTACAAATTTCTCTATTTTTTCTATTTTTTTCTTATTATTTACTTTATTATTATTTATGTTCTGTACTATTTCAGTTTCTACTTTATCGTCATTTCCTTCATTAGTTACGTCATCATTGTTACTAATTAACTCGTCATTATTACTGTTTCCTTCATTGACATAATCGATTGTGTCATAATTTACTTCTTGTTGCTCAAATGGAGCTTCGTTGCGGATTTCTACATGTGTTGTTATCACATTTTCTTTCTCATCTATTATATTAGTCGTTTCATCCTCATTAAAAAATTACCTATCGTCATTACTATTAACAATTTGCCTATCATCATTACTATTAACAACTTGTCTATCATTGCTACTGCCTAGTTGCCTTTACCTGTTATTATTTGGTTTATCTTCCTCCTTTACTTTATTTTTTAACAGGTGAGCTGGTTTCAACCTCTCTATGTTCACCACACATTTTTATCACCTTTCTTTATAACAAAATTGTGGCCATTTTTCTAGTATGCCTGTCTATCATGATCACTAAATACTTGTAACCTTCGCTAATTGGCAACAGAACTACTGAGTCGATATAAACGTGAGTGAACCTCGCCTTTAGCTCACTAAATTTCATGGGCAAAAATTTGTTATCGCCTGTTACTTTAGATCTTTGGCATTCTACACACGTTT
This sequence comes from Anastatus disparis, assembly GCA_017163975.1. Lineage (NCBI taxonomy): Eukaryota > Metazoa > Arthropoda > Insecta > Hymenoptera > Eupelmidae > Anastatus > Anastatus disparis. Next base: position 1,151,173 of record JAFFSR010000066.1, read on the forward strand.
TACACCAAGATGTTATTTGTCGGTTCATGTTTGGCCACACATACTGCTTTCCATTGATCTTACTCGTCGATTGAGCAGATGAGTGCGCCTTATTGTGGAAGAGTTCAAAGATGACTATTCTCAGCGTCTGTGGAATATATAGCCTGAGTACATCTTGTGCGATTTCGCAATGAAATGGCGTATTCTCAGCGCCGTACTGCAGTTTAACCAACTTTAGCTAATACTGCGGATCATTTGTAATCTCCTACAGCTGCTGATATTCTCTCTGATTCTCAGCTATTTCATCAAGAGAAAACGTAGTGGGGAATCTAGAATTATCAATTTTTGATAGCGTATCTGCTACCACGTTGCTCACCTCAGGTAAATAACATATTTTAACATTAAATTCTGAAATACATGCAAGTTTAAGAGTCCTTAAAGCTGGACAACTCTCAAGGCTTTGCTCCAGCACATATGTATACATTTTTATCTCTCTTCCTTCTAGGTAGTAACTAAAACATTTTATCGCTTCGTATATAGCCATTAATTCGCGATCGTACGTAGGATATCTCGATTGTGTGGAGGTGAATTTTTTAGAGAAAAAAGCTAAAGGCTTCGAAATATTATCTACTTTTTGTTCTAGCGATGCGCCGATCGCAAAATTCGATGCATCTGATACTAACCTTACTTCAGGATCTTTTGCTGGAAACGCAAGATACGCAACATTAGCTAACTCTTCTTCTATAGTGTTAAACGTCTGTTCTGATTCTTCTGTCCACTCTGCTGGTCGTTAATCCTTCTTTGTTATGCCTTTTATCGTGGCAATAAGTGACTTTTGTACCTCTGCAGCTCTTGGCAGCTTTTCCTATAAAAGTTTACCATACCCAAAAAACGTCTCATTTCATCTTTTGTCCTGAGTTTTTTAAAGGCCCTTATTGCTTTGACTTTCAATGGGTCTGGTTTGAACCCATTTTTGTCTATCTAGTACCCCAAGAATATAAACTCATCTACTCCAAACTGAAATTTATCAATGTTCAGCTTTAGGTGCAACTTCTCCAACCTTCCTAAGACAATCCTCAGATGATTTTGGTGATTCTCTTCTGATAAAGATGCAATCAAAATGTCAACTACAAAGGCGTATACAAAATGCAGGTTGCCCACAGCCTAGTTGATGTAACGCTGGAAAGTTTGGGCTGCGTTCCTAAATCCGAACGTCATAACTAAAAATTTATAAGGCCCTAATGGAGTCACTACTGCCATCTTCAGTACATCTTCCGGATAAATAGTAATCTGTAAAAATGCTTTTTCTAAGTCAAGTGTAGAAAAGATAGTTTTTCTCCCAAATTGGACGCAAAATCAAGGAGGTTCGGAATTGGATATTTGTCTGGAACTGTGACAGCATTTAATTTTCTGTAATCACCACAAATTCTCTACTCTTTATTTTTCTTCAGAACCATATGTATTGGCGTGGCCCAAGGGCTTTTGGAGGGTTTGCAGATCCCTTCTCTGCACCATTTCTCAAATCCCTCCTTAGCTTTCTGCAGTTTATCAGGTGCCAGACGTCTTGACTTCTGAGCTACTGGTGGTCCTTTTATTTTTATGTGGTAGAATACGTTGTTGAATTGAATTCTTTAGGAAAGTTTTTAGTACGTTTCTGAGTTTCCGTATACAAGCATGGCCCATGGATCATAAATTGTTTTACCATGCCGAAGAGACGTGGATATTTGACTTCATCTGGTATTTTTGCGCTTATAAGTATATAATAATCATCAGGATTATGAATTTGGTTTCCTGGGTCTATGAAGAGCAACATATGCATATGCGAAAGAGTTCTTTTCTGAAATTCAATTACGTACGTATAAGCTATAATTTTTCCAAATAATCATTTCTGTATAACTTCTTCTGAAAGAATCTGAATTTTTTTATAAAAAACTTTGGCTACTAAGTCAGGCCTATCTATTGCTGATTTGTTGACATGTAAATTTTCTTCAATTTTGTTCCACTTTGGATAGTAAATCATGGTAATGAAGAAATCGGTCTTACCTTTTTTTGAACTAGTGTCATGAAATCTAAATAATTTTGTTTTATAACTCGAGGTCTTGCTAAAAGAAGATGGTAAGATAATCATTTTCTCAATTTTCATACCTTTATTTTTGTTTTTTAAGAAACATAAGCCGTACCCACATAGCATGAAAGATTCAGGAAGCTTTCCAGCGAAAAATTCTAGAAATATTCCAGTGTAAGTTTCCAGTAAGCTTCCTACAAACTTCATAAAACATTTAGTAAGGTTACATTGAAATATTTCATGGAAGCTTCCCGGAAAGTTTCTCGAAGCTTGCGTGGAATATTTAAAATATAAAAAATTAAATATTTCATGAAATCTTCCATGAAGCTTGCAGCAAGATTGTATGGAACGTTACAGGAATATTCCTGCGAAGATTACCATCAAATATGAGAGAATCTTCCAGTACTCTTTCATAAAATTTTCCACTGAATTTTTCTGTAGGCTTTCACGGGAGATTATAATAAATAATTTCGAAAGATTCCAGAAAGATTACTTTACATTCCTCCCGAAATCTTTGATGTAAGCTGCCTAAAAGCTTAATAGAAGTTTCAATAATATTACATTGGAATTTTTCTTAGAAGTCTCACGAAAACTTTTTTGAAGTTTGGGCGGAATATTCAGAATATAGAAAATTAAATATTTCATGAAAACTCCCATGAAGCTTTCAGCAAGATCGCAAGAAACATTATAGAAATATTCCTGCAATAATTACCAGAAACCTTAAGAGGATCTTCTAATGATTTTCCGTAAAATATGTCATTGAATCTTATCAGAGACTTTGATGGAAGATTACAGTAAACGATTCAAAAAGATTTCTGTAAGCTTACTTAATGTCTCTCTTAAAATTTTTTAAATTTTATTTTATTGAAGCTATGTAAATTCATCTAGAATGATGATCCGTAATCTTGTGAGAAACTTTCAATAAGATTTTTTAAAAGACTTTGCTTCGCTTTCACAGAAGATTACAATCAAAATTTCGGGAAGCTTCAAAAAGTTACCAGATATCCTACCCCGAAGGTTCCCTGTAAGGTTCCTGTAAATTAAATGAAAGTTTCAGCAAGGTTATATTGAAGTTTTCTTTGGAAGCTTCTTGAAAAATCCACGGAAGCTAGCATGGTCTATTGAATTATAGAAAAATGAATATTACGTGTAATCTTCTAGAAAACTCACAGGAAGATTACATCAATATATCTGGAAACATTACTTATGATCTTACTAGCACTTCCAGTAACATTGTATGAAAAAAGTCTATAAAATTATTACATTCAATTTCTGTGCTGAAAAATATTTTGCGTATCAGAAAATAATATAGAATGTTATACATAAAAAAATAATTCAGAAAAAAGTTATTGTGCCAATTAAAGGTAAAATATAATTTTTGCTACATAAAATATTATTTATCTAAATAGTTTCAATATTTTTTTGCGACACAAACTACATTTATCACCATCTTTATAAAGTTTCACAAAAAAAATATAAATCATACATGTTAATAAATGTAAATAAATACATTGAAAAATAGTTTTATATTAAAAATATGTTAACAAATTATAATAAATTTAGCTGAAATGATGAAAAAAAATATTAAAATCATTGCTTTAGATATTATACATTTTATGTATAACTAGAGGGCAAGCGCGCCTACCCCCATCTCGCTTCTGTAATTTAAGAAAAATATTCAAGAATTTGCAATTTTTTAGATAAATTTTATTTAAAATACTACATAATCTTAATTTTTCAAAAGTTTTTTTCAGGTAAATGTTCAATGATCTTTTAATAAAACTAATCATCCACACAAATTTCTATAAATGTATTTGCAAAAAAAAATAATTATGATTTTATTTGTAGATTATTAAAGAAAAAGAATACCTACGTTGATTGTAAAATGAATGAATTAAAAATATTTTCATCTGTCTACAGTTCTATCAATCGAATGCTGCTTTTTTTATTTCTCTCGATACTTTAATGTTTTTTATTCAAAAATTTTTTTATTGACGTTCCAATGCAAACAGTATTAAAATTTTTTGATATCTAGTTTTTCTATCACATGAAACTTTTTGAACTCTATTTAAAAATTTTCTAAAGTTTTTTTCTTATTTATAAAATTTTTATCATCCATTAAGACCCATAAAAAATTTCTGTACCTTTATTATAACCCTAAATACAAATCGTCCTAAATGCAATAAATAATTTTTCGGTGTACTCAAAAAAAAAGAAAAAAATTTTAATGCTACACAACTTGAAAATAACCTTAATTCTTTAAAATATTTAATCAACTCATATAATTTTTAAAATTTCTTTATGAAATTCATGTAAATCATTTTTACTCGCAAAATTATATCCTTCATTCAAACAATTAATTCGTTATTCATTTTGTAACACTCGTGAACAATTTTAATAAATAAATGAAACGGCCAGCACGAGTCAATTGTAAAAAATTTTTTTTTTTTTTTTTTATTTATTACGACGACGTTTCGGTAACTGTTTTGTTACCCTCTTCAAATCTATAAAAAAAACACAAAATGACGACAACAACCGTTTCAAAGTACATCTCTCAAAATCATCAATAATCAAGCAAAATTACACAATCAATTTACTATACCATAAGTAGAATTCAATAAACATCTTCGTCATACGTTAAACAAACTTATACTCTATTAAGAGTAACGTCAATTCTGTAAAATCAGTTTAACACAATTTGAATTATTAAAATAAAAATATATAGAGAGAGACAACAATACATAAACAAACGTTTACCAAGCCTTCTCGCCACCAAAGTAACTTCTTCAATTAAAAAGTTCAAATAAAAAAGTAAAACACAATGAGTGATTAAAAATTGACACGTCCCAATTAATTAAAAACAGTAAAATCGAAAAAGATATAAAAACAAAATTACATCAGTCCATTAGATGACTAGAATCGTTAAGACTTGGATTTGAACTGATAGAGAGACAAACACATAACTCAAATAATCAATCTAATCAAAGTAATCTGACGAAGCAGTGACAACTGGTCAATATAAAACTTATTAATTAGATATGTTATAAGATAAAATAAAATGAATTAAAAATCTATATTACCGATATGATAATTTACAAATTAAAATCATTCAATAAATTAAATTAAAAAATTTTTATGACAAATACAATGAATAAAAGAATAAAAATAAAACAAAAATTTTTCCTTCATACCCGTGCCGGAACTTCGCCTAAAAGTGCCTCTCGTGCGGCAGGGAACGGGCAAATTACATTTGTGATTTTCTTTACAGTCACATGCTCAGAAGCCACTGCGCACCTTCATACTACAACAGTTTCGGTCGCTTCACTGTCTGCTGCATGTTCCGACTATATCTATATATACTCAGTATGTCTAACCTCTCTTATTATACATCAAACATCGTTAGACATAACTGTTAAAATTATGAAATACACACACACATGATAATTACACACGTTTTTTTTATATGAATTATCATTAGAATATTTACTGTATATCCTATGTTATCAGCTATAGGATACACATGTTCCGTTTTTTCACATTTCTTTCATGCATACACAATTTTTTTTTAACTCGCGATATTTTTTTCACGACACTCACAACACGCTTTTAGACACTTCAGAAATTAAAACACAAATAAAATTCTTAAATATTCTTGTTCTTTCATGTATTTTTTTGTTTCATTACACATTTTATTTATTTGAAATATTAAATAAAACGAATTATTTATTTACGATTCTTTCTTTCTTTCTGTCTTTCTCTCTCTCTTTCACGCTCTCAACATATGCTATAGCTGCTTACGCATGCGCGCTACAACAAACTAAAACATCAAATGACTTTTCACTCAAAGTCGTTTTCGATGTATTTTTTACTTAAAAATGGATTTTTATCTTTTTGGGATGGCGAAGTTCCGGCCGGGCATGAAGGAAAATCGTATACACTCCTCGGCACAAAAAAGGCTCATTATATGCGCGTGTTTTGCTTTGCTCGGCTGACGCCTCGCAAAGCAAACTTACACGCGCATGTCATGAGCCTGTTCCGTACCTCGGAACGTAATATACTATTTTATATATAATATAATTATACTAATCATCAACCCTAACTAGGCAAAAAGGCTTTGGTAATCACAAAAATATTACAATTTGCAGTATTTTTTAATCAAGGGTTCATAAGCTGAATGTAGGTTATTTGTATCAGTCTTTTTATTAATCGAATTATCTTGTGCATTAATAAAAACCATTTCCGCTAAAATTCTTTTACGCCAATTACTTTCTTTATCTAATATTTTGGTCTTGTCAAATTCAAAGGTGTGGTTGCTCTCACTGACATGTTTAGAAATTACCGATTGAATATTAGATTTTTCAACACAAGATGACTGCTCTCTGACTCGATCCTTTAACTTCCTCTTGGTTTCACCCACATATGTTGCATTACAATTCTTACAATTAATCTGATATACTACATTATTTTGTTCAAACTTTGATGTGATATCCTTACCTCTACGAATAACCTTACTTAAATTATGCGAAATTTTTGGAATCACACTAATATTATATTTGCTTAATTTCTTAGACAACTTTTCAAAAGTATTTTTAACATATGGGACCTGTAGACTATTTCTGTTACAATTAACCTCCTTATAATTATGACCAATGTTATCACCACTACTAGTATTTCGATTATTATGTTTAGAAATAATTCTTTTTTTAATATGAAAGTTAATAAATTCCATCGGATATCCATTATTTTTTAAAAATTTTTTTATGATACTTACATTTTTATATCTAAAGCGTTTGTGTGACAATTCAATTGCTCTATCAACTAACATATATATTATACCGCCCTTCTGACCTCCCTTCTGTATTCTTTCTGTTTGTCTCTCCACTTCTGTTGCTGCAGTTTGCTTGGCTTCCGGGTTTCTGAGACCGCGTACAGCCTCCAGCCATCCACCTTGAGTGACGGATTGAGCCTCCCCAGCCTCTTCAGCGCCACTCCCGCTTCCACCCTTGTAGGTAGAAGGATCGTGGCTCTAATCAGACGCTGGAGGAGCTCAATCCCCCCTAATATACTATATTTTTTTTCTACATCTATACTCATCATAATATGACTATCAGGAATATGCAAATCCTTTACTTTGTCAATCAATTCCTAACTATTCTTAATATACGATAGAGGTCTTTTAATAGATTTATTTAGGATATTATCAATTGTTTTAGACAAGAATTGAGTGGGGGTACCTATACATGAAACTATCGGCCTCAAAGGATAATCAATCTTGTGAATTTTTGGCAACCCATAAATTTTAGCAAGACTAGTATTTGTGAGAGTGAGTTCATTTTTATGGTATTCTTTATAAAAATAACCTCCCTCATTCCACTTCTTTAAAATATCTTTGGTGCTTTTTTGTAATCTAGATAACGGATTAAAATTTATCATCTTATAAGTGTTAGAGTCAGAGAGCATTGTTTCCATTTTATCAACATACTGAGAACAATTCATAACGACGCTAGTGTTACCTTTGTACCCCCACTGAATTCTTGTCTAAAACAATTGATAATATCCTAAGTAAATCTATTAAAAGACCTCTATCGTATATTAAGAATAGTAAGGAATTGATTGACAAAGTAAAGGATTTGCATATTCCTGATAGTCATATTATGATGAGTATAGATGTGATATCCTTGCTCACTAATATAGGGTTAGAATTAGTGAAAAAAGCTGTAGAAAAAAAATATAGTTTAATTACAAGACATGTAGATGTGCCGTTATATGATCTCCTTGAGGCAGTTGAACATCTTATGACTAACACTTGCTTTCAATTTAATAACAAATATTATAAACAATTATATGGTACTCCTATGGGGTCTCCAGTCTCCCCGCGGTTTGCAGACATGGTGATGGATGATTTAGAGACGGATTGTTTGGCAAAAATGAATTTTAAACCTATTTTTTATGGGAGATATGTTGATGATATTTTTACAATCATACCTAAAGATAAAATAAATGAAATGTTAGAATTATTTAATTCGTATGATGATAGACTAAAGTTTACTCATGAAATTGAAGTAGATGGGAAGATCGATTTTTTGGAAGTGTCCATTATTAATGAAAACAATAAATTAATTACAGACTGGTTTCATAAACCAACTTTTTCTGGTAGATTTCTTAATTTTGATTCAAATCATCCATTGTCTCATAAGAGAGGTATAATATATATGTTGGTTGATAGAGCAATTGAATTGTCACACAAACGCTTTAGATATAAAAATGTAAGTATCATAAAAAAATTTTTAAAAAATAATGGATATCCGATGGAATTTATTAACTTTCATATTAAAAAAAGAATTATTTCTAAACATAATAATCGAAATACTAGTAGTGGTGATAACATTGGTCATAATTATAAGGAGGTTAATTGTAACAGAAATAGTCTACAGGTCCCATATGTTAAAAATACTTTTGAAAAGTTGTCTAAGAAATTAAGCAAATATAATATTAGTGTGATTCCAAAAATTTCGCATAATTTAAGTAAGGTTATTCGTAGAGGTAAGGATATCACATCAAAGTTTGAACAAAATAATGTAGTATATCAGATTAATTGTAAGAATTGTAATGCGACATATGTGGGTGAAACCAAGAGGAAGTTAAAGGATCGAGTCAGAGAGCAGTCATCTTGTGTTGAAAAATCTAATATTCAATCGGTAATTTCTAAACATGTCAGTGAGAGCAACCACACCTTTGAATTTGACAAGACCAAAATATTAGATAAAGAAAGTAATTGGCGTAAAAGAATTTTAGCGGAAATGGTTTTTATTAATGCACAAGATAATTCGATTAATAAAAAGACTGATACAAATAACCTACATTCAGCTTATGAACCCTTGATTAAAAAATACTGCAAATTGTAATATTTTTGTGATTACCAAAGCCTTTTTGCCTAGTTATGGTTGATTAGTATAATTATATTATATATAAAAAAATTTTTGTTTTATTTTTATTCTTTTATTCATTGTATTTGTCATAAAAATTTTTTAATTTAATTTATTGAATGATTTTAATTTGTAAATTATCATATCGGTAATATAGATTTTTAATTCATTTTATTTTATCTTATAACATATATAATTAATAAGTTTTATATTGACCAGTTGTCACTGCTTCGTCAGATTACTTTGATTAGATTGATTATTTGAGTTATGTGTTTGTCTCTCTATCAGTTCAAATCCAAGTCTTAACGATTCTAGTCATCTAATGGACTGATGTAATTTTGTTTTTATATCTTTTTCGATTTTACTGTTTTTAATTAATTGGGACGTGTCAATTTTTAATCACTCATTGTGTTTTACTTTTTTATTTGAACTTTTTAATTGAAGAAGTTACTTTGGTGGCGAGAAGGCTTGGTAAACGTTTGTTTATGTATTGTTGTCTCTCTCTATATATTTTTATTTTAATAATTCAAATTGTGTTAAACTGATTTTACAGAATTGACGTTACTCTTAATAGAGTATAAGTTTGTTTAACGTATGACGAAGATGTTTATTGAATTCTACTTATGGTATAGTAAATTGATTGTGTAATTTTGCTTGATTATTGATGATTTTGAGAGATGTACTTTGTAACGGTTGTTGTCGTCATTTTGTGTTTTTTTTTTATAGATTTGAAGAGGGTAACAAAACAGTTACCGAAACGTCGTCGTAATAAATAAAAAAAAAAAAAAAAAAAAAAAAAAAAAAATTTTTTTACAATTGACTCGTGCTGGCCGTTTTATTTATTTATTAAAATTAATTCGTTAGTTGATTTAAATGAATTGTTAAATCTATTAACTAATATAGAATCTTTGTTTCAAATCTTAAAAAAATATAATAGAATTAAATGAAAATACCTGACATAATTTTTTTTAACATTGCTAAAATTTTTAAAAGTAAAATAACATAATTATTTTTTACGCTCAAGTTGTATTTCATTAAACATATGCATAAAATAAGAATTGCACATAATATTAACAATAAATCATAAAAAAGAAATTTCTTTCTTACAAAATAGAAAGTCTAGAGAGGCTGAGGTAGGTCATAAGAGAATTTCGATTTGAGGCTTACGTCTACATAATATAAATAGATCTAAAATTCAGCTGAAGTCAAATCAGAATTTACCTGAAATTGCTCAAAATTAATCTAAATCCAGCTAACTTTAAGCTAATTTTTATCTAAATTTTGTATACATTCAGCTAACTTTAATATTAAATTCAGTCAACTTTAAGCTAACTTTAAGCTAACCTTTAGCTAGCTTTTAGCTGACTTTTAACTATCTATAACCTAACTTTTAGCTAACTTTTAGCTAAATTCCTGCTCGATTCCAGCTTAATTCTAGCTAACTTGGAACACATCCAATTCTTATACACGACGGTGGCGTTGACGGCAGTGAAGTCTTTTTGTAATATATTATTAGCTCGAATAATTAGTTGCAATAAAAGTGTATGCAAAACAAGACATTTCAAAAATTAAAGTTAGCTGAATCGAACCAAATCGATGCTTTGCAGGGGTTGAGAAGACGTTTACAAAGACTACAAAATTCATGTGTGAGATATGTAATGGGTGTGAGAATGGGCGATCATATCTCTCCTTATAGAGCTGCTCTTGGTTGGCTGCGTACTGATTCAAGGAGACAGTATTTTATGGCTGTACTTATGTACAAAATCGTGCGCATGAATACTCCAGAGTATCTAGTGAGTCTCTTTACTAGATATGTACCTAGGGTAGCCACTAGGGGAGAGATTAAGGACTTCGCGGTGCCCTTCATGCGTACTGAGACTGGAAGAAATTCCTTTCAAGTTCAAGGTGCGCATTTTTGGAACTCCCTGCCTGCCGATATAAAAAATCTTCCATCGCTCGGCAGGTTCAAATCGGCTTTGAGGAGGTACTTACTCGACCTCGAGTGATCTTAATTTTAAGTATTTTAATTTTATGTTAATTTATTTTTTTTGTCTTATATATAGATTTAAGGTGTGAATGTATTTATTAGCGCGAATGATGGTTGAATGAATGCAGAAAGAATGAGTGATTCTGTTTCTTTTTATTAATAGTTATGGCATCTTCGGTATCAAGTTTTTATTCTTTGAATTTTATTATTATATTATTTTTTATTATTTATTGTTGTATTGTTTTGTCCAATTTTATTTTTATTTGATGTCATGACTATGCTTTATGCTTTATCTTTTAAATTGTGTTATTTGATTTTAATTTGATTTTAATTTCATGACTGATAGATATTTAAGACTGTTTTCATTGTAATTTATGTTTTCATGCTTTCTGCGTGTATTTAGAGTAGTCTGTGATATCGCTTTTACATAGTGACTTACTGATACAGTATTATATATTAATTTTAATATTTGACTGTGATATCTTATCATATTATGTGCAATACTTTATACAGAATTATTATTTATTGCTTGATGTATTACATGCCTTTTTGTACTCTTTTACAAAATAAATTGATATCTATCTATCTATCTATCTATCTAACCAAATGAGGGTCCATAAATAAGAGGCTCATTTCTGACAGCGACAGCGGCGATATATTTTTTATAATATAGAGAGATATAGAGAGATAATATAGCTAGCTTTTAGCTAAATGACAGCTAAACATATCTGAATTTTAGCTAACTCTTAGCTGATTTTCAACTTACTTTTAGCTAACTTTTAACTAACTTCTAGGTAACTTTTTGCTGACTTTTAGCTCGCTTTCAGCTAAATTATAGCTGACTTTTAGCTGATTTGAGCTAAATTTTAACTGAATTTTAGCCGAATTTTAGCTAAATTTTAGCTTAATAAAGGTTAAAAAATGGAGAGTCAAAAATGAGGGGCCTATTTCAGACCGCGACAGCGGCAATAGTGGCTACAGCGGCGATATATTTTTAATAATTATTTCGCTAAAATTTGGCTCAAATCAGCTAAAAGTCAGCTAAAATTTAGATGAATTTAGCTATAATCCAGCTGAAAGCTAGCTAAAAGTCAGCAAAAAGTTACCTACACGTTAGTTAAAAGTAAGCTTAAAGTTAGTTGAAAATTAGCTAAGCATTAGCTAAAATTCAGATATATTTAGCTGTCGTTTAGCTAAAAGCTAGCTATATTATAAATATAAAATTTATTGAAACTCGATATATCTCTCTATACTATAACTAGCTCGCCACAGCGGCCCTTTGGCTGTGGCTCGCACCTCGGTCCTTTCATCGCGAAGCGATGCAAGGCATGCAAAAAGCTCCGCTTCTTGCATATAAGGCACGACCGAAAACGCTCGCGCTTCGTGCTCGCTATTTAATATTTCAAGAATATTAAAACAAATCATTTACAAACGCAAAAGCCTTAAAAGTTAATCTTATTTCTTTTTTTCATTGTATTTTTTACCGCATCTTTCAACAGGAGGTTTGAATTTATTGTATTTATTTGAAAAAACCAATTTATAATTATTTAAATTTTTCTTGTGAATTAAGTTGATTGATTTCGAAAAAATTTATGTTATGTGAAAAAGACATATTTTCATTAATGTATACTTTTTAAAGTTTTAGATAGGATAATCTATCAAAAGTTATAAGAAAAAAAATAGTTCAGTAGCTTAAAAGTAAAGTTTTGTATAAAGTTTTGATCTGAATCATTCCGACGGGGGATAATTTAAAACAATAATACAAATAAATATTGGCAATTTTAAAAAAAATCGTTCGAGCCGTTTTAAAACAGTTATCCTTTTAGAGGTAAAAAAATGATTTTTTGGTGATAACTTGAAAAAAACGAATTTTGAAAAAAAGTATATTAAATAAAATTAATAGAAAAAATAAGATACATCTTTTTAATATTATATATATATTTTTTAAATAATATTTATCAAATTATCATTAAAAAGTCTTGAATTTCAAAATTTTTCATGAACAATTTGAAAAATATTAACTTCAGAGAAAAATGTATAATATGAAAAAGATTTATTTTTTTATATTCTATAACTTTTATTTTATATACTTTTTAAAAAAAAATCGTATTTTTCAAGTTATTACCAAAAATCCATTTTTTTTGAACATTTAAAAGGCGCCTATTTAAAAACGCTTCCAACGATTTTTTTCAAAATAGGAAAGTTTACTTGTGTTATTATTTGAAACAATTCTCCGTTTGAATTATTCAGATCGGATAAGAACTCGTCGAGAAAATTCATAAACTTGATTTCTCACACACATACATCCATACATACATTTCAAGGAAGCCTCGTAATAGTCTTATTTTGCTATAAAAATAAGTTTTTTATCATAAAAAAACATATTTTAAAAGGTTACATTTTTCGCGATGTCGAAAATATAAGGCACTTCCGTATAGCGGTCGTGCCTAAAAAGATTTCGCCGCTACCGCCGCTGTCGCTGTGTATAAGAATTACTCAAGGATTTATATAGCTAGATTTTTAGCTGAAATTCAGCTAAATGTAACTTAATTTTAGCTAAAAGACAACTAATATAACATTGATTTTAGCTAAAATTACATTGATTTTAGCTGAAATTTAGATAAATTTAACTTAATTTTAGTTCAAAATTAATGTAAATTTAGCTATCTTTTAGCTCAAATTGATGTAAATTTAGTTAAAATTTACTTAAAATTTAGCGAAAAGTTAGTTAATTTTATTTTAATTTTAGCTGGAAGTTAGCTAAATTGAACCTAATTATAACTGAAAGTTATTAAATATCTCTATATTATTAAAAATATATCGCCACTGTCGCCTTCAGAAATATGCCCCTCATTTGTGGACTCTTATTTTCGGACCTTCATTATAGAGTTGAATTCAGTTAAAATTTAGCTAGAATTTAGCTAAAAGTTAACTTAAAGTTAGCTGAAGTCAGATAAAATTACATAAAAGTTAGTTGAATTGAATATTAAAATTAGCTGAACTCAATATTAAAATTAGCTGAATTTATACAAAATTTAGATGGAAATTAACTAAACGTCAGCTGAGAGTTAGCTGAATTTAAATTAATTTTAAGCAATTTAAAATAAATTTTGGTTTAAATTCTGCTAAATTTTTATTTTGTGAGAAAAAAATTTTTTCTTATGATTTATTGTTAATATTATATGAAATTTTTATCTTATGCATATGTGTAAGAATATACAACTTCTGCATAAAAAATAGTTATGTTATTTTACTTTTAAAAATTTTAACAACCCTGGTAGAAATTTAAACGCTTTGTACTACCATTTCATGACCAGTAGAAATGGAAACGCTTTTTTTAACATTTCATGGTCATTTCTTTAGCATTATTATTACTAATAACCTTAAATTTTCATGATCACATTTCTACCAGGAAATGTTAAAAAAAATTATGTCAAGTATTTTAATTTAACTCTACTTTTTTTTTTAAGATTTAAAATTAAGATTCTATTTTAGTTAGTAAATTAAACAGTTCGCTTGAATTAACTAACGAATTATTGTTCGAATGAAGGATGTAAATATTGCAAGTAGAAATAATTTACATGAATTTCATAAAGAAATTTTAAATATTATATAATTAAATTCCCTGGTAGAAAATTGAACATTAATCTGCCCAGAACATCTTAAATTTTCTGCTCAGTGGGCAGATTCTACTGATATATTCTGCCCAGAAACCCTACGTACTGGCGACGTTTTCTAAGCAGAATCTGCTGAAATCATGTTATAAGTCAAATAATATTGATTTGAGGTTATTTTTTCCTATTTCGCTACGTAGGAGAGAGATAGAAAGAAAATCATGCACACTCATTGGTTTGTTCGAGATATAATAGCTATAATTTTTTTCTTTAACCATGAAAGCTCAATATATTGCGCTTGATATTATATTTGAAGGTTTTTTTATTTATATAATTAATTCGGTGACATTTAAAAAAAATTATTTTTAGAATAAGTATTTCTGATCTGTCTCAATAATTATCATTAATTGATTTTAAACATTAAAGTTTGTTTATTTAAGGTTATAAATTGATTAATGACAATCGTTCAACATAATTTTCTGGGCAGAAGTTAATCAAGTGAGCAGAAATTATGTTTAATTTTCTACCAGGGTTGGTTAATAATTATATACATGAGGTCATTTTTAAATTGTGTTGCATTCAACAACTTTTTTTTGAATACACCGAAAAATAATTCATTGCATTTTTGGACAATTTGTATTTAGGATTATTGTGAAGCCACAGAGATCTTTGATAGGTCTTAATGGATAATAAAAATTTAATAAATAAGAAATAAACTTTATAAAATTTTTAAATAGAGTTAAAAAAGTTTTATGATAGAAAAAAAAGATACAAAAAAATTTTATACTGTTTACATTAAAACGTCAATAAAAAATTTTTTTAAATAAAAAACATTAAAACATTAATTAAAAAACTTTAAATTTTTTTTATAAATAAAATATTTTTATAGTTTGGAAATTTTATTTTCGCCATTCTTACCCTAAAATCGCAACTTCGTTCCTCTTTTTCAGCTCTCATGACAAAAAATACACTACGCAACTAGTATAGAAATTTCTATACTAAAAAGCCTTAAGGCTTTTTTACGAAACTCGTTACGACCCTCACCTTTGGCTCAAGTCGTAAACTTCTCGTTTCGTAAATAAAGCCTTTCCATACCCGTTACGTAATGTACTATTGTTGTGTAAGTTTTCGAAAATAAGGCTCGAATAATTATGAAAAATCAAATTTGTATATGATATAAATTATTTAAAATATTTTATCATTTTTTACGAATGAGTCAATATTGTAGAAATCGGTCAAATTGGTAGAATTTTATAATCATTTACATAAAAATAATTTCAATTGATTTATTTGCCAAATCATTGTTTTAACGATGAAAATTCTTAAATGTAAAAATGAATAAATGAAAAAGAATTTGATGATGACAACAATAAAAAATAAATATATCATATTACCATATTACTCAACAAGCGTTTGTAGCGTAATGGATAAGATTTTAGCATCGTAATCTCAAATATATTGGTCCAAGCCGCATTTATGTAAAAAAATTTTTCATGTGTTTTTTATCCTGAATGTATTAATTTCGTTATTAATAATATATTAAAATCTATGATTGTAATTGGTAATTAATGGAAACAATAATTAATAAAAAAAGAATATTCTTTGTAAGATTACTGGGAGTTTCCACGAAGCTTCCAGAAAGCCTAAGTGCGATGTGAGGGAAAATTTTTTTCCTAAGTCTTTTCAATACCTCTTTTTGAAAAGTTTCATGATAGTTACTAGAATCTTTTTACGGACCTTCCTAAAAAGACTTTGTCATGGGACATGTCACTCTTTCTGAAAACTTCTATGAATCATTCCTGAAAGCTTATGACAATCTTTAATGAATGGTTATTGTAATCTTTCATATAGACTTTACGTAAACGTTTTTCTCTTTTGTAAAAGAGATTTTAAAAATTTCCAAGAGCAATATGCAGGGGGTATTTCATGCTTGCTGAAAGCTTCCATGAAAACTTCCGAGAATTGTTCCTGGAAGCTTACAGCAACATTTCTCGACAGATTAAAAAATTTATGAAAATATGAAAGATTCCTAGAATTTTCGTTAAAGCTTAAGTAAATCTTCCCTAAAACTTTCAAAATATCTTCCAAAAAGGTTTCACGGTAGACTCTTGGAATGTTACTCTGAATCTTCCTGACAGGAATTTGCAGGGGACATTTCACGCTTTTTTAAATCTTCCATGGAAATTTCTTGAAAGGTTCCGAAACTTACTCGGAAGCTTCCTGAAAGCTTCCTGGAATCTTTTATGCTTTGTGGGTAACATCTTTACATAAATCTGTTTTTAAACAATGTTGATTTTTCTTCAAATAAAATGATTTTAATCTTTTTACTTTAAACTAAGCATCAACTATATATTATTGAGTTAGTTTCCCTCAATTTAAAAATGGACTAGATTCTCCTCTTACACTTAATTTATGTGAATAAAATTGTAACGACGTTACGTTGTTATTACTGTTGACCTGTTGGATATTTGGCTTCCAACCAAAACCTTCATTTAGATAAATTAAAGGATAAGCAATGGGGTCAACATGTATACTTATGGCAGGTCTCTTTTACTCTTGCTCTTTTATATTTTTAATTGCCTTACGCTTTTGTACACGCTTTTCTTCGAAAGATCGATGTACAGGATTTCTGACACAGTTTTGTCCCTTTTTAGAAGATGTATCTTTCTTCATCATGCATCAGTAATCTGCTAACATGTTTATACCCCAGTTTGCTTGAAATCTACGTTCGAAGTCTTTCAAATCTTAGTGAAATCGTTCACCATGCTCTTCACAAAAGTCTTTATTATTTTCTGGAAACTAATAAACATGTAAATCAAGAAAATAAAATTTTAAGTTCATTAGACTACTCAATTTTTCGAAATTACGTACCAATCTTATAACAATATATTTATACTTCACATCTTTAGTATTACCCAAAAATTTTGTCGATACATCTTTAAAACTTAACCATGCTGCTTTCTCGACATCGTTTATAGTTTTGTCAAAGTTTTTATCTCTAAATAAAGTCCGGATTTCATGACCATCAAAAATACCTTCACTTAATTTAGCATCATATTTATGTGAAAACACTTTGCTCAAATATTCGAAGTATTGATCTTCCTTGTCCAAGGCTTTGACTAGTTGTTTTATCAATCCAAGCTTTATGTGCACTGGAGGTATCAAAATTTTAGACGAATCAACGAGTGGTTTTTTTAATAATATTCTGTTTTTCAGGTTCGAACGATTCTCTTGATGTCTAAATTTTCGTTTTGTAGTGATTTTCTCTATATCTGCTATCAAACGTACATAAATAACATAGATACTTTGTGAATCCAGATTGTTGTCCAAGTATCATGGATAGAATTTTTAAGTCTCCACATATTTGCCATTCATGTTCCTCGTATTTTATTTCCGTCAAAAGCAGTTCAAGATTGCAATACTTTTTCTTAAGTACTTTTGAGTGTGCTAATGGTATAAGAGCATATTTATTTGTGATATAGAGAAATACTGCTTTAAGGCTGTGCATGTTATTTATGCATGTTCGACAGCAGAGATAGAGAAAATCACTATAAAAAGAAAATTTGGACATCAAGAGAATCGTTTGAACCTGGAGAACAGAATATTATAAAAAAACTACTCGGTAATCCATCTAAAATTTTGATACCTCCACTGCACATAAAGCTTGGATTGATAAAACAATTAGTTAAGGCTTCGGACAAGGAAGGTCAATGCTTCGAATATTTGAGCAAAGTATTTCCACATAAATCTGATGCTAAATTAAGTGAAGGTATTTATTATGGTCCTGAAATCCGGACTTTATTTAGAGATAAAAACTTTGACAAAACTATGAACGATGTCGAGGAAGCAGCATGGTCAAGTTTTAAAGATGTATTGACGAAATGTTTAAGTAATACCAAAGATGTGAAGTATAAATATATTGTTATAAGATTGGTAAGTAGTTTCGAAAAATTTGGTTGTTTATTGAACTTAAAACTTCATTTCTTTGATTCGCATGTTGATCAGTTTCTAGAAAATAACGGGGACTTTTGTGATGAGTATGGTGAACGATTTTACCAAGATTTGAAAGACTTCGAACGTAGATTTCAAGGAAACTGAGGTATAACCATGTTAGCAGATTACTGATGGATGATGAAGAAAGATACATCTTCTAAAAAGGAACAAAACTGTGTCAGAAATCCTGTACATCGATTTTTCGAAGAAGAGCGTGTATGAAAGCGTAAGGCAATTTAAATTATAAAAGAGCAAGAAAGAGAGAGAGAACTTTAAAACCTAGTATTCGTCACCTTGACACTGAAATTTTAAACTTAAAGAAAGTATTGTATTCTTTCAATTACTACTAAAAACATTAAAACAATGGCGCATTTATTAAAAAAAGCTAAAAACTGTATCTACAGAGATTCATCAAGGTCACTGATCATCATTTTTATGTCAGATTTACCATAGTAGTCTAAGTGAACCTTGGATTTATGATCAATGATTTATGATCATTCATACTTATATTCATTTTGCACATTATACTCAAGAGTAATTGAACTCCGTATGTATCATATGTCAAGTCTTCTACCTCGAGACTGCGATAGCAAACAATAACGTTATACATTTGCGAGAATGCGACACACGAGAATGCGACGCACAAGAGGCGATCGAACTCTAAACTGCATCACATGCAAAATTCAATAAATCTTTTCTCCGAAATTATAAAAGTAGCAATAATATCATACATACAAGAGAATGCAACTGTCTTTTACCATAGTATAAAAACCCAAGAGTCTTTAGCTCGTAAGCTTAATTTCATACTTACCGTCTAAGGCTACGCTTCACCTAAAATTATTGTACTAAAGGTTAAGAAAAAGAAATAAAGATAAGTTTAATTCAACATTTATATATATATATATATATATATATATATATATATATATATATATATTCTTTTATTCTTATAAGTTACAATAACAATTAAAAGTTCAGAACAATAGTAAATCAAGTTTATTAAATAAATTTTACGAATTAATAAATTCAGTCTTAACGGTTAATACACCCTCAAAGTAGTATTTAAAATGTTGATTTTCAGAAAAATCGATTAATTTACTACATATACTTCCCACTCACGTCCCCTAGGAATTGTATTTTACAAAATCTGTCTTAAAATCTATGATCAGTGACCTAAAAACCCCTTGAATAGTATTTTTAATGTCTATCAGCCCCTCCAAAAATTTATGAAAAAATATAATAGCGTTTTAATCAAATTTAGACTGAATTTTGACTTTTTCTAATTTTTTCATCTTTTCAGTGCCGTACAAAGAGTAATAATTACGTGAAAAAATATTTAAAATATGATTTTTGATGTATTTTTTCCGTGAAATTTGATTTTAAAGTCAAATTAATCGTCTCTTTTCTCCTTTTTTTTAGCTCTGAAAAACCAGGAAAAAAGTGAAAAAAATGAGGTTTTTCTAGGAAAAACTTCAATTTATACAGGTAGAGGCTATATTTTGATTGCAGATACGAATTCAGCGTCAAAAAATACATAAGAAACAATAGGTCTGGTTAAAAGTACTAACAAATTTTTTCATTTTGTAGATCTGTGTTATTTAATGGCTGCAAATTTGATCATTACATTAAAAAAAACATGAAATTTATAAAGTATTCCGTTTTCTTCCAAGGTTCAGAGAAAAGTAATTCTGAATTTTTTATAATTACAAGTAAAATTAAACAACAGAAGTATGTAAAACTATTAATTATAGTATAAATTTATAAGTTTATGTACTTATTGAATATATATGTTGCTTAGGGAAAGATTACACTTGTTATGATCAATAATCTTTCTTAATAATTAAAAAATTTTCAACCGTTAATAAAATTAACTCAAGGCTTTTGTTGACATAACAGTCATATACAAAATAGTAATAGAGATATTTCCAATGAAATTATTTAGCTATTTCATAGATGGCACTAGCAGCAGCCGAGAAATTTGGCTATCCTGCTCCGACTCGGTGAATCATATTTTTTTGGGTTTTGAATTGTTTAATGAACAAAGAAAGACCATGTTAAAGGATCTTTATAAGATCCAGCCAGTCGGGCCATTCTCAGCAACCAGTTTGCTGTCTGTGTAAGACAAACATTTTTAACCGACTTTAAAAAGGAGGAGGTTCTCAATTCGATTGAATTTTATTTTTTCCTTTTTTTTATGTCTAATACCTCATAACTCCATTACTTCTAAACCGATTCAAAAAAACTTTTTTGTATATGATAGAGGATGTCTGCAGAAAGGTCCCATACGTGTCCTATAATTATTGGGCCAATATTCGGTGTATATGAGCAAATTATCAAATTAAGAAAAACCGGGTGTTTCGTTTTCTCATTTCATTTACCTCCCTTATACTTCGCCTGCTATACTCTCTCTCTCTCTCTTTCTTTCTCTCTCTTTCTCTCTCTCTGTTTCTGTCTGTCTGTCTCTCTCTCTCTATCTCTGTCTCTCTCTCTTTCTCTCTCTCTCCCCCTCTCTTACCTAAGCTTGAATATGTATACATGCACACACAACGACACTGTGCCGTTGAGCCTTCTCTCTTTCCTCCTATACATTGCTTGGTCTAGTGTACTAATGCATGCGTTATGAATTAATAATGAAAGTTAGGCGTAATTAGTGGGTCGACCTATAGTTGCGCTATTCGTAAGGGGATTCACTAAAAAAATTTCTTAACAAAAAAAAACCAACCTAAAAAAAATGCACTAAACAGTTACAAAAAAAAATTTTTTAACAAAAAAAAACCAACTCCAAAAAATTGCACTAAACAGTTACAAATAATTTATGATCATCAATAATTATACGCATACTACGCATCTTACTCAACACATGTGTAGCAAACATATTATAGATTATCTAAAAAAAAATATTTTCTAAGTCGGCATCAAATTCTACATCTGTGCAGAACGATTCAATAACTTGACGCCGATTTCGAAAATATTTTTTTTTTAGATAATCTATAATATGTTTGCTACACGTGTGTTGAGTAAGATGCGTAGTATGCGTATAATTATTGATGATCATAAATTATTTGTAACTGTTTAGTGCATTTTTTTTTATTCGATTTTTTTTTGTTAAAATATTTTTTTTTAACGGGATGTCGGAGCTGCAGCAATCGAGTTTTGTTTTATTTATTCTATCAATATCTTTTCAAATTTATAAATTAGACAAATATAATGACTTGTCCGCACTAAAGCTATACTAAACCAATAATTTTTATTAAAATCATTTGGACTTGTTATTTTTTTATGAACTTAGAATGGAAAATAGATGTCAAACTCAACAAACCTAAACTTAAAATACGATACATTGAAAGTTCTTATTATAACTTTTTATGTATAGTTTTTTGGTGGATTTCTTGACTTGTCCGCACTAGAGTTTCATGTTACTAATTTTTTCTTTTTAGCAGAAAAACTCGATTAAACGCACCGTTTATTAGTAAGTTAGGATTGCAAATATTATTAGAAGGCGGGTAGCTCCGTCATGCTCTTAATCATAAATAACACAATCTTTTAGGTTCAGCTAGTACCTTATATAAAAGAAATAACGTTTTGCTTTAAGTAAGATCTTACATGAGTCTATAGTCTCCAACGTTGTTATCAACAAAAAGTTGACTTTTCTCTAAATTACAGAATTATGGTTTAAGGATGTCAACGAGGATTAGGAACAGCGATTAGACAATAATAATAATCATTAAAACCATTTATAATGAAATTATAAGATATTATATAAGAAATAATCCATACTATCAATGAAAAAATGCTAATTTTGACAAAACATAACATTTGTACTGAATGGATTAGCATCTTATATTCGATGCGATATCGTAGGATTAATTAAAATGCATATATAAAAATATAAAATTGTCAATCAAAACCATGTCACCTAACCTTACCAGTGTCTAATCCCGTAAATCAAAGATATCTTACTTTAATAAGTTTCCATGCCTTTGTTTGATGGATTATTTCTTTTTCTCGATGCAATAAGTAAGGCAGAACTTGAATACGTGCATAAAATAATCTTAATGTCAATCGAGACTAAGGAACATAACCTAACCGGCGATAAATGCTATTTTATTAAAGATATCTTTCTTTGAAAAATTCCTATGCCACTGTTTGATTATTTCACCATTTTTTCTCGATGCAATAAAGAAGACAGCGCTAAGATACGTGCATAAAAAAATCTTCATGACAATCAAAGTTAAGAAACATAACCTAACCAAAGATAAATGCCATCTTATTAAATATATCGCGCTTTCAAAAATTCCCACGCCTTCGTTGGATGGATGAACCATTTTTTCTCGATGCGATAAAGAAGGTAGTACTGAAACACGTCTATGGAAAAATTGTCATGTCAATCGAGACAAAGGTACATAACCTAACCAACGATAAATGCCATTTCATTGAAAATATCTCGCTTTGAAAAATACCCACGCCTTCGTTAGATAGATAACCCGATTTTTCTCAAGGCGATAAGGAAGGCAGTACTAAAATACGTCTGTGGAAAAATTGTCATGTCAATCAAGACTAAGGTACATAACCTAACCAACGACAAATGCCATTTCATTAAGAATATCACGCTTTAAAAAATTCCCAACCCTTTGTTAGATGAATAAATCATTTTTTCACGATGCGATAAGGAAGGCAGTACTGAAATACGTCTATGAAAAAATTGTCATGTCAATCGAGACTAAGGTACATTACCTAACAACCGATAAATACCATTTCATTAAAAATATATCGCTTTAAAAAATTCCCAACCCTTTGCTAGATGGATAAACCATTTTTTCTCAATGCGATAAGAAAGTTAGTACTGAAATACGTCTATATAAAAATTGTCATGTCAATAGAGACAAAGGTACATAACCTAACCAACGAGAAATGCCATTTTAATAAAAATATTTCGCTTTCAAAAATTCCCACGTTTCCGTTAGATGAAATAACCATTTTTTCTCGATGCGATAGGAAAGGCAGTACTGAAATACGTCTATGAAAAAATTGTCATGTCAATCGAGACTAAGGTACATAACCGAACCAACGATAAATGCCATTTCATTTAAAATATCTCGCTTTAAAACATTCCCGACCCTTTGTTAGATGAATAAACCATTTTTTTTGATGCCATAAGGAAGGCAGTACTGAAATACGTCTATGAAAAAATTGTCATGTCAATCGAGACAAAGGTACATAACCTAACCAACGAGAAATGCCATCCTATTAAAAATATCTCGCTTACGGAAATTCCCACGCCTTTGTTAGATGGATTAACTATTTATTCTCGATGCGATAAGGAGAGCAGTACTAAAATACGTCTATGAAAAAATTGTCATGTCAATCAAGACTAAGGTACATAACCTAACCAACAATAAATGCGATTTCATTGAAAATATCTCGCTTTAAAAAATTCCCAACCCTTTGTTAGATGAATTAACCATTTTTTCTCGATGCGATAAGGAAGGCAGTACTAAAATACGGCTATAAAAAAATTGTCATGTCAATCGAGACTAAGGTACATAACCTAACCAACAATAAATACCATTTCATTAATAATATCTCGCTTTAAAAAATTCCCAACCCTTTGCTAGATAAATAAACCATTTTCTCTCGATGCGATAAGAAAGGTAGTACTGAAATACGTCTATGAAAAAATTGTCATGTCAATCGAGACAAAGGTACATAACCTAACCAACGAGAAATGCAATCCTATTAAAAATATCTCGCTTTCAAAAATTCCTACGTTTTCGTTAAATGGAATAACCATTTTTTCTCAATGCGATAAGAAAGGTAGTACTGAAATACGTCTATAAAAAAATTGTCATGTCAATCGAGACAAAGATACATAACCTAACCAACGAGAAATACCATTTCATTGAAAATATCTCGCTTTAAAGAATTCCCAACCCTTTGCTAGATAAATAAACCATTTTATCTCGATGCGATAAGAAAGGCAGTACTGAAATACGTCTACGAAAAAATTATCATGTCGATCGAGACTAAGGTACATAACCTAACCAACGATAAATGCCATTTTATTAAAAATATCTCGCTTTAAAAAATTCCCAACCCTTTGCTAGATGGATAAACCATTTTTTCTCAATGCGATAAGAAAGGTAGTACTGAAATACGTTCATGAAAGAATTGTCATGTCAATCAAGACAAAGGTACATAACCTAACCAACGAGAAATGCCATCCTATTAAAAATATCTCGCTTTCAAAAATTCCCACGTTTTCGTTAGATGGAATAACCATTTTTTCCCGAGGCGATAAGGAAGGCAGTACTAAAATAAGTCCATGAAAAAATTGTCATGTCAATCGAGACTAAGGTACATAACCTAACCAACGATAAATGCCATTCCATTAAAAATATCTCGCTTTAAGAAATTCCCAACCCTTTGCTAGATGGATAAACCATTTTTTCTCGATGCGATAAGGAAGGCAGTACTAATATACGTCTATGAAAAAATTGTCATGTCAATCGAGACTAAAGTACATAACCTAACCAACGATAAATGACATTTCATTAGAAATATCTCGCTTTAAGAAATTCCCAACCCTTTGCTAGATGGATAAACCATTTTTTCTCAATGCGATAAGAAAGGTAGTACTGAAATACGTCTATGAAAAAATTGTCATGACAATCAAGACAACGGTACATAACCTAACCAACGAGAAATGCCATCCTATTAAAAATATCTCGCTTTTAAAAATTCCCACGTTTTCGTTAGATGAAATAACCATTTTTTCTCGAGGCGATAAGGAAGGCAGTACTGGAATACGTCTATGAAAAAATTGTCATGTCAATCGAGACTAAGGTACATAACCTAACCAACGATAAATACCATTTCATAAAAAAAATCTCGCTTTAAAAAATTCCCAACCCTTCGTTAGATGAATAAACCATTGTTTCTCGATGCGATAAGGAAGGCAGTACTGAAATACGTTCATGAAAAAATTGTCATGTCAATCGAGACTAAGGTACATAACCTAACCAACGATAAATACCATTTCATTAAAAATATCTCGCTTTAAAAAATTCCCAACCCTTCGCTAGATGAATAAACCATTTTTTCTCAATGCGATAAGAGAGGTAGTACTGAAATACGTCTATGAAAAAATTGTCATGTCAATCGAGACTAAGGTACATAACCTAACCAACGATAAATGCCATTTTATTAAAAATATTTTGCTTTAAAAAATTCCCAACCCTTTGTTAGATGAATAAACCATTTTTTCTCGATGCGTTAAGGAAGGCAGTACTGAAATACGTCTATGAAAAAATTATCATGTCAATCGAGACTGAGGTACATAACCTAACCAACGCTAAGTGCTATTTCATTAAAAATATCTCGCTTAAAAAAATTTCCAACTCTTTGTTAGATGAATAAACTATTTTTTTACGATGCGATAAGAAAGGTAGTACCGAAATACATGCATAAAAAAATCGCCATGTCAATCGAGACAAAGGTACATAACCTAACCAACGATAAATGCCATTTCTTCGAAAATATCCCGCTTTCAAAAATACCCACGCCTTCGTTAGATAGATTACCCATTTTTTCTCGATGCGATAAGGAAGGCAGTACTGAAATACGTATATGAAAAAATCGTCATGTCAATCGAGACTAAGGAACATAACCTAACCAACGAGAAATGCCATCCTATTAAAAATATCTCGCTTTCAAAAATTCCTACGTTTTCGTTAGGTGGAAAAACCATTTTTTCTCGATGCGATAAGGAAGGCAGTACTGAAATACGTTTATGAAAAAATCGTCATGTCAATCGAGACTAAGGAACATAACCTAACCGGCGATAAATGCCATCTTATTAACGATATCTTGCTTTGAAAAATTCTTATGCCTTTGTCTGATTAATTTACCGTTTATTCTCGACGCGATAAGGAAAGTAGCACTAAAATACGTGCATAAGAAAACCGTCATGACAGTCGAAACTAAGGAATATAACCTGACCAACGATAAATGCCATCCTATTGAAAATATCTCGCTTTGAAAAATTCCCACGCCTTTGTTAGATGGATTAACTATTTTTTCTCGATGCGATAAGGAATGCAGTACTGAAATACGTCTATGAAAAAATTGTCATGTCAATCGAGACTAAGGTACATAACCTAACCAACGATAAATGCCATTTCATTAAAAATATCTCGCTTTCAAAAATTTCCAACCCTTTGTTAGATGAATAAACCATTCTTTCTCGATGCGGTAAGGAAGGCTGTACTGAAATACGTCTATGAAAAAATTGTCATGTCAATCGAGACTAAGGTACATAACCTAACCAACGATAAATGCTATTCCATTAAAAATATCTCGCTCTAAAAAATTTCCAACCCTTTGTTAGAAGAATAAACCATTTTTTCACGATGCGATTAGAAAGATAGTACCGAAATACGTGCATAAAAAAATCGCCATGACAATCGAAACTAAGGTACATAACCTAATTAACGATAAACGCCATCTTATTAAAAATATCTCACTTTCAAAAATTCCCACGCCTTCGTTAGATAGATTAACCAGTTTTTCTTGATGTGATAAGAAAAGCAGTACTAAAATAAGTCCATGAAAAAATCGTCATGTAAATCAAGGCTAAGGAACATAACCTAACCGACGAGAAATGCCATGTTATTGAAGATATCTTTGTTTGAAAAATTCCCATGCCATTGTCTGATTATTCTACTATTTTTTCTTGATGCGATAAGGAAGGCAGTACTGAAATACGTGTATAAAATAATAGTTATGTCAATCGAGACTTAGGAACATAACCCAACCAGCGATAAATGCCATCTTATTAAAGATATCTTGCTTTGAAAAATTCCCATGCCTTTGTCTGATTAGTTTACCGTTTATTCTTGACGCAATAAGGAAAGCGGTACTGAAATACATGCATGAAAAGATCGTCATGACAATCGGAACTAAGGAACATAACCTGACCAACGATAAATGCCATCTTTTTAAAAATATCTCACTTTAAAAAATTCCCATGCCTTTGTCTGATTAATTCACCATTTATTCTCGACTCGATAAGGAAAGCAGCACTGAAATACGTGCATGAGAAAACCGTTATGACAATTAAAACTAAGGAATATAACCTGACCAACGATAAATGCCATCTTATTAAAAATATCTTGCTTTGAAAAATTCTCACGCCTTTGTTAGATGGATTAACTATTTTTTCTCGATGCGATAAGGAAAGCAGTACTGAAATACGTCTATGAAAAAATCGTCATGTAAATCAAGGCTAAGGAACATAACCTAACCGGCGATAAATGCCATGTTATTGAAGATATCTTTGTTTGAAAAATTCCCATGCAATTGTTTGATTATTCTACCATTTTTTCTCGATGCGATAAGGAAGGCAGTACTGAAATACGTCTATAAAATAATTGTCATGTCCATCGAGACTAAGGTACAGAACCTAACCGGCGATAAATGCCATCTTATTAAAGATATCTTGCTTAAAAAAATTCCCATGCCTTGGTCTGATTTATTCACCATTTTTTTTGATGCGATAAAAAAGGTAGTATTCAAATACTTGTATGAAACAATCGTCATGTCAATCGAGACTAAGGAACATAACCTAACCGGCGATCAATGGCATCTAATTAAATATATCTTGCTTAAAAAAATTCCCATGCGTTTGTCTGATTAGTTCACCATTTTTTTCGTTGCAATAAGGAAGACAGCACTAGAATACGTGCATAAAAAAATCGTCATGACAATCAAAACTAAGGAACATAACCTGACCAACGATAAATGCCATCATATTAAAAATATCTCGCTCTTAAAAATTCCCACGCCTTTGTTAGATGGATCAACCATTCTCTCTCGATGCGAAAAGGAAGGCAGTACGGAAATACGTGCATGAAAAAATCGTTATGTCAATCGAGACTAAGGAACATAACCTGGCCTCCGATAAATGCCGTCTTATTAAAGATATCTTTCTTTGAAAAATTCCCATGCCGTTGTTTGATTATTTAACCATTTTTTCTTGATGCAATAAGGAAGACAGCACTAAATTTCGTGCATAAAAAAATTTTTATTACAATCGAAGCTAAGAACCATAACCTAACCAAAGATAAATGCCATCTTATCAAAGATATCTCGCTTTAAAAAATTCACTCGCCTTTGTTAGATGGATTAACCATTTTTTCTCGATGTAGGCCAGTCAATCTACCGAAAAAAAGTCTTATTCTGCCAAAATTAGTAACCAGCAACGACCTATGCGATCATTTAAAAGATAGTCCGTAGATGTTTACTTATATGTTTTGGACTAGCAACTGTGATTTATTAATTAGTTATTAACAAATTAGTGCAAACAAACGCGTTTTTTTTAATTTTTTGTTAATAAAACGAAAACTATTTGACGAATCATTATGGTGTCAATGGGAATGTTGTAGAAAATTTAATTATCAACAAAACAAGAAGTCAAACGACCTGATCGATTTATTAGAACCGAAGAAAATTCGGAAAAACCGGAAAATTTTTTTATTTTTTTTTTATTCATAACTCTGTTGTTTATGAATATTAAGAGCTGAAATTTGGCACAGAAGTAGATAATTATATCTACTTTTAACATGCCAAAGGCAGATACTATCGGATAATTAGTTTCTGCGCAATCGTAATTTTTTTTT
Source organism: Anastatus disparis (assembly GCA_017163975.1). Lineage (NCBI taxonomy): Eukaryota > Metazoa > Arthropoda > Insecta > Hymenoptera > Eupelmidae > Anastatus > Anastatus disparis. Next base: position 1,180,413 of record JAFFSR010000066.1, read on the forward strand.
TTCGGTATTCTTCCCTTCTTTATATTAACGATTGAGAACGTCGTACATACATTTTTAAAACGGTTTTGAAAACTAGAAACAATATACTATTAAACGTATATTCTAAGTTTTCAATAAAATTGTGTAAAAAGGGTGAAATATGCACTCGAACATCGACGTAAACGGTCGAGCGCGCGGTACACAGCAAAAAGTGGGGATGGAGGAGAAACGATATATATAGATATACCGGCGCGCGGCGTCGAACGTTCAATTTTTTAACTGGCTTGTTTTTGGCAATTAATGCACTTATATTAAAGTGTTTTTTTATAATTAGGGTATTTTCCACCGAGGAATCTGATTTCCTATTCAGATTTCACGAATAATAAAATCTAAAGGTATTTTCAAATTTCGGAGTTTTTTAAAACTCACAACAAACGAAGCATATACATGTAAAGCAGGTATAAATTTTGAACAGCTGTATAACCGTCTTTTGTAGCGTCTCTCTTAAAAAAAAACACTTTAATATAAGTGCATTGATCGCCAAAAGCAAGCCAGTTAAAAAATTGAACGTTTGACGCCGCGCGCTGGTATATCTATATATATCGTTTCTCCTTTATCCCCACTTTTTGCTGTGTACCGCGCGCTCGACCGTTTACGTCGATGTTCGAGTGCATATTTCACTCTTTTTAGACAATTTTATTGAAAACTTAGAATAGACGTTGAATAGTATATTGTTTGTAGTTTTCAAAACCGTTTTAAAAATGTATGTACGACGTTCTCAATCGGTAATATAAAGAAGGGAAGAATACCGAAAAAAAAATTGGAATTGCGCAGAAACTAATTATCTAATAGTGTCTGCCTTTAGCATGTAAAAAGTAGATATAATTATCTACTTCTGTGCTAAATTTCAGCTCTTAATATTCATTAACAACAGAGTTATAAATTTAAAAAAAAAGGAAAAATTTTCCGGTTTTTCCGAATTTGCTTCGGTTCTAATAAACCGATCAGGTCGTTTGACCTCTCATTTTGTTGATAATTTAATTCTCTACAACTTTCCTATTAACACTATAATGATTCGTCAAATAGTTTCCGTTTTATTAACAAAAAATTAAAAAAAACCTGTTTTTTGCACTAATTTGTTAATAACTAATTAATAAATCATAGTTGCTAGTCCAAAACATATAAGTAAACATCTACGGACTATCTTTCAAATGATCGCATAGGTCATTGCTGGTTACTAATTTTGGCAGAACAATACCCTATTTTGACTGGCCTGATGCGATATGAAATGCAGTACTGAGATACGTGTATGAAAAAATCGTCACTTAAAGCGAGATATTTCTAATAAGATGGCATTTATCTTTGGTTAGGTTATGTTCCTTAGTTTCGATTGTTATGACGATTTTTTCATCCTCGTATTTCAGTACTGACTTCCTCATCACATCGAGAAAAAATGGTTATTCCATCAAACAAAGGCATGGGAATTTTTTAAAGCAAAATATCTTTAGAAAATGGCATTTATCACCAGTTAGTTTATATTCCTTAGTCTCGATTGACATGACAATTTTTTCGTACACGTATTTCAGTACTATCTTCCTTATCGCATCAAGAAAAATTGCTAAATTAATCAAACAAAGGCATGGGAATTTTTAAAGCAAGATACCTTTAATAAGATCGCATTTATCGCCGGTTAGGTTATGTTCCTTATTCTCGATTGATATGACGATTTTCCCATACACGTATTTTAGTACTGCCTTTCTTATCGCATTGAAAAATAATGATTTATCTATTAAACAAAAAAATGGGAATGTTTTTTAAGAAAGATATCTGTAATTAGAAAGTATTTTTAGCCGGTTAGGTTAGGTTTCTTAATTTCGATTGTCATGACGATTTTTCTATACACGTATATAAGTTCTACCTTACTTATCGCATCAAGAAAAAAAGGTTAAAGGAAACTTATTAAAGTAAGATATCTTTGATTTACGGGATTCGGCACTGGTTAGGTTAGGTCACGTGGTTTTGATTGACAATATTATATTTTTATACACGCATATTAATTAATCCTACGATATTGCATCGAATATAAAAAGCTCATCCATTTAGTACAAATGTTATGTTTTGTCGAAATAAGCGTTCTTTCATTGATAGTATGAATTATTTCCAATATCTTATAATTTTGCTATAAATGGTTATGGTCGTTATTATTGTCCAATCGTTTAGGAGCTCGGTGGCGTGACGGATAGAGCTCTTGCCTTCAACGCGGTGGGCACGGGTTCGAATCCTGGCCAGGCACCTCTGACTTTTTTTCGAAAGAAAATTAGGGTATGTGCTACCCATATCGCGACTCTTAAGAAGTTCGACCTCATTGAGTATCGGTTGATTGTTGGTCACAAAAGTGGCTGACCATCCATCGGTAGTCAAAGTTTTCGGTATGGCGGTGTCTGACAGTCTAGCCTGATGTAATGTGTTAAACGGTTCTGGGCTGGGCTCCCTCGACATCTCCATAGAAAAAGGTTAATTATATAGAGGATAACAATATTATCCTCTATATATTAATTTTTGAAAAAAAAAAAAAAAAATTGTCTAATCGCTTTTCCCAATCCTCTTTGACATTCTAAAACCATAATTTAGGAATTTAGAAAAAAGTCTACTTTTCGTTGGTAACAACTACGACTTCAGACAATTATCTTACATCAATTTTTTGTTTAAAAATTTCTTTTGACTTCTAATGTTCAATATAGTTATAAAACTTAGTTTGAAGAAAGGTTGCTGCAAGGTTTCAGTAATGAAATTATCATTACTGAAACCTTGCAGCAACCTTTTATGCTGTGTTGGTAATGGATGGTGACGAAGAAAGCGATACTAATAGTTCAACTGATTTGAATGAATCAGAAAATGAAAGTACAGTTGAATCGCATAATGTTAAAATACAAGTCCATACAAACAGTATTTATAGGATACTTTAATATCAATTTCAAAATCTACTAAGCATGACTACAAAAAAATAATTGAGGTAATTAAGCAGGTAAAATTTTTTAATACTATCCCACATAGCACGGAAGCTTCCAGGAAGCTTCCACACTAATATTCCACATAGCATGAAAGCTTCCGGGAAGCTTCCATGCTATGAGGGATATACTAAAATAAATATGGAATTAATGTAACTATAGATTTAATTAATTGTTATTGCTACATTTTATATTGTTAGGGCAGCGATATACTTAGTTATTTCATTAAAACGAAAGATATTTATTTTTTCCTTTGTGAAAATAATCTCTTTTTATGCTTCTCAAAACTATTCAATATAACGGATTCACAGAATTGAAAGAGTATTCTTATTAGAACAGGCTTCTAATAACAGTAACTTAAAATTTTATTCAGCGTATAGAAAGTTATCTTATTTCTTGCTGATAAATTAAATTCTTAAAGATAAGCAAAATTTTTATTTAATAAGTTCATAATTTACTTTCAAGTATTTTTTTTCATTTTATTTGACAAAGTAAACAAATCTTAAAATATATACAATTTTACATAAAGGCTGATTCCATTTCAAATCGAACAGTCAGTATACACTCAAGTCACCAATTACTGCGCTAATGGAGTATGTTATTCTACCCTAAAAATAAGGGTATACGTATTTTTTTATTTTGCTGAACTATCAAAATTGCATCAGATATGCACTTTTGAAAATTGCATACAAAAACTAAATGTTAAAACTGAAAATGTTGAGAATAACTTTAGAGGGCTATCGTTTTAGCAATTTTCAATGAATTTCGGTAAACCTTATTTTGTTTTATTATGTTTTAAGCCCTCTTTAATTCAGTGCAAGAAATTTCAAAAAAGACTAAAAAATGACTAAGATATGTGCATTTTACCAAAAAATGCACTTTTTATGCACATGCATTTTTATCGAAAAATCTATTTTTTTTGCTGAAATTTTTTGTGCTCATAGAGGACCAAATTACCTATCTAATGGTACTTGGTTGATCCCGTACTTATTTGTTTGAGGCGAGAAAAAAAATTCACAAATTTTATTGGTGAAAAATTTTTGTATATACGTTCGGAAATTTTAAGCAATGTAGATTTAAACACTATCCTTCTTTTAGCATTACCCAGGAACAACGACGTGGACGTAGAAGGTTCCTGTTCCCTTCGGGGTGCTTTTTTAAAGTGAGTTCCCCTTGCCTCTCACTGTTGGGATGCGTCAAAAATATAATTATAAATAATTACTTTTTTTTATTTTTGCACTTATTATTTTTAGTTCTAAGTGTAGCCTTACGACGTTTGACTTTTTTTTCTTGTCTTTCACTTAAGTCAGTGCATGTATAGCTGTTCTGCCAACAAATATATGCGATTTCAATTCCCCAAGTTGTTTTAACCACATATGACTTTTTTGAATCCCATTATATTTAGGAACTGTACTCCATTCAATATTTTTTTCTTTTCTAAATTTTTCAATCTCATTTATTGGTAATAATATGATTTTGATTGCACTGGTGTACTTTTGAACCCAATTCATAAAATCGTCAGCATTTTGTATCGATTCTTCATGAACTCTTTTTAGGTTATGTGAAGTAGCATAACGCTTTAGAAGCCCACCTATTCCATCAACGGCTCCTTTCCCATGACCAGTCGCAGAAAATAACCATTTCATTTGATAAGAAAAATGTTTAAATTCATGTAGCTGAAAACGATTTTTAAATTGGCTTGCAGCTCCATCTGATATAATAGTGACTTTAGTAACTAAATCATTTTTCATAAGATCGATAATTTTACTTTTTATGCACATGCATTTTTCTCGAAAAACCCATTTTTTTTGCTGAAATTTTTTGTGCTTATAGAGGACCAAATTACCTATCTAATGGTACTTGGTTGATCTCGTACTTATTTGTTTGAAGCGAGAAAAAAAATTCACAAATTTTATTGGTGAAAAATTGTTGTATATACGTTCGAAAGTCTTAAGCAATGTTCATTCCAACGCTGTCGCATGCTTCGCTCATTATTTGTTTACCTTTGTATGTATGTATATATCATCAATAGTGATATATATATATATATATATATAAATAAATATTAAAAAATGGAAAATAATAATTCTATTCGTGTATATCTATATTATGTATGTTTCGATGTACAGACAATAGGAGGCTCATTCGCGGACAAATACCTCGCGTAACCAAAACAGCATATTAGAATTGTTATATACAAGCTAGTTATTCTTACGTCTGCTTTGAAAGGTACTTTTCGGACTTGTGAATAAGTAAATAAAACTCTGCAATTACGATGTTCACTCTTCTACGAGAATTCGATGTCCCGATTTTTTTCAAATGCATAAGAAGGTAGTTTATAAAAGCAGAAATTTACGTTTTAGACCGTTGGAAGATTTGGCCATTAATTTGCCACAGCTTTATCCAGAGTTAAAGATACTGCCCTCCACTAATGTATGCAAAAATTGCCATGAACGCATATCAAAAATGATTTTAAGTGATCTTGAATCTACATCTGAAAATCAAATCACTGAACTTTTTAGCGGAAAACATGATGATTTTATCCCCAAGACACCCGAACGAATACAGGAATTAAACGAGAGTATTAATACAATTTTACCTCAATGCGTCTCGCCGCTAAAAAGAAAAACTGCAATACCTAAAAATTTAACAGAAAATTACGTATCTAAAAATGAAAAATCTTTAATTTCAGCTTTTTCTGCTACTGTCGGAAGTAAATTAGAAGATGCGTATGGCATTTCAGTTGAATCAATAGAATCGGACAAAAGTTCGACTGAAAACTATTGGAACGAATTTGTAGAAAATTTTAAATCGGCTTTAGAAAAATGTTCTTCTGTTTCGGAGAAAATAAAACTTCTAACTCTACTACCTTCAAAATTAAGCAAAATAAAAATTTGCTCACTATTCCCGAATATAAGCGAGTATATGATAAATAAATCAAGAAATCTCGTGAATAATAAAGGAGTTAATTCGGAGCCAGATTCATGTACTGGTCATCCTATTGATGAAAATACAAAAAATATCACTATGGAATATTTTTTAAATGATGATTTTAATTGTAGTAGACAAAGTCCAAATAAATCTGATGTTGTTACTGTTAAAGTTAATAATACAAAAACTAAAAAAATTAAACGGTTTCTTACTCGAAGCTTAAAAGAAACATATAGTCAATTAAGACAAGAAAATCCAAACTTACAAAAAGGAAAATCGAAATTCTATAGTCTAAGACCAAGTTTCGTCTTAACAAGCCCTGTGAAGGAAACTTGTCTTTGTGTACATTGCGAAAATTTTGAACTGTTTCTTACAAGTTTAATTCGTTTTAGAGGCGATAATAATTCTGAATTAGATTTAATTCGTTCAGAAATAACTAACGCAATGTTGCGTTCTGAACCATCTGATTCGTGTTTCTTGCAAGAATGCAATTATTGCCCCGGTAGTGAGGGTATCACATTAAAATTGTTAAAACTGAAAGAAAATTGTGAAGATGAAATTACGTTTGCTTTGTGGGATAATGGTAATCTTATCAAACAAACAGTAAGCTTATCAGTTTTTAAAGAAAAATTTTCAATCTGCGCACTAAAAGCAAGTACTCACGTATACATAAAAAATATTCAACGTGAAGCTATAAAAAAAGAAAAAGAAGAAGGTGAAGCTGATCCTACTAAGTTAATTATCCACGTTGATTTTGCAGAAAATTGGTCTGTAATAAATAATAAAGCGGTTCAGGGAAATCATTGGGTAAATAACCGAATTTCTATTTTTACTGCAGTCTGTTACCCAGGAGAGATAACGTAAAGCTTTGCGATCGTTAGTGACGACAAAAAGCATGATACTGCATATGCGCTATTAGCAATAAATAAAATTATCGATCTTATGAAGAATGATTTAGTTACTAAAGTCACTATTATATCAGATGGAGCTGCAAGCCAATTTAAAAATCGTTTTCAGCTACATGAATTTAAACATTTTTCTTATCAAATGAAATGGTTATTTTCTGCGACTGGTCATGGGAAAGGAGCCGTTGATGGAATAGGTGGGCTTCTAAAGCGTTATGCTACTTCACATAACCTAAAAAGAGTTCATGAAGAATCGATACAAAATGCTGACGATTTTATGAATTGGGTTCAAAAGTACACCAGTGCAATCAAAATCATATTATTACCAATAAATGAGATTGAAAAATTTAGAAAAGAAAAAAATATTGAATGGAGTACAGTTCCTAAATATAATGGGATTCAAAAAAGTCATATGTGGTTAAAACAACTTGGGGAATTGAAATCGCATATATTTGTTGGCAGAACAGCTATACATGCACTGACTTAAGTGAAAGACAAGAAAAAAAAGTCAAACGTCGTAAGGCTACACTTAGAACTAAAAATAATAAGTGCAAAAATAAAAAAAAGTAATTATTTATAATTATATTTTTGACGCATCCCAACAGTGAGAGGCAAGGGGAACTCACTTTAAAAAAGCACCCCGAAGGGAACAGTGAGAGGCAAGGGGAACTCACTTTAAAAAAGCACCCCGAAGGGAACAGGAACCTTCTACGTCCACGTCGTTGTTCCTGGGTAATGCTAAAAGAAGGATAGTGTTTAAATCTACATTGCTTAAAATTTCCGAACGTATATACAAAAATTTTTCACCAATAAAATTTGTGAATTTTTTTTCTCGCCTCAAACAAATAAGTACGGGATCAACCAAGTACCATTAGATAGGTAATTTGGTCCTCTATGAGCACAAAAAATTTCAGCAAAAAAAATAGATTTTTCGATAAAAATGCATGTGCATAAAAAGTGCATTTTTTGGTAAAATGCACATATCTTAGTCATTTTTTAGTCTTTTTTGAAATTTCTTGCACTGAATTAAAGAGGGCTTAAAACATAATAAAACAAAATAAGGTTTACCGAAATTCATTGAAAATTGCTAAAACGATAGCCCTCTAAAGTTATTCTCAACATTTTCAGTTTTAACATTTAGTTTTTGTATGCAATTTTCAAAAGTGCATATCTGATGCAATTTTGATAGTTCAGCAAAATAAAAAAATACGTATACCCTTATTTTTAGGGTAGAATAACATACTCCATTAGCGCAGTAATTGGTGACTTGAGTGTATACTGACTGTCCGATTTGAAATGGAATCAGCCAAAATTTAAATAATAAATTAATAGTAAGAGTAAATTATTATTTAATAAAAATATTTCTAGTTTTTACTTATCTTATTTTAATAAATGTTAAAAAAAATAATTTGGATAAGTTACCAAGATGTTCAATTTTATTTATTACAAAAAGAAAAATTAAAAATGTAGTCTGAAAAAATTTTATTTTGACAGAGGATGCGTGATTATAATTTATTATTATAGAAGAACGATATTAATTTTGCTTCCTGTAAATATATAAATAAAATATTTTTCGAAAAACGTTGTAATTTATATCTTTGCTTAAGAAAGTTTTGATATCAATCAAGCAATCGTCGAGTACTTCTGTATTTAATTTATTCTTTTTAATAATATAAAATTCAGGAAATATTTACAGTTTCGGCTAAAGAGAGTTTTGAAATCAATGAAGCAATTGCCGAGTACTTCTGTATTTAATTCTTACTATTTAATAATATAAAATCCATAAAATGTTCAATTTATATTCTCTTTGATAGACGAATATTTGGAAAAACTGCCAAATAATTTTTGAAAAAAAGGGATTATTGAGATGAAGATAGCGATGATAGTACACATTGTAACGGTATTCTACCGTGTTTGAATCTTCCGCGCTTAGGTATTAAAATAGAATAAACGCTCGGTCATATATCTCGTCTAAGACGAGTAAAGAAGTGCGTATCTTGACGACCGGCACGCGAGCGAGAAGCAAGCCGGCCGCGAGGCGCTTCAGAGAGTTTCCGGCTACCGTTGCGTTAGCACGAAACCTAAGCCGCGCTGTGCTCATTAGAGAATTTCGCCACGTGGTCGTATAATACGTTAGACGAACTTCGCAATTGATAGCGTGAAACATTGTCTTTATTAAAAGTCGTGAGTTTATACCGACTTGCGTATTATATTCGCAAGTTGCCACTCTCAGAAATTCTTTCTGTAGAGTTTTGCTTGACCGCTTTTCGCGCGTCTTAGCGGTCAGCCATTAAGTGCCAGCAAATACGTTGATCAGCGTGTATAGGATTCCACCGATCTACGCCCAGGCAACCACGTTGGCAGAGCTCAGCGGAATTCCAGGATCGGGAAGAGACGTCTTCCACCGACCTAGTCTAGAGCATCTACGTATTGGTTACGTACAGGCGAGAAGCTTCGATAACGGGCGAGCGGCGTCTACGTGCACGTAGGTAATTAGTGTAAGCTGGCCAGTGCGTTATTGTAAGTATAATTATACTGTGCGACATTCAAGTATCTCTTCCTCGGGAGATACTTGTTCAGTTATTGTATCATCGGTTATATAACCAATCAGCGTCATAAGCGAGTATCATTTAGTTCGCGACGCGCCCTCCCTTTGCTCACTCTCTCATTAGACGCGTGCATTACATTTCATATATTATATTATTTTATTCTCGATTAATTCATACTCTATCTACATTACATTTATATTTTTGTCTTATAATAAATCAGTTTATTTTCTATTAAAACGTGCTTTGAATTAATTTATATTGCCTGACTATATTTAATATAAAATATATTTCCCGTTGCTTACTCCGACGCCTCCGCGGTCCTTGTGAGCAGTTATAAATTATTTAATTACGTCATATCATATATTTTAATATAACGTATTTTGGAACCTGCCTCACGAAGGAAAACTGCGCTATCGGCATCGCGTCGCTCGATCAGGTAAGAGAGAGAGAGAGAGAGAGAGACGCGCAGCGACGAGCTGATGGAAAAATGCTCCGTCGCACATCAATCTAACATACTAACTAGCTTTACCGGAGTCTGTTGCTAGTTTGTCAGTGTTAATATAAATTCTAGCAGCTCCGTATTCTAACAAAAATACATAGACTTAGTTGAAGTTAAATTGGAATTAAAAAATCTCATTTCTTTTGTAACGTGTAGTAAATTACCGTTACAAAATGGCGCCCAACGAATCGTTGCGTCGACGGGAACAGGCTTTCGTACATAAAGTAAAAATGGCGATAAACGTATAGTCGTGGCGAAGTGAAAAGATTTTTGGACGTTAGTTAAATTACAAAATGGCGCCCAACGAATAGATGCGTCAACGGGATCAGGCTTACACGCATCGTTTAATAAATCGAAATTTGCAAATGGTGTCGAGCGCGTAGTTGTCGTCAACGCAAACAGACTTCGCGTTGTTCTCAAAGGATCTTATATTAAAGATGGCTTTTTGCTATATGTAAAATTAAAAATTTGAAGTAGCACGTGGAAAATTTTTTTTTCTCTCTTTTAACCTTAAAATTATTTTTGTTTGTTAAAATAAAAGTAGAATTAAATTTTTTTTTTCTTTTGAAAAATAATTTTGACATAAAATTTTTTTTACGTAATTGATAAATTTAACAAAATTAAATCAAATTCTTTTTTCGTAAAATACATAGTAAAAAAAAATTTGTGAACAAAATTGCATATCATCGAAATTTTCTTTTCTTTGTAATTTTCAGTTACAAGTTGCGTCCCCACGTGTCCCAGCAAAATTTTTCTTTTGTCTCTTTCTCCATAGGTAACGCGCAGACGCTATTGACATAGCATAGCATAGATACAGAGATTAAGAAATATAACTCTGTATGCTGCCGTTCGCTTTAAGAGAAAAAGCGAACAGGCATTAAGAATTTATTTAAAATAGAGACGTGCATTATTATATATACCCCTCTTATCGAACAGGTCGTTAGTCATATTTCGTTGACTTATAAAGTGAGAGAGAATATTAGTTTCAGCTGGCGAGGAAGCTGAAATTAAATAAATTGTTAACAATCCTTTAATGTAAAAATAATTTAATCTCAATAAGAGTAAAAATTTTTTTTTGTAATTTAATAGTAAATTTAATTGAATAAAAATTAAAATAAAATTTTTTTTCGAGTATACATTAAAGGATCAGGAATTTTTTTTTATGGTGTGGTTTAAATAACATAACCTTATTTACACATAGTAAAGTTTTTTGTGATATTAAATTCTCTCTCACCAAAGATTGCCAGCTCGTAACGAGGCAATTGATCGGCGCAGTGTGTGTGGTAGAGAAAATTTAGAAATTTCTCACAAATTTCATTTAAAATTTTTTTTCTCACTTTTTTTACACTACACATTAAATACAAATGTAAAATAAAAAAAAATTGTCCTCACACAGTTAGGCGTGCGCTTTTAACTAAAGTTTAAAAACGCACAGGCTTTTGGATTTAGCCGCGTATTTTGAATATTTTAATGACAATTTTTAACTGATTTTCTTGTAGTAAAAATTAAAATAACAGTGTTGGAAAATTTTGTTTTATATCGGTCAATTTATTGAAATATTATTAGTTATTACGTTAAATAAATAAATCCAAAAACCAAAACATAAAAATATATATTTTTTCTTAATTATATATACATATATTTTATTGTTTTTTTTTTTCATATTGTATGTGTGCGGCTTAGTTTCTAACCACACATATACGAATTGAAATATTATTTATTATATCTATATAGCGAATATACACACACACTGCAAGCGTAGTAGCGTACTTGCGTGCGATCAGATTTAAACACAGATATAGTCAAGAAAGAAGAAAAATAAATTCAAGATGGCTAACGTACCGTTGAAAGCAAGTGCTGATGCAGCCGAAAAATGGGTAGGGTACATATCTGAGGAGGACTTAGGAATAACTCTACAGGAGTTAGGACTAAGAACAGACGGCTTTCATCATCAAAAAACCAATCGATTAATAAATTGGTTGATTGGGAATTATTCGGCTGAAGAATTTCAGCAAACGAATTCTAATGATGATGAATTGACAATACGTCAACAGCGTCTAAGAGTAAGAAAGGAATTTATAGAAAGAACAATATGTGAGATAACAGGGTCAACTATTTTTGACCCTAACGTGCAACAAGATGAAGAACATGTTCTCAGCGTGCTCGGAAAGGATCCTCAGATAAAGTTAAACCTACAGGAGACATTAAGAGAGGGAACAAACAAATCACGTTCTGGTGGACAGGCACAAACATCCACCAACCCTCCAAATCAAGTTACCGAACAGGCAACAACAGTGATGCAAACAACGGATGGAACACCGTTTGTACTGCCAACTGAGATGATGCAATATCTTCACAATATGCAAATGCAAATAAAAACACTGGCAGAGTCAGTAGCTGCCCTAACACAAAGAAGATAGGAAACGCTAAATCCAAGGTTATCTAGTACACGGATAGATGAGCAGCAAAGCAACCAGCAAGAAAGACATAACTATTAGAGGCCGCCAACAAATACAAGAGTAAATTTTCAAGACACATTCAGGATATATAATAATACTGAAAATGGCACTCTGGCTGACGTACAGGCAGGCTTAACTCCGAGTGGACTTCCAGGAGTAAGTACAGTCGGGAGGAGGGGGAATCCTATTACGTCAAGCCCAATGCCGCAAATGAACACAAATTTGCAAAATGATCGGACTAACAACGGTAATAGAACGTTAGATATTGGTCACATAGTTCACCGATGGAACGTAACATTCTCAGGCGAAAAAGGACAGAGCATAGATCTCTTCCTGACCAGGGTAGAAGAATGCAGAACATTAGCAAAAATGAGCGAGAGTGATCTGCTATCCCCTCTCTCAGAACTGTTATCAGACGTAGCAGCCACGTGGTACAGAAACAATAAACATTCATGGAACACGTGGGCAGAATTTAAAGAGGCTGCTCTGCGTTGGTACGGACACAGTAGACGTTTCCAACAAAGACTGCGGTCTGAAGCGAACAGGCGGACGCAAGGTAAAGATAAACCTGTGCGTGATTATATAACCTGTCTACAGGCCATTATATTAAAACAAGTCTCATTACCAGATTTAGGGCAACAGCTCGATCTGCTAAACCGCAACCTCTTACCTGAGATTCAGCGTATGGTAAGAAGGGATGAGATTGTTGACGTAGAGTCACTACTAGAGAAAGCAGTCGAAGCTGAATTAACGATAGAGGCAGAGAGAACATATAGGCCTCCTCCACTGCCAGAACATTCTTTATTGCCTAACGTAGCTTACCGTCCTACGTCCAAGCAAAAAGAGGGTAAACACCAGGTTGCCGCGATAGAAGAAAAAACACCGGCATCCGAACAGTTTAACATAGCTAAAACGTTGATGCAAATAGTCTCTCAGTTAAATAAAATTTCTCAAAGGATGAGCAGGCAACCAGCTGTTTCGAATATGACTCAGTCTGGACAAGCTTCGCCAAATACATCAGGTAAAAATCAGCAGAATTTTAAGCGACCGCCTCGTAAACCTAATCGAGGGCAAGGTAACTCCGAACAACACAGTCAAAACCAGAAAGAAAATCAGACTGAAAACCCAAACAAGGATAAAGCTAACGAGGAAAATCAAAAAGGGACGAGAAATCGAAATCCTAACCGTGAATATTATCAGTGTGGATTACCTGAATATACTATCTGCTCCTGCCCACTGTGTGCTGGAAAGGGACCAGGGAACGAGTAGACGAGGTACCTACCGTTCCCGGTGAGGCTGATGAGACCTCAGAACCTTCTACTAGAAAGGTGTTAGCTAAAAATTTACCTGTAGACTCAGTAGAAATACAAGTTGAGTCTCACACTTGTCAAGTTGAGACAAGTGAACAGGTAGAGCTAAATCAGCCAGTAATCAATGATGAAGCTCGATGGTGGCTCCCGGTAGTGATCGGAGATTACCGAATAAGGGCTCTGTATGACACAGGTGCATCACGCACGGTCATGAACTCGATAGGGTTACAGCTAGCAGTAGCCTGTAATGTACCTTTAATACCTGCTACAGACAGATTAGTTAAAGTAGCAGATGGTAAATCATGCTTACTAGTAGGTTATGTTGACCTCCCTTTCACTGTAGGCGGAATTACCAAAACGATTCGCTGTGCGATCATGCCTAGCTTAAATGAAGAATGCTATCTAGGAGGCAACTTCGTACGAGCATTTAGAGCTATTTTCGATCCTTGTGAAAATAAGCTTTCTTTTAGAGGTACTAATGTAAAGGTAAATTTAGAAGTTGCTGCTCTTAAACAACTGTACATTGGAAAATTATAAACAGTTGGTTTAGCTGATATTTCAGCAACTGATCAGGCTTGTGTAAAAAGTTTGGTTCCAGGTAGAGCAAAAGCAACTCATAATATAGATTATTTAATAGGCAAGAGAAATAAAATACTCTCTCCAGCTGTTCAAGACATAGCAAGTAAGCTTGCACCAAAATTTGTTGGTACATATGTCGTTTCAGCTGCATCGGAATTAAATACACATAGGTTGTTAGACAAGGATGGTAATCCGTATAGTACGATTCATGGAAAGCAGGTAAAAACATACATCGCAGGGCAAGAAGATGATCTGCAATCTCAACCACCGTTGGAATCAATGCGTGAGAATGAGATGATGAGCGATCCGTCTCTTGCGATCTATGCGACTCCATGTGCCAACGGAGGATCGGGCTCAGATTGCGTGCGACCGCCTGCGAGCGGTGATTCTCCCCACATCGAGAAACCAAATAGGAAGCGAGGTCATCCGCCTAGAACAGTCGTTATCGTAACGCGAACTGCAAAGCATATGCGTCGAGCTGAGTCCGAACCGATCAGGCGTAAGCGAGGTAGGTTTAAAGGTTCTACCAATTCGAAGCGTAGCGAAAACATAGTAGTTTGTTCACCGGGAAAAACGCGTGTTCAACGAAAATTATTTAGTGGTAGAAAATCGTAAATATTGAAATTGCTTAAGACAATGATTGCATACCTACCGCGCGATAGGCAGAGCAGCCAAACCAGGTTATGCTGCGTCTGGTAGAGGGGTGTAACGGTATTCTACCGTGTTTGAATCTTCCGCGCTTAGGTATTGAAATAGAATAAACGCTCGGTCATATATCTCGTCTAAGACGAGTAAAGAAGTGCGTATCTTGACGACCGGCACGCGAGCGAGAAGCAAGCCGGCCGCGAGGCGCTTCAGAGAGTTTCCGGCTACCATTGCGTTAGCACGAAACCTAAGCCGCGCTGTGCTCATTAGTGAATTTTGCCACGTGGTCGTATAATACGTTAGACTAACTTCGCAATTGATAGCGCGAAACATTGTCTTTATTAAAAGTCGTGAGTTTATACCGACTTGCGTATTATATTATATTTGCAAGTTGCCACTCTCAGAAATTCTTTCTGTAGAGTTTTGCTTGACCGCTTTTCGCGCGTCTTAGCGGTCAGCCATTAAGTGCCAGCAAATACGTTGATCAGCGTGTATAGGATTCCACCGATCTACGCCCAGGCAACCACGTTGGCAGAGCTCAGCGGAATTCCAGGATCGGGAAGAGACGTCTTCCACCGACCTAGTCTAGAGCATCTACGTATTGGTTACGTACAGGCGAGAAGCTTCGATAACGGGCGAGCGGCGTCTACGTGCACGTAGGTAATTAGTGTAAGCTGGCCAGTGCGTTATTGTAAGTATAATTATACTGTGCGACATTCAAGTATCTCTTCCTCGGGAGATACTTGTTCAGTTATTGTATCATCGGTTATATAACCAATCAGCGTCATAAGCGAGTATCATTTAGTTCGCGACGCGCCCTCCCTTTGCTCACTCTCTCATTAGACGCGTGCATTACATTTCATATATTATATCATTTTATTCTCGATTAATTCATACTCTATCTACATTACATTTATATTTTTGTCTTATAATAAATCAGTTTATTTTCTATTAAAACGTGCTTTGAATTAATTTATATTGCCTGACTATATTTAATATAAAATATATTTCCCGTTGCTTACTCCGACGCCTCCGCGGTCCTTGTGAGCAGTTATAAATTATTTAATTACGTCATATCATATATTTTAATATAACGTATTTTGGAACCTGCCTCACGAAGGAAAACTGCGCTATCGGCATCGCGTCGCTCGATCAGGTAAGAGAGAAAGAGAGAGAGAGAGAGACGCGCAGCGACGAGCTGATGGAAAAATGCTCCGTCGCACATCAATCTAACATACTAACTAGCTTTACCGGAGTCTGTTGCTAGTTTTTCAGTGTTAATATAAATTCTAGCAGCTCCGTATTCTAACAAAAATACATAGACTTAGTTGAAGTTAAATTGGAATTAAAAAATCTGATTTCTTTTGTAACGTGTAGTAAATTACCGTTACAACATCAAAATTGAAAAAAAAATGATGTATCAGATCAACTTATCATTTCATTTATGAGTGAATATTACTACTTAAACATTGATGAACTATACTTGATCTTAGTGATATCTATTTTATTTTATTCCTGATGAAAGATTTACTTAAGAGGAGGTCACGTATCTCTGTCCTTTTCTAATCAAAGAAATGATTTTTTCACAAAAATTAATAACTTTCTCAAAAAATGAAGAGAAAGCCGTATCTTGTATCAAAAAAAGCAATATTTTCTTTGATAAGAAAAAATTAATTTTATTGCTTCGTTTTCAAGAAAACCTTGAAAAACTAAATTGTCCACCCTAACCTCTATGATTTAAGTTTTTCAAGGTTTTCTTGAAAACGAAGCAATAAAATTAATTCTTTCTTATCAAAGAAAATATTGCTTTTTTTATTACGAGATGCGGATTTCTCTTCATTTTTTGCTAAAGTTATTAGTTTCTGTAAAAAACTCAATTCTTTGATTAGAAAAGGACATAGATACGTGACCTCCTCTTAATAAACAATTTCCGAAACAATTAACTTCAAAGTTTCGGAATAATTTTGTATTTAATATGCTACGGTTGAAGACCAAAATTGTGCAATTTTATTTCTAAAAACTTGGCAGAAGAGCCATTAGCTTCTAGCAACTTTTATTTGAGAATTTGCTGTTATCAACTTCAAAATTATTTATGCCTTTTTAAAACTTTCAGGGAAGATACCCATTTTAATTGTAATACTTTTAATAAAATAAAATTATGCATTCTCTATCCCATCACACTATCTTTTTATTTTCAAGTGCTGTAAAATATATTAAATTTTGCTAAATACCTACAAAATAACTTGCCAGGCCCGTGGTTTAATATTTTGTTGGTGTAGTGAAAAATTGAAAGGTTTATATAGCAAAGATAAGTGAGAGAAAACTAAGAATTTCTTTTCGTATCACATCGCATGCATTACAAAAAATAATTTTCGAGGTCAAAATAGAATTTTGTTCAATGTATTAGGATGTATCTTTGTTCTTTATCGTTAAATATTAAATAAAATATTTTCTATTAATATAATATAGAAAAAAATCACACGCACCGTGATGTAAAAATATATTGTACAATATTTTGAGCGGAATGTTAATGTTCTTAATAATATTCTTTGAATATAGAAAACTACTATCCATCGGATGTAAATAATCATTAGAAGGCATATATATATGTACACGGAGAAAGTTTTGCCTCAATAAAGATGATGCGCGTCGCACTAAAAAAAGTGATGCCTTTTGCACCGTGAATCACGAATAATGCTTCGCATTTCATAATTCATGCATCACTTTTTGTAGTGCATAAGCGCCAAAACACAATGCGCAAGGAGACGGCGCACTGTATTTCGTCGCCTACGGTGGCGCCGCATCGAAAAACTTGATGCATGTTCGATATTTATCGTGCATGCGAGGCACTTTGTGGAGCATTTTAAAAACGCACTATCTTTTATGATGTGAAACTTTCTCGGTGTAGATATATATATATATATATATATATATATATATATATATATATATATATATATATATATATATATATATATATATGGAAAATACAAAAATTAGTAGATCATGTTAACCATTACATAATAATAAATACGGATTGATTCTTAACGTTTGAGCTTTACTATATACAAGTTAGTATTCATCCTCTTTTATTTAAAAAAGCTAGAACATAGAGAATTGGAAAAGCATATTCTATGAGACTAAATTTTTCTACTCCTTTATATTGACAATATATTGTGACAGATACAAATTATCCATGTACACAATTGGTTTATAGATTCATATTTTTACTTATTATTCAACACACTTGAATTAGCTAACAATTTAATTATAAAGCAGTACTCACATACATTGAGCATTTCACCAACAAAATATGAAACCACGGGCTTGGCAAGTTATTTTGTAGATATTTAGCAAAATTTAATATATTTTACAGCACTTGAAAATAAAAAGATAGTGTGATGAGATAGAGAATGCATAATTTTATTTTATTAAAAGTATTACAATTAAAATGGGTATCTTCCCTGAAAGTTTTAAAAAGGCATAAATAATTTTAAAGTTGATGGCAGCAAATTCTCAAATATAAGTTGCTAGAAGCTAATGGCTCTTCTGCCAAGTTTTTAGAAATAAAATTGCACAATTTTGGTCTTCAACCGTAGCATATTAAATAGAAAATTATTCCGAAACTTTGAAGTTAATTGTTTCGGAAATTGTTTATTAAGTAAATATTTCATCAGGAATAAAATAGAATAGATATCACTAAGATCAAGTGTAGTTCATCAATGTTTAAGTAGTAATATTCACTCATAAATGAAATGATAAGTTGATCTGATATATCATTTTTTTTTCAATTTTGATGTGTACTATCATCGCTATCTTCATCTCAATAATCCCTTTTTTTTCAAAAATTATTTGGCAAAGTTTTTCCAAATATTCGTCTATCAAAGAGAATATAAATTGAACATTTTATGGATTTTATATTATTAAAAAGTAAGAATTGAATACAGAAGTACTCGACAATTGCTTCATTGATTTCAAAACTTTCTTTAGCCGAAACTGTAAATATTTCATGAATTTTATATTATTAAAAAGAATAAATTAAATACAGAAGTACTCGACGATTGCTTGATTGATTTCAAAACTTTCTTAAGCAAAGACTCTAGATAAATCTATTAAAAGGTTTAAACTTAATAATAATTACTCAATTTATTTCAGTACTCTCAAGAACTGAAATTAAAAAAAATATGATGTATGTAGTAAAAAAAAAATATTTAGAAAAAATGTTCTAAAGAATACGATACTGTTTAATAACTAAACTCGCCTAAAATATACTTTTTTAAAAGTAATAATAACATAATAAAATAGTTTCATCAATTTAAATAATGACTTAAAACAAAAAATAACAGACATAATATTCAAAAGCTTTGAAGAAATTTTATTACATTCGAAAATCAAAAGATAGTGTAATGATATTTTTATGAATTTAATATTATTTTTAAAAGAATAAATTGAATATAGAAGTATTCGACGATTGCTTAATTGATTTCAAAACTTTTTTAATAAATATTAATATACATGGGAAAAATTGTCATAAAACGTCCTATAGATATATATATATATATATATATATATATATATATATATATATATATATATATATATATATTTATACCTGTGTGTGGATGTGGGTGTGCGCGCATGTGAATTGACATAAAATATCCCATGTATATGTATTGAGACCTCACTTGATGATTTTCATATAGAAAAGCATCATGGTAATAAGCGGCGAGAGGGGATATAGGAAAGACCCGAACGCGCAGCTACGCCCCTAAATTTGACAGCCAAGCGACTATTAAGTGTAACGCGTATACTTTCTAATGTATAATATCCCTACTCTGATGCGGCAGAGTAGAAATATAGCGGCAAGCACCGAAAATGCGAAGCATCTTGCTTAACGAAGAGCCTGTGCTCCGCACTCGTGCGTCATCTCTTCAGAAATAAAGATTTAAACAAAATGTAATTGCCGAGTCAGTGCCTTTTCTTTGTGTTATTTGCTCACAAATGATGGTGAAGAAGTTTGCTGAAAGAGCAGCTTCCTAACTGTGAGTGAGCGAATAATACTTTACAAATAATTAAACCGTGATAGAATAATTATCGCGAGTGATTAAAAAGTGTAATTAAGTGTGGTGTGTATTCGTTTAATTTACCACACTTGTCAATTAAACTTTCGTAAAGAGGCTAAAACCTAAAAGTTAAACTCTTGCAGAAGCGTGAGACTAGCAAAGCATAGCTTGTAGTTCTTTCGCCGTTGCAAGAATAATTTAAAAGCGCGTGAATCAAAGTAATAGTTTTGCGTAGTTGATGATGCATGAGGTCCAGAAATCCACATGCCTTATTTCCTTTCTCCTTTTCTTTTCAGGGAGAATCATCTCGAATTGATATACTTTGAGTAAGCTGGTGCATACCAACCCGAGCTTACAGAGCATGGCGTCTCTGTGGTGCACGGTTTAGCTCAGCTTACTCGTTTATTAAACAAAAACCTGACCTATAAATGAGAGTACATTAAAAGTGTACGAATAAGAAATTCGTGTACGATTAAAAAGTGCGTTACACACTTGTTATCGTCTTTATAACACGTTGTGACGTCACAGTATATACATATATTCATAAGCCTATGTGAGTGCGTGCATGCGCTATGACAGCAACAGTCCCATATATATATAAAGAAAAATATATATAAACTCAAGTACGTGTGTCATGCATGTTAATTGACATGAAACTTCCCGTATATATGAATCTGTATGTGTGCGCGCGCGTGTGAATTAACATTAAATATCCCATGTATATGTGTACACAGATATACACACATGTATATATACGTATAAATATATATATATATATATATATATATATATAGGACATTTCACACCAACTGATAGAGCAAAAAAATAAAAATCGTTGAGACTCTAAGAATTTATTCTTTTTGTTATCCAAAATATGTAAAAAAATTTTCCAGGATCTAGATTGAAAGGATCAAGAGTTACAAAACCTTAAAATTTCAAAATTTTTCAAAATTTCTGGAAAAGTCCCAACTTTATCTTTTTTTTCTGAAAATCCTGATGTTTTAGAGGAAAATGCATAATAACACTTCTTGTTGTAAATGAAGAAGAGAGTTAGCGTGATTTTTTACAGACCTGAATCTCGCAGTTTTCTGATTGGCTCTTATATGTATAACATGGTTATTGAAATTATTTAATGTTTGCCGCTGCCAAAATTGGCTTTCGAAGGCTTATTTTTTTCTATTTTTTATTAACTTTAAAATAAATTTTAGTTCGTGTAAGCAAAAGTCACCAATAAGAAGTTATCACAGTTTTAAATATACATTTTCATGTTAAATTTATTTTTCTTTTTGAAAATAGCCTGTCACATACTAAACGTAAGTATCTGGTTTTAATATTCAAAAACTATTAAAATAAGTTTAAAAATCATTTAGTAAAATGTTATCTCTCAATTATAAGCTCAATTATTAATTAAATAACACTCGTTATTATTATAATTACAATTAATTTCAAAGGAAAATTAGACTCTGAATTATTCAAAAATCAAATAATTATTTTTCAATAAAAATTTACTTATTTCAAAGAATTGATTCATCAGTAAAAAAGAATAATTAAATAATTACTATTTTCCTCACCTTAACTTTCTAGAAAAAGTATCTGTTCAATAGAAAATGATAGAATTTTGGAACACTCACTAAATGAATTTTTGGGGGATGATTAAAAACAAAAGCTTTCTGACTACCCATCTTTATTTATTTATTTGAATATATATTTTTATTTTTATTTAACCGATAGAAGTTTTCTTTAACTTAAAGTAGAGTTCAGTGGAGTAGTGACTAAGGCGCGTGACTCGTTTTCCCGTTGGCGCGGGATCGATTCCCCGTCTGGTCGCTTTTTCGCTGTCTCTACCGTGGGCTGACACCACGTTAAATAATACGTCAAATTGTGTTGTTTAAAAAATGAATTTCTATGTGTTAAAATGGGCAATAATGCCCGTGGATATAATAAAAAAAAAAAAAAAAAATACTATATATTGAATGTTAGTTTATAACTTTTTATGCCTAGTATTTTAATGGATCTTTTGAGTTATCCGCACTTAAGTTTAATCTCATAAATTTTTTTACTGTAGCGAAAAACTAGATTAAACGCACCGTTCATTGATAGACTTGGATTGGAAATATTGTTAAAAGGGGGAGTTTTGGTATGCCCTTAACGGGATGTCGTAGTTGTTGGAATTGACTTTTGCTTTTTTTATCTTATTGATATCTTTTTAAATTTACTATTTGGACAAATATAATGACTTGTCCGCGGTAAAACTATATTAATACAATAATTTTTATTAAATTAAAAATTCAATTTAGCTTCATATTTTTTTATGAACTTTGAATGAAAATTAGATATCAAGCTCGATGAACCTAACCTCAAAATAGTATACATCGAAAGTTTGTTTATAACTTTTTATGTATATTATTTTGGTAAATTTCTTGACTTGTCCGCGCTAAGGATTAATCTTACGAATTTTCTTACTGAAGTGAAAGAATTTGATTTGACGCACTGTTTACTCATGAACTTTGAATAAAAATATTATTAGGAGGAGCAGAACTACGATATCCTCTTAAGACCGTTACATATGAAAAGTAAATAAGATGTTAATTACCAGAAAATTCTCTTAGTTTTATAAATTGTTTTTTTTTCAGAATATTATGAAAAACAAATAATAGAAATATAGTTCAAATTATATTCATTGGGTGGAGAAAGAAAAATGGATTTTGATCCATGAACAGCTGTAGATACAGCTGTTACAATTGCTGAAACTGGATACACGCAAAGAAGAATGGTAAGAGTTTAGAAGATCTTACCAGGAGAGTGTCTAAGTTGCGGGTCACAAATCTTGATGAAACTTCGTGATAAGTATTAAGGTACCAAAATATGAGTAAAGCCACAGCGGTACGGTCTAACGCTTCGAAAAACTGGAGTTATGGACTATTATAGTTTTATTTTCAGAAAAATATGAAAAAAGAACTCCTGATTAAAGTGTAAATAATTTTGTCTAGAAATGTCTTTAATAAATCCACAATAACTAAAATAAAAGCAAAGAAAGCAAGCTTTAATTTGCCAGTTTCCGAATTAAAAAATAATAATTAGAACTAGAGTTATGCTTCTTTAAAATTAAGCAGTAAGAAAGTAACAAAAATAGTCTAAATTTTGAAGAATGGTGATTTTTAGTACTTTTTTGATGCTTAACTTTAAACAAGCATAACTTTAGTTCTAATTATTATTTTTTAATTCGGAAACTGGCAAATTAAAGCTTGCTTTCTTTGTTTTTATTTTAGTTATTGTGAATTTATCAAAGACATTTCTAGACAGAATTATTTACACTTCAATTAGGAGTTCTTTTTTCATATTTTTCTGAAAATAAGACTATAATCGTCCATAACTTCAGTTTTTCGAAGCGTTGGACCGTACCGCTGTGGCTTCACTCATATTTTGGTACCTAAATACTTATCCCGAAGTTTCATTAAGATCTGTGACCCACAACTCAGACACTCTCCTGGTTAGTTTACATTATGATATGACAGTTGAAAATTCTTTTGTTGATATTGTTTAAATTCTTTATCGTGTAGATTCTATGGATCCAACGTATATGGAAGGCAAAGACTGTCTTATTGATTATAAAAGAGTTCTTGATGATATATTAAATCTACATCAACGTACAGAATTGAAAATCCATTAGACAGCCCTAGTATTATTAAAGTAACCCCTGAACTTTTGATGTCAGAAAAATATTCTTGTGTAAGTTAAGAATTTAAGCAAGAATCAGCTCAATTTTTGAAAACAGCTGCAATTATAATTGCTAGGATTAGACAACAAATCAAACCAGATGTCCCAGTTTACAGGTATATTATACGTTTAACTGTATCACAACTTCTTGAATTTATTCATACAAGCAAGAAAAAATATATGAAAGCAAAAATTGAACCAGTCACTGCAGTTAGTGCTTTAGCTGCACAAAGTATTAGAGGACCTGGTACTTGAATAACCTTTTCATTTTGCTCGTGTAGCACCTACGAACATTACTCAAGATGTATCTTGTATTAATGAAATTATTAATGCTAATCTAAAAGTCAGTATTCTAATTATAACAGCTCATTTAATGTAATTCATTGTAATAAAAGCCTCTGTCATTTCTTTTAAGCGTATGTTCCAAAATGATATCATCATTTTCCATTTTACTGATACTTTTTGCTTTCTCATAGAGAAAGCATTCTGCCGTCCAAAGTATAAAAGTGGTTAACTACATTGGAATCCCATTGGAGTTAAGGTTTTCTTACTTTGGACGGCAGCATTGTATCGATAAAAAATTTTTTTTTCTATTTTTTCATTAATTTGTACATATTTGAACTCAGTGAGTCGAAAAAAGTGGTTTCCAGAAAATGTCTGTATGTATGTGTGTGTGTGTGTGTGTGTGTGTGTGGATGTATGAATTCAGTTAGTAAACTGTATCTCGAGAACTACTTGATGGATTTGCTTCTCATTTTGCATGGAATTTAGTTTTGTGATCAACTTGCTGGAAAGCTATTGATAATTGGTTCTTCTAGCGTAGTTTTCATTTTAAAGTTTAAAAAAAAAAAAAAATTCAATTTTTCGTTTTTTGATTTTTTTTTGTTTACTATTCGATGAATTTGCTTCAAAATTTGCATGGAATTTATTTGTGATTGCCCAGATAAAATAAATTTTTAAAAACTGATTTTCTTAGCTTTGTTTTAATTTTAGAGCATTTTGAAATAAAAAAAAAATGTTTCTATTTATTAAGCCAATAAAATCTTAAGAACTACTCGATGGATTTACTTCAAATTTTCCATACAATTCAATATTTTGATGAACTGGTGCGGAAGCTATTGAGAATTGGTTTTCTTAGCGTAGTTTTTTTTTAGAATCATTTTAAGAATTTAAAAAAAATTTCGATTTTTCATTTTTTTTGTATTTTACGTAAACTACTCGAAGAATTTGTTCGAAAATTTGTATGGAACTTAATTTCGACTGCCAAAAGTATAAAAAATTTTGTAAACTAATTTTCTTAGCGCACTTTTAATTTTAGAGCATTTTAAACATTTTTTAAAAAATTTTTATTTTTAATTTTTTTCTATTTTACGAAAACCATTTGATAGAATGCTCCAAAATTTGTATGCAATTTATTCGCTACTGTCTGAAGAAAATAAGCTTTGGAAAACTAATTTTCTCAGCGCAGTTTTAATTTTAGAGCACTTTGAAAATTTTCAAAAAAAATTTTTATTTTTCATTTATTTTCTTTTTCGCGTTAACCATACTATAAATTTTCTCCAAAATTTGTATACAATTAATTCGCTATTGTCTGAAAAAAATAAGCTTTTAAAAACTAATTTTCTTAGCGTGGTTACAATTTTAGAGAATTTTAAAGATTTAAAAAAAAATTCCGATTCTTCTTTTCTTATTTTTTTTTTATTTTACGTAAAGTATTCGATAGATTTGTTCTAAAAGTTGCAGGGAAATTATTTGCGACTGCCAAAAGAAGGGAAATTTTCAAAAATTGATTTTTATAGCGTAGTTTTAATTCTAGAGCATTTTTAAAATTTTGAAAAAGAAATTTTGAAAAGAAAATGTTATTTATTTAACCAGTTAGATCTCGAAAATTACACGATGGATTTGCTTCAAATTTTGTATACAATGTATGTTTTTGTATAGCTAGGCGGGAAGCTATTGAAAATTTGTATTAATAGTGTATTTTTTTTATAGAGCCATTTTAAGAATTTGAAAAAATTTTCGATTTTTAATTTTTTTTGTATTTTACGTAAGTTAATTGATGAATTTGCTTTGAGATTTCCATGGGAATAATTTGCATCTGTCAAAAGAAGGATAACTTTTATAAACCGATCTTTTTAGCGTAGTTTTCATTTTCGAAAATTTTAAAAAATTTTATATTTCAGTTTTTTTTTATTTTACGTAAAGTACTGGATAGAATCGCTCTAAATTTTGTATACAAGTTATTTGCTACTGTCTTTATAAACCAAGTTTAAAAAAAATAATTTTATTAGCGTAGCTTTTTGATCACTTCTTTTGATTTCTGAGTTACTCTTGAAAATTTATAATAGTACTACTGATTTAGATGTTGACTTGTATTATTACATTCAATAAAGTATTTAAATATAATCATTATTCAATATTATAAATTAAATTGTTTTTTAATAAATGGAAAAAATATTTGAAGAAGAAGAATGAATTTCGTTGTCATCATTCTTTTAAAGTACAAATTTATTAATAAATATTAATGTTAGACAATTTTTTTGTATTAAAATCACATTTAAATAAATATAAAAAAAATAATGAAACTCAAAGAGCTCTATGAGAAAGTATTCCGCCAAAGCACTTGGCAGCGTTTTATAGAAAGTTAAGGCAAGGAAAATAGTGATTATTCAATTATTTTTTTTTATTGATGAATCAATTCTTTCAAATAAGTAAATTGTTAATCAAAAATAATTATTTAATTTTAGGATAACTCTTATTTTCCTTTGAAATTAATTGTAATTATAATAATAACGATTGTTGTTTAATTAATAATTAGGCTTATAATTGATAAATGACATTTTACTAAATGATTTTTAAACTTATTGTAATAGTTTTTGAATATTAAAACCAGATACTTTAGTATGTGACAGGCTATTTTCAATAAGAAATAGTATATTATTGATCAAGGATACATATTGATCATTCTCGGCGAGTGCGAACTTTTGGGGCCGAGCGTAGCGAGGCCTCGAAAGTTGCACGAGTTAGGATGATCAATATGCATCCATGGTCTAATATACTATTTTTTTGTCCCGAGGCCGAGACATTTAAAGTTTTTCCGTAGGACGCAAAATGGTCATTTTGCGGCCTAGGGCAAAAAAATAAATTTTACATGAAAATGTATATTTAAAACTGTAATAACTCCTTATTGGTGACTTTTGCTTACACAAACCAAAATTTATTTTAAAGCTAATAAAAAATAGAAAAAAATAAGCCTTCGAAAGCCAATTTTGGCAGCGGCAAACATTAAATAATTTCAATAACCATGTTTTACATATAAGAGCCAATCAGAAAACTGCGAGATTCAGGTCTGTAAAAAATCACGCTCTCTTCTTCATCGACAACAAGAAGTGTTACTATGCATTTTTCTCTAAAACATCAGGATTTTCAGAAAAAAAGATAAAGTTGGGACTTTTCCAAAAATTTTAAAAAATTTTCAAATTTTAAGGTAATTGTAACTCTTGATCCTTTCAATCTAGATCCTTGAAATTTTTTTTACATATTTTGGGTAACAAAAAGAATAACTTCTTAGAGTTTCAACGATTTTTATTCTTTTGCTCTATCAGTTGGCGTGAAATGTCCGATATATATATATATATATATATATATATATATATATATATATATATATATATATATATATATATATTCATAAGCCCATGTGTGTGCGTCCATGCGAATTTACATATTAATATACGTGGGAAATATTGTCATAAAACGTCCTATATATATATATATATATATATATATATATATAACTGTGTGTGTGTGTGTGTGTGTGTGTGCATGTGGATTGACATAAAATATCCCATGTATATACATATATTCATAAGCCCATGTGTGTGCGTGCATGCGCCTTGACAAGAACAGTCCCAATATATATATATATATATATATATATATATATATAAAGAAAAATATATATAAACTTAACTACGTGGGTCATGCATGTTAATTGACATGAAACGTCCCGTATGGATAAACTTGTGTGTGTGCGAGTACATGTTTAGATGTGTTTGCGCGTTCGAGTTGACAAGAAATGTCAAATATATGAAAACTGGTGCGCGCGTGTTGACATGATACATCACATATATGTAAACCTGAGGGCACCTGGATAGGTGTGTTAGAGTCGTCATGAAATGTCCCATATATATAAACCTGTATGGACGTGGGTTATAATTTACGTGAAAAATTGTATGTATATTAACGTGTGTGCATGCATGCGAATCGATATGAAATGTCCCATGTGTATAAACCTGTGTCTGTGCGTGCGTTCGAATTGACATGGAAAATTTCATGTATATTAACGTGTGTGTGCATGCATGCGCAACGACATGGACTGTCCCATATATATATAAACCTGTATGTGCGTGCGTTCCAATTGACGTGAAAAATCTCATGTTTATTAAAGTCTGTCTGCATGCGTGCAAATCGACATAAAATATCCCATATATGTATAAACCTGTGTGTGTGCGCGTTCGAATTGACGTGAAAAATCCTATGTATATTAACGTGCGTATGCATGCATGCGAATAGACATGAAATGTCCCACATATATAGAAAAGCCTATGATTATGAGTACGTACGAGTTGACATGAAATGTCTCATATATATATATATATATATATATATATATATATATATATATAT
Organism: Anastatus disparis; assembly: GCA_017163975.1. Classification (NCBI taxonomy): domain Eukaryota; kingdom Metazoa; phylum Arthropoda; class Insecta; order Hymenoptera; family Eupelmidae; genus Anastatus; species Anastatus disparis. Next base: position 1,208,746 of record JAFFSR010000066.1, read on the forward strand.
ATATATATAATCATTTGTGTGTTCGTGCGCATCGGCATGAAATTTCTCATATGTATAGACCTGTATGTGCGTGCGTTCTAATTGACGTGAAAAATCCCAGGTTTATTAAAGGCTGTGTGCATGCATCCGAATAGACATGAAATGTCCCGTATATACAAACCTAAGGGTACTCTGATGGGTGTGTGCGTGTTGTCATGAAATGTACCACATATATAGAAAACCTGTACTTATGAGTACGTGCTAGCCGACATGAAATGTCCCATGTATGTATGTATATACATATATATAAACCAAAAAATATACGGGTCTACGGGTGCAAGTTGGCATGAAACGGACCATGTATATATATATATATATATATATATATACATAACATATGTATCAATGCGCATATACTATGAACATTAAAATATATTATAAAGCATCTATATTCTTTGATCTTGCGCGTTTCCGGTTGCGCAGTTTATGCTGGCTGAAAACGATGAAGAAGAAAAAAAATAACGAGTATACGACATTTCGAAATTTTAAACTGCATTTTCTCGTGATTGAGTGAACCGATTGTAATCAATTTTTTTTTAAATTAAAGATAATGAAAATCTTTAAATATTATTAATTGTATTTATGTGTATATATCCATATATTTTCATGGGATTCGATTTTGAAATTTTTGAAACTCTATTTTAAAGTATAAGAGTAGCGCCTCAACGTTTTCGTATTCGTACCTTAACTCGCCGTCGAGGCGCTACCGCGCCTCTTGATAAAAGATTCGTAATTAAGATTGAATGACAAATATGTTGAAATTTACGGTCTGACCTATTAATAAACAGTGAATAATTGATGTATATTATTAATGATTTTGTCATTATAATGTATTGAATAAGTATAGAAAATAACTTTTATAGATTTTTATGTTATAGAATCTGCTTCAATTAAAATTTGTACGCTTGTCTTTAATATTAGTACTTAAAGTGAGTCTAGATTTTACTTGACTTGAAGATGCATGAGAAAAAAATTTGAATTGTCGTCATAAAATTAAGATGAGACATTTACAAAGATGCTGTCAAATTAAATTTATCAGTTTGTAAAGTATCCGTTCACGCTAGAGCCATAAAACAAAAATATTTAAATTATATTCATATAATTTTTTTACTCTTATTCATACACAAATTTTTAATCAATTAAATAAAAAATAATGATAAAGATTTCGCTTTTGTTTAATGATTAAGTTTTCAGCAATTATTTCATTAAAAATGAATTTAAAAATATTGAATGAGTTTATAGGAAATAAACGAGAATGTTTGATCAAAATTTCTTTGATTTAATCAAGTATGCATGGAATTGAAGGTTATTGAGCTTATTTTAATAAAAAATTACAAACATTTTATTTTTTCAATAAAGCATTTAAAAATATAGCAATCTAGAAATATTTATATCATTGATCAATAATTTTGAGAGGAGGTCACGTATCTCTGTCCTTTTCTAATCAAAGAAATGATTTTTTTTACAAAAACTAATAATTTTAGCAAAAAATGAAGAGAAAGCTGCATCTTGTATCTAAAAAGAGAATATTTTCTTTGATAAGAAAAAATTAATTTTATTGCTTCGTTCTCAAGAAAACCTTGAAAAACCAAATTGTCCACCCTAACCTCTATGATTTAAGTTTTTCAAGGTTTTCTTGAAAACGAAGCAATAAAATTAATTCTTTCTTATCAAAGAAAATATTGCTTTTTTTGATACAAGATGCGGCTTTCTCTTCATTTTTCGCTAAAGTTATTAGTTTCTGTAAAAAACTCAATTCTTTGATTAGAAAAGGACAAAGATACGTGACCTCCTCTTAAACAAGAAAAATTTATTTACATTTTATAGCAAAATATTACAGTAGAAGAAATAATTCATGATGAAAGGAATGCTGAAACATGTAATGACAGTTATAAAAATGAAAATATTGAAAATGAAAGCTCATTTTCCGATCATGATATCAAATCAAGTTCTGAGAGCGACATTGCCAATGATGGAGTCAGAACTTCATTGCCTTATTGATGGTAATGATGATTTCAATAATGACGTAAATCAAAATATTGAAAACGAAAACGATGATATGTATAATCTTATCGAAAATCGTAACGATTTAAACATTGATGGTTCTGATAAAAGTAAATTTATAATGTATTATAAATTCACTTTTATCTCATAGCAGAGCTCACTATTATATGATGACTGTAACTTAACGCAGGAAAAAAGTGTACTTTTAATATTAACCTATACTTTAAGGTATTGTGTACCAGGCCTAGGATTAAGTGATTTAATTCAACTTGTAGATTGTCACTTACCATATAACAAACATAAATCGAAATATATATTCCTCAAATCTTTTAGTATACTCAAAGTACTTAACTATTTTTACTGTGAAATCTGTTGGGAAATACTGAATTTTATTGAAACAGAAAAAAGTATTATCTGTTCTTATTGTAATAATAATTATGAAGAGAAAGCTTTGATGGAGTGTGAACAGTTTTTTATATATTTACGTCGTATCAATCAATTGAAACAATTCAATCCGAAATTAGATTAGATTAGATTAGATATTGTTTATTTTGTATTATAATTACAAAAAAGCGTGTAAAATTACAAATAAAGTTAAAAAATACATAACATACTTTAAATAGCCTTGCATATATAAAATCAAAATAGTACAGTATGATATCACAGTCATAAAACATAATAGAGATAATAATACTGTAATAGTAAGTCAATAAATTAAATAAAAGTGATATCACAGATAACACGAATAAATACACGCAAAAAGTATGAATAATATAGTTAAAAATCAGTCTCAATATCTATCAGTCAAAAGAAATACATAAAATCAGGCGTGTAAAGAGCGCAGTCGAAATATCAGCAGTATACAGTAAGTTAAAATCACAGCAAAGTTGAATGTACAGTAATATACAAGTCAATCTGATAAAAATATAATCATATACTCTATGCACACACATCCTACATTCACGCCAATAAATACAATCATGCCTTAAATCTATAAAGGGTACATCATATAATAAATTAACACATATGATATAGTCCGAAAATAATACTGTTTAATCAAGGTCGAGTAAAAACCTCCTTAGAGCGGCTTTAAACCTGCTGATTGATGGAAGATTTTTAATATCAGCAGGTAGGGAGTTCCAAAAATGCGCACCTTGAACTTGAAAGGAATTTCTTCCAGTCTCAGTGCGCATGAAGGGCACCGCAAGATCTTTAATCTCACCCCTTGTGGTCGCTCTGGGTATATATCTAGTGAAGAGACCCACTAGATATTCGGGAGTATTCATACGTACGATTTTGTACATAAGTACAGCTATAAAATACTGTCTCCTTGAATCAGTACATAGCCAACCCAACGCATGTCTATGGGAAGAGATGTGATCACCCATCCTCACGCCTAATACATATCTCACACATGAATTTTGCATTGTCTGTAGCCGTCTCCGTAACTCCTGCGAAGCATCGAGCAAAACCACTGAGCAGTAATCAAGATGTGGAAACAGCAGGGCGGTTGCGAGCTGCTTACGCAGAGCCTCAGTGGTGTGCCGACGGAAAAACCGCAGGCTATAAATCACTCTATTAAATTTTTTAGTCAACACATTAATATGCGGTTCCCACGACAGTTTAGAGTCGAGTACAACACCAAGGCTCGTAACGGTGTCAGAGAAAGGAATACCGATAGCGCTCCCCAGGTCAATCGTCCTTGGCTCACCCGAATAAAAATTTTTAATAAAACGATCACTTCCAAAGACGATCGCTTTTGTTTTACTAGCATTTAAAGTGAGAGAAACACCAGCAGCCCACCCCGACACCGCCCTGGCCGCCCTCTGTAAAATACGAATACCCTCGTCCACATCATCATAAGGGACCTGTGTATAAATTTGAAGATCATCTGCATACAGCAGATGCCCGACGCAACCAGAGTCCAGTGCGTCACGTACGTCATTTATGTAAAGGCAAAACAACAGAGGCCCCAGAACCGAACCCTGAGGTACTCCTAGATTGGTTGTTAGCCAATTCGATTCCTCCTTTAAATGTGTGGAAACCATTTGTTTCCTATATTCATAATAATTCATAATAAATTCATAATAAATTTAGACAATTCTCTGAACATTAAAGTGATCACGGTGGTCCGGAATGAGCCATATATGCGACAAAAAAGCACCTCCAATTTTATTGTTGAAATCGATTAAAAAACACTTGAGAAATGTAAATATTAAATTTGAGCTAAATTCGTTAAGCCGTTTTTGAAAAAAGTCGTTTAAAAAATTATTATTTCAAAAATACTAATTTTTATGAGTTCATAATCTCACATATCACTTTTATGATAAGCAAAGTAAATAATATTTTAATTTACAAAGCATTAAATTTAGGCACAATACATTTATATTTTTTAAAAACATAAGCTGAAAAATAAAAATGAAAAAGCACATTTTTTTTATTAACGATATAGAAATACTGTGCGTATGAACAACTGTTCTCGTAAAATGAAAATGTTTTATTTGTGAATAAACGGAACAATGTTTCTATTTCAAGTATGACAATAGTGCATTCAAAACAAATGTATGGAAGAATGTTTGTATACAACTAAATATATATGTTGATATAAGAACTTAGTTATCGGTTATCACTCAGCGAGTGAAAATAAAATTTTGAAGAACAAAATGTAATTTGAATTATTTGATGTATATTTAGTTAATTTAAATGTAGTGATATTTATTTTCAGTGTTAAAAAATGTTCGGTCAGTGTAAAGATTACGCCAAATCTCATAATGAAAATCGAGCAATAATTTGTTTATTTTGTTTACGAAAGAAAAAAAAATGTTAATAATAAAGGGTGCCTTGAAAAAAAAATTAGAAAAATTAATGAAATATAATGCAAAAGATAATAGGCTTCCTAGTGTCGTTTGTGCAGCATGTAAAATCCTCATTTACCGTTCAGTAAATACAAATGAAAAACATAAGAATTTAAATTTATCGCATTATTCAGAATTTCCAAATATTCCTCGAGAAAGTAGATCAACAGCTAATAAATTATGTGAATGTAAATTGTGTAAGTTAGTAAGAAAAAAAGAAACTTTGGAGAAAATATCATCTACTGAAGGACAAGAATTGAAAAAAAATAACTATTGCCGAATTTGCAAAGCATTATTGAAAGATAGTGCAGTAAAAGAACATGTTTGTATGAAATATATTGCTAGTTTGAAAAGTAAAGTGTTAGAAGATTTACCATTGAAACAAAAAGAACATTAAGCGTGCCAATTAATAAAAGATATTTCTAATGCTAAGAAAAGTGATTTACAAAAAGAAAACGACGAAGAAAAAACTTCAAATAAGGTACTGTATTTATCTCGAGAAAACAGGCAGGAAACAAATTGTAAGTAACAATGTGCCAAATAATTTAAATGCTGCATAAATTACCCTATAATTCCTGCTACAAGCGATAAAGAACGTATTATTGATATGATTCCACCATCAGAACTTCACTTGATGATTGGGGTTGTAAACACGCTGTACAAACATATACTACTTGAGTTCGAATCTGAGAGCATTGCTTGGGCGAAAATGTGTAATGTTACGCGTGAATTTGTTTATGGAAGTCTTGCATTTGCTGGTAATTCATGTAAAATACTCTTGGACAAGGTAGATAACTTACGCAGTATCTGTAGTGTTGGGTGCTTAAAAAATGTTCACTGTTTTAATGACTTTCGAATTATTGTCGATTCTTGCTTTTCTATTGATTTCAAAGACAAGTTTAAAGAGTCAATTGTTAATTTTTAAAAAAGTTACATAAGTTTAGAAATTCCAATCACTCCTAAAATTCACGCAGTATTGTTTCACGTTCCAGAATTCTATTCTACAGTTAATAAGGGTCTAGGATTTTTTAGTGAACAGGCAGTCGAATCGGTACATTATGATTTTCTATCTATTAGGAATAAAGACAAAGTTATTAGTACACACCCGGACTATGCAACTTAGCTGCTACGAGCTGCTCAAGAGTACAATGCAAAACATATCTAAATAGTGATATTTATTTTATTATTCTTTTATATAAGTAACAAGTATATATCACAGTATATTGTTAAGTTTGTTGAGTTATTTATTATTATTTATAGATCAAGATATTTATTTTTTGTTATATTAAAATATTATTCATTACTTTCAAAAAAAAAATTTTTTAAATAAAAAAAAAGAATTTTTGAAATTTTAATTTTCAAAACGACTTTTTTCAAAAACGGCTTAACGATTATAGCTCAAATTTAATATTTACACTTCTCAAGTGTTCCTTAATCGATTCCAACAATAAAATTGGAGGTGCTTTTTTGTCGCATATATGGCTCATTCCGGACCACCATGTGATATCATCGATGGATCTTATTATCAGGATCTTAAACTTAAAGGAATAATAAGAAAAAATGATATTTTTATAAAATGGAACACAAATATAGTAAGACTTTCAAAGCTCGAAGTACAGTTTTTGGGGTATACAAGTTCCCATTAATGAACGACCATATCGTGAACGAAACAGTAATATAATATTATGTGCAATATATTTAAGTGAAGAACCTGTTAATATTAAAGTTCATACTATTGTAGAAGTAATGGATTCAGTAGCCAGACCTTTGGTACAGTAAATGAATCAGTTTAATGGAAAATTCGGTTGCTCATATTGTTCACATAAAGGCACACGTGTATTAATTGGAAGAGGATATGCTCGCGTTTATTGCGGTAAAAAGAAAAAATTAAGAACTTTAGAAAATCATTTGAAAAATGCAGAAAAAGCATTTTGAACGAAGAAAAAAGTCAAGAGAGTTAAAGGTAATTCACTTATGATACATGTACCAGACCATAATATTATTTTAGATTATCCACCTGAATACATGAATAATTGCTTATTAGGTGTGTCAAAACTTTTTGTTACAGAATGTTTTAATTTCAAAAACAGTGAAAGACCATGGTATTTAGGTAAAAAGTTAAAAGAGTATGATGCTAAGTTACTGCTGATCAAACCACCTTGCGAAATTACAAGGATTCCTCAATCAATAGTAGACGGTCATTATAAGGCCAACGACTAGAAGAATCATACATTATATTATTCTCTTAGTATTATGACGAACTTAATTTCTATGATATACATTAAACATAGGTATCTTTTTGTTTATGCATTAACAGCAGGCCGGAGTAGAACCTGATACCGTCCGAGTAACAATTGAGTTGTTTGTTATTTACTCAAGTATTAATCGGTGTATCTTCAAAATAAAGGTTGATCGCAATAGATATTATTATTATGAATATCTATGCACAAGAAAAAAAAAATCTACCGATTTGTTTTTGAGAAAAGTAAGGAACGCCAAAGTAAAAGATTATGTTTATAATATTTTCGCGTTTCTTACTTTTCTCAAAAACAAAGCGGTAGATTTTTTTTTTCTTGTGCATAAATATTTGTAATAATAATATCTATTGCGCTTAACCTTCAATTTGCAGATACACCGATTAATACTTGAGTAAATAACAAAAATGCCAATTAGACAAGGACAGCGAATCCGGCCTGCTCTTAAGTATTTTTCTCGAAGTGAAAATGATTAATGAAGAATTTCAGTTACATAAACAAGTTCTGTACAATTTTGTTGGGCAAGTAGAAGAACTGTATGAAACAGAGTACATTTAGTATAATGTACATTTGCTTTTACATGTACCAGATTTTGTACAAAGGTTCAAAGCATTATGGGCATGGTCTGCATTTCTGTCAGAACACTATAATGGAGTTATAAAAAAGTTTTTTCATGAAACTCAATGTGTACCACAGCAACTTTTTACATACCTCCGTTCAAAGACTGTCAAATATAATTCTAATATTTTTGGTGTAGAAAGTTGTAATGTAAAAGGAAAATAAATGTTTATTAATCTTATGAAAAATTGGAATATTACAAATTATATAGACTACGGTGATAGCTTACGTTTGTTTGGAAAAAGGAAGACCAGACAACTTTCTGCTACCCATAAAATCTTAATTAAACAATTACTTGGAAAAAATATAGAAAATCATAGTTCATGATATCAACGATTTATTTATCAACATATTCTGTCATTCAAATAAGGTAAGTGTACCAGTTTTTGGACACCTTAAGAATGGTACCACCCAATAACTGGACACGGGTAAAATCGCGATTTTACCCGTGTCCAGTTATTGAGTGTCCAGAAGGTAAGTGTACCCGTAAAAACTGGTACACTTACCTTAATTATAAGAGAATGAAAAAAAAGAAATAATAATATTACAATAACAAATGATAAAGTTATAATAAAGTATATATAAATTGGTAATTGTGAGGACTGAAAATGAACAAATTGAGAAATCTATTATTATTAGTGAGAAATTTGATATTTTAGAAGAAGATTTTTGTAAAGTGAATCAATGTGCATGCTCCTGCAGTACTAGTTGGTAAATTATTATAGATTATATGGTTTTGCAGATCTGCACTTACGTCGTTACTCACGTGATCCTGTTTTTTTAAAGATAATCCTTTCGATGAACTCCTTCCTGACCGAAAGTCGGCATTGTCGAGTCGCCATTTCATCATCGGTAGAATTTGATTGCTCAAAGTTCACCGCTGTATAATTACCTAACAGCCATCGCACTAATCGGTGTGATTGTCTGGAAGATAACCCTTATGGCTTCGATTCAAGTATCTAAAAGGAATCTACTAGGTCATTTTTTAACAAGCATATTGCCCATTTATAGACCTTTATAGCGGCAGCTTTGTGATTTTCATCAACAGTTATCTTCCATGTTGCCATCTTGTATAAATATACCTACCTTCTTTCTTGAGGTATTTTTTATGCTTACTAACGCTCGCTGTGTGTGTGTTCGCACTCTTATTTTATAGGGAAAATTATATTTCTGATCGTTTGTACATGGTTATAACAGAACAGAAATTGATTGAATACATATATATATATATGAATTAAAAATTAAATGTTTTGATTTCTGTATTTATAATAGAAATTCCAATAATTATGGTTAATTTATAAAATTAAAAATACAATATAGATTACTAAATAAAATTTTGCAATATTAGTCAATTTAAAATATAAAATATTAATATATATACATTTATAATTAAATCCAAAAATCTGTACGTTTTTAGGCTTTTGTTAAAAATGCACACCTAACTGTGTATGGACAATTTATTTATTCTACATGTGTATTTAAAGTGTAGTGTAAAAGTCAATTTTAAATCAAAGTCTTCGAAAAAATTCTAAATTTTCTCCACCACACACACAGCGCCGGTCGATTGCCACGCTATCAGCTGACAATCATTAATGAGAAAAAAAACGCTGCCAAGTGCTTTGGCGCAATGCTTTCTCATAGAGCACATTGAGTTAGAGTGATTTGATTTTATTTTTTTAAATACGATTTTAATATAAATGTCCCTATCCTCTGTATTGAAGGCTGTCTTAATACCTACGAAAACTATATGAATTTTACTCTTTCTTAATTTTGCCATTTGCATAATGTGATTTCACGATGCTCTAAAATTAAAAATGCGTTTATAAAATTAATTTTCCCAAGCTTGTCTTCTTAACACTATAACCAATAACTTGCATACAAATTTTGGAATATTTTCATCGAATAGTTTACAAAAAAATACCAAATAATTAAAAACTAAACATTGTTTTAAAATTTTCAAAACGCTTTAACGTTACAACTACGCTAAGAAAACCAGTTTTCAAAAGTTCATTTTATTTAGGCAATCGTAAATAATTTCTATACATAATTTTAAGCTACTTCATCGAGTAGTTTACGTAAAATACCAAAAAATAAGTGAAATTCTATTCAAAATTTACATAATGCTCTAAAATTAAAACTGCACTAAGAAAATAAGTTTTTCCAAGCTTGCTTTAATTAGGCAATAACAAATAATTTGCATGAAAATTTTTGAGCAAATTTATCGAATGGCTTTTGTGTAATAGAAAAAAAATGAAATATGAACATTTTTTCCAAAATTTTCAAAATGCTCTAAAATTAAAACTGCGCTAAGAAAATAAGTTTTCCAAAGCTTGATTTATTCAGATAATAGTGAATAATTTGCATAAAAATTTTTGAGCAAGTTTATCGAGTGATTTTTGTGCAATAGAAAAGAAATTCAAAATAAAAAATTTTTTCAAAATTTTCAAAATGCTCTAAAATTAAATGTGCGCTAAGAAAATTGAAGAAAATTAGTTTTCAAAAGTTCATTTTATTTTGACAATCATAAATAATTCCCATACATAATTTGAAGCTGTTTCATCGAGTAGTTTACGTAAAATATAAAAAAAATTAGAAAAATTTTATTCAAAATTTTCAAAATGCTCTAAAATTAAAACTGCACTGAGAAAATAAGTTTTTCAAAGCTTGTTTTATTTAGGCCATTGCAAATGATTTTCATAAAAATTTTCAAGCAAATCTATCGAATGGTTTTTGTGTAATAGAAAAAAAATGAAAAATAGAGATTTTTTCCAAAATTTTCAAAATGCTCTAAAATTAAAACTACGCTAAGAAAATAAGTGTTCCAAAGCTTGTTTTCTTTAGACAATAGCGAATAACTTGCATACAAATTTAGAAGCTAATCTATCGAATGGTTGTCGTAAAATAAAAAATAGATGAAAAAAAAAATTTTTTTTCAAAATTTTCAAAATGCTCTAAAATTAAAAGTGCGCTAAGAAAATCAGTTGGTAAAAGTTTTTCTTCTTTTGGCAGTCGCAAATAATGTTCATACAAATTTTCAAGAAAATTCTTCGAGTAGTTTACGTAAAATATCAAAAAAATGAAAAATCAAAATTTTTTTAAAATTATTAAAATGGCTCTAAAAAAAACTGAGCTAAGAAGATCAATTTTTAATAGCTTCCCCCCCAGTTAGACAAAAAAATAAATTGCATGCAAAATTTGAAGCTAATCCATCGAGTAGTTCTCGAGATCTTATTGGCGTACTGAATACATACACACATACACACACACACACACACACACACACACACATACATACAGACATTTTCTGGAAACCACTTTTTTCGACTCTCTGAGTCTAAATATGTACAAATTAATGAAAAAATAAAAAAAAATTTTTTTTACCAATACAATGCTTTCTCTATGAGAAAGCAATAAATGACTGAAAATTTTTTTCTATATATTATCTGCTCAATTAAAATTTACTATATAAAATAGTAATTTTTCTTACTAAACGAGTATGTCACAGCATTACTATATTAAATAGTAATTTTATATATGTTTGTAGTAAATTTTATGCAGACATTTTTCTCAGTGTAGATATTTGGATTTATTATTTAGGTATTCGAATATTTAAATATCCGGATAATCAAACAAAAGTCCCAGCCCTAAAAAGAAGGTTATACACAACGACGCACTATTCTAATTCTTAGAAAATCTCGACTGCCTGTTCACTTTCTCACATAAAGCGGACTATAAGGCATACAGAGTTATATTTTCTATCTCGGTATCTATGCTATTCAAGCGCGAGAATGTCCGTTCGTTATAAAGAGAAAAGGAATTTCTTAACTAATAGGACACCTGGGAACGCAAATTTGTAATTTCAAACAGAAAAAAAATTTTATTGATAGCTATAGTTATTATACTGAAAAAAAAACCCGAAGCCAGCGCTGCGAAGTTAATCTGAGCGGTTGCATGCGAACAACATTCAAAGCGAGTGATTACAGGAAATCGTAATGTATGAATGCGTAACCATGTCGCTGTAAATAATTACGACTTTCTGTGTAAACGATTACGCTAATCCGAGCAGAGCGCCACAACTGTGTTGCGAGCACGCTTGCTCCGACTCTCCGGCATCGCACGTGCAGAAAGCCGAAACCAAGCACTGCAGCAGAGCTGCGAGCTTGCTTGCTCCGACTCTCCGGCATCGAGCGTGCAGAAAGCCGAGACCAAGCACGGCGGCAGAGCTGCAAGCACGCTCTCATTGACTCTGCGGCATTTCTCATGCAGAAAGCCGAGACCAAGGGTAACAACAGAGTTACAGGCTCGCTCACTATTAATTTCTGAACATTGACGTACCAAAAGCGAGGCCAAGCACTCTAAACGTTAAAAATTTACATTTAAAAACGCAAAATTTCTTTTTCTTTTCTTTTTTTGTAAGTTTTAACACTTTATGTGAAGTATAATTTATTTAAGTAAAATTCTATAATATTATAAAAATTAAATTTTATTTCATAAAATTTTGTTTAAAATGTTTTTTAACTTAAAAATTGATGTGATATTTCACTTTTACCATTATTCGCCTGAGTATATTAATGTAATAATGTAAATTTATAATTTTGATTTATTTTCAATATTTTATTTGTGCGATTATTAGTGCTTTTATACCTTTAAATTGATGTCAACTTTATTTCAATCCTTCTTATTTTTTTTATATTTATAGATTTATTAAGACATATTGAAAAGTTCAAAGTAATTTGAAAAAAAATTCTTTAGGTATTCACAAGTAGTCATTATTGACTTATTCTTTATAAACTATATTATTGTATTGTTAAAAATTTCGTATACAAATGGAGTTTGCTTGGCGTTAGAGGGAAGATATTTACTATTGATTTTTGGGTTGTAGTTCCAATTTTAAATTCAATAATTTTAAAAAAGTAGCAGCGTTATTTCTTTTATCTTTTATATACATTATATATATATATATATATATATATATATATATATATATAGCTTATTAAATTGCATTTGTTAATGGTTAATGGTATTTTTAAGAAAATGATATTTATTATAATATTTTATATATAATATTTATTCAATTGAGTAGAGATGAATGTAATTTTATACTTTCTTAAAGTTTATAACGATATAAAAAGTATATACCGGTTCTAAGTATATTTATTAATTCTTTTGTAGCTTTGAAGTAAAATGAGAATTATTAAATTGAAAAGTAAACATATTGATCAAAAACGAACCGAAATTTACAAAATTAAAAAAAAAATTATGCTAGATAGATCATTTGAAAGTTATTTACAAAGTTTTATGATTGTAAATGCTATAGTTTTAAAAATAAATAAGTAAAAGGGAAATATATATATATATATATATATTTCCCTATATATGTATGTATTAATATATTGATTATTTTAAATTGTTTTTTATAATGTAATAATTATTTATTTGTATAAATTAATTTGTTTTAATTAAATATTATTTTATTTAAAAAAATTCTGATTTATTTATTAAACTGCCTGTTTCCAAATAAAAAAATTTATAATATTTTTTGTTTTTCTCCATGTTTATTTTTTTTAATTTTATAGTGAATTTTTATTACTTCTGAAGAGGGTAGTTAGATACGATCTAAAACATTGGCTACATAATAAAAGTTTTTTTAGCAAAAACATTTTGGTTCGTTTTTGATCAATATGTTTACTTTTCAATTTAATTAATCTCATTTTACTTCAAAGCTACAAAAGAATTAATAAATGTATTTAGAACCGGTATATACTTTTTATATCCTTATAAACTTTAAGAAAGTATAAAATTACATTCATCTCTACTCAATTGAATAAATGTTATATATAAAATATTATAATAAATATCATTTTCTTAAAAATACGTTAAACAATTAACAAATGCAATTTAATAAGCTATATATATATATATATATTTATATATATATATATATAATATTTATAAAAGATAAAAGAAATAACGCTGCTACTTTTTTGAAATTATTGAATTTAAAATTGGAACTACGACCCAAAAATCAATAGTAAATATCTTCCCTCTAACGCCAAGCAAACTTCATTTGTATACGAAATTTGTAACAATACAATAATATAGTTTATAAAGAATAAGTCAATAATGACTACTTGTAAATACCTAAAGAATTTTTTTTCAAATTACTTTAAACTTTCTGAGTTTCAATATGTCTTAATAAATCTATAAATATAAAAAAAATAAGAAGGATTGAAATAAAGTTAACATCAATTTAAAGGTATAAAAGCACTAATAATCGCACAAATAAAATATTAAAAATAAATCAAAATTATAAATTTACATTATTACATTAATATACTCAGGCGAATAATGGTAAAAGTAAAATATCACATCAATTTTTAAGTTAAAAAACATTTTAAACAAAATTTTATGAAATAAAATTTAATTTTTATAATATTATAGAATTTTACTTAAATAAATTATACTTCACATAAAGAGTTAAAACTTACAAAAAAAGAAAAGAAAAAGAAATTTTGCGTTTTTAAATGTAAATTTTTAACGTTTAGAGTGCTTTTGGTACGTCAATGTTCAGAAATCCATAGTGAGCGAGCCTGTAACTCTGTTGTTACCCTTGGTCTCGGCTTTCTGCATGAGAAATGCCGCAGAGTTAAAGAGAACGTGCTCGCAGCTCTGCCGCTGTGCTTGGTCTCGGCTTTCTGCACGCGCGATGCCGGAGAGTCGGAGCAAGCAAGCTCGCAGCTCTGCCGCAGTGCTTGGTTTCGGCTTTCTGCACGTGCGATGCCGGAGAGTCGGAGCAAGCGTGCTCGCAACACAGTTGTGGCGCTCTGCTCGGATTAGCGTAATCGTTTACACAGAAAGTCGTAATTATTTACAGCGACATGGTTATGCATTCATACATTACGATTTTCTGTAATCACTCGCTTCGAATGTTGTTCAGATGCAACCGCTCAGATTAACTTCGCAGCGCTGGCTTCGGGTTTTTTTTCAGTGTAGCAGTTATGTATGAAAGTTTTTAGTCTTTCTTTTTCCGAAAAAAAAAATAGTATTAAATATTTGCTGAATTTTTCGGAAAATAAATTTAATTCAGATTTAACTTTAACTCTTGAGGATAAAATAATTTTATTCTCAAAAGAAAAGTCTACACATGCTATTGGCATTACTACTCACGCCTTCTGCTAGCTAAAAAATGGCTGCTCAGTGTAAGAAGGCTTATGGAGAATATTAAATTTCAATTGATTATGAAAGTTAATACTTCTTTTCGCGTGCCTCAAAAATTTGCTAGGGATAAGAATCTAAGTTGCCGTCACGTTACATTTCAATATGTGTTGTGTACGTGTGACCGTATCTGTGCGCGCACACACAACTAAGTTATAAGAATAAGAGAGAGAGGGAATACTATACTATACCAAGCAATGTATATTCAGGCCTGATTTACGACAAAGAGAGAGAGAGAGAAAGAGTATAGCAAGCGAATACGCTCTATACAAGCTAAGTATATAGAAGAGGAGAGAGAAGACACATCGGCACATTAGCGTACAAATCGTTGTGTATATGCTGTTTGGGTATTGAATTACTACATAAGTGTTCAGTATGTATTAAGCGCGCACTTATACGCAGATACATCTTTAAGAGGCGGTCGTATAGTTCTGTCCTTGTTTAATCTAAATTTTCGTTATAATTTCTGAACTAAATATTTTTATGCAAAAGTAAGGGTAGGGTCCAATAGATTGAAGGACGAGCAGACGATTCTATTTTATTAGGAAATATAAAATTTTCAAAAGTTTTCGAGTCAAGTCTGGAACGAAGAAAGAGTTAAATTCGATTAAAGTATTCAACTCTTTCCGTTTTAGACTTCACTTGAAAATTAATGAAAATTCTATATATTTTCATAGAATAGAATCACTTGCCCGTCCTTAAATCTATTGTGCTCTGCCTAATTTAATTTGTTTTTATGATATTTGTTGGGCAATTATCAGAGACAATACTGTTTGAAGAAGCGCTATATATATTATATATATAGCCCTCACACATACATAATACATACATAATACAAACATACAGGAAGTTTTCAATAATTAACGCATGAGATTAAAAATCATTAAGTGGCCGTTAAAGATGTATCTGCGTATGAGTGCTCGCTTTATACATACTGAACGCTTATGTGATAACCCCATACCCAAACAGCATACACACAACGATTTGTACGCTGATGTGCCGATGTGCCTATGGGCAAATTCATTATAGTTTTAACTTTTAAGAAACTTTGACGTAGTTATAAAAAAATGACTTTTTATATAAAGAAAAAAATATTTTCTATTCAAATTATGTCCCTTAGTAAGAACTTATATAGATATTGACTGTTTGTAACATTGCTATTGTTTTAAAATAGAAAAAAATGAATAAAAACATTCAAAATTACGATATTTACACTGTGACGTTCAAATTTATATTTCACTCTTACTAACTTTATATTTACTACCAGGCCCATCATGTGCCATGAATATCTGTAAAATGAGAAGCACAGAGAAACATGTGACTAAATTTTACAAAATATTTGTTTTTGTAATGTTAATGATTTTTTTTACGTACCGTGAAATTATTAGGCAATATTATTTATTGAAGTTGTAATAAATACAAAAACAAACAATATAAGACGTTGTTGAATAATGTGCTTCACCTATAAAACTCACACGAACATTACAAAGCTTTCTTTCCAGTGCGTCAATGGATTAAAAAATTCATATATTCCTTCGACACAAATTCATATCTTTTTTTTAGTTTTCCTTATGAATTTTAAATCTTTTTTTACATCATAACCCTCCATCTAATCCTCTCAGCCATCATTTTTAACTCAAATTTCGTAAGCTATCATGTTAGAAACAATTATAAGAAGATGGTTTTTCTTAATTTCTTCGTATATTTCAATATTGAATAATAAGACTATAGGAATTTATTTCACTTACTTTATCAACAAATAAGAATATTAAAATCACTTATTTTTAGAGCTAAGAAAAGCTGAGAAAACTCTCTCCAACGCAGAGAAGGGGAAACCACGCATAAGGAGCACAGCAACGTTTCGCCTTAATCATATCCATGTATTGTATTTGTTTAAAATTTGTAAACAAATCAAGTAAGAATATGTGAATTCCAGTGAGCCCTTTTATTAAAGCTCGCATTCCTTACTGAGCTATCGCAGAGAAACCGTGAGTAGTAGCGCCTCCGATATGGAGTACCTACATACGAAATGTTTAAAATAAAATACATATTTGACGTGAAATATTACGCTATTTAAAAAAGTACTTAATGCCTATTTTTATTTTTATTAATTAGTATTTGATTAAAAATGAAAAAGTGACTAAATAATTTTCTATTAATTACAGGTTAGTTCGTGTTTGAAAGTTTATTATTTCACCATTGCTATATTTAATTAATAAAAAGCACTAGATTATTGTATCGCAATGGATTCATGAAGAGAATTAAAATTACACTTCAAAAGAGACAAAATTCGAGAAAAAAGAATGATTAAAGAAGATCAGCGTCAACGTTATAATGAAAATCGTAAAAAATTGCATGAAAATTCTTCACGTCATAATATAAAAAAAAATAAAACTGAAAATGCGAATGAAACTGTTGAGAGCAGGTCGTATATCTCTGTCTTTTTCTAATCAAAGAATTTATTTTTTTGCAAAAACTAATAATTGTAGCAAAAAATAAAGAGATAGTCCCATTTCGTATAATAGAAAACAAGATTTTCTTTGATAAGGAAAAATTATTTTTATCGATTCGTTTTGAAGAAAACCTTAAAAAACTTAAAAAATAGAGGTTCGGATGGACAATTCAGTTTTTCAAGGTTTTCTTAAAAACGAAGTGATAAAAATAATTTTTCCTCATAAAAGAAAATCTTGCTTTTTATTATACAAGATGGAGCTTTCTTCTTATTTTTTGCTACAATCATTAATTTTTGTGAAAAAATCAATTCTTTGATTAGAAAAGGACAGATATACTCGACCTCCTCTTAATGCGCAAACAAATAGAGAACTAAGAATTAAACGAAAAATTTGTTATGACGATACTACTTGGCGTCAAAAAAACCAAAACCAAATGTGTAAGTAGATAATCTTATATTACAATTTGAGCAGTCATCAAGTATACACTGAAAGAACTTTTTGTATGCTGTATGCCAAAGCGTGAGGGCGCAGTATACTACAAGTTTACGGGAGACAGAAAAACAAATGTTGGCGTTTTAAAAGCCAACCGATCAGCCAGCCGTGCGCGCGCAACTCATAAGTAACTTTTGGCATTCAAAACGCCAACATATGTATTACTGTTTGCCGCTAAGTATGAGCGGACTGTATACCTCCACTCTTGGTTGGCAGTTCGCTAAGACATCTATCCGTGTACAGTCATCTAATTTAGTTAAAGTATCTCCGTCAATTGTATATTGCCATGTTGTAACTAGTTAGAATATTAGTTTTAATTTAATGCCTAAGGAACCAATAAACTTGGAAAATAACGCTGAATTAAAATTTGTGAAAGTAAGGTAAAGTCTATTGTACACAAATCGAAGAGAAGCTAAACCAAAAAAAAGATTGAAAAATTACTAAATATTATTACTCTAAAGAATAAAAAAATAAACAAGTGGAAAAACAAATATTTTAGATCTATAAAAGAACTTAAAACTATTAAAAGAGTATGTACTCCGAAAAGAAACGTTAAAGTGACTTTAAGGGGATGTAAAATGGACACTACACCTGTACTCATAAATATTTACTATCTTAACATTTTATTGCAAAATTTTCAATAGGCTGATTCCATTTAGATTCATGTAGGCCGTCACTGATCGAATTTTTTTTTTTCTTCTAAGTAATAAAAATACCTTCTATTATGTATATAAAGATAAAATTTACCTCGTAGAACGTTCAAAAATTTTTTTTTTTTTTTAGTACAGCAATTTTAGTGTTGGTTGTAAAAACTAAAATTCAAAAATTGAAAATGAACCTCTACTTTTAAATGACTATAGCTCCGTCAATTTTTAACCTTTTTGGGCGTTTTTTAACGAAAGTGTGCGAAATTCTGTCTAGTTTTAAATGCAATCTCGATTTTTGTAATACAATTTGATCTCACTGAGTTATTTAGGAAAAACCAAAAAAAGCGATTTTTTTCAAACACGATTTTCTCAAAAACTATTTTTTTTTTTTTGAAATTTTTATATGATTTTATACATAAAAAATACTAACTTTTAGGGTAGGTGAGAATATGCGATTTTGCCTTATTTTTTTTAAACGTTTTTTTTATATTTTCGATTTTAGAACATTGATACCATGGCGCATCGTTCTATTTTTCCAACTTTACGTGTTCTTACAACTATTTTTATGCTTTTATTTATTAATATATCAAAAATATCAACAATAATCTTTAAAATAAACCCCGGATCGAATATTTTGATCAATTAGAACCAAAGTTATGACGATTTGAAGTTTAAAAAAAAATGCTGAAACTTTAAATAAATATGATATTTACATTCAGGAAACGCAATTTTCGTTAAAGATTAAAATCTGAAGATATAAATTTTTTAATTTAAAAAAAAAGTTATTTTGATGAAAGAATACATAACCATTTATCCTCTTTTTATGGTACATTATTTTAATGAAAATTTTTTTTGTTGAAGAATATAATTTTTTCATCAGTTTGAATTTTGCGCCTAGAATTTGAATTTATTTTGTAGGGAGTTGACGCATGTCACTACTAGGTGGCGATGATTCGTTCTTTGCATTCTTATTAACGACTTGACACGTTTAAAAATATAAGAAAAGGAAGATAAAAAATAAAGATGTTTGAGAAAAATTATTTTTTTCGATCTGTCATTGAACAGAATATCAATAATGGCATCACTGATTGTTAAAGTGCAAGGATTTAAAAGAAAGGCACGAAAAAGTTGTTTATGATTGCTCCAAAAGTCCGCTTAGAGAATTAGGTGATCTAACGGAGTCTTTGAAGCGCTTGTATCCAAATACTTGTACAATACAAGTAATTTGAAATTAAACATTTCACCAATTAAAATGCCTCAAAGTATCAATATCAAGATGCGAGAATCTTATGCTCCCCGAAAAAGGAAACAAATGAACGATGCATTTGATTCACAAATAGCAAGTAGAATGATGAAAGCCTACGATATAACGGATTTGCCCGCATTGAATGAAAATAATGAATGTAAAACAAATGATAAATGACTTGAGAATATTAAAATTGCATTAGATAATTGTTCAAATTTTTTTGAGAAAGTGCGATTGTTGAGTATTATACCAAGTGATATTTCCAAAGATTATTTATTATCAGTTTTACCAAATGTAACTATTTATATGATTGATCAAGCACGATCATTGGTAAATAATAAAAAAATTTACAAGCAGTCTGAGAACTATTGTGGCCATTCTTTGGATAGTGAAATTGTAATGAAAGTAAAGGATTATTATCTGAACGATGATTTTAATTGTTCTCGTCAAAGTGCAAATAAAAGCGATACAGTATCTATCAAAGAAAATGGTATAAAAACTAAAAAAGTCAAACGCTTTCTTACGCGAAGTATAAAAGAAATATATCAATTATTTAAAGACAAAAATCCTGAAATGAAAACAAAAATTGGTAAATCAACATTCTACGCTTTAAGACCGAAGTGGGTTATACCACATCCACCCACCGATTCGTGTCTTTACGTTTACTGCAAGAATCTTAAACTTATGTTAGATGCTTTGAATAATTATAAAAAAGAGAATAAACAAGACATTGCAGATTTGGAATTGGAAATATGTTCTTCACTTTTTTGTTCAAAAGATGATATGAAATGTGTACTAAGAGAATGTAAAGAATGTCCCATTGGAGATTCTATTGATTTACAAATAATTTCTTTGACAGAAGAAGATTTATATAAAGAAATAATTTATGGTGTTTGGGAAAAATCAAATTTACTGAATAAAACTAGCACAATTGAAAATTTCTTAATAGAGTTAAGAGAGCGTGCTCTCACTGTAAGAGCTCATAAATTGGTAAAAGAAATTCAACGTATAGCAATTAAAGAGGTTGAACTTTTAGCGAAAAATAATGACTTCCAATTAGTTATTCATGTCGATTTTGCAGAAAATTGGACAGTTCTGCTTCAAAATGAAATTCAAAGCTATCATTAGAGTAAAAACCAAATATCAATATTTACGTTAGTATGCTATTTTGAAAATGATAAAACAGTCAGTAATATATCACCGTCTCTGACGATATTAAACATGATTCGTCTCATGCCCTAATGGCTATAAATTTAATTATCGACAACTTAAAACAAAAACATATTGCGCAAGATCTTGATAAAATCATAACCATTTCCGATGGAGCTGCCAGTCATTTTAAAAATAGATATCAATTTTATGAGCTTCAAAACTCAAAAGTAAACAGAAAATGGCTTTTTTCTGCAACAGGTCATGGTAAAGGCGCTTGTGACGGTATTGGTGGTTTAGTTAAACATTATGCTACTACGCATAATCTGTCCAAGAAAAGTGCAGATTTTATTAGAAACGCTGAAAATTTCGCCACTCATGTATCAAAATATACTCCGTCAATTAACATCCTTGTTATCCGCAAGGATGAGTTAGAAGTTTTTCGACAGACAAAAAAAATGGAATGGTTAGGAAATGCAAAAGAAATTAAAGGTATTCAAAAGATTTACTGCTGAAAAAGTGAACGAAACCAAATCTACACTGCCAAAACTTCGAGACATGAGTGGCAAGAAGTAAATTGAAAGGTTTTATTCAAATTCGGATTTTTTTATTCACATTAGTTCTCAATTCATGAGTGTTCATTTCTTAATTGTATCGCATATTATTTGTTCATTGAAAATGACCAAATAATATATTTTAGTATTCAAAAAATTCACCCTTTCAAAATTCGAAATTCAAATTCAAAATTCAAAATTCAAAATTCAAGGTAAATATATTTATTTAAAGTTTCAGCATTTTTTTTTAAACTTTAAATCGTCATAACTTTGGTTCTAATTGATCAAAATATTCGATCCGGGGTTTATTTTAAAGATTATTGTTGATATTTTTGATATATTAATAAATAAAAGCATAAAAATAGTTGTAAGAACACGTAAACCCACACAGCATGAAAGATTGCTGCAAGGTTGCTGCAAGGTTTCATGAAAGTTTCGAAACTTCGCAGCAACCTTTCATGAAAGATTGCAGCAACATTTATATGTCCGCCCTAGAACCCGGTTGAAATATTTCTAAAAACCTCGCAGCAACCTTTCATGAAAACCTCACAGCAATATTTCAGGAAATGTAACAGAAACATTTCAAGAAACCTTGCAGCAATCTTTTAGAACACCTCGCCGCAACCTTGCAGGAAACCTCGCAGCAATCTTTCAGGAAATGTAACAGAAACATTTCAAGAAACCTCACAGGAATCTTGCGGGAAAAATAGCAAAAACATTTCAAGAAACCACACAGCAATTTTTCAGAAAATCTCGCCGTAACCTTGCAGAAAACCTCGTAGCAACCTTTTATGAGATATTGCAGCAACATTTATGTGTCCGCGCTAGAACCCGGTTGAAATATTTCTAAAAACCTCGCAGCAACATTTCAAGAAACCTTGCAGCAATCTTTCATGAAAGGTTTCTCGTAATATTTCATGAAATTTTTCCCAAATTTTGCCGCGAACAACGCTCATACCTTTCCGTATGGTTTTCTGCAATATTTTGTAAAATATTTCTTAAAGCTTGCTGCAGTAATATTTAATAGTAGGCAGGATTTTCTATCCTTGTGTGATAAAGTTTTTCTTATTCGCTTAAGTATCAATCGTTCTATCTATCAATTACTAGTTGAGCGCAATAGTATTATTATCAATATTTGTGCACAAGAAGAAAAAATTCCTCAGCATCGTTTTTGAGAAAAGTAGAGAATATTGAAATAAAAGGTTTTGTTTCTAATATTTATGCGTTCTTTACTTTTTTCAATAACAATTCGATGGATTTTTTTACCCTACGCATAAATATTTATAATAATAGCATACTTATTGTGCTCAACTTACCGTTTACAATACAGCTACAGCAATAAATACTTGAGTAAATAACAGGAAACCAAATATAAGGCAAGAACATCGAATCTGGACTACTCTTAGAATCTTTTATAAAAATTTGCGAAATTATTGCTGAAACTGTTTATGAAAGGTTTGCTGCAATTTCATTTTGAAATTATTCATGAAACTTTGCTGATATTTTTTACGAAACGCTTTTCTGGAATATTTTATAAAGATTGCCAAAAATATGGTAATAACTATTGGCGAAATGTATATAGCAATTTTTTTTGTGATATCTTAGAAATCTTGTCAAAAGCCTTGCAGAAATCTTATTGCAACTTTTAACAAAAGATACCTCGTAATATTTCATAAAATATTCATCAAATTTTGCTGGAAACCTCGTTGAAACCTTTCATAAAAGATATCTTGCAATATTTCGTAAAATGTTTTTAAAATCTTGCACGAACCTTGCTGCAAACTTTCATCAAAGGTCTCTTGCGATATTTCGTAAAATGTTCCCCAAATCTTACAGAAACCTCGCTGCAACCTTTCATGAAAGGTTTCTTGCGAAATTTCATGAAATATTTCTAAAATCTTGCAGAAACCTTGCTGCAACCTTTCATGAAAGGTTCCTTGCAATATTTTATAAAATGTTTTCTAAATTTTGCTGGAAACCTCTATGCAACCTTTTATAAAAGGTTTCTTGCAATATTTCATGAAATATTCCTAAAATCTTTCAGAAACCTCGCTGCAACCTTTCATGAAAGGTTTCTTGCAATATTCTATGAAATGTTTTCTAAATCTTGCTGGAAACCTCGCTGAAACATGTCATGAAAGTTTTCTTGCAATATTTCATGAATTGTTTCTAAAATCTTGCAGAAACCTCGCTGCAACCTTTTATGAAAGGTTTCTTGCAATATTTCATGAAATGTTTTATAAAACCTTGCAGAAACCTCACTGCAACCTTTCATGAAAAGTTCCTTGCAACATTGCTTGAATTATTTTCTGTAACCTTGTAGCAAGTTTGCAGCAATATCACACTGAAATGTTTCATGAAACCTCTTAGCAATGTTAAGACAAGACTGCTGCAATCTTGTGACAATATTTCAGCACAATATTTCAGTGAAAGTTTCACTGCAATATTTTATGCTGTGTGGGAAAGCTGGAAAAATAGTACGATGGGCCATGGTATCAATGTTTTAAAATCGAAAATATAAAAAAAACATTTAAAAATCTGTTAAAAAAAATAAGGCAAAATCGCATATTCTCACCTACCCTCAGAGTTAGTATTTTTTATGTATAAAATCATATAAAAATTTCAAAAAAAAAAAAATAGTTTTTGAGAAAATCGTGTTTGAAAAAAATCGCTTTTTTCGGTTTTTCCTAAATAACTCAGTGAGATCAAATTGTATTACAAAAATCGAGATTGCATTTAAAACTAGACAGAATTCCGCACACTTTCGTTAAAAAACGCCCAAAAAGGTTAAAAATTGACAAAGCTATAGTCATTTAAAAGTGGAGGTTCATTTTCAATTTTTGAATTTTCGTTTTTACACCCAACACTAAAATTGCTGTAGTAAAAAAAATAATTTTTTTGAGCGTTCTACGAGGTAAATTTCATCTTTATATACATAATAGAAGGTATTTTTATTATTCAGAAGAAAAAAAAATTCGATCAGTGACGGCCTGCATGAATCTGAATGGAATCAGCCAATAAAGAAATGCATCAGTTTGTAGTATGTACGATGAAGATTATTCGGTTAAATTTTTAAATAAATTCATTCATTAATTATAGAGAGTTTTGGGTTTCAAAATTATTTATTAACATTTTTCAATTTTGTACAGGAATCCAAATATCTTAAAAACTAAAGAATGAATTTATTTGAAAATCTATCTAAATAATCATCAAGGTATATACTACAAGCTAATGCATTTCTTTTCTGGAAATTCAGCAATAAAATGGAAAGGAAGCTAATATCTATAAGTACACGTGTAGCGTCCGTTTTACATCTCCTTAAGGGGATGTAAAATGGACATTACACCTGTACTCATAAATATTCACTATCTTTACATTTTATTTCAAAATTTTCAATAAAAAAATGCATTAAGTTGTAGTATGTACCATGAAGATTATTCAGTTAAATTTTTAAATGAATTCATTCATTAGTTATTGAGAATTTCGGGTTCCAAAATTATTTATTAAAATTTTTAAATTTTGTACAGGAATCCAAATATCTCAAAAGCTAATCAATGAATTTATTTGAAAACATCATAGTACATACTACAAGCTAATGCATTTCTTTTCTGGAAATTCAGCAATAAAATAGAAAGGAAGCTAATATCTATAAGTACAGGTGTAGTGTCCGTTTTACATCTCCTTAAGGGGAATCAGCATACCGACATAGAGTTCTACCTTATCTACATTTCAATTATGCATTTTAATAAATATTTAACTAATAATGACTGAAATTGATAGAAGAGGCACATTCTTAACATTCTAAAGAATTGATTGCAATGTTAAACGACAGTATAAAAGTGAAAATGAAGACGAAAACTGCTTAATACGATTAACTTTCCAATGTAGTTATGAATAATCGTATTTTGCAGTTTTCGTCTTCATTTTCACTTTTATACTGTCTCTTAACATTGCAATCAATTCTTTAGAATGTTAAGAATGTGCCTCTTCTATGAATTTCAGTCGTAAATAGTTAAATTTGTATTAAAATGCAAAATTCAAATGTAGATAAGGTAGAATTCTATGCCGGTATGCGGATACCCCTTAAGTAAAGGAAAAGAAGAAATCAAAAGAAAATTGTTAATGTATGAAGTATTGTTGAGACAATTGAGAGAAAAAACCAAAATCTCGAATACCGAAAAGTCGAAATCACAACTGTCTAGATTGGTGGCAGGAAAAATTATAAAAAAATACAGGTGTATGAAACGATTATCTTATACAGCTAGCGCACATTTACAAAGAAAAAATGCCCGAGTAACACATTTGGATTTTAAAAGAAGTAACCAACAACGACATCTAAAACAGTCAACTATACAGCGAGTGGTGCAGAAATTTTTTGCAATGGATGAAAATTCAATTCCAGCTCCTGGGGTCAAAGACTGTGTTACTAAAAAAGGCAAGACGAAAAGGATACAATATTTACAAGACACTGTCGACAGTTTGTACAAAAAATTTTGTTCACATTCATCATTAAAAGTAAGCAGGTCTTCTTTTTATTTATTGAAGCCATTTTGGATTTGCACCAAAAAAGTTACAGATAGAGATACATGTCTTTGTAAGGCTCATGAAAATATGAATTTGTTAATAAAGAAATTAGCTTATTTAAAAGTGCTACCTTCAACCAGTACCAAAGAGTTTACCGATTCTCTAACTTGCAATTCTTATTTAATGTTGTGCATGTATAGAAAGTGTGATTCTTTAAGGACAAATGCGTGCTATTTCCAAATGATAGTAATAATTCCACTTTCTATTATCAATGGGTTATTGAAACGATCAATCGCAAAGGAGCAAAAAAATTAGACTATAATGTGAAAGTTACAACTAAAAAACGTATAGATTGCACAATCAAAGATGTACTTCAAGAATTAAACGCGCGGACTCCAAAGTGTTTGCAACATGTTTATGATACAGGACACCAATATAAATATATTGCTTGTATTAAAAAATGTTTGAGTGATGGTCAAGGTTTATTTAACATAGATATTTCACAGAATTATTACTGTAAATACGCTAACGAAATTCAAAGTGAACATTTCGGTGCATCAAAAAAACAAGTTTCTCTTCACACTGGAACTTTCTTTTATAAAGATTGCGAGACTAAGAAAATAAAATGTAAGTCATTTTGTCCTGTTTCCGATAATCTTAGGCATGATGCTTCAGCAATATGGGCTCACATGAAACCTGTATTAAATCTCGCAAAATCTTTCGTCCCTGATATTAAAGTTATTCATTATCAAAGTGACGGGCCCACGACACAATACAAAAATAAAAGTAATTTCTTCCTATTTACTCATCACAATAAACAGTTAAATTTAAAATATGCCACTTGGAACTTCACTACAGCTGGTCATGGTAAAAGTTGTGCTGATGGAACCGGTGGTACAGTCAAACCATTATGTGACCGAGCAGTAGCACACGGAAAAGATATCATCTCTGCGCAAGATGTGATCGATTGTGATACTTCTAATGATAAATCTAAAGTGCACAGTTTTTTGGTTACAAAAAACGATATTAACGAAGTTGATAAACCACTAGTTGAAAAGTTGAAAGCAGCCCCCGATTCGAACAAAATTCATCAGCTGATTTGGAATTGCAACGACAAAAATGTTTTATTTTGAAATCATCTATCATGTAGTGTTTGTGCATTAAAACCTCCATGCATTCATTATTCTTTGCCAAAATCTAGCTATAAAAAATAAATTATATTAAAACTAGTCACACAGTCGAACGAGAAACAGAAAAATCCAAAATAAGTGAAAATAAAAAAAAACTAAAAAAAGTTGTGTTTCTAATATTCGAAAGACTGAACAGAACATTAACAAACGCAAAAATCGAAAATCTAAAAGAAAAAATGAAATGATGATAATTTATTTATTTAAGTAGTTTATTATAAAACTACTTCTTGTTTTGTTAAATTGATTAACAAAAAAAAATATATTTATATATCAATGTAATGTTTTTTGTTGAATAACTATTATACAAGAATTTTATAATATATACGAATGTTGAAATAAATTAATTTTTTTTATTTCAGCTAAAACTTTGCACCGTTCATTAAAATTCCTTGACGCTTGTTGATTATTGCTTTTCAACCTATTAATGATACATCAACTAATTGTAAATTGATGTGCTATCCATATAAAAAAATCAAAAATATTTTCAAGAAAGTTAAAACTAAGACAGATTTGTGCATATACTTAGCTTGGGTAGTGCGTATTCGCTTGCTATACTCTCTCTCTCTCTTTGTTTCAAATTAGGCTTGAATATACATTGCTTGGTATAGTATAGTGTTCCCTCTCTCTCTTATTCTTATAACTTAGTTGTTTGCGCGCGCACAGATAGGGTCACACGTACACAACACATATTGAAATGTAACGTGACTGCAACTTAGATTTTTATCCTCAGCAAATTTTCGAGGTGCGCCAAAAGAAGTATTAACTTCAAAAAATAGGAGTGGCAGTCGTGGAACTAGCCAGCAGAAGCTATGCTTCCACTGTATATATATAGAAACTAGGAAGTGTGACATTTGCAAAATTATAATTAATTTTTTAATAAAAACTTGTTATTTTCAATTTGATGTATTGTGTATTTATAAAAATAATAATATAGTTTATTAATATCGTTTATTAAAAAACATATTTAGGTACACGCAATTACCCTACCGAAAATAATCACGTGATAATCACATGATTATCACGTGACGTTAACGAGCAAAATGTCACGTGATATATACGTAATAATCATATGATTCGGAGAAAACACAAAAATACCTAACTGAAAATAATCACGTGATTATCAAAAAATTATTACATGGTAATCACGTGATTAGTAAAAAAAATACCTTACTGGAAATAATCACATTATTATCATGTAATAATTACTTGATGATCTCATGATTATCACGTAATTATCTCATGGTAAGCATGTGATTAGGAAGAAAAATATTCCATTGAAAATAATTACGAGATTATTATGTGACAATTACGTGATAATCACGTGATTTAATAAAAAAATTTCCCTACTCAAAAGAATCGCGTAATTTGGAAAAAAAATTGCAGTTTTAATTACGTGATAATCATGTTATTGATTAGAAAAATATGAAATTATTGCAATCTTGATTTCTTTTAGTAAAATATTTCTCTTTTAATTACGTGATTATCGCTTGATTATCACATGATAATCTTACAATTATTTTCCGTAGAATATTTTTTTTTCTTGATCACGTGATGATCACGTGATTATCTTCAGTAAGGTATTTTTTTTATCTTGTAATTATTGTGTGATGATTTCGTGATAATCACGTGATTATTTCAAGTGAGGTATTTTTTTTCCAAATCACGGGATTATCACGTATACATCACATAACATTTCGCTCGTTAACATCGGGTGATAATCACGTGGTAATCACGTGATAGTTATATGAAAATTATGTGATTATTTTCGGTATTTTTAGTAGAATATTGAAGCTTTGCTTTTTATGCAAGGTCACGGCATGGGCCTGAAATGTATAAAAATCGACAGATCACGAATGTCACCCCACGTGTATGTATGAATACGGCACAGAATGCCATTACTGATATCAACATAAACATACTTATATTCTTTTCTCATTCTTTCTCTCCTTCTCCCCGTTTCGCTTATGAATTTGCGTGTATATATACGTAACCTAAAGTAGATGTGTGTGTTGAATGTACTGCGATTGATGCTTGTAGTGTATATATGTAGATAGTAAAATTTTGAGGGAAGTATCCATATATACTAAAATGTGAAAAGGAAAGACAAAGCAGGTACTTTTTCTGTTTCATATATCAACGAGGTTTCCTTATACCCTCTCACTTGCACTCACGCTACGTATAATATATGTCTGTATTATTTTGGTTACTTTGCTTATAATCGTAATTACGTTTACCTAAATATAATTTTTTAATATTTATCTTTGGGGTTTATCTACCTACAGCCTATTTGGCCTAGTAAGTGACATCTCGACAACCTTTGTGTTCCGGTGTTTTCGCGTTCGAAACCATACCTCAATTTTCCCAACTTCGGTAGGTGTGTGCTCGATCGTGCAGGCTTACTTAGGCGGGGAGCATCGCTTATACGCATCCTTTTTAGCACATCGGGCACGGGTAGCAGGAAGTACTTTTTAACAAAATTTTTTGGTGATAAGAGATTCCTCTGTGGTAACTTTCATAATATTTTTCTTAATCATTTGCCGTTAAACAGAAAATCGTAGCTGTTCTTTTTCGCGAGATATAGTTATTTTTGTATTTATAATATACATTTATATACCATACATTTGTTAACATTATTAATTTATTAAAATAATTGATACGAATAAAATAAGATAAATAACTTAGAAATAAGTCAACAAAAACTTAAAATATTATTTAAATATAGGTCAATAAAGTTAAATACACTGCTTTATTTTTTACATTTTCTTTATTTTTTTTTCTATATTTGAAATTATAAACAACAGCTAGCTCACTAAAATATTTATTAAAAAAAAGTATTATCATGATTAAAATAAAATATTGTAAAAAAAAAAATTTTTAATTATAATTATTCAAAAAAATATATTATTAAATTATTATTATATTATTATATTTATTAATTAAAATATTTATTTATTATATTTAACAGTTAGCTCATTAGAATATTTATTTTCAAAAGTTAATAGTGTTCACAAATGTATATTATATGAGTTCAACGATTTTATTAAAAAATAGCTATATCTCGCGAAAAGGAACAGTTACGATTTTCTGTTTAGCGTAAAATGATTGAGAAAAATATTACGAAAATTATCGCGGAGGAATTTCTTATCACCAAAAAATGTTGTTGAAAAGTACTTTCTGCCACCCGTGCAGGAGCTCAAACACCTACCCGGCAGAACGGTCCAGCTCAACTATAACAGTGGAGCAGTTGCGTCCTGCCTCACCGGCCCTCGAGTGACTTCCGTCGGTTTTTGTTAAAACCAAAAAAAGTCTCTCGGGGGTGGTCCACCGCGCTGTCAGTGAGCTCGGGATATTCTCCACTTTCAATATTTAAATTAAAAAATGGAGATGAATTCCCGACCTCACCAGGATTCGAACCCCGGCCCTCTGCGTGAGAGTTGGATGCTCTAGCCCCTGAGCCACCGCGGCTCTTATAATTTTTTATAATTTATATTATTTAAAAAAAGAATGATAAAATTAAATTCAAATTCTATCATAATCGAAAGCAGGCTAGGTCAACGATTGCATTATTAACAAAATCTAAGAGATTATCATTAAATACTTTACAAGCAAAAGCTAAGACTATCATTGATTTTATTCACAAAAAAAGGTATTTTAATGTTGACATTTAATTGACAAAGCCTAAAGAGACATAGCCAAGATTTCACAGACATAGTTACTAGAATAACTAATGTCTTATTACTTACAAAGAGAGTGTTTCATTTTCGGGTCACCGTTTTTACTCAAATTTTGGGAATATTTTCTAGATGCAGAAATATGGAAAAAGCCAAAATTTCAGAGGCTAACGCTCAATATTTCCCTAGTTACAGGCCATTGAAGAAAATCACTAAAAAAGTTACTAGATTTTCAAACGCTTATAGTTCCTCAGCATTATTAGCTAGAAGCTTAAACCTTTTTTTAAATGAAAGCTGAGCTCAAATCCTTTCGAAATAGCACCGATACCATCTCAAAATACTATTTTTTCCCAAAGTTAGAGCGTAATAAAGATTGGACCTGAATTATTTGTTTAAAACATTAATCAATAATAAAAGCTAAAATTGGGTTCAATCTTTGTTATGCTATAACTTTGGGAAAAAATAATATTTCGATATGTTATAACTACTATTTCGAAAGGATTTGAACTCAACTTTCATTTAAAATAAGGTTTAAGCTTGGTCTTCGACGAGAGCTTGTCGTGAGCACACATGTTTGCAAACAATCCGTGTATCTCAACGAAGTTAAGCAATAGTATAGTGAAAACACAACAGTCTATAGTGATTAAAATTTATACCTTTAATTGCGCTTCGGCGTAATTAAAGATGATGACTGCGGGAGAAGCATCTCCTGGCAGGAGAGAAATACCACCGTTTCAAGCAAAAAGAGTAGAAAATATCAGTTATGCAGATGCGACCCAAAAATTCATGTTCCCAAAAAGAAACCAAGGATTAATATTAGTATGTGTAGAAGAACTCAACCTAACAGATTATACCTGTGCGATACGAGATATTGTCAGCCCAAAAAATGTAATAACATCAACAAAAACTTCAAACAATCGTATTTGTATCTATTTAGCATCAAAAGAACTAGTAGACAAACTAACAGATGATAGAGAATTCATAATTATAAAAGAGAAAAAAGTATTTATCGGACCACTTGTAGGTGAATACAAAAAAGTTATATTCTCTAACGTATCACCAAATATTCCTAATATCGTATTTGAAGACTTATTGGACGAACTAAAAGTCAACCGAAATGCATCTGTCTCGATACTAAAAGCTAGTATAGAAAAAGAGGGATATGACCATGTCATCAGCTCACGAAGACAAGCTTACGTCAAAACGGAAGACATAAAAAAAATACCTGAAGTTTTTAAATTGAATTACAAAGACAAAAGCTATTTCATTTATTCCAATACAGACACACTAAGATGCTTTATATGTAAGAAAGAAGGACACATCGCACGATATTGCGAAAATAAACAAAGCCAAGATAGTGAAATTCCAACGGTACGAATGTGAACATTTTGAATGGTGATACAAGTTTTGCTAACCACACTATGACCAATCTAAACGAAACTCAAGATGTAAATAAAAACGGACAAGACAAAATATTAGAAAATAAAATTCCACACAGCAATGAAGAACCTACGGAAGAAATGGAAATAGAATTAAGTAAAAGAGAAAACAAACGAGCATACTCACAAATTAGTTCAACCGATACACAAATGAGTTTAAATGAAAAATGCAATGATGATTTTGCTAAACTAACACAGGACCAAACAATAAAACAACAAACAAAAAAAGAAAAAATTATAACAACAGAGGAAAATATAACTAAAACTCAAGAAACAATTAATTTAAACGCTATACTTACTGGAAAAAATAAAACAAACATCCAACAACTAAATACAACTCCAATGGATGAATTAGACAAAAAATTAATAAGTTTAAGAACATACTTAAATGAATCCAACACTATGCTGAATTACATCCAATTCAAAAACCTACTCGAAAATCTAAGTGGTGCAAAAAATCCTATTGAAATAGTACGTGAACACACATAGAAGAATCCATCCAATTCAT
This sequence comes from Anastatus disparis, assembly GCA_017163975.1. Taxonomy (NCBI): domain Eukaryota; kingdom Metazoa; phylum Arthropoda; class Insecta; order Hymenoptera; family Eupelmidae; genus Anastatus; species Anastatus disparis. The sequence goes on from JAFFSR010000066.1 coordinate 1,241,605, forward strand.
AAAAACGGACGTATACCCAAATGTGAGGGATAGTGACATAAAAAGAAGATGCATCTTACTTCTAAAATCCTTAACAGGAGCAACAAATACTCCTCTAAGCACACCAACAACATCAGACACAGAACAGTAAATTAACTCAATAAAATAAAATAATAAAATGGAAAAAATTATTCAGTGGAACATAAATGGAATTAAAAACAATTATGAATATATGGAAAAACTAATAGAACCACATAATTGCAACATACTATGTATACAAGAAACAAACCTAAAAGAAAAACAAAGAATTAAATTAAGGGGAGACACAAGTAAAACACACAAAAAATGAGGTTTTTTAGTTCTAACTTTTGATCCGTAGCACCTACAATGTTATCCATGCATAATGTTGTTCAAAATCATCTAAAGAATCTATAAAAAAATTTTCAGCTCGAAATATTAAAAACTGTGGGACTAGTTCCATTTTAACGCTTCCTCACTTATCACTGAATCGAGCAGTCGTTAAAATGGAACTAGTCCCACAGTTTTTAATATTTCGAGCTGAAATTTTTTTTATAGATTCTTTAGATGGTTTTGAACAACATTACGCATGGATAATATTGTAGGTGCTACGGATCAAAAGTTAAAACTAAAAAACCTCATTTTTTGTGTGTGTTACTTGTGTCTCCCCTTAAAAAATTTCAACTGCTACAACAAAAACAGAACAGATTGTACAGCAGCCAGTGGTAGAGTAGCAATACTAATCAAAAACACATTATACAGTCAAGAAATTCAAATCACAACCGACCTCGAAGCAATAGCAATCAAAACAATAATAGGCGGAAAAACACTATGTGTATGCAACATCTATTTAAGCAACAAATATGAACTCAACATAACCTCACTAAACCATCTAACAGAACAATCACCTACACCATACATATTAATAGGTGATTTCAATAGCCACAGCCAAACATGGGGATCATATAAACTAGACAACCGAGGCCAAACAACTGAAGAGTTCATCAACAATAATGACCTAATATTAATCAATGATTCTTCCCCAACTCACTATAACGTACACAGCAATAGAACTAGTGCAATTGACTTTAGTTTATGTTCAAGCTGCATAGCACATGAAACAGAATGGGAGGTTAGCAATGAACTTTATGACAGCAATCACTTCCCGATCTGCATAACAATTACATACACCAATCCACTACAAAACGTGCATACACCTAGATGGAAATATCAAAAAGCTTATTGGACATAATATCAAAATACAATCTCTCAAAAGATAGAATATCTCCTCAACTACACACAAAAGCACAAAAAGACAATAGTATAGATATAGATCACATAATAACTACATTCACAAACATACTTATAGAAACCGCCCATGAATACGTACCTAAAACAACAGGCACTAAACAGACTAAATATACACCGTGGTGGAATGATTCATGTGAAACTGCAATAAAAGACTCAAAAAAAGCATACAACAAATACAAAAAAAACCTACTTATGAAAACAAAATAGAACATAAAAAATTCAAAGCAATAGCCAAAAGAACCATAAAAAATAGCAAACGCAATGCCTGGTTAGAATATTTAAACTCAATCAACCACCAAACGCAAACCAAAGATATATGGAACAAGATTCAAGCCATTAACGGAAGACATAAACAACTACAGATACCAGCTTTAATAGAGAACGACATGATCCTAAACAAACCCAAAGACATAGCAAACACCTTAGCCAATAAATTTTCAGAAAACTCCAGTAACAACAACTATGATCAGACATTTTGAAATTTCAAAATAAGCGAAGAAAAAAACTCCGTCCACATAACACAAAACGAAGATAAATCGGAAAGCCCATTAGACAACGACATCACAATGGAAGAACTACAACAAACACTCTTAAAAAGTAAAAACACTAGTTCAGGACTAGATTCAATACTGAAAATCTTCTTAAAGAACCTACCTACAAACGCCATAGAATGCCTTCTAGAAATTTACAACATCATATGGAACAACCAAGTTTTCCCTAAAGAGCGGAGAAAGGCCATAGTGGTCCCTGTACCCAAACCAGGAAAAAACAAATATGACAAAGATAGTTACAGACCTATAGCCTTAACGTGCTGCTTATGCAAGTGATTATGAAGCACTAGCAAGTAATCAACACCTATTAGCAGTTTGCCTGGATCTAGAAAAGGTACATGACCTAGTATGGAAAGATAGAATTTTAAAAATATTAAAAAAACACAAAATAAATGGCCGAATGTTCCACTTTATTAAAAAATTCCTAAAACATAGGTCTATTCAAGTCAGAGCAGGAAACGAACTATCTAAGTCAGTACTCATTGACAATGGTGTACCACAAGGGTCCGTAATAAGTGTAATCTTATTCCTAATAGCAATAAATGATATACGAGACTGTATACAAAAACCGGTCAATTTTACCATATTCGCAGATGACATAACCCTCTTTATTATAGGAAAAAATATTAAAACAAGTGAAATAATTATGCAAAACACCCTACAAAAAATAAATGATTTTGCTGACCAAACTGAATTTAAATTCTAAAAAAATAAAACTAAAGCTATCCTATTCAGCAACAAACACAAACCAGAAGAACCGAAACTATATATTATAAAAAATCCAATTTAAATAGTCAAAGAAATAAAAACATTAGGACTGATATTCGACAACAAACTAACATGGAACAACCACATAGTAAATCTAAAAGCACAGTGCATACAAAAAATAAACATACTCAAAACACTATCGGCCAAAAACTGGGGAACTAACGGAAACATAATTAAAAACACATATAAAGCCATAATCCAAAGTAAAATTGACTATGATAGCATTGTATACGGCTCAGACAAAAAACACATACTTACAAAACTGGACACAGTCTTAAATACAAGTATAAGAATCGCTATAGGAGCATACATAACCAGCCCAATCAATAGTATATTAAGTGAATGCAACATGATACCACTAGAATACAGAAGAATCCAAAACACACTCAACTATGGCACAAAAATATTAACGACACCCAAAAATCAAGTATGTGGAATTTTAACAAAACAAAACAACACAGTAGACTATAATCTTAAAAAAATACAAAAAACCGTTCTACTACAGATTCAGCACCAACGCAAAAAAATATAAAATAGAGGAATACCAAACATATCCAATAGAACAAACTTGTCTGTGCCCCGGATCAAAAAAACAAGACTTCAACTCATTCATACTGGACCAACCAGAATCAAGCACCAATGAAATTCTGAGCAATAGCCCAAGTTCCTACAAAATATATACAGCAACTTATAAAAATAATAACGCAACCGGAAGTGCAATAGTATTACCTAATGGAGAACAAATATTGCATAAATACCCCAAATGGATTAATAACAACAACCTTCAAACAATCAATTTATTCATGGCTATAGAATGCGCAAAAAACAGTAATAAAAACGAAATAATAATTTACACAGACATAAAAAATATCCATAGACTAAGAAATCAAGAAAACAACAATACCATAAAATACAATATCCATAGAGAACTAATAAACACAGAAGGCAAAATTAAAATTACCCACTACAAAACCAATTCATCAATAAAACAAGAAACAACAATAGCAGCAAAAAACGCGAGCCAACTAATACACTCAAACATAAACAAAAAAATCACGAAGGAAGATCTACAAAAAAAATCAAACTTAATATACTTAAAAAATGGAACAATCAGTGAAAAAAAAGGAAATAGCTTTATCAATAAAATAAGAAATGACATCTATGAAAAAAATCCCAACCAGCAAAGTAAATAAGAAAAATCAAGTACTCATCACCAGACTACGCATAGGCCACATCAGACTAACACATCAATCTGTTATCAATAAGAATACATCCAACCAATGTGAGAAATGTAATATAAAAAATAGTGTTGAACATATCTTAATACAGTGCACCAAATACAGTGATCTTAGAAAAATATTAAAAATTAAAAATAATGTAGAAGAAATATTGAACAATAACAATCAAATTAAGAAAGTTATCAAGTTAATAGACTCAACAGATCTAAAAAATAATATATAATGTATAATGTTCAAATTATAAAATAACATATATATGTATCTATTGTAAGCCAATTATTGTAAGTAAATATGTAATTTCAATAAAGTACCTATAGTTGCTAATACTCTGACCAGGGGGATGCAACTATAAAATTTTAATTAAAAAAAAAAGGTTTAAGCTTCTAGCTAATAATTCTGAGGAACTATAAGATAGATATAGATAGATATATGTTTATTGTATGTACATTATATTGTACAATTTTTATACAGTTATATACAAGTAATAATAAAATATAATATAGAGTAAAAGCAGTATTTAAAACAGAAACAGAAGAAAATAATAAAAACTTAATAATTTGAATTAAAGATTATAATTAAGTTACAGTTTATTTTTATTTTTATTGTGATGGCATAGGTCCATTTTCTAAGGAGAGGTAATGAGTAAATGCTGAAGATTTAAATGAATGAAGTGATGGTGAATTTCGAATTGACTCAGGGAGCTCATTCCATAGGAAGGATGAAGTGACCAAGAACGATCCATTGTAAAATTCAGTAGTTGCAGGTGGTACAGTCAATGGCCTCACAGCACCCCTCAATGTTCTAACAGATTGATTCCAAATAAATCTAGAATAAAGATAAGAAGGAACTTTAGTAGAGAACATCTTATAAAGAAAGGAGGATGCAAAATATTTTCTTCTACTGGAGGTAGATAACCAGCCCAATTTTGTACGATAAGCAGAAATATGCTCACGTCTGCCAACACCATAAACATAGCGAATACCAGAGTTGATGACTCTCTGAAGCCTCAAGTCAAGTTCAGCCGACAAATCAGAATAAACGAGGCAACAATAATCGATGAGCGGAAAAAGTAAAGTCTGTATCAGATGCTTACGAAGAGCAATGTTAGTACTTATGTAAACAATATTTTTTTCATTTTCATTTCATGTTAGTTAATTATGTAAACAATATTTTTTTCATTTTCATTTACAAATTATTATACGTATGAAAATATGCATTAGTACATATAATATTATAATCTTAATATATTTTTTGGCAAGAAATTTCAACAATTACTTTATTTTCTTTCATTTTCCTTCTCTTTTTATTAATATGCGTATATATATTTAGATGGATGTGTTATTAATTACTACTTCAACAACAGAGAAAAAGGAAGACACTATCTATAAAATTTATGTATTTCTCTGTTTACTATGCGAATGACGATACATTACCTAAAATAATCACGTGATTATCACGTTATTTAACCCGGTCAAAAAAGGTTAGCTATAAAATATAGCTAAAAAAATAGTTAAATATATAGCTGTATCGAGTTGTATTTACAGCTACATCGATGTGTTTTTTAGCTGTTTTTTATAGTTAAAAATGTACTTAATTTTATAGTTAATAATTTCGTTATACCGAAAATATTAATAGCTACCTTTTCAACTATATTTTATAGCTATTATTATAGTTAAAAAAAATACTTAAATTTTTAGTGTATTTATTACAATATATTAATAGCTAGATATTTAACTATACTTTATAACCGAAAATAAATGGTTTTTTAGATATTCTTTATAGTTGAAAATATAACTAGATTTTCAGTTGATAATTTGGTTATTACTCATAGATATTTAGCTGAAAAAACATGAATATTGCTAATTTTTTAGTGTATTTATACCCGGTCAAAAAAGGTTAGCTGTAAAATATAGCTAAAAAAATAGTTAAATATATAGCTATATTGAGCTGTTTTTACAGCAATACCGATGTGTTTTTTAGCTGTTTTTTACAGTTAAAAATGTACTTAATTTTATAGTTAATAATTTCGTTATACCGAAAATATTAATAGCTACCTTTTCAACTATATTTTATAGCTATTATTATAGTTAAAAAAAATACTTAAATTTTTAGTGTATTTATTACAATATATTAATAGCTAGATATTTAACTATACTTTATAACTGAAAATAAATGGTTTTTTAGATATTCTTTATAGTTGAAAATATAACTAAATTTTTAGTTGATAATTTGGTTATTACTCATAGATATTCAACTGAAAAAACATGAATATTGCTATAATATAAATAAATATAGCTGTATTTTACTTATATTTTTAGCTGTTTTTATAGATTTTTTTTTTTGACCGAGAACAGCTGAAAAAATATATGTAATTTCAGCTGTATTTTTAGCTGTTTTTTAGCTATATTTTTAACAATTTTTTTTAGCTAAACATTATTAGAGTAGCTTTGAGATATACTCGAGTTTATTTATATTGTCCTTCGCTACCTTCGCTGTAAATTGATTAACCTATACATACACTCAACTCTCACCACTTGCGGGAGTTGGACACAAATTTCAACGAGTCAAAACAGCTATATTTTAAGCTTAATTTTTAGCTAATTTTTATAGTTAAACGTTTTTGACGCGTTGAAATTTTTGTCCAACTCCCGCAAGTGGTGAGAGTTGAGTACACTTTGTATATAAGACCGATCCATCTTACCGTTACTAAAAAATGCGCGCGTGTTTTCTAGCGACCCCGGGGACATTATTACTTAGATTTAGTGTATGTATAGGTTAATCAATTTACAGCGAAGGTAGGACAATATAAATAAATTCGAGTATATCTCAAAGCTACTCTAATAATGTTTAGCTAAAAAAAATTGTTAAAAATATAGCTAAAAAACAGCTAAAACTACAGCTGAAATTACAGTTATATTTTCAGTTGTTCTCGGTCAAAAAAAAACATCTATAAAAACAGCTCATAATATAAGTAAAATACAGCTATATTTATTTATATTATAGCAATATTCATGTTTTTTCAGCTAAATATCTACGAGTTATAAACAAATTATCAACTAAAAATTTAGGTATATTTTCAACTATAGAGGATATCTAAAAAACCATTTATTTTCAGCTATAAAGTATAGTTAAATATCTAGCTATTAATATATTGCAGGGTTGCAAATATTTAAATCATTTTGAGCTTTAAATAAATTTTAATTCACAAATCCTTTTTGAATTTGTAATTAAAGTTTTATTTAATTAACAATTCCTTTTAAATTGATAATTAAAAATATTTTAATTAACAAATCAAAATCTAATCGTGAATTGAAAAGGCTTTAATTAAAAAATCAAAAGGAATTCTTAATTATATAAATTTCAATTAAGAAATCAAAATGTAATCGTGAATTGAAAGGGCTTTTATTACAAAATCAAAAGGAATTCTTAATTAAATAAATTTCAATTAAGAAATCAAAATGTAATCGTGAATTGAAAGGGCTTTAATTACAAAATCAAAAAGAATCCTTAATTAAATAAATTTCAATTAAGAAATCATAGTGTAATCGTGAATTGAAAAAGCTTAAATTACAAAATCAAAAGGAATCCTTAATTAAATAAATTTTAATTAAGAAATCAAAATGTAATCGTGAATTGAAAGAGCGTCAGTTATGATTATGATTTGTGAATTCGAGGGCTTTAATTAGAAATTCCACAATTCCTTTCTAATTAAACGTACTAAGGAATTTTTATCATATATATGTATATAGAAAAACATATGTGGACGCGCACATACATACGCACCTGGGCTCATATATATGCAACATTTCATGTCAACCCACACGCACACATACGGACAAGTTGATATATATATACATGGGCCGTTTCATGTCAACTTGCATCCGTTGACCCGTATATATTTTGGTTTATATATATGTATATATATATATACATACATACATACATGAGACATTTCATGTCGGTTAGCACGTACTCATAAGTACAGGTTTTCATTATATGTGGTACATTTCATGACAACACGCACACACCCATCCGAGTACCCTTAGATTTATATATATGGGACATTTCATGTTGATTCGTATGCATGCACACGCACGTTAATAAACACAGGATTTTTCATGTCAATTCGAAGGCACACACACAGGTTTATATATATGGGACATTTCATGTCAATTCGCATGCATGCACACAAACTTTCATGAATATTGGATTTTTCACGTCAATTGGAACGTACGCACATACAGGTATATATATATATATATATATATATGAGATATTTCATGTCGTTTACAGGTTTATATATGGGACGTTTCACGTCAACTCACCTAACAAAAAAATAGAATTCGTCGAAAATCTGTAAAAATGTTCTATTTGATACCCAAAATATACAAAAAAAATTTTAGAGGTCCAGGTCAAAGGGGTCAGGATTTAAACGTGATGGAATTTTTCGAATTTTCCAAATTTTTTGCTAAATAAATATTTTAATGAATTTTTTCCTCAAAAACTATCAATTTCTCGTTAAAACTTAATAGAATACTTTTTCTTGGAAATTAGATGTAGGATTCACCTGAATTTTCACAAATTATAATATACTGATTTTTATGCTTACTTGATCGATTTAAACATACTATTTGGTATATCTAAAAATCGAGCAGGTTAAATTGGCTTTTTAAAGTCTTATTTTTTTTGTTTTTTTATGAGGGAAAAATATCCGAAGCCTCCAGTTGGGTAGCCTTCTCAAAGTTACTTAATTGTGCAAAAAAGTCTGAATAAATCGTTATTTTGGATCAATGATGAGATTCGTGATTTTTTTTCTGAAAAAGTATTGATTTTTGGGACAAATTTATGAAAATGTTTTTTATTGGAAATTGTATGTAAAATGTATGTAAATTTTTGTAAACCATTATTTGCTAAACATCACAAATTATAAATGAAATTTTGAAATTCTAAAATTTATTTTTTGTTAAATTTTTAGGATATATGGTTCATAATGTCCTAAATTACAATTTGTAAAAATATGTTCATATTCTACACATGATTTGCAATAAAAAACATTTTCATGCATTTGTCCCAAAAATCAATACTTTTTCAGAAAAAAAATCACGAATCTCATCATTGATCTAAAATAACGATTTTTTCAGACATTTTTGCACAATTAAGTAACTTTGAGAAGGCTGCCCGACTGGAGGGTTTGTATATTTTTCCCTCATAAAAAAACAAAAAAAATAAGACTTTAAAAAGCCAATTGAACCTTCGAGCATATACTACTGGAGGAAGCCTCCCAGCTATTAACTACGTTACAAGGCGAAGAGAGAAAAAGCCTCTATTTTGGTACGTGCTATCTCTCTCTCACTTTCTTAGTGGGAAACAGAAGCAGCCAATCAAATCAGGCGAGAGAGAGACAGCACGTACCAAAATAGAGGCTTTCTCTCTATTCGCCTTGTAACGCCTTCTGCCATTCGGAGGCTTTCTCCAGTAGTATATGCTCGAAGAATTTAACCTGCTCGATTTTTCGATATACTAAATAGTATGTTTAAATCGATCAAGTAAGCATAAAAATCAGTATATTATAATTTGCAAAAATTCAGGTGAATTCTACATCTAATTTCCAAGAAAAAGTATTCTATTAAGTTTTAACGAAAAATTGATAGTTTTTGAGGAAAAAATTCATTAAAATATTTATTCAGCAGAATATTTGGAAAATTCGAAAAATTCTATCACGTTTAAATCCTGACCCCTTTGACCTGGACCTCTAAAATTTTTTTTGTATATTTTGGGTATCAAATAGAACATCTTCACAGATTTTCGACGAATTCCATTTTTTTGTTAGGTGAGTTGACGTGAAACGTCCCATATATATATGGGACAGTACATGTCGTTGCGCATGCATGCACACACACATTTATATACATGGGATTTTTAATGTCAAAGCGTTGTTACAGAAAAAGTTTTGACACGGCACCCCCCACTTTTTTCCATTAGCTATAGTAGAGTGCCAAAGTGATCTAGGGAATTTTAGTAACTTTTATATTTTGCGCCTTCTGCTGTAGTAGCGGGAGTTTTATACGCAACATATGCTAATTTAGGTTAGGTGATATTGTTATGAAAATAAGTTAACTCTAAGTGTTTATCTCTTAGAAATAAAAATTAATTAAAAAATATAGATATTGAATTTCAATGCAGTGAAATTAAAAATATTTTTATTAAAACTATGATAATTAATAATATTTATAGATATAATAGTTAATAATAGCATATAATGTTTTTCTTATTATTTTGTATAAAGAAATATTTTTTTCCTATTCATATTTAATATTTAGTATTATCTAATTAAAATTTAAAAATAATTATCATACTGAGATAACTAGACTTATTAAATATAATACAATATAAATGTTAAACTACTTTGTTATCATTGAATTTTAATTTTGAATGGCTAGTTGTTTTAAATTGTTTATAAATTTATGTGCAAAAGTGAAAAGGAACTTGCAGATAAAAATTTAATTATAAATTAACCTACAAAATTAATTTTATTTGATTTAAAAATTAATTAATTTTATCAACAAAAAAAGAATTAATGTGTGAAAGCGTATTAACATAATGTTCAAATACAAGTTATTTTATTTTATTCGATTAGACTAAAGAGGGTTTCACCTTAGTCTCAGATTTGGACCAAATTATAGATGAAATTTTCTTTTGACAAATAGTATATATGCAAATATAAAATACTCATAATGTGTTAAATAAATATTTGATAGTAAATAATTACTTAATTATTTTGAATTTTCGATACATTTTATAGAGTCATGGACATTTCGCCCAGACGACATTTTGCCTGCTAATGAGAAGCAAGAAAAAAAAAGATCGCCTGCAAATGACAGACAGGGATTAGAAGTAAGAGGTTATGAGAACATGATGTGAAATGACTTAAGTTAAAACATAAGTTGAGGCTTGAGTTAAAACTTAAGTCAGAACATAAGTTATAACTTGATGAAGAACTTAGGTGAGAACTTAAGTTGGAACTTAAGTCAAAACTTAAGTTAGAACTTAGGTGAGAACTTAAGTTGGAACTTAAGTCAGAACTTAAGTGAGAGCTTAAGTCAGAACTTAAGTGAGAACTTAAGTGAGAACTTAAGTGAGAACTTAAGTCAGAACTTAAGTGAGAACTTAAGTCAGAACTTAAGTTGAAACTTAAGTCGGAACTTAAGTCAGATCTTGGCTTAGAATTTACTTCATATCTTAACCCACACAGCATAAAAGTTTTCTGCAAGGTTTCAGTAATAATAATTTCATTATTGAAACCTTGCAGCAACCTTTCATGCTGTGTGGTTTAATTTGCAAGGTAGAGATCACTTTTATACCATTAAATACAAGATTGGTTTTTTGTTTGATTGGTTTTTTTTGGGAGATATCCCAATTTACCTCATGAAAAAAAAGTTAGGTTGAAATAGAATACTCTTTTGAAAATGAACTTTGAACAATTTTTCAGGCTCTAAACATAATAAAAAGATGTTATAATGTTGTTTAACAACGTAACTTTTATTACCAATTTTAATTACATAAATTAATAAATTTTACATATTTTTTATTTTTTCCATCTAGTGAAAGATCAAACTTTTTGTCTGTTCTACTCTGGCTGCTAGGGTTGACTTTATATGTTTTACAGATCAGAAATCTTTTTCAATTTAAACTTTTTATTTACCAATTATTTAATGGCCGCAGATTTGATCATTAATTAAAAAAGAAAATGAAATTTATAAAGTATTCCTATCAATCATAATATAAACTTATAAGTTTATGTGCTTATTAAATATATATGTTGCTTAAGGAAATATTACACTTACAATGATTTTTACCAACGATCTTTCAAAAATTTTCAATCTTAATAAAATTAACAAGAGGCTATTGTTGACATACCAATCATATGCAAAATAATAATAGAGATATTTTCAATGAAGTTATATAGCAATTTCATAGATGGCACTAGTAGCAGCCGAGTAATTCGACTATCTCGTTTTACCCCGCTATACCATTTTGCCTCAGTTTCTCCTATACCTTAAATTTTGTGAAATAATCTCATTATTTTTAAATGAAGCAGAAAGACAGGAGAAAGAGAAAAAGAAATATTGCGATTCTAATTAATAGAAGTTCTCAGCGTGTTTGTGAACAAAACACATGCAACATGCAGACTTACTTGTATCAATCGGCTGATACCATATAAATATCGACATTTCTTACGAAAAATAACGTTGCATTTAGTCTTTGGAATAAAAGCATGTTAAGGCTTTTTACGAAAAAAAAACACGTTTCAAGTATTAATACACGTTACATGAAAATTAATATTTTGAAAGTTTAAAACGCATAACAGCATGCTTTATTGACAAACTGCGAAGACTAGCATAATCGTTTCTATTTAATGTAAAAATATAACCCACTAGTATCAAAAAGTACTATAATACAATTTACTTAAATGCTCAGATGAATTTAAAAAAAAACGTTCCCAAGTGCTTTGGTGCAATGGTTTCCCATAGAGCACATTGAGTTTGAGTAATTTGATTTTATTTTTTAAAGTGTGATTTTAATGTAAATGTCCCTATCTACTGCATCAAAGGCTGCCTTAAGATCTGCGAAAACTATATGAATTTCATTCATTTTTACTTTAGGCATTTGCATTATGTGGTTTTTCTTTTTTTTATTTCACCTACAGCTTCTGCACTGATTAAACGAAAAAATTAATTGTATGCAAAATTTGAAGCTAATCGATCAAGAAGTTTTCGAAATTTTTTTAAAATAGTGCAAATCAAATAATTGTTTTAGCTGTTATTCAAATAGAAAAAATTATAGCTCTCACTAACTTTTTTTTACTTTCTCACTTCCTCTCTGTCCTTCTATCTCACATTGGTCCTCATTTTTACCCTATTTTCATCTATCCCTGTCTCTCTTCCTATTTCCTAATTACTCTCTCACACTCACTCTTTCCCTTCTCAATTTTTCTTGAATAGAAATTATACTTTTTACATTCAAATCACATTAAAAAAAAAATCAAATTATTCTAACTCAATGAGCTCTATGAGAAAGCATTGCGCCAAGCACTTGGCAGCGTTTTTGCATACAAGGCGTGACTGACGACGCTCGCATTTAGCACTCGCCCTTCATTACTACTTTCTTTGGCAATTCTTTCGTTTTAAGAGAAAAAAATTGTTCCATAGTTCAATAGCTTAAAAATAAAATTTTATTATAAAGTTTTTACCCGACCTGAATAATTTCTACGTAAAATGATTTAAAATAATAACAAATAAACTTTGGCAGTTTGAAAAGAATCGTTTCAGCTGATTTAAAATAATAATCCTTTTAAAAGTTAAATGATTTTTTGATGATAACTTGAAAAAAAAGGTTTTGAAAAAAGTATGGAGAAAAAATGTTCATCTTTTTAATATCACACATTTTTTTCTAAAATAAATATTTATCAAACTATCAGTAAGAAAGTGTTAAATTTTAATCATTTTATTTAATAATTTTTTATATTTGTTGTCTTAAACTAATTATAATTCTAGCTGATGTAACGATAATTTTTGCTGTTCCAGTGAAGAAATATATTTTCTATGCATTTTTCATGGCGATTTATGACTCAATAAAGAATTAAATAATATAAAATTATAACTAAATCTGCAAGTACTTGTTTGAATTTACACAAGTAAATTTCACTCATTAGAAATAAAAATAATCAATATCTTTTTTTTTACATTTTTCTGTAAAAGTTTTAGTTGTTTACTTATTCAAATTGTTATAAATGCTTGTTTTCTCTATATTTTCCAAAAAATGTTTATACCATTGCCTCTAGGACTTATTAACACAAAAGAAAAAACACGGGTCCAAACCCGGTTCTCGGGCGTTGAGTACTCTCCTTGTGAGATAAATGATAATTCACATCAATAATATTTTCGGCAACTTCAGATCAAACGACAAACATTGTTCTCGATTCATATTCCACCTGAATACGGCCAAAGGACATATATAACTTATATATATAGCTTGAGTTAAAGATTGAAGTAATGACTTAAAAGTGAAAAAAATGACGATAATTGTAACCTCAAATAAAATAACATAAATGTAACTTTGAGTCCTACAAAGTATAAGAGCAAAAAGAAGAGGATAAGTATTTTATTTATATTAAAAAAGAGTTAAAGGGAATGTGCGACAAAGTTACTATTCGTGGGTTTCACCACGAAGGCTATAATTATAGTGTGAAAAACGTGGAAAGAACTAGGTAGGAGAATGTTTATTATATTTCTTAAAAAAAGTTAATCACTAAGGATTAAAATTTATTTAAGCGAGATTTAATGTTTCTATTTTTTCGTTATCTAAACTTACTTAACGTAACTTTTCTGCTTTGTTTCTGGTCTTATTTCGGATAAGTTTATGCAATAAAACTGCATAAAAAATGTTATTTGCAAAAAGTATAGATTATTTATTATAAAATTCATTATAAAAACTACAATAATACTAATATACTAATCAGGTTTGGATGCATTAAAAAAGGCTGCAAGGCAAAATTATATATGAATGCGAATAAAGATCCTGTTTCGATCAAGTTGAAGGAAGAACATTCATGTATCAAAAGTTCTCATCAATCTTTAGAAAAAAGAGTCATAAGAGAACTTTGTAAAGAAAGTTGTGCAGCCTCTTCGGGAGGATCTTCAAACCGAATAATTTTCGATGAAGTCTGCCTTAAGTAAGTAAAGTGTGCATGGAGGCTTGTACACACATCCTGTATATATCAATTGTATGCTAATCTTTTTTAATTTAATATTGTATATCATATTTATCTTTTATATTACTAGAGTTCGTTGTATTATTATTATTTATTATTATTATTATTATTATTTGGAAATCAAAATCGTGTTAATTTCGACTCTTAGAATATAAATATATTTTCAAATAAAATAAAATTGTTTTCAATTGTAAAAGGAAAATGAAAAACTTCATTTAATCTATTAACTTTTGTTTTTAGTAAAATGCCCAATAAGTACAACCTCTTGAAAGTAATCTTAAAGAATTCTTTAAAATTACTTTTGAGAGGTAATGCTTATTGGGTTATACTTTTAATGTGCTTTCGGTCGGGTGAAAACTAGAACTTAAAATAAACAAATATTCCTAAATATCTTTTAAATTGCTATTAATCAATAAGCTGTTATGAATAAAGTTTTTATAAATATAAATAAATAAAATTTGTTAATAAGGTAGGGTATTAGATACTGTCGGTGTCCGAGATACTGTCATTTAGCATTATATTACTATTTAAAAAAAAACCGAAAGCAATCGTTACTTAAGCCGACAGCATTTGGTACTTTGATAAGAAAAATGTTGAATAACTTATGAATCGTTGTAAAAATATTTTTATTTTTTAAAACCATTGTTTTAAACATCTTTAAACATGAATTGTATGTTTTCTTCTGTAATCATCAAAATGGTTAATTGCACCATATTATAAGTCGACTGTAATATAATTTTTTTACTGTAATTTCAAAGTTATATGACCTTATTGTTTACGATTCCGTTGGCTCTCTTATAATTATTAGAGAATTTTTAAATGATGATCAAAGAATATTTTGGTTAGATGCATCTGTGTCTATATTCACTACAATAATAATAACCTTGTACATTTACAATATAAACACTTTTTTTATTTAAGATTAAAAATGAAAATGACTTAATAAATACTTGTAATAAATGATTTTCTAAAAAATTTATATAATTTTTATACGGAATATACGTCGTTTTATAATTAATTTATAAAAATTTATACATGAGAATTTAAATTTAATGATTTTATTTATAATTTTAGAACACTATACTTAAAAAATTTGTAAGCTTTTATTTTGGCGACTGAATATCCGGCTTTAAAATTCTGCTCATCATTCTTATAAAATGGAATATTTTTTTTTAGAAATAAATCAATAGCTGCGCACTGTTCTTATTCAACAATTCAAAAAACTATGCAACGTGCAAAAAAATCATCGCAATATAAAACTAATTTGAAAAAGCAATATGGATCAATAAAAGCTTTTGGAGAACATCTAGAAGCTTTCCCAGAATCGCTCTGCTACAAAGATAAGGATTGCGAATTGACCATATCAGCAAAATTAATAAATTCATCGTCTCAAAGCTACCACTTAATATTTTATGACAAAAATGTATTGGATCAATTTACCATGGAAACCGACTTATTTATCGATGGAACGTTTAAAATAAGGCCAGATGTTAAAGGGACCCAGCAAGTATTAACGATAATGTGCAAGAAGTTTAATAAGGTAAAAAATCGATTTTTTGATTTTCTACGTTATTGAATGTCTCAAAACTTCGTAAATACATTTATTATTTGATTTATATAATTAAAGTAAGAAACACCTGCTCTTGTGCACTTAAAATTAAATAAAAATTAAATGAAATTCAACAAAATTCATAAACTCGTTTCTGCTCATAAAAATAGTACTTATCTTGACTACCGAATAAATAAATTAAAGAATATTTCTATCAATCTTACAGTTAAAATTATAACAAAATAATAATAACTAGTTATCTCTTAATCAGCCAAGTAAATATGTACCCTTTTCAAATCCTCTTCTATTTAATTTCCATTGATTCATATGTCGAGCTTATACTTTTTTATAAGGAAGACTTGGGCTATTTGTCAGTAGGGATATGTAGGCAAATCGTGAATAAGTTTACCGATAAAAGCTTAGCGTAGTGGTGCTTAGACCTTAAATGTACAACAGTTTTGCAAATATTTTGCATCAATGATTGATTGAAATCGATGATAAACACACTAGAAAGGTCGTTTTTAATATTTTAAAATACTACCCTGGTAGAAATTTGAACATTAAAAATGGTGTAAACAGCAATTTATGACCATTTTCAATACTAATATTTTGTCATGTCAATATTGGCGAATAAATGGCAATTTTTTGCTGAATCTGCAGAGCTCAAATTTTTTGGTATATTGGTTAACATCTTATAGGCAAAAAATGCTAATATAAAAATGTTGTTCAAAATTTTTGTATTTAGCCAAAAAAATACGCATTTTAAGTAAACGGAGAGAAAAAATCAGTAACAGCTACCTAAAAATTAGGTAAACTGTGGACAACTTTTTTTGACTAGTTATATAACTTTTTAGTAATGAGTCCTTAATTTTTCAGATCATAGGTAAAATCATAACCTCACTTTTGCCACGTGGCGAGAAAATGTAGATTAGTATTTATTCACATTCCTTCGTCAATGTTTATTTTTATTGGAATTTATAAAAATAAAAATAATATTAAATTTTATTAAAATAAAAATATGAAACGCAGTACGAAACGAGTATAAAAATATCGTTTTTTTAAATAATAAATGGAAAATTTTATTAATCGTTTAAAAATAACCTCTAACAATCCGATCACAACTCAAAATATACGCGCGAATATATTAACAAAAGTGATTCTATTAATGATTAATGATAACTTTCAAGAAAAAACCTTAAATGATTCTTAATAGTAATCAATTAGAACACAATTTGATAGACTCTATTGTTAACTATCTATATTCAAATAATAGTGGATCAGACTCAACATTTTATTAGCATTTTTTAGCACTATGAAGGTTGAAAAAAACGTTTCATATTAGTTCAAATAATGGCCATAAAACATTCCCATTTTCTGCTCTTCACTTTAAAGAAATGGCCATAAAATGGTAGAAAAAGCGTTTCATTTTCTACCAGGGTAAAAGTAAAATTTTTAAGTTTCAAATTATTTGTATTTAGTATTCGATTCTAAGTTTGAAGAAAAAAATCGACTACACTACAGTGTAGAGCTTCAATTATAGTTTAAATTTTTACTGTGCATTTTTTAAATAATTATAAAAAATTATGAAAAAAATATTGATTAAATTTTTGGTTATTGTTGGAGAAAGTTGTCAATTTGCATAAAAAATGTAATGATGATATATAATTCACATATTAAATATAACAATTATTATATTTTTGCATATAATTTTCATATGCTACTATAAATTGTTATGTATACATTATGATTATTTCATACATTTAGTGAAATGTTCAATCATTCTAATTTTCGTTACTATTTTTTATATTTATCAAATTAAGCTTTGTATATTTATAATTACGATGTACAATGAAAATAAAAATAATAAACTTTGTTGAAATTAATAATAGATACTTATTTTTTAACGTCACGATTAATACTTATGATTAATAGTTTATTTGCCAACTTATCCCTACCCCTCAGACAATTTACACGAAGATTTTGCCCAGTTGGCATAAAAATATGCCTCAAAAAACTCTTTCATAATTCATTCGTTATTAGATTTTCGATTCTCAAAAAATTCTCAAATGTTGCTATAGCGGAATACTTATACAAGTGCTTTTATTTTTTTATAGGTCTTATAGTTTCTACATAAAAAATTCAAATTTAAAAAAATTGACAACAAGCCCCAGTCTCTCCTATATTAAATAAAGACATTTTTCCCAAAAGCAATACATTTTTTTTCATCAATTTTTTAGGGCAAAATCATGTATAAATTAGTTATGTTTTTTTAACATACAACAATTGAATGATTCTAATTTAGGTTGTTCCTTGTGCGTGGGTGTTAATGAGCCGAAAAACAACACTTGCTTATTCTGCAGTTTGGAATTTTTTAAAAACGGAGTTTCCTTTGCTGCAACCAAGAAGAGCAACTTGCGATTTCGAAAAGGCTCTTATTAAATCATTAAGAAAACAGTTTCTAGGAATAAAAGTTCGTGGATGCTATTTTCATTTCTGCCAAGTAAGTATTTTTTGTTGTAATATTTATTGATGTATGACCAATTTTTTTTAAACGTACACCGAGAAAAACAGTAATTATTACTAAAAATTACCATAAAATATAATGCTATATCAGTGCAACGAAATTTTTTAAATGAAATATACTAAATAATTTATAGAGCTTGTTAATAAAATATATAATATTTGTAGCTATATTTTAACAAGAAAAATAGATAGTTATTTAATTTTCTATAACTATAGTATTTAGTATATTTAACTATATTTTTTAGTAGATTTTAATAAACTGTTTAGTAACTATTACTATATATTATATTTTTATTTATAATAATTAGTCAAAAAATATGTTGTAATAAAAACAGAATTTTCAATTATCTTTCACTTCATACTCACCAACAATTAAAATTCCTAATCATAAAATATACCTATAATTTAAATATATAATAACTATATGTATAGTTTCATTTACTATAATATTTATCAGTTACTAAAAGTATAGTATATTCAACGATACTGATCTAAACATGCTAATTTTGGAAAAGTTAACTTTTATAATTTTTTTTTTATTATAAAGGCGTACCCAGACCTTTAGTTAAGGTCTAAACGACCATTACTTTTATAATTTAGTTAGTAATATAGTATGTGTTACTATTTCTTTTAGTGGACCTAACTATGACATTTTTCTCAACTAATACTATTAAGTTTAATAATAGCTATATTAAACTATATTGTAATGTAATATTATAGTAACAGTTACCATATTTTTTCTCTGTGTAGGCCATCATCCGTAAAGCAAAATCCAAGAGCTATAAATTATTCTTGCCGAAAGATAATGCTACAAAGAATCCTGATGGACATGCCATAATTAAAAAACTATTGACTCTTCCTCTATTACCTGCCAACAAAATTCAAGAAGGGTTCGACATTGTAAAATGTTCAATAACCGAAAAATTTGGAAACAATAAAAAAGAATTTAAAAATGGAATAAATTTCTAAATTTTTATTTTGAAAACGAGTGGATGAAAAAGTGACACCAGAAGTATTTAGTGTATATAATATGGTTGACAGGACAAATAACTATCTAGAATCTTACCACAGGACCTTAAATGAAATGATAAGAACAAAACCGAGCTCTCATCACTTCATTTGTAAGTAAAAATTTGTAATTATACTCCCTCGTATTGTAAATTGATTAGTGGTTCTATTGTTAAGTTCTGTATCAAGCAGGGGCCCCGGAAAGAACAATTTTTTTTTATCAAATGATTTTCATAAAAAATATTTATAACTCAAAACTATTTTCATCACATTTTATCATTTCACAAAAAATATTTGTAATTTACTCTGTCTTGTGTTTTAATCATATTAATTTTAATCAATTTTTTTTAAATCATTTTTTTTATTTTATCGATGACATGCCATATTTTTTATTAATTTAATTTTTTAATAAAATCTAAAATTTCATTTTTTTTATGAAAATCTATTAATTTATTATCAAGTTATAAGTAGAAATGCTGTTATTGCTATAAGAGCCCATGTTAAATTTCTTTATTTTTATTTCTATATTTTTCTTTTTGATTTGGTTGGTGACCTTATATTTTTAAAATTGCTATGAAATACGAGCAGCTGTAAGAGAGTATTAAAAAGTATAAGAGTGCTTGTATTGTGTTGATATTTTTTACTAAGTATTCTACTAATTTATTAAAATTTGTTAGAACCACCATAAACAAGGACACACATATTCAGCTGTCCATTAACTATTTTAAGAAGTTAAGTAATCACAGTGAAATAATTTAATTCAAATTTAACGTCTGTTATAAACAATTGTTACTTTAAGATAAATAATTAATCAGTGAAATAATTATAATTAGTTAACTGGTCATAATATTTCCAGACAGCATCATAAAAATTAAGGAGAAAGCCATTTTAGATTTAGAGCGTGCTCAAAAAAATATCAAAGCTACTACCAGTCAAAAAGTCCAAACTAGATTAAAGGATGAAAGAATTCGAGATGCTTGGTTAGAATTGAGTTCCGTTCCTCCTTTAAGTGTTCTAAAATTTATTACTGAACTATCTGAATACAGTGATGACAAAATGTTTGAATTGGTAGAATTAAGTAAGTTAAATTTTAGAGCATGTAAATTAACATTTTATTATTTTTGCTTTCTCATAGAGAAAACATTGATATTTTTTTTCTATTTTTCTATTAATTCGTACATATTTAGACTTAGGGAGTCGTAAGAAGTGGTTTCCAGAAAATGTCTGTATGTATGTGTCTATGTGTTCGTTACGCCAATTTTATCTCGAAAACTACTCGATGGATTCACTTCCAATTTTGCATACAATTTATTTAGAAAATTCTTTACGATTGCCAAAAAAAGAAAAACTTTTGAAGATTGATTTTCTTAGCGTAGTTTTAATTTTAGAGCATTTTCAAAAATTTCAAAAAAATTTTCATTTTCCATTTTTTTTTGTTTTACGTAAACTATTTAATGGATTTGCAAAAGATGTATGAATTTTAAAAACCGATTTTCTTAAGGAAGAAAATTTATAAAATTTATAAAAATTTACATTTTTTATTTTTTTTCCATTTTACGTAAACTATTCGATAGATTTGCTCTAAAGTTTGTATACAAGTTATTTGCTACTGTCTTTATAAAAAAAATTTTTGAATAATAATTTTCTTAGCATAGCTCTTTGCTCACTTCTTTTGATTCCTGATTTAACATTTTCACTAACTCATTTGTTACTTCCTTTCATTTGTTACTCTGTCCTTCTACCTTAGACTGATCCTCATTTCTAAAATATTTTTCCATTCCTGAATTTCACTTCCTATACTTCTTAATCACTCTCTCACACGCACTAATTTATCTTGAATAGAAATTTTGTTTTTTACATTAAAATCACATTTAATAAAATAAAATCAAATTACTCAAACTCAATGAGTTCTATGAGAAAGCATTACACCAAAGCACTTGGCAGCGTTTTTAATTTCAAAATACCAATTTGTTTTGTTAAAAAAAGTCCATTTGGTACAAAAAGCACAGTATCGAAAATTAATTTGATGATATGGTTAATATAAATTTTTTACATAAAAACTACGTAATAGAATAAAATTTCAAGGATATTATTTTAAAATTGGATTGAAAAATATACGTAAAAGAGCGATTGACCCTTATGAAAAAAACCCTTAAATAATCAGTATTTACACATAATTTTTGGTGTAAACATTTAAAATCTACATTGCGCAAATCAAAATTGGATATACACCAAAATTAAAAGTGCACACTGAAATTTTGGGTGTTTTTTTTTAATGTTTTCTAAGTGTTCTTTCAGTATACGAAATAACGCTTAAAATTTTTGTCCATCGAGTGTTAAAAAGATGTAAAATAGACACTACACTTGTACTCATAAATAATGACTCTTTAGCTTATAGTATGTACCATGAAGATATGATTCAGTTAAATATTCAAATAAATTAATTCCTAGTTATTAAGTCCTTAGTTATTGAGAATTTTGGGTTCCAATATTATTTATTGAAATTTTTCGATTTTGTACCAGGAATCCAAATATCTTAAGAACTAATAAATGAATTTATAGCACTGCGTGATTTAAATCCGCGCTTAAATCCTGCTGAGCCGATAGTTAAACGATAAATTTTTACGCTGTTCGATAATGAATATAGCGCTGAATTCACTTAAATCACGCACTTATAATAAGCGATATTTTGATATTTGGATTATTTTTAAGAGTTTATTCATCGATATTAATTAGGTGTAGATTATTGCAACTCTTTTATATCGATATTTTTCAAAATAAATAACAATTATAAGCGTGTTAAATACGTGTAAAACCAAAGTTAATATCAGTGTAACATGTGAAGCAAAGAGGTAGTCATTTCGACGCTCTAAGACTCCGTCGCGTCTGTGATTCCCCTAAACGCAACTGCTAATACAATACATAAGTTACCAATTGTTGCTCCTACAACTCGCCCTAATACATATATGAAAGGAAATTTAGATTTTTATTATTATAGAATTAATTTCAACAGTTTGACATAATGTTATTTCATGTTTTTTATATATTTTTTAGTTTTTTTTCTATTTATTATTCACGAAGTGCTTAGATTTTGCTTTTTTGTAGTTTTCGCTTTTCTTTTACGATTTATCATTCGTAGGATGCATAGTTTTGCTGGTAAATAGAATTCGTTTTTTTAATGAATTATTATTCGTGGAGTGCATAGCCTTTGTTTGTTATTGAATTTTGAGAGTACAGATGTAGTGTGGCGAATTTAAATCACTCGAGCTATAAAATAGTATACGATACTCGCAACTTAAATTCACCTATTATTACACGGCGTTTAGGACCCTCGCTGATGCTCGGGCCCTAACTTCGCCGTATAATAATAGGTAATTTAAGTCGCCCGTATCGTAATATACTATTGTCTATATTTAACTAAATAATTATCATGGTACCTCAACGGTAACATATTCTATGATAATTCTTTTTCTCAAATTTGAAAATTAACCAATAAAAATGACCAGACTAACGGAATCATCCAGTAATATCACATTATTTTAAAATCACAAAAAAAGAACTATCATAGAATATGTTTCCGTTGACTATACATACTACATGCTAATGCATTTATTTTCTGGAAATTCAGCAATAAAATGGAAAGGAAGTTAATATTTATAAGTACAGTCGATGGACAACTAAAATTATAAAGGTTATTTCGTATACCGAAAGAACTACAGTGTTATTTTATTTGTAAATTTAAGTGTATTTTCGTAAGGATGGTAGACCGGATAACTCATTATTAAATCATAGAAAATTCAAAGACCAAATTAATTTTTTTTTTTTTGGTGACCCTTTATAAAAGTAAAACACGCTGTCAAGTGCTGTGGCGAAATGCTTTCTCATAGAGCTCATTGAGTTAGAGTAATTTAATTTAATTTTTTTAGTGTGATTTCTATGTAAAAAAATATAGTTTCTATTCAAGAAAAATTAAGAATGGAAAGAAAGAGTGAGAGTGATTAGGAAATAGGAAAAGAAAGAGAGGAATGGATAAAAATAGTGTAAAAATGAGTATCAGGGTGAGATAGAAGGAAAGAGAGAAAGTGAGGAAGAACTAAAAGAGTTAGTGAGAGTATTAAATAAAAAATCAGAAAAAGTGATTGAATAGCTACGCTAAGAAAATTATTATTCAAAAACTTTTTTTATAAAGACAGTAGCGAATAAATTATGTACAAATTTTAGAATAAATCTATCGAGTAGTTTACGTAAAATAAAAAAAATAAAATATGTAAACTTGTTTCAAAATTTTCCTAAAATTAAAAACTACACTAAGGAAACCAATTTTCCATAGCTTCTCGCCTAGTTACAAAATAAATCGATAAAATGATAAATTTGAAGCAAATCCATCGGGTACTTTTCAAGGTCTAATTGGTTAAATAAATACAATTTTTTTCAAAAATTGTTTTCCAAAATTTTCAAAATGCTCAAAAATTAAAACTAAGCTAGGAAAATTAATTTTCAAAAATTTCCCGTTTTCTGACAGTCGCAAATAATTTCTGTGCAAATTTAGAACAAATCTATCAAATACTTTACGTAAAATAAAAATAAAAATTATTTTCAAAATCTTTTAAATTTGAACAATTTTAAAAATGCCGCCCACTAGACCCTACTCTTCTATTTTCTATATGTGATATCACTTTTATTTAATTTATTGGCTTACTATTACAGTATTATTATCTCTATTATTTTATGACTGTGATATCATACTGTACTATTTTAATTTTATATATGCAAGGTTATTTCAAGTATTTTATGTATTTTAATTTTATTTTTAATTTTATTGTATTACACGCTTTTTGTAACTATAATACGAAATAAAATAATATCTTATCTTACTCTTTGTAAAGCGTATAAATATTTTAAATCGTTAAAGATGATGAAGCAGAAATTATAACCGAAGACGGATTCGAGGTGGACGATTCGGATATTGAAGATGCTGACATCGATTTTAATGAATTTAAATATAATTCTGATGATGAAATAGATCCTAACCCAACTAATGAAACATCATTAGAAGAAATGCCGAAGAGTGTAAGTATAGAAAGCATTTCGACTAATAATCATGTAAATATTTTTTATTTTTCTTAAGGGGGCCAGGTACTATTAAAACTTAAAAAATTCGAATATGAATAATTAATAATTCGAATATGAATAATTAAAAATTTATTGCTTTTATCCAGAATGAAAAAAATTTTTTGAAAAAATACTTATGTTTCAGAAAACTTTTTATTTTTGAAACTTTTATCTATCTTAAAAATTCAACTGATGGTCCCTGCTCACATTCTGGTACTAAAAACGAGTTGGTCGCAAGGTTTTTTCATGAGTTTTCATCTGTTCTTTATGAAATTTGGTGGAGATCTTTAAAATTATATTAGAATCCATATGAGCATAGCAAATTATAAATATATATATGCTAATTTGTTTATCAACTTATTATTTATAAAAATAAATAAATTTTTTTAAAAATTGATTTTTTATAGAAAATTTTTTTATTATTTGAATTTTTTAGGAATGTCTCTCGCTCATGTGGTTTCTAAGATGATTTTGGAAATCCACCAAATTTCATTAAGATCAGATGAAAATTCATGAAAAAACCTTGCAAGCAATCTGTATTTAATACCAGAATGTTAATAGGGACCATAAGTTGAATTTTTAAAATAGATAAAAGTTTCAGAAATAAAAAGTCTTCTGAAACAAGTATTGTACAAGTACTTTTGGATAAAAGTAATAAATTTTTTATTATTCATATTTGAATTTTTTAGGTTTTAATAGTACCTGGTCCCTTAAATTGTCACAACCAATATCTGGGAAAGCCTGATTTTATTTTTATTTTTTACTAAAATTAAAAATTATATAATTTTTTGGGAGATATTTTTTGTAAAGGAGGATGCCTATGAACACAAAGCAAATAATAAAACGTAGAGAAATGTACAAAACTGTTATTAATATTTACATTTAGTAAAAATGGGAAAATAAAAATTGATGAGAGAAAATGAAAGAATATGTAAGAAAACTATCGATTAAAATTACAAAAATAAGTGAAAAAATCAAGATATTGATCGATATTTAGAACAAATAAAATAATTAAGAGGAGGTCGAATATATCTGTCCTTTTCTAATCAAAAGATTGATTTTTTTACAAAAATTTATAATTTTAGCAAAAAATGAAGAGAAGGCCACATCTCGTATCAAAAAAAGCAATATTTTTATTGATGAGAAATAATTAATTTTATCGCTTCGTTTTCAAGAAAACCTTGAAAAACTTAAAACATAGAGGTTAGGGTAAACAACTTGGTTTTTCAAGCTTTCCTTGAAAACGAAGTAATAAAATTAATTTTTTCTTATCAAAGAAAATTTTGCTTTTTTTGATAGGAGATGCGGCTTTTTTTTCATTTTTTGCTAGAGTTATTAATTTTTGCTAAAAATTAATTCTTCGATTAGAAAAGGACGGAGATACGTGACCTCCTCTTAAGTGGTTTTTTGTTTTTTTCAATGCGAAGTTAACCAATTTAATTTAAATTATGTATAACTTTATAAATTTTCTGATAATCAAAAGATAAAAGTTATTCTATACTAACTAGGAGAGTGTCACACCTCCGGATCACGGATTTTGCTCAAACTTTGGGATAAGTTTTCAGATAATAAAATATGGAAAAGCTAAAGTTATAGTCACAAATACTCAATATTTCCCTAGTTACAGGCAATTAAAGAAAATCACTAAAAAAGTTACTAGATTTTTAAACGCATATAGCTCTTTAGCATTGATAGCTAGAAGCTTAAAACTTTTTTAAAATTAAAGCTGAGCTCAAATCCTTTCGAAACAGTAGTTACAGCATATCAAAATATTATTTTTTCACAAAAATAGAGCGTAATAAGGATTGGGCCTGAATTTTCTTTTTAAAATATAAAAGCTGAAATTAGATCCAATCTTTATTACGCTCTATTTTTGTGAAAAAATAATATTTTGATATGCTGTAACTACTGTTTCGAAAGGATTTGAGCTCAGCTTTAATTTTAAAGTTTTAAGCTTCTAGCTATCAATGCTAAAGAGCTATATGCGTTTAAAAATCTAGTAACTTTTTTAGTGATTTTCTTTAATTGCCTGTAACTAGGGAAATATTGAGTGTTTGTGACTATAACTTTAGCTTTTTCTATATTCTGCCATCTGAAAACTTATCCCGAAGTTTGAGCAAAATCCGTGATCCGGAAATGTGACACTCTCCTAGTAAATTTCTACAAAATGCCTCATGAGTATCCTCCTTTCCTTATATATATATATATATATATAGTGTCACCTAAAAGTTGAACAAAATAGTTATAAATTATTAAAATATTTGATTTATTTAAGTTACTCGAAGACAAATGTGTGGAAGAAGTAAAAGAGAAGAGCCAAAAACACAAAAACCCAGAAAAAAAGAAAGAAAAAATTGAAATCAAAATGCGAAAAAAAAGAAAAGCTAGCCGAAAGAACGAAGCAATGAAATCAAATGGTGATGAAAAAAGATGTGTGAAAAGAAAAATTGATTCGGATTATATTTATAATTAATGTAAAAAAAAACGTTAGTAGAAATATTTTAATAAATATTTTACGTAATTACATGAAATACTCTTCTTGTGACTTCTTGAAATATAGCGTTTAATATTTAATTTTGAATTTCTCATCTATTCGATTAATTGTTGATGTGTACTATTTTAAATTTCACTTGTTTGCACTTTTTAAAATGTAAAAATAAATAATTTAAATAGCATTTGTTTGTACATTAATTAGTAATAAAAACTAAATTTCCTTTTTCTACTATAAAAGATTCATGAGAAATTAATAATGTAAGAACAGATATATGTGACTCATAGTATTAATATATTTTTTATTTATATTTATAACTTTTCTGACTTCACATGGACCTCATAGAAGAATATAAATTTGGAAGTATGTAAATGAAGGGTAATCAGCTGATGTTTTTCCTTTTTTATTGCTGCAATATTTACATTGTTGTCGAGATTAGATGACTGATAGATATATCACCACAACCTCTTTTCATTTTTTTTTGCTCACTCTTTAAATAAGGACATAACCGCTTAGAAAAGCGACAAACAGTATTGTCACGTTCAATTTAAACAGAATCAAAATTTGAACAAGTACTCATTGTTGTACAGTATAATGTACAGTCAATAAATTTATTGTCTACATTCGTAAAAAAATTCTTATTGCCAAGATATTGGTGAAACAATATCCAATATTTTGCATTTATTTAAAACCCATCATCCTGCCGATCCACATATTCTTCGACCCATCTACCCATGCAATCATCAATTTATTGAACCAAAAACCTATCGACCCATTGATTTATTGACTAATTAACCCATTTACCCATGAATCCATCGATCAATAGACCTATTAACTCATCGACCCATTCAACTTCTGACACCCATAAAAAAATTCATCACGTGGGACATAAATCCGCCAAATTAAATCTATACTCTTCAAAATCAGTAATAAACAAAAACTATACACTCCACGAATTATAATTCAAAAAATAAAAGCGAAAACTATAAAAAACCAAATACTACGCATCCTGTGAATGATAAATCGAAAAAAAGAAAAGAAAACTATAAATAAACTAAAACTAAACACTTCATGAATAATAGATTGAAAAAGAAAAAAAAGAATATAATTTCAAAAACATACTCAAAATGTGTAATAATAATTAATTTTTATTAATATAATTGATATTATGTGAAATTGTTTGTTGAAATCATCTTCTATGAAGTCATAAATTTAAATTTTGTTTCACGTATGAATAAGCGTCGTAGGAGCGATGAGGAGGTAACATGTTTAGTATAGCAATAGCAATCGTGCGTAGTAATAGGGGGTTCCCCGTAGCATTTTATAATACAACGCCAAAATGATTATACCTCTTCGCTTTACATGTTACGCTACTATCAATTTTAGTTTTACTCGTATCTTACTTGCTTATAATTGTTTTTTAATTTGAAGAATGTTAATGTAAAAGAGTTCTAATATACTACGGCTTATTGTTATTTATGAAAATACTTTAAAAAATAATTTACATATAAAATTATTTCTTATTATATACGTACGTTACCTAAATAAATTCATTATTATACCATGTAAAAAAGTGCCACCTAAGTAATAGAAAACCGTTACCTAAGTGCGGATTTAGGTCCCGCAGAGCTATAAAATTATTTATCCGTCCATCGTCATATTTATCAATCTGTCCATCGAACCATTGAGCCGTCATTTTATCGTCCCATGAATCCACCCATGAATTCATTGAACCACACACCATTCAGTATAACTATAAGACACGAAATAGTACATTACATTACAAGGGACGAAAGGTGATATTCCTTCCCAGCGGTGTGATTGCCCTCCGAGGCGAAGCCGAGGGGCATACCGCCGGGAACGAGATCGACTTTAGTCCCATGTAATGTATACTATTTTTCTTCAGGTCTGGTCGAAAATTCGTGGCCAATTCGTCGTTCAGCGGTTGCCAACGCACGAAGTAGGCGAGAGCAGTCTGCTTCACCGGCGCAGCCATGTTTTTACTTTCCTCCTTACCAGCTGGCCTTACGATGCGCGTTATTATATGTATAACAAACTGAAAGCGAAGGGTTTTTTTAAATCCGCTAACATTTACAACACGAGTGAAACGAGTGTTGTTGGTTAGCGGATTTTAAAAAGCCCGGAGCAAACAAAGCAAAATAAATATAATAAAAATATAACACAACGCTACGCGTTCACTAACGCAACTAAATGCACACACACAAACACAATTAAACGCATATAATATTTTACAAAATTCAACTTTTTTTTTCATTTTTATCGTCACTGTATTTATGCTATCATTACAAAGCAAAATAAATATAATAATAACACAACACTACGCATTCATTAACCCAACTAAATGCACACACAAACACCATTAAACGCATATAATATTTTACAAAATGCAACTTTTTCTTAAATTTTTATCGTCACTCTATTTATGTTATTATTACGATGCTAATTAGCGACGAAGATCGCCAATGTGTTTGAGAACAAAGCTCATGTAATGTACATTGATGTTTTTTTCTACAATGGAGGTTAAAATCATGATTGCGAGAGCGCGTCAAGGAGAACGGGAGAACGAGT
Organism: Anastatus disparis; assembly: GCA_017163975.1. Taxonomy (NCBI): domain Eukaryota; kingdom Metazoa; phylum Arthropoda; class Insecta; order Hymenoptera; family Eupelmidae; genus Anastatus; species Anastatus disparis. The sequence continues at coordinate 1,271,513 of JAFFSR010000066.1, forward strand.
AAACGTTGTATATTCTTTCCTCCCGGCTAGCTAGGTTACGCGTCGATGCGGAGGGAACATCGACTTTCGATGCGGATATGTAGGGAGGGAGGTAGAATTTTCGACCAAGATATGAAGAAAAGTTAATTTCTTATTGGTAAAAATCAATCACGCTTATTAGAAAACTACTTTTTCGCCCTTGGGTAAAAATGAGCTATTTCGCCATACCCTGCCCGAAACTACGACTTTCGTCCCGGCGCCGAAAAACAAAAGTCATAGTTTCGGCCCGAGTATGGGGAAAAATAGTATACACTCCACGGGAGGTAAAATGGCAAGCCCATAGCACATATTTGCCACCCTCGCCTTCGGCTTATGTGCTATGGACTCGCCAGTACTTTACCTCCCTTGGTGTGTAATATACTAAATTTTAGCCTCTAAGAATAGACATCAAAAATTAAATTTCACGCCCTAAGTATTAAAAATTTTTTGAGCTTGAAGAAACTGATTTCTAGAACATTTAATTATTTTTCGCCATACCCTGTCTGAAACTACGACTTTCGTCGCGGTGCCAAAAAACAAAAGTCATAGTTTCGGCTCGGGTATGGCGAAAAATAGTATACAATCCACGGGAGGTAAAATGGCAAGCCCATAGCACATATTTGCCACCCTCACCTTCGGCTCGAGGTGGCAATTATATGTGCTATGGACTCGCCAGTACTTTACCTCCCTTGGTGTGTAATATACTAAATTTTAGTCTCTAAGAATAGACATCAAAAATTAAATTTCACGCCCTAAGTATTAAAAATTTTTTGAGCTTGAAGAAACTGATTTCTAGAACATTTAATTATTTTTTTCTAACGGCGTGCGCAAAATTCGATTTCATGTACCCGTTTGCGTACATAAAATATCATATTATGAGACGCATTTGTTTAGCGTGCGTAAAATGAATCGAGCGTGCGTAAAATGATTTCAGCGTGCGTAAAATGATTTTAGCGTGCGTAAAATGATTTGAGCGTGCGTAAAATGATTTCAGCGTGCGTAAAATGATTTCAGCGTGCGTAAAATGATTTGAGCGTGCGTAAAATGATTTCAGCGTGCGTAAAATGATTTGAACGTGCGTAAAATGATTTCATCTAAAAAAAATTTTTTTAATTTTTAAAGTATTATATTTCAGGAACTATACATCATAACAGACATTTATACATCTCATTTGAAAGCTCTTGTGGTGCTCTTTTAAAGTGCTATGTACAATTTTTTTCGCGATACGTGAACTCTCTTATTAATTAATCTTAGAGTTAATCATTTAAATAATTTCTTATTTATTGTTTTAAAGAGGGGGGAGGAATTCTCAATTATTATTTTAATAATACATTTTGATGGAATTTTAATTTGAGAGCTATCCTTGTCTAACTGAGATTTTTGTTATTTACTCAAGTATTAATCGGTGAATCTGCAAATTAAAAGTTGAGCGCAAGAGATATTATTATTACAAATATTTATGCACAAGAAGAAAAAAATCTATCGCTTTGTTTTTGAGAAAAGTAAGTAACGCGAAAAAACTTTGGCGTTACTTACTTTTCTCAAAAACAAAGCGGTAGATTTTTTTTTTCTTGTGCATAGATGTTCATAATAATAATATCTATTGCGCTCAACTTTTAATTTGAAGATACACCGATTAATACTTGAGTAAATAACAAAAAACTCAATTGTTACTCGGTCGATATCAGGTTCTACTCCGGCTTGCCGTTGATGGTTTTATTAATTTTATTTTTATATTAGTAATATTATTTATTTTTTTGGAGGCGGGGGCGCTGCCCCCCCGACTCCCCGGCAGGGGCTTTGCCCCCTGGACCCCGTCCTGCGCCCCGACCTCGACTACCTCTTACAATCTTGATAGCCTTCGAACAAGATTGTACATGCTATCACAGACGCAAGTTTGTCATTCTTAGAATTTTGCGCACTTGTTAGAAAAAATAATATACGCAACTAATGCGTAAAGTGATCATCGCACTCGTCTCATTTGTCGCCCTCGCTGCGCTCGGGCGACAAAACCGACTCGTGCGATAATCACATATTTTACGCACTCGTTGCGTAATATACTATTTCACATCTCCCAGCCCTCGCTACGCTCGGGCGACAATTATACGCGGGAGCGAACGGCAGATTTTTTCCTCTTGGCGCATAATATACTATTTCGTAAAAATAAGGTCGTTTGTATAATGTTTTTAATTGTGAAATTAAAGAAATTCCAAGAAAATAATTTATTGAATTATTATTACATTGAAGACATAAAGAATCTTCATTATTCCAATTAATGAAACATTTTGAACAATAAAATATATGAATTATTTTCTTTGAGTTGTATTTATTAAAATTAAAAATGATTTAATCTTTTTCTTATTTACAAAAATTAAATAAGTCGATTTGTGTTGATTACATTTGATTTAACATTTCTGTTACTCAGAAATTATTTCAACCAAATTGTAATGTAAATATACAATTAGTATAATAGATGTTTTGTTATATTTATATTCGTAAAATTTGACTAAAAAAATTATTTTATCAAATATATTTTTTGTTTTGCAAAAAAAGATTTCTGAATTTAATTTACCAATATTTTATTTTTATATATTATATTAAAGATTTTAATATCACCTATATTGTATACTTTATAGATATGGTATAAACAAAGTTAAAAAGTTTTCAATTAAATGTGGTGAAACTTTGATTTTTTATTTGAAATTATTTATCATTATACATATTGATATAGCAATATCCAATATATCAGCAATATCCAATATATTGCCAATATGTGGGAATAATGTGGGTTTTGATAAATGATAAATGTTGGCGAAATATTTGAAAAATTTTGCCAAGAGATTTTTAAATAAATGCAAAATATTGGATATTGTTTCACCAATATCTTGGCAATACAAATTTTTTTCGCGGGTATATATTTATCTCTCTCTCTCTTAAACGTTAGCAACCCTATTATTGATCGCGATCTTCATCTTGCCGAATAAACAAACCTTAAAAAATTTGTATAAAAAGTTTTTTTGAACGTCAAGCCCGCGATAGATTTAAAAAGTTAAAAATGGACAAAGAAAAAAAGAAAAATTTTACAGAGGACGAAAAAACTTTAGTTTACAATATAATAAAAAAGTATGAGAATATTTTAGACCAAAAGGGTAGAAATGCAGAACAATTAAAAGAAAAGGAAAATGCTTGGAATTTGATAACGGAGCAGTACAATAAGGAGCAAGAAATTTTAACATCAGGAAGTGTAAGTAAATATAATAGATACTAATTATTTAAATTTCAAGTTTAAATGATTGAATCCATTTTTTTTAGAGAACTGTTAGTCAACTAAAGAAGTTGTATAGTAACAGCTGTAAGTATTTCTTAAAATATAAATAATATAATATACAAATTAATTATTCTATTTTTACATGTTAAATAATAATTTCATTTTTCAGATTCTTCAATCAAAACAAAAAATGAAGAGAATCAGAATCGAATTGTAGTGAAAGCAAAAGAAATGGACAAACTTGAAATGAAAAAAAAGATAGATTTTGATGAAAATGAAGTGGATGGAATGAATGAAAACGAAGTGAATGTTAAGAATGAAGACAAAATGCATGGTAAAAATGAAGACAAAGCGGGACTCGCGGATGATAAGAATGAAGGAGTGAATGGTAACAATAAATTAACAAAGGAGAAAAGAAAAATAGAAAAAGAAGAAGAAGAAAAGGGTAAGAAATAAATAATACAGAAAATTAGCTCGCTAAATTAGCCTAAAAACTTTTTTTTAAATTGTGAAATAGTACAAAGGGAGAAATAGACTTTGCTCCCGAGTTGCATAAGGTACTTTATTCCCACCTCAACTATGGCCAATTTTGACTTAAAAAAACTGGGCTTAATTGGAAAAAAATGAAATTAATTTTTTTTTATAAAAATTTTTAATAATATATTAAATTTTATTAATTTTTTATTTTGCGGAAAGTAAGTACTTTTTTCCCGCAAAATAGTTAAAAATATCTTTCAGCCCTCTTTTTGAGTTAGTAAGGTGGTCTATTTCTGTTGAGGTAGAAATGAACCGATTTTTCGTATAAATTATAAGTTAACAACAGGTCGTATATCTCTATCCTTTTCCAATAAAAAATTAATTTTTATGCAGAAACTAATAACTATAGCAAAAAATATGAAGAAAGACCCATCTCGTATTGTAAAAAGCAGTATTTTCTGTTATGAAAAAAAATTATTTTTATCACTTCGTTTTCAAAAAAATTTTTAAAACTAAATTGTCTATTCTAACCTCTATTTTTTAAGTTTTCCAAGATTTTTTTAAAGATGAATTGATTAAAACAGCTTTTCCTTTAAAGAAAATATAGCTTTTGTAATAGGAAACGAGGCTTTCTTCTTATTTTTTGCTACAATCAGTAATTTTTGATAAAAATTAATTCTTTAATTAAATAGGATCGAAATATACGACTTACTCTTTTTTGTGTTTATTTCTTTACAATATGGAAAATCGAAAAAGTATACATAAAAAAAAATTTAATATTATTTTACAGATTCAGTAAAAAAGTCAAGAACCAATATCAAACAAAAAATTTTATTACAAAGGCTAGAAGCTGAAAAAATAAGGACACGATATTGGCAATTGAAGGTGTTACAACTAGAAGAATTAAAAAAATTAAAAAAATGTTTTCTTTGTACCAAATTAAATAAAGTTTAATAAAATGTTTAAAACAATAGTCCTTTTTAAAATTTAATACAATTTATTCAATTTAATATTTTTAAATTTTTAAATATTTTTCAATTTAATTTTTTTTGATACAGTTTATTCGCTTTTGTCTTTATTAAAAAAGCTTTTGAATAATAATTTTCTTAGCGTAGCTATTCGATCACTTCTGATTTTTTATTTAATATTCTCACTAACTCTTTTATTTCTTCCTCACTTCCTCTCTTTCCTTCTATCTCACCCTGATATGGTCAATGTCCTAACTACTACTAATTTAAGATTACGCGTGATGTAAAGTGATAAAAATATTTATTTTAATATACGCAAATTCGATGAAAATAGATTTATATGATAAAACAACATATGAACTATCAAATATTTAAATTATCAAAACGTTTTGAAACAATGAATAATTATTTAGAAGTCATTATTTATCGCAACATGAAACCCCCAACTACTACTCACGTGTTTAGTATACGCGATTAGTCAAGGCTACGCCATTGGGAGTAAAACCAAAGTTTTAGCTTTAAATTTTTTTATTTTAACTATCTTCTGCTGCCTAGCAATGTAGCGCAGTTTACGCGGGGATATTTAAATAAATTGAGATAATTTTTTTTTCACTTTATAATAAATATATTATTTTTTGTAATGTAAATAATAAAAAAAGCGGTTAGCAGTTGGGTCGTGAGTAGCGATTATGACATTGACCATACTTATTTTTACATTATTTTTATCCATCCCTCTCTCTCTCTCTCTTCCTATCTCCTAATTACTCTAACTCAATGAGCTTTATGAGAATGCATTACGTCAAAACACTTGGGAACGTTTTTTTTAAATTCATCTGAGGATTTAAGTAAATTATACTATAATACTTACTCCTTTTTGATACTAGTGCGTTATATTTTTACATTAAATAAAAACGATTATGCTAGTCCTCGCAGTTTGTAAATAAAGCATGCTGTTATGTGATTTAAACTTTCAAAATATTAGTTTTCATGTAACGTGTAATAATACTTGAACAACGTTATTTTTCGTAAGATATGTCGATATTTATATGGTATCAGCCGATTAATATAAGTCTGAACGTTTCGTGTTTTATTTTCTATCTTTAGTATCACTTTTATTTGATTTATTGACTTATTATACAGTATTATTATCTCTATTATGTTTTATGACTGTGATATCATACTGTACTATTTTAATTTTATACATGCAAAGCTATTTCAAGTATTTTATGTATTTTAACTTCATTTGTAATTTTATTGTATTACACGCTCTTTCTCTAAATGTAATACAAAATAAAATAATATCTAATCTATTCTAATCTAACGTTGCATGAGTTTTATTCACAAACACGCTGAGAACTTATTAATTAGAATCGCAATATTTCTTTTTTTCTTTCTCCTGTCTTTCTGCTTCATTTAAAAATAATGAGATTATTTCACAAAATTTAAGGTATAGGAGAAACTGAGGCAAAATGGTATAGCGGGGTAAAACGAGATAGTCGAATTACTCGGCTGCTACTAGTGCCATCTATGAAATTGCTATATAACTTCATTGAAAATATCTCTATTATTATTTTGCATATGATTGGTATGTCAACAATAGCCTCTTGTTAATTTTATTAAGATTGAAAATTTTTGAAAGATCGTTGGTAAAAATCATTGTAAGTGTAATATTTCCTTAAGCAACATATATATTTAATAAGCACATAAACTTATAAGTTTATATTATAATTGATAGGAATACTTTATAAATTTCATTTTCTTTTTTAATTAATGATCAAATCTGCGGCCATTAAATAATTGGTAAATAAAAAGTTTAAATTGAAAAAGATTTCTGATCTGTAAAACATATAAAGTCAACCCTAGCAGCCAGAGTAGAACAGACAAAAAGTTTGATCTTTCACTAGATGGAAAAAATAAAAAATATGTAAAATTTATTAATTTATGTAATTAAAATTGGTAATAAAAGTTACGTTGTTAAACAACATTATAACATCTTTTTATTATGTTTAGAGCCTGAAAAATTGTTCAAAGTTCATTTTCAAAACAGTATTCTATTTCAACCTAACTTTTTTTTTCATGGGGTGAAATGGGATATCTCCCATAAAAAACCAATCAAACAAAAAACTAATCTTATATTTAATGGTATAAATATTAATTTATCTATTTTTTACTAAACGATTTCCAAAAGTATGCCGTTTTCCCTATCTTATGAAAGTGATCTTTACCTTGCAAATTAAGTTCTAGCTTAAGATATGAAGTAAATTCTAAGCCAAGATCTGACTTAAGTTCCGATTTAAGTTCCAACTTAAGTTCCGACTTAAGTTCCAACTTAAGTTTTGACTTAAGTTTCAACTCAAGTTCTAACTTAAGTTCCGACTTAAGTTCCAACTTAAGCTCTCACTTAAGTTCTGACTTAAGTTCCAACTTAAGTTCTCACCTAAGTTCTAACTTAAGTTTTGACTTAAGTTCCAACTTAAGTTCTCACCTAAGTTCTTCATCAAGTTGTAACTTATGTTCTGACTTAAGTTTTAACTCAAGCCTCAACTTATGTTTTAACTTAAGTCATTTCACATCATGTTCTCATAACCTCTTACTTCTAATCCCAGTCTGTCATTTGCAGGCGATCTTTTTTTTTCTTGCTTCTCATTAGCAGGCAAAATGTCGTCTGGGCGAAATGTCCATGACTCATTTTATATAGTGTAAAATGTATGTATTTCTTTTTTTTAGTTATCCGTACAGTCAGTTGAATTCATCAAAACATTTAAGATGATTGGGTAATGAATATTAATTCATTCGATTAAGTATTTATTTTCTAACACATATTATGTGTATTTTAAGTGTACATATTTATAATTTCCTCAGAATTATATTTCAAATTTACAAACTTAGACCCTACATTGAAACATTCTTTTCGCAAGGTTTGATGAAATTGGAAACAAGTAAATGATATTTTTTATACGGTAACTGTTACAAGTTATCAAACTGAGAATGACAAATTTGATATCAGAATTCTGTATAATGATAATGTCAATTGTAATATCGACTGTGGTGTAACAAAATTTATTTATCATAATGTAAAATTTGTACTCTGCATGATATTCACAATTTAATATTGAGTTAAATTGATTAATTATTTTTCAAAAAATTAGATTTTTAAGCTGAATAAAATAGCTAAAAAATATAGAAATATAACTACATATACAGTCGTATAGCTATTTTTGCAGTTATTGTTTCAGATATTTGTACAGCTAATTTAATTAGATATCTTTTTTTGACGGGGGTTATGTTCTAGTGATGGAAATAAATTAATGAAACAATTTAGATAATGTTTATGATTCTTATTTTGGCTTTGAATATTTTAAGAGGGTATAAACATATTGGAACCTGAAGAATAAAATACAGGTTTTTTAATTAATGTTCAAATTAATTTTAAAATATTTAAAATACTGCTTAAAGCAGACATAAATACCTTTACTTCAAGCTGTATTGGACTTATTTTACTCCAATCATACTCCCATGATCACTCGATGAACCTTCAATTCCATAATTCCTGAACCGTAAGGTTTTTGATGACCTAATTTTTACCTTAATTTTGGATTTTTTTATATTCATGCAAGAATTAAATTAATACTGAAGCCAAATCCATTTGGTGAAGTCATATTAGTTCATTAGGTCTTCAGAAATCTTACGGTCTAGGAATTATGGATTTGAAGGTTCATCGAGTGATCATGGGAGTATGACTGGAATAAACTAAGTTCAATAGGACTTTAAATAAAGGTATTTATGTCTACTTTAAGCAGTATTTTAAATATTTTAAAATTAACTTAAACATTAATTAAAAAACTGTATTTTATTTCTCAGGTTGAAGTATGTATATACCCTCTTAAAGGTGAAATGGCCAATAGTTTTAATTAAAAAACTGTATTTTATTTCTCAGGTTGAAATATGTATATACCCCCTTTAAGGCGAAATGGCCAATAGTTTTACATTTTTATAGTTTCATATCTAACAATGGAAAGAACCATATAGACTATAGACAAGAAGCTAATAGTTAATGTAGTTATGAAATGATTTGTTCTTCAAACATAATTTCATTTATTAATTGACTAATTTCATCATTAAAAAGAGAATTAATTTATTTTGAAAATTTAATATAATGAGGTTGTAAAGTCGCATATTTCTTCCAAGGATGAAGTTTGTGACCAAAGTTAATGAAGTGAAGTGGGTGTAGTGAATTCTTGAGGGAGAAGTTGATTTTATTCTCGAATCGTATAAGTTTTATTTCAGTGACAGCTTACAAACTTACAAGCAGGTCCAATCATAAAAAAATTGAAAGTAAAGATCGATAGCTACAATTTTATGAATTTTATAATGTATCAATTTTTATTAAAATTATATATTTTTCTAATCATTTGTATTAGTTTTTTTAATAATAAAATATCAATATTTTATCAATAAAATATTTCTTAAAAATTCAAAAATATATTCAATTTTATAAATTTCTAATTTAGCATGAATAAAGTACTTTACTCTCGATAAATTTTGGAAGTCAGTAATATTGTTTCTGCGAATGAATAAAGTGATCATTATTGTAAAGAAAAGAAAAAAATTTATTCCTTTGTTTATTAAAACAATTATACTCAGATTCTTCATAAGATTAATACGTCAATATTTATTTTATCATTAGTGGCATATCTATATTGCAAAAATCAAAACTAAATTTTTTAGTTGTTACAAAATCTGGATTTCCCAACTATAGTTATTTTTTTGTTCGTGATATGGCTTTAATGAAAAGTACCAAATAAAATATATATCCCCTATAAAAAAATCTCTGATAACATGTTTTTCAGGTATTCTAAACCATTTTCAGTAAAAAAATAAAATATATATCCCCTATAAAAAAATCTCTGATGACATCCCTAACAACACAAAAACGTTTCAAAAACGTTTTTGAAACGTTTTCTGGTAAACTTATATACGTTTGTAAATTTCAACAAAAATACGTATTTAAAACGTTTTTAAAACGTAAAATATGTCCGCATATTTTAGATTCTTAAGAGTAATGTAACGTTTATGGAACGTTTAATGAACGTTTAGAAAATGTTTTCTCGGTGAAAATTTACGCAAGCTCAAATATCCAAACGTTTCCTTAACGTTTATAAAACGTTTTATTTAGTATAATTTTTTTTCTCTATATAATAATTATTTAGAATTATAAAATAAAACGTTTGAAATACGTTTTAGAAACGTTTGGACATATAAACCAACGTAAGTTTTCACCGAGAAAACGTTTTCTAAACGTTTCTCAAACGTTCCATAAACGTTATATTACTCTTGAGAATCTGAAATATCCGGACATATTTTACGTTTTAAAAACGTTTTAAATACGTATTTTTGTCGAAATTTACAAACGTATATAAGTTTGCCAGAAAACGTTTTTGAAACGTTTTTGAAACGTTTTGTGCTGTTAGGGATGTTTTTCAGGTATTCTAAACTATTTTCAGTAAATTGGTAAGTATTTTTAAACATTATCTTTATATACTTGAATTTAGAAAAAATTATTGAAAATTAAAAAAAAAATTTTGTAAACCTACAATTTTGGAAAAATTTGAAAATCATCACATGAGATTTTCTATAGTCATTATATATTTTTTTTCGATATGCTGCGCCCTCTATTCTTCGATTTTGCTATATTTCAATAGCTTAAGTATAGCTTCAGTTTTGTTCTAAACCGTACGCGAGTACGTTAGTGCTAAACATCCTTATATATCAATTGTTTATAAATATTATATAATATTGTAAAGAGATTAGTATTAAACATTGCTTCAGTAAGTATATTAATTTGTATTTTTATTACATGTTATGAATTTATACAAAATATTACGTTTTTAATAGTCTGAACTTTCTGTTCTTATTTAATAGCGTTTTTCATAATTTATATAAAATCTGTTGACTGTAACAAGAAAAAATAGCAACTATCGCTAAATACAATTATAATAATTTAATTTCATTATAATAACATTATTAACACGTACTTTTCAAATTAAATAAGACTAATAAACTATTTTTGACATAACCTAACCTATAACCTTTTTTAAAGAAAATTTTCTTGTATCACATTTTATTTGAAAACTATACCATGAAATTATTTTCTTGTCATTATATTTACTTGTTATACATTTTACGCAATATTATATATTGTTGTAAGGTTCTTGTAAGATTTCAGTGAAAGTTTCAATCCTACAGCCTCAATCCTACATTTTTCATGAAAGATTCCCACAATATCTTTTGGTTAACGTTTCGACAAAAAATTTTGCAAAATGTTTTACATAATATTGTCTAAAGTTATATTGGAAATTATTGAAACCTTACTGTAAGCACTGCAGAAATATTTCATTAAAATATTTCAGCAACATTTTGCAGCGACCTTACAGAAATATTTGAGAAAAATATTTTAGAAAATATTGCAATATTGGTCTTTGTAATTCTTTAATAGACTTCGAATTTAAGAATGTACATTCAATACTACATTAAGATATACATAGGTACAGTTAAAAGTATATGTAGTAATGTTTAAGGTCTGTCAAAAAAGTACAAAAACTAATGTTACTTTAATGATTTGTTAAATAGGCTTGAAACATAAGAATATTTATTTAATATTACGTGAAAATATACATGGGTACCCTTGAAAATATATATTGTTATGTTTAAGGTGTATCGAAGAGCATAAAACCAATGTTGGTCTTTTTATGTTTAATGGAATTTGAACATAAAAATAAACATTTAATATAATATGAGAAAATACATGGATATTCTTTAAAATGTATATTTTTATGTTAACCTTGTGTTGAAGAAGTACATAAACCAATGTTGGTCTACGTACTTCTTCAGTTGACTTCGAACATAAGAATATACATTTATAATAATATGAAACATACATGGTTATTCTTTAAAATGCATAATCTTATGTTAACCTTGTGTCGAAGAAGTATATAAATTAATGTTGGTCTACGTACTTCTTTAGTTGACTTCGAACATAAGAATATACATTTATCATAATATGAAACATACATGGTTATTCTTTAAAATGCATAATCTTATGTTAACCTTGTGTCGAAGAAGTATATAAATCAATGTTGGTCTACGTACTTCTTTAGTTGACTTTGAACATAACAAGACATATTTAACATAATATGAAACATACATGGTTATTCTGTAAAATACATATCTTATGTTAACCCTGTGTCGAAGAAGTACATTAATCAATGTTGGTCTATGTACTTCTTCAATAGACTTTGAAAATAAGAATATACATTTAATGTAACATGAGCATAAACATAGGCACATTTAAAAATCTATATTCTCATGTTTAAGTTATATCGGAAAAGTACTTAAATTAATGATGATCTATGTCTTTTTTTAATGGATTTTAAACATAAGAATATATATTTTTAAGTGTATCGCTTTTTAAAACAAAGCTTCAATACTATTTTTTCACAGAAAATTTTGTAAAAGCTTATATGTTTCAAAAAAAAAATATTTATTTTACAAAACATAATAGTGACCTTCTTAATAATAATATGTAGACATTAATATTTTACTGGATTAATTTTAAGTTTCTGATTTTTATATTAAAAGAATTGTATACAACTTGTACATACGTCAATATTTTGTTCCTTTACCATAAATATTAATGTTACTTATGTATAATTAATTTATTTTAATAAATTATTTACTATGAATGAAACTTTTATATACCTGTGTCTGCATTTTTTATTAAACCGTTTATTGAACCATAAAAATGTGATAAGCACGAAACTGTGATTATAAATCATCAAAAAAGCCCTTGTTATCATTATAATAAATTGAATTTGAAACGGTTCAATATATTTTTTGACACTCTGTGCGCGAAATTCAATTTCTCTTGCCTCTGTAGTGTACGCAAAATACTGTATTCGGACAGACTGTAAGTTGAGCGTGCGCAAAATGGTTGAGCGTGTGCAAAATGAATTCAAGGAGCGCAAAATAAGAAACAGTATGTGAACTAATAGAGGTAAAATTAATAACATAATTGTTTTTTTATAGGTCAATGGATGGATGGGCGAAGTTGAAAATAATTTTCACCTTTATTTTATAGTTATGTGAATAATCATTTAATATTTAATGAAATCTAATATATTTTTATGAAATATAAATTGGATTTTCCTCTAATGGACATATTATTCAAATAAAGCGCAAACGTAAACGTATCTATCTCACTTTCATAGTGTTGCTAGAAGTGTTAGATTATGGCGTCTAACAAACGAAATGCATAAAACACTTTTACCCAATAATTTATTGTGACTCTCACAGGTAATCAATGATCTTTGCAATATGTATACATTTTAAAAATTTTTTTATGCTATGTAAATAATTTAAACAATATTTGTTTGTTAATTTATTTGCATTTCTTAAGAAAATGCTGTAAAAGTGAGGTTCTGAATAAAACTATATTTTAAATTATTAAATCTTTAATAACTTTTCTGTGTATTAGTGTATCGTAACCTTCAAAAAATTTTTATCCTGTCATCTTATATCCAAAATAGGGACCGTTTAGAAAGTCAAATTAACGTTTACTTTTTATTTTGATATTTGCTTACAAATTTAATTTTTATTTGTATTAATATTTTTTTACAAAAATATTTTATTTTGTTATAAAATAACATAATAGAAAATGAAAAATAAAAACAGTTGTTTTTATTTTTTTTTTAACATAATAATTAAATTATTTATTATTATTTTTAAAATAAAAACCAAACAAAATTCATTTTGAAAAAACTAAAATTCAAAAAATATAAACTAAATTTTTATACGATTTTATTTTGAAGTTTTTTTGTATATACTTGCTTTTTATCTATCTATACCCAAATTTATGCAAAATACTTTATTTTTAAAATTCGTAAAGATACATATTATCGTGTTATAGAAAAATCAGAAATAAAGATCTTTCGGCCCGCTTTTCGAGCTAATAAGTAGCCATTTCTGTTGAGGTGGTAGTAAAATTTATTTCTAAACTTAAGAGTCCATTACTTGAAGTAAGTACAAAATTTAAAAATCTATAAATTGTAAAATTTCTCAATTTTTAAAATCTTAAACCTATTTTGTTTTATATTTTACAACAAAATCAAAACAATTTATGTGTTAGTTTTTATTTTAAAAAACAATAGAAAGAACAAATTATTTATATTTTTATTTAAATATAATTTGAAATAAAAAAACTAAACTAAAAATCATATTGGATATTGTAACGAAAAAACTTAATTTAAAACCGATTTAGTTTTATTTGCGTTTAAAAAACTAAAACAAATTTCGTTATATTTAAGTTTTTGTTTCCGAAAATTAAACTAAAAGAAAATTAAAGAAAAACTATAGGGTTTTTATTCGATTTTCCAAACAGTCCCTGATACAAAATAATGTGAGATAATCATCATACAATTTAAAAATAATCATTATACAATTTTCAACTTTATATATATATTTATGTAATTTTCAATTACTACATTATTGTTTAGATGGATACTTAACGTTGTATCCTCCTAAACATAATCATTTAAAGAAGGTAAAGTACAGTACCGGGCAATAATTCTAAGCAGGTTATCAAATTTTTGCTCCGACTTTGAAAAAGCGTATCTTCTTCAATTTTCATCCTAGAAAAAATTAAAAAAAAGCATTTTAAAGTATTCTTTAAATGCTTTCTTTTTAGCTTACTTACATTTTTTAAACGATATTTAAAAAAAAATAATGGCTTTAGCAATTTAAAAATTTTTTTCATTTTTGCATTTTTCTTCAATCAGCTGTAGTTTTTTAAATAATTGAGCTAGAAAAAATTTGTAAAAAGATTTCGAAAGGGCTTAAAAAATGCTATTTGCAGCTATTTTTACAAAAATTTTTTAATTATTTTTTGTCAAGTTTTAAGCATATAAAGTTATCGATCTAATACTTTTGCAGTTGTAAAAAACCCTTCAATAGCAAGTAGAAAATAATCGCTGGTGCAAAACTTTTGATTTCTATGATATACTTTTTGCAAAATAAATCTTTTTGTTGTGTCATACTTTGTTATGTTTTATTATTAATAATGAATAGTTATAATTTCCTACTAAAATGAAATCACTACTTCACCAGCGATTATTTTCTACTTGCTATTGAAGTGTTTTTTACAAGTGCAAAAGTATTAGATCAATAACTTTATATGCTTAAAACTTGACAAAAAAAAAAATTAAAAAATTTTCGTAAAAATAGCTGCAAATAGCATTTTTTAAGCCCTTTCGAAATTTTTTTACAAATTTTTTCTAGCTCAATTATTTAAAAAACTACAGCTGATTGAAAAAAAATGCAAAAATGAAAAAAATTTTTAAATTGCTGAAGCGATTATTTTTTTTTTAAATATCGTTAAAATGTAAGTAAGCTAAAAAGAAAGCATTTAAAAAATACTTTAAAATGCTTTTTTTAAATTTTTTCTAGAATGAAAATTGAAGAAGATACGCTTTTTCAAAGGCGGAGCTAAAATTTGATAACCTGCTCAGAATTATTGCCCGGTACTGTATATGATTTTCTTTTAATGAGAAATATTTTTTTGCTATGTTTGTACATTTTTCAATGAGAAGCGAAGAATAATTATTTGCATAAAATGATTATTTTTAATGAAAAACATGATTACACTGATAAACATCTTTTTAGTGAAAATATTATATAATATAGTAAAATAATTTACCGAAACCATAAAATATAGTGGGTTATTGGGTACAGTATATAAATTCAATTAGTTAAAATAAGTGTACAGAAATTTAATTATTTTAACCAGTAATATACTTGCTAATAAATATAACAATATTGTATTTTTACTCTTATACTATAATCTTCTCTACTAAATTTGTATAGTAATAATTATTTATATGGGAAGTATATAATGGTTGGGCTCAATAAAAACAAATCATACAAATTAATTATTTTGTTAAAGTTAATTTTTATGATTTAGTTACTAACATAATATGTGCTACTATATTTTTTACTGAACCTAACTATAATATTTTCTTTTATTAAAACTATAAAGTCTAGTAATAGCCGTATTAAACTATATTGTATGGTAATGTTATAGTAACAGTTACTATAATTTTTTCTCTGTGCATCTTTTTTTTATAAAAGTGATATGTATTTAAATTATGATAAACATGTTTAAACTTTTTTATTTAACATTTTTTACCTAAAAGGTACACGTCAATTGCAGATAGAAAGCAGTACAGGAAATAACATATCTTTTTATTTTTCATTTATAGTTTAGTGAAATTAGTCGAAATGCATAATAGTATTATTAAAATAGGTAGAGATTTGAAACATTCGGCACTACCATATTTTTGTATTCTTTTGTAATTAAAAAATTTAATTTTTATGCAAAAAATAGTACCTAAAGACAGAAATTAAGAGGCACATTTAATTCAGATAATAAAAACTAATATTTTCTCTGATGATAATAAATTAATTTTATCGCTTCTTTATATGGAAATAATAGTAAACAGCTTTAAGTAACTGTTAAAAAATGTCAGAATTAAGACATAATATTTATTTTCTGTTATTTAAAGTTATTTTCAGATTTTTACTATTGTTCACAGTTATTAAAATTTATTTGCAGTTATTTAAAGTTTTTTACAGTTATTTGCAGTTATTCGAAATTATTTGCATTTTTTTTACATTTTCAAAAATATTGGAATTAGTTAATAATTAAAGTTATTTATAATTAATTACAGCTATTGACAGTCATTTACAATTATTTACAGTTATTAACAATTATTTACGAACCGAACCAAAACAATTTGTTTATTTCTGCTTTCAATTCTTGATTTTTGCAAAAAAATTAATTTTTTAATTATAAAAGGGCAGAGATGTAAATAAATAGTTGTTTTATAAACAAAGTTCAATGACTTTTACTAATAGAGATATGAAATTTTAACTGCCTTTAAAGGTGATACGTAAACGATTAATTTGAAATATATCTCCTCGAAGTCTAATCAGAATTACCCAGTTATGATATAAGAAGTATCGAGTAAAAATTTTTCAAATTTCCTCAAGTCAACAATCCCATTTTCTTAAAACAATTCATTATTTATTTGAATAAAATAATATATAATGGTTTCAAATTGACTATTTATTCAAACTAAATAAGTATTTACTTTAACGGACTAAATATTTGATTGAATTAGGAATCTCATTCTCTTAGAACAAAAATAAATGCATTTGAGTCAAAAAATAGTTTAACTTGCTAAAAGTTGACAATTTATTAAAATCAGATAAGTATTTGTTTTTAAGAAAAAAATATTTAAAATTATTAAACTTTTTTTTAAAGTTTAGGAATATTTATTCGAATTAGAAAAATATTTAGTTATTTAAAGCCAACTCGTGCTTTACAAAGATATGTGCAATGAACAAGACCTAAATGTCATATGTATTATTCAAATGCCATTTTTAAAATGAAGAAATAAAAATTGATTTAGCCTCATTAAATTTTTTAAATAGGAAGTTCGATAAAAAAAATGATACTCGAATGAAAACTCTTGTTCAACGAGAAGCGGTCTATTTTACATTTACACTTGCATGGTTTTTAATAAAGAAATCAATCAATATTTTTAATAAAAATTTTATGGTATATATATATAATATACACATGTACACAGTAACCTTTCAAAATTTCCGGAAAATTTATGGAAAAAAGGTAATTCTTTAAACAAAAATATTTCTGGTTTTATTTAGTCTCAGAATAAAAAAAGGATAGATAAAATAATAATTTGTTACTGATCGTACAACTTTGTTTGTTTTATTAATTTTTTTGTGCCGTTTTAAATAGTTTTCAAATTTCTTAAATTAAATTTGTTCAATCGCTTGTAATTATTAAAAATATGGAAAAAATTCAACAAAAATCGAAAAATTTCTTTAAAAAATTAAAGTCATTTCAAAGAATTTTCTTGCTAGAATGCTTTTTAAAAAAATTAGGCTTGATTAAATATTATGTTCAAATTAAGATTATATAAAATTTGTTTAAAGTTAAATAAATAAATATTACCATGATTGCTTTCTGGAAATTTTTTTAGGGCACTGTATATATACACATATAAATTTAGACTTATTATTGCTTATATTTAATGAAATTATCAACTTACTTAAACGAAACATCTGAAATTATCCGTTTTTGAATCCTTTAACAATAGAAATCTCATATCTTTAACAGTAAAAGTCTTTGGACTTTGTTAAAAAAATCGTTATATAAAAAATTTGTTTACTTTTAAAGATTCATTCATGTATGTTCTCATTTTTTAATATAGGATGAAATTGTTATATATTCTTGGCATATAAATTTATCAAATTTTTCATAGCTCTACCTGTTTACAATTGCATTACATTTTAAGCTTTCTTCGTTTAGTTTTCCTAGATTATTATAAAACTGTCGGAACTCTCTATCTTTTTTTAATTGTGAAGTACATTTTTTTGTGATTACTAGTTATTGTAGGCAAAAATAATTTAAAGCAATACTTACTGCCATGAGAAAAAAATTTTTTTTAAATTATAAGATACATTAAAAAGCCTTAAAAATTAGATGGAGAGAATATTAAATTTTTTAACTATTCTTGAAAACGAAGCGATGAAAATATTTAATAGTTAAGAATTATAAATTATCTGTCAAGGAATAAAACTTTGCGGTAAATACCTTGAAATTAAAGACTCGCATACACATGATTCAATAAACGTGAGTTACTTTTTGTCAAAGTGCACTTTATATCACATCAGTTATGTCTTACTTACTTAACTCAATATTAATAATTGTCATAAAATAAGTTATTTTTTTAATTATTTTAACACATTTATTTAAAAGATAGTTGCTATTACAAAAGTTTAACATTTTGCATAAAAACTAGTACATTATGCAATGAGTGAGTAAAGTCATATTTCTCTCGAGGGAGAAACTAAACTTTACTCCCAAGTGGCAAATTTGTGCTTTATTCCTATTTCAACAGTCGTCACTTTATTAATTTAAAAAAGCGAGCACAATTAAAAATTCAAGTTGAAAATTTAATGTTAAAATCTTTTGAATTTTGTAATATATACATTTCTATTGACATTTGATACTTTTCTAATAATTTTTATTAGTTTATTTAATAAACGGTTCCAAAATTAATAAATAATTCCAAATTTAATATTTTTTTAGAAAATTTTTTTTTATAAAATTCATTAATTTGAAGATGTGGCTTTATTATAAAAAAAATTAATTAAACAGAAATAGTTATCGTAAAAAATGGTTAATTACAAAATATCGTACAATTTAAAAATTCAATAAATACAAAATTAAAGCTTAAAATTGTCGCTCTGAAATTAAATAGTCTAAATTCGAAACCCAGTTGTAAAACGATTAAAAAACTTCTAAGCTAAAAACCAGGTTAAAAAAGTCTAAGCTCGGAAACCGATTGAAAATGGTCTAAACTCGAAAACTTGTTTAAAAATGGTCGCAACTTTCAAACTAATTTTTTTTCTCTGATTTCACTTGGCATTGCTCATTAAATATTTGCTGGATTTGGTTTAAAATGCAAAAAAACATTTGTATACACATATGCGAAATGGTTTTTCACATTTCTAACTAAATCTCGCAAATATTTAATGAGTAATGCCAATTTAAATTACAGAAAAAACAGTAGTTTTCGAGTTATGATCATTTTAAAATAGCTTAGTAGCTTCGACCATTTTTAATCGGTTTCCGTGAGGCCGCCGTATCTCTGACCTTTTCTAATTGGAAAATTGACTTTTTTCCCAAAATTATCAACAAGAGACAAAAATAAAGAGATGGTTTCGATGTGTTTAATAAAATGTAATATTTTCTGTGATTAGGATAAATTAATTGTATCGCTTCGTTTTTAAGAAAAGTTGGAATAACTTAGAAAATTAGAAATTAGTGTCAAATAATGGGATTTTTAAGTTATTACAACTTTTCTTAAAAATAAAGCGGTGGTATTAAATTATTCTTATCAGAGAAAATATTGCTTTCTATTATACGAATCGAAACTATCTCTTTATTTTTGCCTCGAGTTATTAGTTTTTATAAAAAATAAATTTTAAACAGATTCGGTAAAACAGGTAACTGTGTCAGTATACAGCTGACTCTTAAACCTTTTTTAACCAGGCTCGGAGCTTGAAATTTATATTAGATAAATATTTTAATATACATGTATTTTTTTCAGTGTATTTGATTTCGAATACTTGAAGCTGGCTAAAAGGTAAGTAGTAGTAGTAACTTGTAGCAGCACAATTAGAGACACTTTTGAAAAGAAAATATTTAAAAAATAGTGTTTTACTTTGTGCTGCTGAAAGTGCCTTACTTTGTGTTGTTAAAAGCGCCTTATTTTGTTATGCCCAAAACGCCTTACTTTGTGCTGCTAAAAGCGACTTTTTTGAGCTACTGAAAGCGCCTCACTTTGTGCTGCTCGAAGCTCCTTATTTTGTTATTCTAAAAGCGCCTTATTTTGTGCTACTAAAAGCGACTTTATTGGGCTATTGAAAGCGCCTCACTTTGTGCTGCTCGAAGTTCATTATTTTGTTATACTAAAAGCGACATTTTTGGGCTACTGAAAGCACCTCACTTTGTGCTGTTCGAAGCTCCTTATTTTGTTATAATAAAAGCGCCTTATTTTGTGCTGCTAAAAGCGACTTTATTGGGCTACTGAAAGCGCCTCACTTTGTGCTGCTGAAAGCTCCTTATTTTGTTATACTAAAAACGCCTTACTTTGGGCTGCTAAAAGTGCCTTTTACTGTGTGTCTAAAAACACCCTTTATTTTTTTACTAAACGGGCTTTGAATTATGTCACATTAAAAAATGAATCGAAAATACAGACAAGAATGGGAGAAAGATCCTATACTTTCTCCTTGGCTATGTAAACATCCTATTGAAGATAATAAAGCTTACTGTAAAGCTTGTTCAATTGGATTTGAGCCAAGAAAATACATACTGAAGAGACATGCACAATTTAGTGACATACATGTAAAAAAAATGAAAAAGTTTCTTGACAATTTACCTAAAAATGTAGATTGTGCCGAAACTGACAAGTTTTCAAAAAATAGTAATGATATAATTTTAAATACTGATATAGGAATAAAAAATAATACTTTACTAGATAAGATTCCTGAATACGATCATGATAGCGATCTTGTAAGGATTGAACATGAAACAAATGATTTTGGTGTTAATACTATCATGAATGAGGGAAGTACAAATGTTTCTTTTAAAAAAAATGTATCAACCGAAGCGTGTAAACACAAGATAAGAATGATATAAATACATATAAATCAGAATGGCAGGATAAGCACAATGATTGGCTACAACAAGCTACGGGTAACTGCCTCAGAGTGAAATGCATTGCGTGTAACTGCATGCTTAAAGCACAATCAAGTGTTTTAAATGCTCATGCTAAAACCAAAAAGCATAAAATAAATACAAGTACAGGTGACCTTTTTGATAATTTCGATTTTCAAAAAGCAATAGCTGAAATACAGCTTAGCGCTATGATTGTCGACAGAAGTTTGTCATTCCTTTTTATAGATCATTTAATACCGTTTTTGAAAACTTTAGCTTTCGATTCTTCGGTTATTCTAAATGTGAATTTAAATAGACAGAGAGCTACTTACATCATTAATAAAGTTATAGCTCCTGTACATAGACAACGAATGATAAACATTCTGAATAATACCAAATTTAGTATTTTGACAGATGAAAGTACTGATATTACAAATCAGCAGTCATTGTGTATAGTTGTCCGATATTTTGATTTAAAATGTGGCAGAATTCGTGATACTCTATGGGATCTCGTATCTATATTTGACGGCGATGAATATCGTTCAGCAGATGCTGAAACGATTGTTGACAAAATCGTTTCAACTTTCAAGAATGCGGGTATTCCGTTTTCTAATATTATCGGATTTTGCTCAGATACCTGCAATCTGATGATGGGGTTGCACAATTCTGTTTCGCAAAAATTAAAGCAATTAATTCCTGGAATAAAAATAATAAAATGTGGTTGTCATATACAGCGTTTATGTGCACGAGATGCTATCAAGCTAATGCCATCTGATTTTGAACAAATTGTGCATCTCGTGTACAATTATTTTTCTACCAGTTGTAATCGATGCGATCGTTGGGCAGTATTAAAAATTAAATCAGATTTGAAAGTCTTGAAAATCCTAAGACCTGTGACAACAAGATGGTTGTCATATTTTTTATGCATGCTACGTATTTATCGTCGATGGACTGCCTTAAAAATGTTTTTCGAAGGTGAATGTAAAGATCATCAGATAAAAAATGATCCAATGTTCGTGGCGAAAACTTTATTTCAATATTTTGATAATGCAATAAATAAAGTATACCACTTATTTTTGGTTTCAGTATACTTAAAACTGTACAGAGTTAATATAAAACTGCAATTAGAAAAACCACTGATTTCCGAAGGTACAAATGTAGTTAGAAAACTATACTTGGACTTTTTGAAATTATATATGAATAATGATTACATACTTAGTTCTGAATTAGCTGAAATAGATCCTTCTAATGAATTACAATGTAAACCGATTAATGAAATTATTTTAAATGATGACATTGAACAAGAACTCGCTAAAGTACAAGATGAAAATGAAAAACAAATTTTTCGCAAATATTGTTATGATTTCCTTTTACAGCTTTGTTTAAAATTAAAGCAAAGGTGCGATTTTAGTGATCAATCCTTGATTTATGCAGTCTGTTTTCATCCAAAAAATGCACTCGATGACAATTTCCATATAAAGTATCCAAATTTAGATAAAGATATTGAACTTTTTCCATCATTAACTAATTTCCATGATGGGAAATTGATTATTCAAATAAATGAGAAATGGGCTGATTTGATATTATATAATTTTCCTCAACATATAACTAATGAAAACAACGTTGACATTTTTTGGGCAGAAATCTGTAAATGTGTAAATGAAGAAGGTATTCAATTATTTAAACATATAGCTAATTTTGCTTTGAATATTCTTAGTTTGCCACACTCAAACGCTTCTTCAGAACGCGTTTGGAGTAAATATAACAGAGAAAAAAGTAAATTCAGAGGTAATTTAAAATTTGAAACGATTCGAGGTATCCTTTTATCATCGCAATATATAAAAGATGAAGGAGGATTAATGGGTTTCGAGCCAACGTACGATATGTTCTTGCGAATGATAAAAAATGTAGATGATTATATTCCAAGAAATAGGTTTATTGATGATTCAAGTCAATACAAAGGTATGGAAATCACAAAAGATTATTTAGAAAAATGTTTAGACGATGAATTGCTTAGCTTTATTATAAATGAAAGGATATCAGATATTGAAATACACAAGAATGAAAAGGTTGTTCCAAATCAAAAAATCAAATTTAAAAAAGTTATATCGAATAGTGAAAATACTATTGTTGATTCTAATAATAATAATAATAATAATAATAATAATGATAATAATAATAATAATAATAATAATAATAATAATAATAATAATAATAATAATAATAATAATAATAATGATAATAATCATATTTATAACCAGGATATATATGATTTCATCGATACTTAAAAATGTGACGATACGGATAGTCATATACTTAATCAGATATCTGCAGAAATTTCAGAAATTAACGAGACTGAAAAATGTGACGATACGGATAGTCATATAATTAATCAGATATCTGCAGAAATTTCAGAAATTAACGAGACTGAAAAATGTGACGATACGGATAGTCATATAATTAATAATATGTCTGCAGAAATATCAGAAATTAACGAGACTGAAAAATGTCACTATACGGATAGTCATATAATTAATCAGATATCTTCAGAAATATCAGAAATCAACGAAGAAATAATGAAAAACGGATTAATTTCCAACTTTCATCATTATAAGATAGAATTAACATATTTAGAAAAATCAAAAAACAATAAAACTATAGTACGAGAAAAAGTATACACAGTTGGAAAATATTCCAGAAGTGAATTTAAGTTCTCACAGAAACAAACATTTTTTTTTATTTTCTACGGCGTACCATACTTTAAAATCACCAAAATGGCTAGATGGTGACGCCATCAATGCATGCGCTACCCTATATGAAAGAAATTGGATAAATTCTATGTTTATTTCAACTACAGAAACTTTCAATGATAATTGGATTCAAGCTCCTGACAAGAATTGGTTGATGTATCAAATTAAATTTCCAACCACTGGAAAAATATTTATGCCGTATTTAAATGTGGGCCATTGGCGTCTGTTTATGATTGATATAGATAAGAAAGTAGTTACACTGATTGATCCTAAAGAAGTTACTCAAGAAGAACTTGCCGGTGAAGGTCAGAGAGTATTTAAACATTTTAAAAGATATCTACAATCGTGTCAAATATATGAAATAAATAATTCTTTGATATCTATGTTGGATATCGAGGAATGGAAATTAGTGTGGTTTCTTAGCAATCGACCATATCAGGTGGAGAATGATGGCTATAATTGCGGAGTTTACGTAATTTATTACATGGATGTTATTGGCAGTGTGGATAGATTTGATAACTTTGATGAGTCCTTTGATCCGCACCAATATAGATTAAAATTATCCAAGATGTTAATAGAAAAATCTGAAGATATGACGCAGACTTGTCAACTGTGTTTTAGACAGAGGAAAACCAAAAGAATGATTTGTAGTAATTGCAAAAGGTTTACCCACGTCCATTGTTCCAAAATAGAAAGGTTCAAACACAATGACTGGTGTGAATTGTGCTTTGAGTATAAAAATATATCTAAATGAAGTATAAATTAATATAATTTCATAGAGAACATTATAATTAAAAAAGCTAATAAAGAGGTTAAGTACACAGATGAAATTTATTATAAATATTTTTCATAGTTTAATTTTGAGTAATTATTTATTATGTTTTCATTTTTATTGATGTGGAAATGATAAAAAAAAGAATATTATATTTATATTTAATGCGAGCTTCTAAAACGATTCATGCAACGCAGGTTTTAGAAATATTTTATTATTTGCAAACCAGTCCTAAAAGTTCCAATATTATTCCTATATATATATATATATATATATATATATATATATGTATATGTTGCATAAAGATTGGCAATTTGGACGATTTTCACTTACGTGTACATAAAAATCGTTACACGGAAGACTTTGTTCCATATTTTTTAAAACAAAACAAACGCAAATACACATGTTATTAGTGGGAGTTGTGCCTCCCTTCCTCCCCCTCCCACGCAATAAGCCGAAATTCTGAAATATAAGTAAAGAATCTCAATCTCTACAATCCTCCCTGAAACCTACGTTACAACTATCAAATGTTACATTTGATGACTAATGAATGTTGATTTGTAATTTCAATTTTGTTATCAGTCAAAATACATAATTTAGTATTATTTAGAATGTTTATCATCCCTTCTTTATGTACGGAAGCTATAACTTTATTGTTGATTAAAGTAATTCTTTGCCAATAAAAATTTTTATTAGTCGAAGAATCAAAAGCTGTTTTTAAAAATTATATTAAATGATATACAATCGGTACTGACAAGCTTCTGACATCAATCATAGAACTAAATTTTATTTCAACTACTGCTTTTTGAAAATCTAAATTATCAAAACGGTCACTTATATTTATTTGGTGCTATTTTGATTTTAGCATGAGCATTTAAAACAGGCGATTTTGCTGCAAGTATGCAGTTACATATAGTATATTTCACTCTGAGTCAGCTACCCATAAATTTAGAGCAATCATTGTGCTTATCCTGCCACTTTGATTTATATACTTCAGCCGATAAATATTGTTTAAAACATACATTTGCACTTCCCTCATTCGTGATGGTGTTCCAACCAAAATCATTTGTATCATGCTTAATTCATACAATATCGGTATATCATAATCGTTTTCCGGAAATCTGTATTTTAAAATATTGTTTGCCATTTTAACTCCGAAATTGCAACTTCGTTGCTCTTTCTTGACTCTCATGGAAAAAAATACGGCTCACAACTGATATGAAATGACTTTTTTACGAAACTCGTTTAACACTCCGTGTGCCAAATACGGTTTCTCATGCTTATTTTGCGTGTGCGAAGCGTACAATTTTTTGTACGCTTACTGAGGATGAGTTTCTGAAGATAAGCAGTAGCGTGCTCGAAACGTTAGACGATTTAAGATGATTGGATTTTCTAATCAATCAAGGATTCTGGGTGGTGGAGGCAGTCAGATTGTCCTTCAATTAATTTATTTTATTTTTAGGATTCAAGAGAGTTAATTTTCAAATTTACATTTCAGATTCTTCGGGAGGTGATTATAAACAAGAACATTTTGACTGCCCATCTTTATTTATATTTATTAATTTATTTATTTATTTATTGTTACTATATATATTTTTATTTATTATTTGACTGTAATACCGATAGAAATATTCTTTATTCTTCAGTCGACCTAAGTATTGTTTATAATTTTTAATTATTACATAGTTCAATTTTTTATGAATCAGAATATTTCTTAATAAGTAAATATAAATAAAAATTTCTAATTTGCAAATATTTATGATTCATAGCTTATTTTATCAGTCACTTGTCCAATTGTCACTCTCGCTGAACCCAGGTGACAAATTAACTCGTCTCGCTCCGCTTGATTAATAATCGTTACAATAATCGTGTTTCCATCACTCTTTTCTTTAAAAAACGATGGAAGAATTTATATTTTTGTTTTATTTATTGACGAAATTTTTATAAATTGAGATAATTATTCACAATATTTAAAATTTTAATTTTTTAAATTGTATAGTTTACCTTATAAGAAACTATTTTTCAGGGTAATTATTTCTTTTTTATTTTATTTTTTTTTCAAGAAAATTAAACAAGATCTTTAGATTATCGGATTCAAAAAAATAATTATTAAAAACTCATAAAAATAAAATTTTGAAGTAAAAATTTTAATACCTGCATTTAAACTTTTTAAAAGTTTAAAAGACATGTTTTTATTTTTTAAAGGGATTAATATATACTTTTTAAACTTTATAACATTTGGTTGCATTATTTCGACTTTTAGTAAAGATCAAAATGCTCGCTTTGAAATTTACAAAATATATGAACCTGACAAATTTTATTAAATGTTTAATTTTGTGATTTAAAAGTTTTGGATTTCTAATTTAAAATAAAACCTTTTAATTTAAAAAAAATTTAAGTTTTCTGAAAAGATTAAATTGATAAATGTATACCTCTTTGTTTAGTCTGGAAGCGGGCTATGCCGGCATTTATAATTCATAAGCGAGGGTCCGAAAAAGGTGATTTTTGTAGATAAAAACCCTTAGTTCTTTCGTTTAAGTGGTACCATATTGTTTAAAATACATTTTTTAAAACAAATTATTAAAATGATAATTTTTTGATCTAAAACTAATTCTTTTGAAAATTAGATCAAAACAAAAAGATCTTTTATATGTCACCTAAAAAAAATTGATAATTTTGACGTTATTAACATTTAAAAGTTGAAAATTTACGATTTTGGTCAAATTAAAATCGAGATTAAATTGCAGGATGAATAAGTAACCTAGAGCTATAATTCAAAGACGTACTTTTTCTGCAACTCTTAATGATGCAATTCTATCGTAGGAAATTTCTAAAATATGCAAAAAAAATATGCAAAAAAAGGTCGTGTTTAAGAGTTTCTGTTATTACAATGATTCCATCCTAAATATCGCATAACTTTTCTAGTTTTTCTCATCAAATTAAGTATTACTTTTTATTATATGAAATACAATCATCTCTCTATTCCTGCCTACAATCACTAGTTATCTTTAAAAAAAAGCTATTTTATTTTTAAAAAAGAATATAAAATCCCGACAGTCGAATATTGCTTAAGAGCCCTAGTGGAAATCGAATCTGTGAATAACTGTGAATAACTGGAAATAACTGTGAATAACTGGGAATAACTGGAAATAACTGTTATAAAATGTTCAGATTGAGACAGGAATAACAGTTAGCACCAGTTATTCTCAGTTATTTCTAGTTATTTCCAGTTATTTCCAGTTATTTACAGATATTCCCAGTTATTCACAGTTGAGTTGAGAAATAATTTGAAAAATTACAGATACTATAACAGTTATTCATAGTTATTTCCAGTTATTTCCAGTTATTTCCAGTTATTCACAGATATTCCCAGTTATTTCCAGTTAAGTTGAGAAATAATTTGAAAAATAAAAGGTACTAAAAAAACGATATAAGTTATAATATAGCGAAACTGGAAATAAATGTTAATAACTGTAAATAACTAGAAATAACTGGGAATAACTGTGAATAACTGTTATGCATCTTTGATTTTTCTCTGATTTTTCAAATTATTTGTCAAGTCAAATGGAAATAACTGGGAATATCTGTAAGTAACTAGAAGTAACTGGAAATAACTGGGAATAACTGGTGCTAACTGTTATTCCTGTCTCAATCTGAACATTTTATAACAGTTATTTCCAGTTATTCCCAGTTATTCACAGTTATTCACAGATTCGATTTCCACTAGGGAGCGAGTCAAATATTTCTGTCTTTTTCTAATCAAAGAATTGATTTTTTTGCAAAAACTAAAAACTTTAGTAAAAAAGGTAAAGGGAAAGCTGCATCTCGTATCACAAAAAGCAATATTTCCTTTGATAAAAAGTAATTATTCAGTGATTATTCAACGTTTTAGTATGAGCAATCTTATGGGAAACTCTTGATTTTGGTTTTATACGAATCTTAAACATTACAGCATCGCAATCATAGATGGGCTGATTTTTCGTGGACTGAACAATTACGATTTAATTATATAAGTCTTAGGCTAAAAATAAGCCGTATAAAACCTAATTTGGTTAGATAGAACTGGAGACAGATCAAAACACGCAACGGTCTAAAAAAAATCTTGTAAATACAATATCTCACGTTTGAAAACTGATATCGTTAGAATTGAAAATCGTGTTTAATTTTAAAGTAAAAAACTATAAATCTATGGTATTTTTCAGGTATTATTCAACGTTTTAGTATGAGCAATCTTTTTTCGGTGTCAGTAGAGCATCTTTTATTATAATAAAAATCTTGCAATTTGTATATCTAAAGTTACGAATGAGATATCTCAAGAGTTCAAATTTACCATATTGTTATGTTAATTAGAAAAAATTTTGTTTCTGATATCATCTTTAGATTCTTGATTGTTAATTTTCTACAGGGTTATAAAAAATTAAATTGTTTATTACAAAAAATTGGCCACTGGTTGAGCTTGGTAGCAAAGAAATTAAAAATTGAAATTTCTTGTGTCTGTAGCGCCTGGACTGATTAATACTTTTATTGATAATTTTCATTGCCTATTAAAAATTTATTCCTCTTAATTTAGTTATATTTTCGAATGACTTATAATTAATTTAAAGTTATTAGTTGTTGAATTGAAAAATAATTTCAGTAATGATGACATAAATCATAATACTGAATAATCGCTATGTGTAATTATTTTAATTCTTATTTTCATGAAAAAGCAAATTACAATAATTTGAATGCATTTTGTCGTTAAAATAAAAAAGTTCAAATAAAACTACATTGTAATCAAGAAAAATTTTTTAGACTTAATAAATAATTTCAATTAATGATAATTTTATAAAGTAACAATTGTAGTATAACTACAAATTTTAAAAAAAAGCAAAACAATTAATAGTAATTAAGTTTTACGTTGAAAAGTTTTATAATGTATTGCGATCAATTTAGTATTGATTTTGATATTGTCTATATAAAAAGTATTTTTTTATTAAAATGAGTGATTGTATATGTTTATTATTATTAAAATTATATGAAAATGTAAAATAACATGAGAATAGAGCATGCTAATTCACTGAAATGCATAATAATTATTAGTTATTGAAAAAAAATGAAATATTTATTAATAATAATAAAAATATTTCTCAAGTTTCTTTTATTTGACTTCAATCTCTCAGCGTATCGATAACGTTAAATTTAAAAGAATATCACTGATCAGCTTCTTGTGAAACTTTATATGATAAAAGTCTTTTAAATGTTTTAAATAAATTATGAATAACATCAGTTGTTGTCACTGGAAAATCTTCATAATCTTCTTTTTGATTCCATGCTTCTACTTATGTTGAACTGGTGATGTTTATTAAAATTTTTGCATCTGTTTTATATTTATGCAAGTTTTAACATATAAGATGAAAAAATATTAGTTTTGAACAAATATGTATTTCTTCTTAATCACTGTTATTTATAACAGAAAAATACTATCTCAACAAAAGAATCAACATTTTAAGTTTTGCTAATTGAAAAGACTACTAGAACTTATATTTTATTCTGTTACAAAAATTATAACCATTATACATTCCGTAAAAAATTTGTTATAATTATAATATAGTAAATTTGTATAAATTTGTTTATTTACATTTAACTTTGTTTATGCAATTTAATTTCAATTTGCGCTTGCATAATATCTATATACGATATTTATATTTGAATTTTATTGACATTTAAATTAGCCATTTAATTTTAATAAATTTTTATTTGGCAATTATTACAGAGATATACAGCCATAACGCATTAAGTCGGTACATGGGTATATTACATTCGACGTATATAATATAATTTGAGCGCGCAAATACAAAATAACTAGTGAACATCTCACTATAGTCAATTTAATATAAAGAACCTAGGGTGCCTCGGGGTCGTTAAGCCCGTCTTATAGTAATTATAAGCCCTGAGGTATACTGTTGTCTATTATTATTATTATAAAATTTTTAATTAAAAACATTACATTACAAAAATATACAGCTATAATGCTTTAAGTACCTAAGAAAATTACATTCTACATATAAATAAGTTTAAATTCGCAAATACAGAATAGTTAGTGATCGTATCACTACAGTCAATTCAATACATAGTAACTAGGGTACCTCGGGGTCGTTATGCCCGTCTTATAATAATTATAAGCCCTGAGAAATAAATTAGCCATTATATTCGACCTGTTGTGTCGCCATCTATTGTTTCAATATCATGCACAA
The DNA here is from genome assembly GCA_017163975.1 of Anastatus disparis. NCBI lineage: Eukaryota > Metazoa > Arthropoda > Insecta > Hymenoptera > Eupelmidae > Anastatus > Anastatus disparis. Next base: position 1,302,365 of record JAFFSR010000066.1, read on the forward strand.
GAAGATATGAAATATGCCAAACAAAGATAGCACGATATAGTTTATTATTCTGGAGCAAAGCGCCACGCTTGCTCCAGAATGATGATTTATATAGTGCTATCTTTGTTCGGAACAATGATTTCATATCTTCTATCTCTCCGATAAAACGTACAATTAGCTAGGCACCCTAATCGATGTTTGAAAATAAATTACTCGCGCGCTTTCGAGTAAAGTTTTTCATCAAGTGGTCAATAGTAAGCAGTAAGTATAATTAAATTATTATTTAATTAAAGAAATAATAATAAAAGATTAAAATATTAAAAATATGAAAAAAACTTTAAAAAATATATTTTAGTATTTTATAGTTATCATCATGGACAAAAAGGAGATAATTAGCAGTCAGTTTAATAAGTTATCGATGCGAGAAAAAGATCAAATGGATATTAGTGAAGAACAGGAGAGGATTTTGTTAGAAGAATCAGAAGGTAATAATGCATATTTTTTATTCAAAATGGAATAGCATATATAAAATAAATTTATTATCTGAAAATTTGCCTGCTTTGGTCAGCAAAATTTATAGGCTATTTTGATCAACCTAACAAAATATAACCTATAAATTTTAATGATCAGAGCCAGCAACTGACAAATTTTGAGAAAAATGACAAATATATTTAATAATAGGATATTTGTTCATTTTTTTTCTCATTTGTAACATGTTGAATGTAATTACACTATGGTATTTACTATGCATTTTACTCTGAGCTTAATTTAATACAGTTCTGCATTTAACTAAGTGCGAATGTAAAAGTTTCATAAGCTCAAAGTGTATATATAAGTAGCAACTGTTTATTGATATTGAGTTATCACAAGCAGTACTGATGAAAAGTGTGTAACGTCTGATATGGCTTAGTATGATTTTACACAAATAATATGGATTATTTATTCTTACTATATCAATGTAAGTTGATGAATCATTTGTATTAAGGTAAAATAATAGAAGTAATAAGTCATCTGTAAAATTTTTTTTCATACTGCGCACAGGCTACTAAAGATAGTGCCTAAGTAATTTATAAGCCATTTTTCATTTTAAATTTTAATTAAGTGTTCTAAAAATAAATTTACTTCTTTGTTGATATGAAAAAACTAATTTAAGCAAAGTTTTCAGGCTATAATTTAATGACAAATAAAAATTTATGATACATACATTAAAGATTGGCTTAGTCTTCTCAAATTAAATTTTGTAGATAATTTTAAAATGTTTAACTCAAGATCATCAACTGCAAGCTTTGTGTGTGACCCAAATGAATCTTATGCGTTTAATTGAATTGTTAAGCATTATATAAATATCGATACAATGCTTTCTCTATGAGAAAGCAATTCATTCAATATATAATTATAGATAAATTGTTCAAAAGAGATTTGACTACAAATATATAAGTTATCTTAACTAATTCTTTTGAACTTAAGTTAGATGATGCATTTCTAACTAAACAAAGACCAACAAGTCATCTTTTTCAATAATTAATATTACTATTTTTACAAAAGCTGCAATTGAAAATGAAAGTATATCAGCACAGCAACAAGCAGCTGCACAACAGCAACAACAAGAACAACAGCAACAACAAGCACAACAGCAGCAGCAACAACAAGCACAACAGCAGCAGCAACAGCAACAACAAGCTCAGCAACAACAACAACAACAACAAGCTCAGAAACTACTAATATCATTAGTAGAACGACAGCAAAATTTAGCTGCTGAAATCCAGCATTTGGAGAGGCAGCGAGAAGAGCAGATTGCTCAATACTACCAGCTGCAACAGCAGTTACAACAGCACCAGCAGCAACAATACCAACTGCAGCAGCAACAACACCAACTGCAGCAGCATCAACAAAATCAAAATCGACGTCAGCACCATCAACAAAATCAACATCGACGTCAGCACCATCAGCCATACCAAGCAACTGGGCCAACTGTTGAAGGTATTTTGAACAATTGATATAATAATAAAAAAATAAAATCAATATTCATAAAATTTTATTTTCAGTTCGAAGACCTAAAGGCACCAGAGGTGGCCGTAGAAGGAGAAGAACTCAACCTTCCAACAGTAACTCGTATGATGATCATTTAAGAAACGTAGCTGAATTTATAGTGCATTTAGTGGCGTCAAGTAACACAAGACGTAATCGTCATTAAATAATCAGAACAAATTTTTTATGGCTTAACTTCTGTGAAGTTCGTTATTCAAGAGAGATAGTCTCTTAAAATAAAAAATTTATTGACAAATCATATAATTTAAAGGCTGTGAGTTTGTCAAATCTATTAACAAGAAAAAAGTTTCATTGTTTATTGTTTTTTTTGATAAAAATTTTATCATATTGAAACAAATTTAATATTGTTAGCTAATGATATTAATGATGAGTTTAGAGAACTTTTAAGTACTGGTACAAAAGCTTTATGACAAAGAATGGAAGAACTCAGAAGAAGATAATATAGCCGAGAAGATACTTTTCATTATACACTGGTTTGCCAAGAGTCGCTTATATGTTTCACAAAAAATATCTTGAAGATAAATGCTAAAGCTGGGAGTATTAAATCACCTTTGATGTATATATGGAATGACTCAGAATATCTTGGTGGTGCCCATGGTTTGGCTGGAATACTTTATTTATTATTACAAGGTAGAGAATTCGTAATGGAAGGTCAAGTAAATAATGAAGTACAGCCATACTTCAATAGTTAGAACAGTTAAGATATCCTTCTGGAAATTTTCTTTTGTTATCTTTTGTCAGTCGAACTATAAATGAATTAGTTCGTTGGTACCATGGTGCACTTTTAATAACTATGTTCTTTACCTTAGCACATGAGGTTTTAAAAAAAGATCAATATTTACCAAGAAAATAATCGCGATATTATGAAATATATGTAAGCTTACATTGGTTGAATAATCGCCACTTCATAAATTCTTTTTAAATGTTTCATATTAGAAAGTTATCGAGACATTATGAAATATATGAAAGCTTACATTGGCTGAGTAATCGCCACTTCATAAATTCTTTTTAAATGTTTCATATTAGAAAATAATCGCGATATTATGAAATATATGAAAGCTTACATTGGCTGAGTAATCGCCACTTAAAAAATTCTTTTTAAATGTTTCATATTAGAAAATTATCGAGACATTATGAAATATATGAAAGCTTACATTGGCTGAATAATCGCCACTCCATAAATTCTTTTTAAATGTTTCATATTAGAAAATAATCACGATATTATGAAATATATGAAAGCTTACATTGGCTGAGTAATCGCCACTTAAAAAATTCTTTTTAAATGTTTCATATTAGAAAATAATCGCGATATTATGAAATATATGAAAGCTTACATTGGCTGAGTAATCGCCACTTAAAAAATTCTTTTCAAATGTTTCATATTAGAAAATAATCGCTATATTATTAAATATCTGAAAACTTACATTGGCTGAGTAATCGCCACTTGAAAAGTTATTATTCAAACTCTTGTGTTAAATATGCAATCATGATATTAAAAATTAACCAAAAATGTACATTGGCTGAGTTATCGCCACATATAATATTGTAAATTTTTACCAGCATGAAGTAAATAAATAATTTAAATAAATGACATGAAAAAAATTGTTTTATTGCTTTATATAAGGTCACATCGTATAGAAAAAAATTCAGAAGTCATGCATAAACAGCTATAGAAAACCTGTGTATTTATATGAGCCCACATAATTAATATACGATGTATCCCTAGTCCATACACAATATGCATAAATGCGTCTAATTATGTAAATCTTATTCATAGTCAATATATTATCTCCATTTTTTTTTATTCGAAAAACCAATTTTCTTATTAGCAAAGGACGGAAATATGATTCTTCCTCTTAAAATATCTCTTCATTTACTATAATTTTGTAATAGTATTAGATATCTCGAATGATTTCAAAGATTTATGTCTATTAAGGAAATAATATTTATAATAAATGATGTTTAAAAATATTACTTTTTATTTTTGTAAAAAATTAAAGTTTCATGATTTCATGTAAATAGCAAGAATGTTTATTGTTCGGTTAAATAAACAAAAATGTTAAAGATTTAATAAAAATTATATGTAAATGCATAACTAATTCAGAATTTCTTTATCTTTGGAATTTGACTTATATAGATTTTAAATGATTTAATTTAAATAAAATGAATTACTAATAAGATTTCTTAACTTTCGCGGTAAGTAAATAATTGCTAAGGTTCATGAATTCTCAAATTTTTTAAATAATAACGCTTATTACCTGTATATCGGAATGATGTTTGATAAAAAAATGTTAAAATTATTCACTAATTACAATAGTAATATGCTTTCTCGAAGTTAAATTTCGCTGGCATTATTTGAACGAAAAATTCATAAATTAGTAGGGATACTACCACAAATTTATATGCGAGATGATTTGTATGAATGATCTTTATGTATGAGTATCGACAACGAGTAAATCAATATATTTCATGGAAGTTGCATGAATCTTAAACAATTGTTCTTTTAAAATCTTTTTATTTCCGAGTATTCTCCGACCTAATCAAACAACCTTAGAATCGAAATCGAAAAGAATCTCCAAGTTTCATTTGACATAGTCCCTGCAAATGCCTGTAAACTTCATAACCGGTATGGAAAATTTCAAAATTCATTCATATAGACGACTTCCAGGTAGCCAGGATCACCTGGATATTGTGAGATGTCATCTCGGGAAACGTACATGTTATTAATAAATAATGGCTAAATTTCAAAAGATATTCTTGTAGACAATGTTTATCTTACTCGATACATCCATGTTTGGCTGGATAACATTTGCAACAACTTCAAAGTAGTTATTAAACTATAAGTAGAATTTCAAAAGTTTTAGCTGTAGATGATGTTTAAGTTGTCATTAACACCTAGGTATCCAAAGACGGCGATCGTGGGTACCACAGCATAATAAATAACTATTTTTTAAATATTGTTTATATCGATAAGGTAAAGTATATATCTCCCTATATTATATAGTTATATAAAAAAAAACCTCCTCATCTACCCCTCATTTTTCCTCCCCCTCTTTTGTATGCTTAAAACATCACAATCCACCCCTCAAAATAACGTAAAAATCTGTCTAGAAATGATCTTTTTTGAGAAAAAAAAAGACACCCCTCTACTACCCAAGTCACCCCTCTACTACCCAAGTCCCCCCTCTTGCTACCCCTCGTACGTCACTCACCCACCCCTTAGATAATTTAGCTAAATTTACCTTATTTTATCAATGTATTTGTTACTCATTCTCTATACTACTACTATCACTCTCTCCACTACTACCCCATCACTCCTACCCCTCATTTTTTTTTCTCCTCCAAAAAAATCAAAAGTCACCCCTCAAAATAACGTAAAAATGTCTCTTGAAATGTCTTTTTTAAAAAAAAAAAAAGATTTCGCCCTCTACCCCAGTCACCCCTCTCCTACCCAAGTCCACCCCTCAGTCCACAAATCACCCCCTCACTACCCAAGTCACCCCTCTTGCTACCCCTCATGTCCCTAATACACTATTCATAATCATTTAGTGTTTATTTTTATATCGTTAATTGAATATTTAAATTTTACCAATATTTTTTTAAAAAACCTTCTTGTTTGATGACTCCAATACTTTAGAGACCAAATTTTGCTATGAAAAATATTGGTATTTAATTATCTTAAATATATTGATTCTTTTTTTTATTTTTAAACGTCAATTATTTATTTAAAATATTAACTATTGAGAAAAAAGTTTTTTAATATTATATTTATGAAATACTTGCTTAAGGCTTTATAATGGAATATATATTTAATACATAGTTAATAATATTATAGATTATTGATATAATTATTTTTTAACTATCGAATAATAACTACGTTCGTTAGACAACTTTCCACACTACCCATACTGAGACAAAAAAAATAAAAAACTTCTACTTTCAACATTTAAGCTTACTTTTTTTTAGGTCCAAGCTGTATTCGCCTAAAAGTAAAGCACATTTTACTTTGTCTTGATTGTCTTGGTCAGAAAAACTTATTAAAAAATTTCCTACATCTAAAAGATTCTTCTTTCAGGTTAGCTTGAATTTGTTTTCTTGTTGTCTTGAGTTTATCTTGTGAAAGTTTTAAGTAGAAGTTTTAATTTTTTTTATCAGTTTAACGAGGTATTGTCAATGGCGCGTTGGGTTTTTTTTTGTTTATAAAGAAAAATTAAACAATAAAAGTGGTACCCTTCGCCAGTAGCCCTAAATAACCACTTTTAAAATAATATAAATTTAAAAAATTTTTTCACATTTTTTTAAATGTCAAAAGTAAAAATGTTATTGTAAGTTTTTTATTAATTAAAAAGATAAAAATTATAATAATTATTAATTTATTTATTTATAAAAAAGTAAAAATAAAAATTATATTGTTAATGTAAAATTTTATCTTTTATACTCTTTATACAAATAAATAAAGTTATATAATTTTTATTTTATTTTTCTCTAATGTTTTCAATATTTTAAGGAATATATTTATATCCTTTTCGTTTGTTTATATTTAAACAGTTATAATATAAATTATATAACTAATTATAAATTTTTTATATAAAGAGTGTGATATTAATTTTTTAATATTCAAATAAACAATTTAATTAAATTTAATTCTTTAAAAAACGATTTTATATAAATTTATAATATATTTTTAATATATTTATTTTAAAATTATAACTCTAGTTATTATGATTTTCTTACCTATTTTATTGTTTTTAATATATATTTAAATCAATCTAAAATAAAATAAATCATAATTAATTAATTTATAAAGAAATATTAAATTATAAGTATTTTAAATTTTAATTATATATTATTTTAAAATATAATATTAAAAAATAAACTTAATATAAACTAATTATAATATAATAAAAAAATATACTTATCTAAAATTTTAAAGATTTACGAACTTATGAAAATTTAACTTATAATACTTATAAAGAAACTGCTCTTGGAATGAATTTAATAGAACACGAAAAACAAATTTATTATATTTTTGAAGAAGCATGCCATGTTATGTTATGTAACAATAAAAATAAAAATTCTTATCAATGGCTTGGACAGGTATTGCTTCAATTTTACTACCAAAAGGTTTAACCAGTCACCGAACTTTTAGATTACCGTTAGACTTAAACAATATTGAAAGTGCATTTTTAAAGGGTACCCCCCATTAAGATAGGTAAAATGCCCCCCATCACGGAATTCAAATTTTCGTCCAAAATTAGTTAGTGTTTGCTCAAAAATGAAATTTTAAACTGCGACCTGCTACCCCTCCCCCTCCAGTACTCCTAACCTCAAAAAAACGTGTTTTTTTTAAAATAATTTTTTTCGGCACCTTATTGACGGTTAAGAAATTTGAAAAAAATTGAGCATATTCTATATAAAAATGCGCATTTACTGTAATTTTTTCAGCTATTTTCGACGTCAAAAACTAACCTAAAAACAATAAAATATTCTTAAAACTGCTCTAAAAACTTTAAAAGAAGGGGTGCCGCCTCAAAAATTTGTGGAAAGTTGAGGATTTGCGTCCTTAATCTGCCCTATTTTGCCCAGATTTTTTGGAGTGGTGCGCCATATTTAAAAGTCGAAAAACCCTGTTTTTTAGCTATTTTTTATCAATTTTTTGCTTTTTTTGCTTTGTCAGTAATAGTTACAACAAAACTAATAGCACCATCGGATTCTACGCCAAAAAATACATAAAAAATATGCATAATACTTCGTTCTAATATTTTTGGATCACTAGCTATAAAACAAAAATGGAAAAGAGGCTGCTATGAGCATGTCGGGGCAACTCACTTTTTCCGTGGGATTTGTGAAAAGTTACTTAAAAGTATAAACAACAATGATTACATGTATTTTTTCATATTTTTTGACGAAGAATACAGTGTTGTAACTATATTTTCTATAACTTGGCTCAGGTCAAATATCAGAGCCAAGAAAACAACTTACAATGGGTCCTTTTTAATAGGTAACACCTGAAGCGTCCGGCAAACAAGGATAAATTGTTTTTCTTATTTAATAATTAAGTCATAATATTTAAATGAAACAAAAACGTTACTTATATATATATATATATATATATATATATATATATATATATATATATATATATATATATAGTAACGTTAAATTAAACACCATTGCTATTTTTTATTCTTTATTGTCGATTTATTTAGCGAGTTCGTGAACCAAGTTTTCCGTAACAGTGTCCAGCCTTATGTTTTTTATGTGAATAGAGCCTAACAGAATACACTGAAAATCAATCCCAGCAGTAGAAACTGTTGCAAATAGATGTATACAACAGAATCTATTCAACAGAAGTTTCATATTACAATTATTGTACTTAATTTATTCTTACAATGTTTTATATTTGAAAAGAAATGTTTTAATGATAATATAGCTTCAAAAACTTACTTTTTATTAAATGTTATCGGTAATTCAGAGTAAAACAACGTGTGTAACAAATAAGTAAGAATAAAAATAACCTTGTAGATTTAATTGAATTTTAATTTTGGGTATGAGAATATTATAATCATTCTTTAGGTTATCCGAAATTAGAATTCATTAAATTATCATATCAAGTAAATATTATTGAACTTTAGTAGATACAGAATAGAATTGAATGTTTATAAACAATTGATATCTTTTCACAATATTAAACATTTTTTAATAAAATCAACTCTATTTCTGTCATTAGGTTCTAGATATCTTGCAACCAGTATATGAATATTATTGAAATTAGATATTTTATTTATACTTTATATATGACATAAAAACCCTTTTGGATTTTTTTTTCAAATTTCTTAACCGTCAATAAGGTGCCAAAAAAAATTATTTTAAAAAAAACACGTTTTTTTGAGGTTAGGAGTACTGGAGGGGGGAGGGGTAGCAGGTCGCAGTTTAAAATTTCATTTTTGAGCAAACACTAACTAATTTTGGACGAAAATTTGAATTCCGTGATGGGGGGCATTTTACCTATCTTAATGGGGGGTACCCTTTGATTGAGATAAAAAAAAATTAAGAGAAGCAAATGTAATTATATGGGACGAAGCATCAATGATTCCTAAAAAAGCTTTAGAAATAGTTGACAAAACATTAGAAGATGTCTGTCATAATAATGAAATTTTTTAAGGAAAAATTATTATTTTAGGTGGAGATTTTCGTCAAATTTTACCTGTATTAAAACATGGAAATAAAAATACAATTATAGAACAAAGTATAAAATATTCAACTCTATGGCCCATGTTTCATATTTTTAAATTAAAAAAAAATATAAGATCTAATGATGAAAATTTTTCATCATTTTTATTAGATATCGGAGAAGGAAAAGTTGATACATTTATTATACCAGAAAAATGGAAAACTAATAATGTTTGCAATGAAATTTATCAAAACATTAACAATAATTATTGTTTTCCGAAAAATGTTATTTTAAGTACGCATAATTAAGATGTGAATATTTTAAATAATAAAATATTGAATTTAATTAATAATGAAATAATGACATATTATAGTATTGATTATGCAACATATAAGGGTGTTGATCAAACAGATGATAATATTCATTTAAATTATCCAATAGAAATATTAAATAATATAAGAGAAGGATTACCTCCACATGAACTTAATTTAAAAATAAATGCCATAATAATGCTAATTAGAAATTTAAGTATAAAAGATGGATTATGCAATGGAACACGATTAAAGATAACGAGATTATTTAAATACAATATAGAAGCTGAAGTAATTACAGGCGAAAATAAAGGAAATAAAGTTTTTATACCGCGTATTACATTAAGCACAAATGAATCATCGTCTTTACCATTTATTTTCATTAGAAAACAATTCCCTATTGTATTAGCTTTTGGTATAACTATAAATAAGTCACAAGCTCAAAGTTTTGAAAACGTAGGAATATTCATAAAAAAACCTTTATTTTCACATGGACAATTATATGTTGCTCTTTCAAGAAGTAAAAATCCTTCTAAAATACATATTCAAAATGAATTAGAAAATAAAAGTGAATTGACCAATATAGTATGGAAAGAAGTACTAGAAAAATAACAAAAAAAAAAACTTTAATTTTTTTAATATTAAAAATATATTTATATTTCTTACATACTAATGAAACATTTGTTTTTTTCAGATATAACGTAATAAAACAAAAAATAAAAACATACTTTAAATTTTCTATATAAAAAAATTAATTTAAAATAATAAAAAAGAAAATAAAAACAAACTTCCAATATTTTATAAAAAAAAAATAATAACAAAGTTATTTAAAATACAATTTAATTAATACTAATAGTAATTGAATCATTATAAAATGGAATGGGATCCAGTTTCAAATGAATACATTGTTGTAGAAAACTTACAACATCAAGAAGAATTAGATGATTTAAATAACCAAATAAACGAATTTGAACGGTTTCAAGAGCAGTACGAAGAATATATGGGAAATTTGAATGAAAATACAGATTTATCTAGATTAAATAATGCAATTAATAACTATATCGGAATTGAAAATGAAAAACTTCATTTTGAAAATTGGAACAACGTAACATATTATTATAAATACATGACGAATAAAATTATTCAATATAAGTTAGAAATATGTGATCCAATAGTGGAATATTATATCACAACTCATAATACAATATATTATAAATATTTATTACGTATTGCTAATATAACTTTTTTTATATTATAAAATATAATATAAAATATATTTAAGTAATAAATCAATAAAAATAATAAATATATCTTTTATAATAACAAAAAATTAATCAAATATATTAAAACAGTAATTTAAAATATATTTCATACATCAAAAAGACTTAATTGCATTAAGATATATTTAAAAAAAATAAATAAAATTTAATAAAATACTCACTTTATAATTTTATTTATGACGTACATGGATTAGTAATTAATTGTATTAATATTATTATAATTATGATACAGGCATTAAACGTTGAATAAATCAAATATAATCCTATTATAACTTAAACATTTTTAATTGAATTTAAATATAATAAAATGTTTAAAGAATAAATAAAAAATTATTTTATGAAACAAAAAAAATTAATAAAATTCATATCATTATGTATTATATTATATTGTTTTTCTTAATTAATAAATAATATTAGAAATTATGTATTAATAAATAAATAATCGATAATTTAAAAAAAAAACAAACATGAAAATACATTCTATTAATTTTGTAAAAATTATTTTAATATATCTTTTTTAATACTAGCAAAAAAGTCAAGGATATTAGAAAACAATATAGATATATATTTTATACATCCAAAAGACTTAAAAATGAAATTAAGATATATTATAAATAAAATTAAAATAATTAATAAATAAGGAAAAATTATATTATTTAATTTTATCGTTTTATTTATGAAATATATTAATTAATAATATTATGATTATCATAATGATATTGAAATTTATTGTAAAATATATACTTTGAATAAAACTAATATTTAAAAGAAAAGAAATATATTAATTTCGAGTATATGAATTAAGAAGGGTCCGAACTATCTGTCTTTGTCTAATAGCGTTTTTCATCATTTATGTAAACACTATCCGGTATAACAAGAAAAAAATAGCAGCCCCCGCTAGATATTAGTATAATAAGTAAATTTTGTAATAACAACCAAATTTTTTCACTGTGTAGTTTTTGAATAATTAGAGACCTACCAAAAAAAGATAGTTTATATTCTAGATTGCTAGTAGGTCTCTAATTAGTCAAAAACTATGCGGTAAAAAATTTGGTTGTTATTACAAAATTTACTTATTATACTAATATCTAGCGGGGGCTGCTATTTTTTTCTTGTTATACCGGATAGTGTTTACATAAATGATGAAAAACGCTATTAGACAAAGACAGATAGTTCGGCCCCTTCTTAAAGATACTAAATGTTATAAAAAAAATAATAATAATTAATATTCAAATATAAGAAATAATTGGAAAATTTTTAATAATAATAATATTAAAAAACATAGAATTCAATCAAGTATTAAATTTTAAATTTAGAATAATTGTAATAAAAAAAATTTCTGTTCTATATTATTGTGAGACATGTTACAATAATATTTAATTGAAAAATATCAAGTTATAATAATTATTCTAATAAACATACTTAAACAAAGATTTAAAAGAGATAAATATTAATTGAACAATTGTTATATAACAATAATATAATAACAAATTGTACAAATTATAAAATGATTTTTAAACTTTGTTTAAATATGTAATGCTGATGGTGGAGGATGGATTGTAAATAGAGTCTATGGTATAAGGAGGAAGGAATATAGACTCTCATGGTTGTGTAGGGCTATTGGCGAAGGTAACCACGGTTTTATTTTGAATAATTTTATAAAGAAAAAGGAATAATTTTAATTAATTTTAACATGTCTTAAAATAACTTAAAATTATTATAATTGATTTTATATAATTATTAAAAATAAAATTAAAAAAAACCAACACGCCATAATACCATACATTTTTTATTATTTAATTTATATTATAAATAATTAATTGTAAGGTATTATTGACAGTACCTCTTCGGGTGGTGTGGAAATCTGTCTGAGCAAATATATAATTAATATTAATTTTTTTAATACTTTTGGTCAGTACAAATTTCATTCCTGGCTGACATAATGTAAATATAAACGGGAGTTGGCGAGCAGCACGAGCAGGGGGGAACCCCCCCTAGTATATATATATATATAGTATATATATATAGTATATATATATATATATATATAAAGTTAAATATGTGTTTGTATGTGTGAGCGTGTGCGTGCGCGTATGAGTTGAAATTAAATGTCCCATATAAACTTAAATAAGCCTGTGTTTGTACGTGCGATTCTACATGAAATGTCTCGTATGTATATATATATATATATATATATATGTTTATATCATGCTTGCGAGTCGATATGAAAAGTCCTACGTACATGAACGCGTATGTGCATGCATGCGAATTGACATGAAACGTCTCATGTATATAAACCTAAGGGTACTTAGATAGGTGTGTACAAGTTGTCATGAAATGTCCATATATATATATATATATATATATATATATATATATATATATATATATATATATATATATATATATATAAATTGTGGGTAAACGTGAGCAAGTTGATATGAAATGGACCATATATATATGCAAAAACCTCTCTGTCAGGTCGTACATGAGTTGACATGAAGAGTCACATGTATATAAAAGCGTGTATGCATGAATGCAAATTGACATGAAACGTCCCATATATGTAAACCCGAAGGAACTCGGTTAGGTGTGTGAGAGTTGTCATGAAATGTCCCATATATATAAAAAAGCCTGTGATTATGAGTACGTACGAGTTGACATGAAATGTTCCATATATATATAATCCTGTATGTGTGTGCGTGCGTATTGGCATGAAATGTCCCATATATATAAACCTGTATTTGCGTGCGTTGAAATTTACATAAAAAATCCCATGTACATTAACGTGTGTGTGTGCATGAATGAAAATTGACATGAAACGTCCCATATATGTAAACCTGAAGGAACTCGGATAGGTGTGTGAGAGTTGTCATGAAATGTCCCATATATATAGAAAAGCCTGTGATTATGAGTACGTACGAGTTGACATGAAATGTCTCATGTATATATATATATATATATATATATATATATATATAAACCTGTTTGTGGGTGCGTTCTAGTTGACGTAGAATTTTCCATGTATGTATGTATGTATATATAAATATATATATATATATATATATATATATATATATATATATATATATATATATATATATATATATATATATATATATATACTAGGGGGTACCCCCTGCTCGTTCCACTCTGCCAACCCCCATTATAGTTATCATTTCAATATAAAATATAAGAAGAATTACCCTTATGTGGTAGAAGCCATAATGTAATAAGATTAAATATTCATACAGAAAATCAACAAAAAATTGTTTTTGATGAAAACGATATAACTTCAGCTTGAAACAAATGGGAAACTACTTTAACAGCATGGTTTAAATTGAATGAAAAAGATGATTTTGCAAAAAAAATTAAATATGCAAATATACCAGAATATTATGTTTTTAATACTATTAACAAATCTTGGATTAAAAGATCAAAAATAAGAAAAAATGTAGCAATTGGAAGATTAAGTGTAGTATCACCTAAGGATAGTGAAAGATTTTTTCTAAAATTAATATTAAATAGAGTAACAGGTGCAACTTCTTTTAAATATTTACGAACATTTGAAAACATTACTTATAATACATATAAAGAAACAGCTATTGCTATGGGTTTAATAGAACATGAAACACAAATTTATAATATATTTGATGAAGCATGTCAAGTAATGTTACCATTACAATTAAGAAAATTTTTCGCAAGTTGCCTATTATGTGAAAATATTCAAGGGAATATAATTTGGGAAAAATATAAAAAATTTTTTATAGAAGATTTTAAAGAAAATAATGAAAATAACGCACTTTTTCATATTAACAAAATTTTAATGTCAGAAGAAATGTCATGTAAAGATTTTGGTATTCCTGAGCCTAATGAAATAGATATTAAAAAGAAAATGAATTTAGTAACGAAACTATTGAATATAGTAACAAAATATTTAATAAAATGTTTAATGAATTAAATTCAGATCAAAAAAACATATTTAATAATATAATAAATAATAAACACAAAATATATTTTATCGATGGTCCAGGAGGTTCTGGTAAAACCTTTTTATATAAAACATTAATATATTACTTTATTTCAATTAAAAAAAATTTATATCAATGGCTTGGACAGGAATAGCTTCAATTTTGTTACCAAATGGTATGACAAGCCACAGAACATTTAGATTACCTATAGACTTAAGTAATATTGAAAATGCTTTTTTAAAATTAGAATCTGATAAACATAAGTTACGACTGACAGATATTATTATTTGGGATGAAGCTTCTATGATTCCCAAAAAAGCATTAGAAATTGTGGATAAAACTTTACAAGATGTTTGTTCAAATAATAAACCATTTGGAGATAAATTAATAATTTTAGGTGGTGACTTTAGACAAATTTTACCTATAGTAAAAAATGGATTTAAAGATACAATTATAAAAGACACTATAAAATATTCACATCTTTGGAAATTATTTAAAATTTTTAATTTAAAAACTAATATAAGATGTAATGATAAAAAATTTTCATCTTTTTTATTAAATATAGGAGAAGGAAAAATTAATACTTTCATTATTCCCGAAGAATATAAAACTAATAATATATGCGATACAATTTATAAAGATATAAACAACAATTATAATTTTTCTAAAAATGTTATTTTAACTTCACATAATGAAGATGTAAACATTTTAAATAATAAAATATTAAAATTAATCGATGGTGAAATGATAACTTATTACAGTATAGATCATGCAACTTATAAAGGCGTTGATCAAACTGATGAAAATATTCATTTAAATTATCCTATTGAAATGTTAAATAATATTAGAGAAGGATTACCTCCTCACGAAATTAAAATAAAGATTAACGCAATTATAATGTTAATTAGAAATCTTAATATAACTGATGGATTATGTAATGGAACTAGATTAAAAATAACTAAATTATTTAAATTTAATATAGAAGCTGAGATTATTACAGGAGAAAATAAAGGAAATAAAGTTTTAATACCAAAAATAACTTTAAGTACAAATGAATCGTCTTCTTTGCCTTTTATTTTACACAGAAAACAATTTCCTATAGTGTTAGCATTTGCAATTACAATTAATAAGTCACAAGGACAAAGTTTTGAAAATATAGGTATATATATTAAAAAACCATTATTTTCACATGGTCAGCTATATGTCGCACTTTCAAGATGTAAAAATAAAAAAAATATATATATTCAAAATGAATTAGATAATAAAAATGAAATTAAAAACATAGTTTGGAAAGAAATATTAAAATAATAATTTATATAATTTAATTATTTATATTAATTGTTTATATAATTTAATTATTATTGTTTACAGGTATCGTATTTATAAAATTCATACATATATATATATAAAATATATAATATATATATATATACATATATATATAAATTTAAACACATAACAAAATGGAATGGAATGCAATTGAAGGTCAATACGTTATTATTGATAATGTAAATAATCAAGAAATGATGGATAGTTTAAATGATAACATTGAAGATTATTTAAATTATGAGAAAGAGTATGAATATTATTTAGAAAATCTTGCTGATAATAATAGTTCAGATAATACTGAAATATCTATTTTAAATAATTTAATAAATTCATATATTGGTGAAGATAATGAAAAAGTAGAATTTCATAATTGGAAACAAGTACCAGAATATTATAAATATTACACTAATAAAATTATAGAATATAAAATAATATTAAATGAACCAATAAATGAATTTTATCTAAATCAAAATTACGAAATATATTCAAGATATTTATTGAACATTGCACACATTTTAAAAAAAATATTATGATATATTTTTTTAAATTTATTATTTATTTAAATTATAAATTCAATATTTTTATGAAATGTTTAATATTTTATGAAGATTAAATTTTATGAAAGAAAAATTGATATATTTCTAAAATGTAAAATTAAGTAAAAAGATATCAAACAGGAATTATAACAAAATAATCCTTTAAATCTTAAAAATCTTAAATTTATATTTAAATATATCAAACATTATGTTGAATTAATATAATGAAATAATTAAAAATTATTTTTTTTAATATTTAATGTAATATTTACATAAAATATTAAACATTATATAAAACTATTAATAATTAATAATTTAAAAATTTTGATATATTTATAAAATGTCAGATTAAAAAAAAGATATCAAACAGGAATTATAACAAAATAATCCTATAAATCTTCAAAATCTTAAGTATACATTTAAATATATCAAATGATAATATTAAAAAATTTTACTAAAAAATTTATGATTTCACAATGATAAAAATCTAAAAGATTTAAAATTTAAGGTTGCGTAAAAACCAACTTAATCTATATTTCATAAATAATGATTAAAATTTATTAATAATTTTTTTCAGATATTTTACATAAATAATTAATATTATGTATTTTTTTTCATGTTTCTATGTCAATAATAAAAATTTAATAAAAAATGTGCAATTATATAATATTATGTATAATATAAAAATATATTATAATAAAAAAATTTTTATATAAAACAATGCATAAGTGTTATATTTTATATTGATATGATAACTATAATGGAGGTTATGAGTGGAACGAGCAGGGGGTACCCCTAGCCAAAATTATTTTCAGGAGGATATAAATAAATAAATTTGTAGAGATACCACCAAAGACGCGTTAGGTCTTTTTATTAATGGAAGCCTTCACCAGTAGCCATAAAAATCATTTTGTTTTATAATTTATATGTTTTATTTAATTTTTTATATTATTTTGAATAATTTAAAAAATTGTTTTTTATAATTATTTTAAAATAAAGAAAATAAAAATTTTTTCAATGAAATTTTTGTATTAATACTAGCATTAATTAATTTTAATATTATAAATTATATATTATTATGTTAAGTTTTAAGTTTGTATATTTAAATACATACATTATTATATTGTGGGGGGCAGTGGAGGGTCGTGGGGTGCCGTGGGGGTGCTGTGGAGGGGTGTGGAGGGGTGTGGGAGGGTGTGGAGGGGTGTGGAGGGTACTTAGAATAAAAGCAACAATAAAAAATATCGTAATATTTTAAACAATTTTACGTTATTTTGTGAAGGGTCGGGGGTGCCGTGGGGGTGCTGTGGAGGGCGTGGAGAGGTGTGGGGGTTGTGGAGGGGTGTGGAGGGGTACGCGGAGGGGGGTGAAGGGGTGTGGAGGGGGGTCTGAGGGTTAATTTTTAATATAACTATATAATATAGGTAGATATATATATATATATAGATATATTTAAACATGTCTGTTGGTGCGTTCTAATTGACGTGGAATATCCCACGTATGTATGTATGTGTGTATAAATATATATATATATATATATATATATATATATATATATATCAACTTGTCTGTATCTGTGCGTGTGGGTCGACATGAAATGTTGCATATATATAAGCCCAGGTGCGTATGTATGTGCGCGTCCACATATGTTTTTCTATATACATATGTATGATAAAAATTCCTTAGTACGTTTAATTAAAAAGGAATTGTGGAATTTTTAATTAAAACCCTCGAATTCACAAATCATAATCATAACTGACGCTCTTTCAATTCACGATTACATTTTGATTTCTTAATTGAAATTTATTTAATTAAGGATTCCTTTTGATTTTGTAATTAAAGCCCTTTCAATTCACGATTATATTTTGATTTCTAATTGAAATTTATTTAATTAAGAATTCCTTTTGATTTTGTAATTAAAGCCCTTTCAATTCACGATTACATTTTGATTTCTTAATTGAAATTTATTTAATTAAGGATTACTTTTGATTTTGTAATTAAAGCCCTTTCAATTCACGATTACATTTTGATTTCTTAATTGAAATTTATTTAATTAAGAATTCCTTTTGATTTTGTAATTAAAGTCCTTTCAATTCACGATTACATTATGATTTCTTAATTGAAATTTATTTAATTAAGAATTTCTTTTGATTTTTTAATTAAAGCCTTTTCAATTCACGATTAGATTTTGATTTGTTAATTAAAATATTCTTAATTATCAATTTAAAAGGAATTGTTGAATAAAACTTTAATTACAAATTCAAAAATGATTCGTAATTCAAATTATTTTTAATTACTTTTTTCGCAACCCTGATATATTGTAATCCCGGTCAAAAAAGGTTAGCTATAAAATATAGCTAAAAAAATAGTTAAATATATAGCTGTATCGAGTTGTATTTACAGCTATATCGATGTGTTTTTCAGCTATTTTTTACAGTTAAAAATATACTTAATTTTATAGTTAATAATTTCGTTATACCGAAAATATTAATAGCTACCTTTTCAACTATATTTCATAGCTATTATTATAGTTAAAAAAACACTAAGTACACTAAAAATTTAAGTGTTTTTTAACTATAATAATAGCTATAAAATATAGTTAAAAAGTAGCTATTAATATTTTCGGTAGCTAACGAAATTATTAACTATAAAATTAAGTACATTTTTAACTATAAAAAACAGCTAAAAAAACACATCGGTATAGCTGTAAATACAGCTCGATACAGCTATGTATTTAACAATTTTTTTTAGCTATATTTTATAGCTAACCTTTTTTGACCGGAAACGTAATGGTCACGTGATTATCATGTAATTATCACGTGATTACCGCATGAATATCACGTGACTTCAACGAGCAAGATGTCATGTGATGTATACGTGATAATCCCATGATTTGTTAAAAAAAAATACCTCACTTAAAATAATCACGTGGTTATCACGAAATCATCACACGATGATTACAAGATTTAAAAAAATTTGCTTATTGAAAATAATCACATGATCATTACGTAATTAGGAAAAAAAAAATTTTACGGAAAATAATTGCAAGATTATTATATGACAATCAAGCGATAATCGCGTGATTCAAAAAAAAACCTTACTAAACGAAATCACGTAATTATCATGTAATTAAAAAAAAAATAGAATAGTAGGGTAATAATTCACGTAATTATCACGTAATTCTTAAGTCAGATTGCGATAATTTTATATTTTTCTTATGAATCACATGATTATCACGTATTATAACTGCAATTTTTCTTCTAAATCACGCGATTATTTTGAGTATGAACATTTTATATCA
Organism: Anastatus disparis; assembly: GCA_017163975.1. NCBI lineage: Eukaryota > Metazoa > Arthropoda > Insecta > Hymenoptera > Eupelmidae > Anastatus > Anastatus disparis. The sequence goes on from JAFFSR010000066.1 coordinate 1,322,295, forward strand.
AATCACGTGATTATCACGTAATTATCACATAATAATCTCGTAATTATTTTAAATGGAATATTTTTCTTCTTAATCACTTGCTTACCATGTGATAATTACGTGATAATCATGTGATCATCACGTTATTATCAAATGATAATCACGTTATTATTTTTGATAAGGTATTTTTTTTCAAATCATGTTATTATTGTGTGGTAATTTCTTGATAATCACGTGATTATTTTCTATGGTGTATTATTTTTTATACATCACGTGATTATCACGTGACATTTCGCTCGTTAATGTCACGTGATAATCATGTGGTAATTACGTAATAGTTATATGTAAATTACGTGATAATCACGTGATTATTTTAGGTAGGGTATCGTCATTCGCGTAGTAAACAGAGAAATACATAAATTTTATAGATAGTTCCTCCGTTTTTCTCCGTTGTAAAAGTAGTAATTAATAATACATCTATCTAAATATGTATACACATATTAATAAACAGAGGAGAAAAATAAGAGAAAATAAAATAATTGTTGAAATTTCTCGCCAAAAAATATATTAAGATTATAATATTATATGTACTAATGCATATTTTCATACGTACAATAATTTGTAAATGAAAATGAAAAAAAAATTATTTACATAATTAACATATCTAATCATTGTATTCTATCATAGAAATTATAGGTTTATGATAACTGAAATAAGATACATAGGTTTGTGACTCTATTTTTTCTACATATCTTGAAAAAATAGCATCTATGGAAGTACCATAATGTCTTGTAGTAAATTGGGATGTTGCATGAAAATTTTTTTTAAAATCCATTATATCCGTCATTTGGTAAAAGAAAAAATAAAGGACACGTATTTTTTCTTTTATCATAAAAATGAAAACTTGAAGAGATAGAGGCAGTTGAAAATTGATGTGACGTCAGGAGTACAGGTGAACTCGTGACATCATATACATTGGTGCTATATCTATATATATTAATTTGTATTAACTTTTACTGGCTATAATTTTTGCAATTCATCATATTTTAAAAAACGAAAAAATACGGGTCTTTTATTTTTTCGTATTCTATCTGACGGATATAATGCATTTCTTTATGCAAGGTCCCAATTCTGCTTATTGTTAATAGTTAAATTGAATTTATCCGCAAGAAATACACTATTGTAAGTGTCTTTAATTTTCCATCGGCTAAGTTAACGTTGAAGTCACCAGCCAGAATCAGAGGGAGTTTATGAGTATCTTCAGAAAGTATTTGAGAAATGTCGCCATCATACTGTATCAATGAACTGTTAATAAAATATTGTATAACTAAAATTTTTTAGTTTGGCGATATATAGATGGCTACCATGATTATTTCAACACATTTTTCTGTTTGACACACTGCTGAGCAAATATCTCCTACACTTGTATGCCTAACACTTGTATCATTAGTATTTAACATAAGTATTTCCATATTCGGTGTGAGGATATTAGCTACATCATTTTTATTATGGTATATTGCAACTCCACCTGCTCGAACATTTCTTTTATATTTAGCAACGAAATTGAAATTAGGTATATCGATGTTTTCTTGGCTGTGTCTCTTTAGGTTTTGGCAATTAAATGTTAATACTAAAAAACCCTTTTTTGAGAATAAAATCAATGATAGCCTTAGCTTTTGTTTGTAAAGTATTTAATGATAATCTCTTAGATTCTGTTAATAATGCAATCGTTGACCGAGCCTGCTTCCGATTATGATAGAATTAGAATTTAGTTTTATTATCCTTTTTTTAATAAGTAATATGAATTATTAAAAAAATATATTTAGGTACACGTAATTACGATTGTAAACAAAGTAACCAAAGAAATGCAGACAGATATTGTATGTAGCGTGAGTGCAAGTGAAAGGGTATAAGGAAACCTCGTTGATATATGAAATGAAAAAATACCTGCTTTGTCTTTGCATTTAACGTTCTAGTATATATGAATACTTTTTTCAAAATTTCACTATATATATATATATATATATATCTTCCTATATTATATAGACGTAAGCCTCAAAAAATAGCATTCTTGCGTCTTCCCCCCTCCTCCCCCAGCCTCACATTTTTAAATTTTTTCAACGTAAATATAGGTTTTTTTTTCAGCCTCTGTGAGATGCCTCCCCCCCTCCTCCCCCTCCTCGACCCGCCTCTGACATCGCCTCAACGTTTGTCGCCTCATATTACCTCATAGGTCTCCTCAAAGACTCCTCAGAGACGCCTCAGGTAAGCCTTAGGAATTCCTCGAAACGCCTCCAGTTTGTGAGAGTAATATTTTTAAAAATTTTCAAAAATAACGTAAAAATAGTTACCGACGCCTCAGTGCTTCCTCATCCCCTCCTCTTACAACGCCTCAGGGTACGCCTCAGAGATGAGGCATTTTTTTTGTTAGAAATTTGACATTTCTATAAACAAGAAAACTGGACTGAATAGTACTGTGTATTGAATTTGTTTCGAATAGATTCTTTTTTTTTGGGAAAGGGGAGAGGAACGAGAAGTTAAAAGTTGGAGAAGAGAGAGATGTATATAAGTTGGTTTAAAGCTTGATATAGCTTGAATCTAAACAAGCTTGCAATCTCGGGCTCGTTTCAATCGAGAGCATTCGAAAAGTTTTCGGATAAATACATTATTATATATGGATTTATGGCATTAAATTTTATAATATTCAAGAATAAGTACATCACAAATTGGGGGGCTGGCGAGCAGGGCGAGCAGGGGGGTACCTCCCCTAGTATATGCATATATATATATATATATATATATATATATATATATATATGAATACACTTTACAAGCATCAATCGCAGTACATTTAACACACACATCTACTCTAGGTAACGTATATTCATAAGCGAAACGGGAGAGAAGGAGAGAAAGAATGAGAAATGAATATAAGTGTTTATATTGATAGCAGTAATGGCATTCTGTGCCGTATTCATACATACACGTGGGGTGACACTCATGACCTGTAGATTTTTATACATTTTAGGTCCTTGCCGTAACCTCGCATAAGAGGCATAGCTTCAAAAATAAAAATATTCCTATACTAAAATGTAGAAAATATTTGTTTAAAACAATGAAATATTTTCTTGATTCAAACTTCGATTACTTTAATTTGAGCTATTAATTTATAAAAAAAATTTTATTACTGAAATGTAGTATTTATTTACTTTAATTGAAACAATGTAATTAAGAAGATGACTTATAAATTGAAGTCATTATTTACTCGAATCTAGCATATATTTATTCTACGTCATTATTTATATAAATTTAGTATTTATATATTTCAATTCATTATTTACTTGGATCTAGTATAATTCTATTTTGAATTCGCTATTTACTTGAATCTATTATATATTTATATTTTATATATTAAGAGCAGGTCGTATATCTCTATCCTTTTCTAATCAAAGAATTAATTTTTTTGCAAAAACTAATTATTGTCGCAAAAAATAAGGAGATAGCCCCATCTCGTATAATGAAAAGCAAGATTTTCTTTGATGAGGAAAAATTATTTTTATCGATTCATTTTGAAGAGAATCTTAAAAAACTTAAAAACGCTGCCAAGTGCTTTGGCGCAATGCTTTCTCATAGAGTTCATTGAGTTAAAGTAATTTGATTTGATTTTTTAAAATGTGATTTCAATATAAAATACAATTGCTATTCAAGAAAAATTAGTGAATGTAAGAGAATGATTTGTAAATAGGAAGAGAGAGACAAGGACAGATGAAAATAGGGTAAAAATGAGGATCAATCTGAGAAAAAAGGACAGAGAGGATGTGAGAAAGAAAAGAGTTAGTGAAAACGTTAAATCAGAAATCAAAAGAAGTGATCAAAGAGCTACGCTAAGAAAATTATTTTTTTAAAGCTTGTTTTATAAAGACAGCCGCAAATAACTTGTATACAAATTTTAGAGCAAATCTATCAAGTAGTTTACGTAAAATAGAAAAAAACCGAAAAATGAAAATTTTTTAAGAAAATTTATAAAATTTTCTAAAATTAAAACTACGCTAAGGAATTCGGTTTTTAAAAGTTATCCTCCTTTTGGCAGTTGAAAATAATTCCCATGCAAATCTCAAAGCTAATTCATCAAGTAATTTACGTAAAACACAAAATAAAAGAAAAATCGAAAATTTTTTTAAAATTCTTAAAATGGCTCTATAAAAAAAACTATTATATGACTACCAATTTTCAATAGCTTTCCGTCTACTTATACAAAAACATAGATAGTATGCGAAATTTGAAGCAAATCCATCGAGTAATTTTCGAGATCTAATTGGCTAAATAAATAACATTTTCTTTTCAAAATTTCTTTTTCAAAATTTTAAAAATGCGCTAAAATTAAAACTACTCTATGAAAATCAATTTTTGAAAATTTCCCTCCTTTCGGCAGTTACAAATGATTTCCCTGCAAATTTTAGAACAAATCTATCAAGTACTTTACGTAAAATAAAAAAAATAAGAAATAAAGAATCGAAATTTTTTTTTAAATCTTTAAAATTCTCTAAAATTGTAACTACTCTAAAAAAATTAGTTTTTAAAAGCTTATTTTTTTCAGACAATAGCGAATTGATTGTACAAAAATTTTAGAGAAAATTTATAGTATGGTTAACGCAAAATAGATGATAAATGAAAAATAAAAATTTTTTTGAAAATTTTCAAAACGCTCTAAAATTAAAACTGCTCTGAAAAAATTAGTTTTCCAAAGCTTCTTTTCTTCAGACAGTAGCGAATAACTTGCATATAAATTTTGGAGCAAATGTATCGAATGGTTTTCATAAAATAGAAAAAAAATTAAAAATAAAAATTTTGTAAAAAATTTTAAAAATGCTTTAAAATTAAAAGTGCGCTAAGAAAATCAGTTTCCAAAAGGTTTTCTTCTTTTGGTAGTCAAAAATAAGTTCCATACAAATTTTTAAGCAAATTCTACGTGTAGATTAAGTAAAATACAAAAAAAATGAAAAATCGAAATTTTTTTAAAATTATTAAAATAACTATAAAATTAAAACTACACTAAGAAAACCAATTCTCAATAGCTTCCGCACCAGTTCATCAAAAAATTGAATTGTATGGAAAATTTGAAGTAAATCCATCGAATAGTTTTTAAGATTTTATTGGCTTAATAAATAGAAACATTTTTTTTTAAATTTCAAAATGCTCTAAAATTAAAACTAAGCTAAGAAAATCAGTTTTAAAACATTTATTTTATCCGGGCAATCACAAATAAATTCCATGCAAATTTTGAAGCAAATTCATCGAGTAGTAAACAAAAAAAAACCAAAAAACGAAAAATCGAATTTTTTTTTTTTTTTTTTTTAAACTTTAAAATGAAAACTACGCTAGAAGAACCAATTATCAATAGCTTCCCAGCAAGTTAGTCACAGAACTAAATTCCATGCAAAATTAGAAGCAAATCCATCGAGTAGTTCTCGAGATACAGTTTACTAACTGAATTCATACATCCACACACACACACACACACACACACACACACACACACACACACACACACACACACACACACACACACACACACACACACACACACACACACACACACACACACACACACACACACACACACACACACACACACACACACACACACACACACACACACACACACACACACACACACACACACACACACACACACACACACACACACACACACACACACACACACACACACACACACACACACACACACACACACACACACACACACACACACACACACACACACACACACACACACACACACACACACACACACACACACACACACACACACACACACACACACACACACACACACACACACACACACACACACACACACACACACACACACACACACACACACACACACACACACACACACACACACACACACACACACACACACACACACACACACATACATACATACAGACATTTTCTGGAAACCACTTTTTTCGACTTACCGAGTTCAAATATGTACAAATTAATGAAAAAATAGAAAAAAATTTTTTTATCGATACAATGCTTTCTCTCTGAGAAAGCAAAAATAGAAGTTAGGATGGACAATTCAGTTTTTCAAGGTTTTCTTAAAAACGAAGCGATAAAAATAATTTTTCCTTATAGAAGAGAATCTTGCTTTTTATTATACGAGATGGGGCTTTCTTCTTATTTTTTGCTACAATTATTAATTTTTATGAAAAAATCAATTCTTTGATTAGAAAAGGACAGATATACCCGACCTCCTCTTAAGCCTTTTATTCTATCTTTTTCTCTTTATTTCAATAAGCCTTTTTATAGAAAAATTCATTTACGCGTGTATCATATTTTTTTATAAACATATTTACTTATAAATTGAATCTATTGTATTCTTATAAACTAGTGTCCGGCTGTATGCTCGCATGTATAATTAATAATTACGTGTGCCTTCCGTATCGCTTCTACGAAGTAAGCACGGTTTGGCTTTTATATACGAAACGAGATGTCTTCTCTGCGCTTATGGAGCGTGCCCCGCGTGCATCCCCCTAGCGGGTAATGTACACTGAGAATTCTTTCGCTCAGCTATTACCTTCACCCAAGACCAGTAACACGCCCGTGAAAAGGCGGCGCTTCTAGCCTTTCGGGCTCCCTGACAAACTCTTTCGAGTTCGACGACTGTGCCCACGCGGGAATCTTCCCTTTACACTCGTCTATGGCGCTGCTATCGAGCTCTCGGGCCTTCTCAGTGCGCCGGAGGGACTAGCTACTAATCCCTTTTACGGCGCGCATACTATAGTGCGTTTAGGCGCTCTGGCTAAACTTCAAGTCTAGTAGCTAGTCCTTTTAGTTTTCAGTGTAGGTGAATACTTATTTTTTTAAATCAAGTATGTCAAAAATTTCATGTTTTTAAATATTTGCTTACCGACGCTTGCTATTTTCAAATTACTTGACTTGATTATTCTAAGTAAATAATTTATGGTTTTGCTGTAATAGTTACTTAAAACAAATTATATTTTTTAAAGTTTTTCTTGTAAGAAAAAATTCAAAAATTCCTTGATTCAAGTTATTATTATTTAGTACCAAGTATGATATTTGATTATTAGATTATTATTATTAGATTAGATATTATTTATTTCGTATTATATTTACAAAAAGAGCGTGTAATGCAATAAAATTACAAATAAAATGAAAATACATAAAATACTTGAAATAGTTCTGCATATATAAAATTAAAATAGTACAGTATGATATCACAGTCATAAAACGTAATAGAGTTGATAATACTGTAATAGTAAGCCAATAAATTGAATAAAAGTGATATCACAGATAGAAAATAGAACACAAATAAATACACGCAAAGAGTATAAATAATATAATTGTAAATCAGTCTCAAATATCTATCAGACAAAAGAATTACATAAAATCAAGCGTGTAAAGAGTGCAGTCAAAATATCAGCAGTATACAGTAAATTAAAATCACAGAACAAGGTTAAATGTACAGTAATATATAAGTCAAGCTGATAAAAATATAATCATTCACTCTATCCGCACACATCCTACAATCACGCCAATAAATACAATCATGCCTTAAATCTATAAAAGGTACATCACATAATAAATTAACACATATGATATAGTTCGAAAATAATACTGTTTAATAGAGGTCGAGTAAATACTTCCTCAGAGCAGCTTTAAACCTACTGATTGACGGAAGATTGATTAAGACAAAAAAATAATTACTGTCTAATATAATTAAAAACAAATAATTTGATTGAAAGAATTCATTTTCTAATATAAGTAAATATTTATTTAAAAAAGGATATTATTAGATTATTTGTTTACTAAATTTAAATAAAATTTTTTAATAGAAAGATATCATTTCATAGTTTTAAGATAATCCTATCTTATTCAAAGTAAATTATTTTTCAGTAAATTGCAAATTTTATTTGAATAATTATTTTCTTGAGTTGAGTACCTTATGAATTAAATATTATGAAATATTTACTTATTATTATTTGTTACTTTTAAAATAATAGACATTTTTGTTTTAAGTAAATAATTTATTGTATTTAAGTAATTTTCATTCAAGTAAACGATTCTGAAGTAAATAATTACTATAATCAAGTAAATAATTTACAAGTAAATGAAATGCCTAAATTTAAGTACATATTTACTGTTTTTAAAGTTTACTCGATTCAAGTAATTCATTAGTAAATTCAAGTATATCATTTCCTTTAGAAAATATTTACTTGAATCAAGAAAATTTTTTTTTAGTGTACTATAATACGAATTCCGACATGCTAGCTAGATAAGTATTAATGAGCGACAAAAACCTTATTTAATATACTTGTTGCTTACCATCCTCGTTGCGTCTCTCTCTCTCTCTCTCTCTCTCAGGTCAAATTTATAGTCATAAGCAAATGATTTTTACAATTAGGAACTACATTTTTGTTTATATTTTAGAGAAATCAATATACATTTTTCCTGTTATACTTACTCCTTAGTTTGTAACTCAATTTTTTAATAACTTGTAATTATATTAAACATTTATGTATTACTTATGGGTCATACGGGGTTGAACCCCATGATCCGAATAAATTATGAATCAATCAATCAATCTCTCTCTCTCTCTGCCTTACCTAATCGAGAGACGCAATGCCGCTAGTGCAGTTTTCTTTCGTGGTGTTGGTTTAAATTATACTACTCAAACCACTTAATACTCTGCAAGTATTTGATATAAGACTAATCACAAGGACCGCGGAGGCGTCATGTACAATCATGCAAAATAAATGAAGTGGAGCACTTTTTAATTTTCAACTAAAGACTATTTATTTTAACAAAAAGAATTAAATATAATAAGATAAATAATAGCGCAAAATTAATATACGGAAATTAGCGCAAAGAAAAAGAATAAATTTAATTAAATTACATAATCTCTATGCTAGAAAGAGATAGCAATAAGGGAGGACGCAACGCGAACTGACATGCTTAATAACGCGAGAACGGCCGCGTGCGCCTTCAAGGTAGTTCTATTTAGCAGTCGTACTGAATGCAAACGTTTGACTTAGCCTAATGCGTGTAGTAGTCATTTTTTTAAATAAGTTGAGTACTATCGCACTGAAACTCCTACTACTTAATGCGCAGAGATCGTAGAAATCGTCATTCGCGCAGACTCGTACAATCCGGCATCATTGTGATCGCCGCTGACCACACGTACGAAAAGTACACTGAAAGAAATTTCATCTTTGGGTATCTCGATATTTAGAGTCTATTGATTTCATGAAAGAAACAACATTTCATAACTCTACATTTCGTATTATTTCAATTCGTACAAGCGTATAAAATAAACTCTGAGAATCCTCGAATACATACAAAACGAAACTGAACTTGATCTTACTCGAAATTCGTAAATATGGAATTCATGAGTTCTCGCAATAGCGCAAGCGCACGGCCGAGCTACCTCAACTCGGCTCTGGGCGTCTGAGACTCCGAGAGCTGAGATTCTCGATTTCTGCAATACCTTTGAATAAGAGACTCCGACGCTAGCGAATCAATTTAACATAATGTATTGAAAAGTCTTTATTTCTCAAGTCATCGACATCTCCAAAGGCGAAATTTTTTTCAGTGTAGTAACAAAAAGTAAAATGTCAAATACTTCAAGTTAAAATCCAAAGACTAAAGAAATATATAGATTTAAAAATGGAAGAATAGTGTCGAAGTTTAGAACAATAATATATTTTAAATATTTATAATTTAAGTAAATTGAAGCTTTATTTGAATATTTTATATTTTGTATTAAATTTGAACAAATAAATTATTCAAATTTAGATTATTAGAATAATTTTTCGAATTTCAGTGTTCAAAAAATCTAACTTCTTGATGTGATACGTAAATATAAGCGTTACTAAATAAATAATAACTTAAATAAATATGTGGTTTAAACCAGTAATATATTTTATGATTTTATAATTTAAATAAACTGAAGTTTATTTGAATATTTAATATTCTGTATTAAATTTGAATGAATAAATTATTCATATTTAGATTTTTGGAATAATTATTGGGACTTCTGTTTTCAAATTAACCAAATTCTTGATGTAATACGTAAATATAGGCGTTATTAGATGAATAATAACTTCAATAAATATGTAGTTTAGAACAGAAATATATTTTATATTTTTATAATTTAAATAAATTGAAGTTTTATTTGAATATTTTATATTTTGTATTAAACTTGAATAAATAAAGTATACAAATTAAGGTATATTATTCTAGAGTTATTTATATTTAGCTGATTTTCATAAAATATTGCTAACATTAATACATTAACAATTTATTTTATTGATTTCATTTGGCTTCGTCGTGTATTTAGTACGATGCTTGAGCGCGCGCTTGAAGTCCACGCAATGTTGCCAAATCTCCCTTCTTCTCCGAGTAATTCAGAAAGTGACGTAGATGGTGACTTAGTTTTAATAATATCGTTTTAATGAATACTGATTGGTATATTTTTTTAAATGCACATGAATCGTCATAATTTCATCTTCAATTATAGCAGTTTTTCAAAAAATCGTAGGAAAAACTTGCTTTCTAATTGCATTAAATGTGCGCTATGGACAGGCTCTGCCTATGATTCCCATATTAAAATATCAAACTTTGAGGCTTGATATCTCAAAATTGAATACCGCTTAGGGAATCAATCTTTCGCGAATGTGTAGAAGACGCTTTAGTAAACAATATAAACCAATTTCTAGAAAAATGTAGGAAAGCGTCGAAACGGATGTAACCACCTTAATAAGAAAAGTTTCTGCGAGGTTTAGTTAGCAAGATATACAAATTACTAACAGTAACGCAAAGAAGCTTCCTTGTACAAATGGCAAGTACTCTTAAGCGTTGGCCAACACACCATTAACTTGATGTGACCCTGATCATCGAAGCTTTTGAACGTCGAAGGGAAAAGCTCTCCAGAGAAGTGCAGTTGAAAGCTTCTTTTTTCCTGCAGCAGCGATAGCCTTTTCTCCACACAGGTACGCTCGCTTCTCTTTAATCTTGAATCAGCGAGAAGCAGCAGTATAAATAGCTTTAGCAACCGAAGCACTGCCAGGTATTTGCACCCCTTTACTGACAAAAAATGTTTGCTTTGTACAAGTCAGCAATATACTATCAAGCGTATACGCTGATTAACCGCCGCAAATGTTCTGACGCGCCTCGTGGCTTTCTTGATCCTCGCACGCGTGCTGCTCGTCGAGTTACGTGCTTCTTCACGTAACTTAGATATGTTATATGACTGAGCGGGTGTCATATTATTTTACTGGAGCGTGCGAGATTCAAACACGGTAGAATACCGTGACAACACATTATTAATGAAATTTAAAAATATCCATTTGTAAATATAAATAATAAGGAAAAATGTACATTTTTAGAAAAAAAAATTTTATTCAACTTATGTAAAGTAATTAAAAAATGATTTCGAAACTTAAAAAGTTTAATCTACTTTCAATTTTAGATACTAATACAAATAATTTAAAATAATAACAGTTTGCATTTTGTTTTGTTTAACTTGTAAATTTTTACTTTTTCATTAATTTTTTTTGTTCAGTGTTTTCTTTTTTTGTGAGTCATCCTAAAATTAAGAGAAATATTTCTATAATATAATTATTGATCCGATAATGTATATATTAATTTCTTTTATATTCCTTAAAAATCAATAAGTTAAATTTTAACTCTTATTTACCGCTTGATTTTCGCCATGAAACCATCGTCCCCTGTACATTTGACCGTCGGTACCTTCAATGAAACCTTCTACCATCCGTAGATCATGTACTTCCCAATGAGTCATACACTTCTTTGGTTTTCCAACCCTTTGCTGGGCTGGTATTATTGTATGGCTACCACCGCAATACCGACTGCAATACTGATCTCTAAAGATAATTCGTTTGGTTGGAAAATATATTAACCTTCAGGCGGCCGGGGTGGCACCTTTTGGGGTCACCAATTGTGACATAGTAAAATATTATCAAAAACTAACGTTTGTGATAATATTTTACTATGTCACAATTGGTGACCCCAAAAAGTGCCACCCCGGCCGCCTGAAGGTCAATTATACTAATTAGGTACATTTGGCGGAAGAAATATTTTTCCGAATGTTAACCTCAAATGGCAACATCGCATATTTTACCACAGACATAAGACAATTCTAAATTATGGAACGAATTTTGCATCATTTTTACTTATATACTCAATGGCATAACTGTAGTAAACAAAAAATATTACTTTTTTTTTCATGATCTGAATTACAATTTTATGAAATAAAATTTTTATTTCTCAGTTCAATAATCATATAAAATCTAATATTGTTAAGGGGATGTAATAGGGTATATAATTTCTACATACTTACCGACATTGCAGTTTCTCAAATGTTTAATCTTTATTCAAAAATTTTCCGGAATATCTCTATATTAGGCTCTCTATTAGTAAAAATAGAAGACTCTAATATAGAGATATTTAAAAAATTTTTGTATTAAGAATCAAAAATTTGGAAAATAGTAATGTCGGTATTTTACATTCCCTTAATTCAAATTATCTTTGTAATAAAATTTTAGTTGTTATCATTTGAATTTTGCATAAATATATATAACCTATATGAAAAAACAAAATAATGATGATGCGAAACTCAATGCATGATTTGAAGTTTTCTTACATCTGTGGTAAAATATGCAACGCTGCCATTTGAGGTATACATTCGGAAAAATATCCTTTCCGCAAAGTGTACGTTAACAAAAAAATTGTTACTTTTTAATATAATCTATATGTTATAGATGAAAATAATATTCAATATATAATAACATTATAATAAGTTTAAATATTTTAATATATTTGTTTCGAGACAAAGATTATAATCTCATATATGAAATATTGATATTAATTTATGAATTCCGAAAACTTTTTTTCTATTATCACCCGCGTGAAAAAAATTACCATCGCCAAAGCATTGCAAATACTTAGGCCGAAGCATTGCTGATACTTTAGCCAAAATATCGCCGATATGTCGAAGATACATTGTGCGAAATACCGGAAATACTTTGGGTGAGACGTTGAGAATCGAGCGCCGAGTTATGTCCATATTGCCAAAAAATAATTTGTTATTTCGTCAATATATCTACACGGGACTAATCTCAGATATTGCTGTTATATTATTTAAAATTTCTAAATTTTAAATTTTTCAACAAATTTTCCTAATGTATGGGCAATGCTTCGCTGATGTATGTATAAAGTTTCCAAAATGATATTTTCAATATATTTGCATATATATGGCTTTTGATAAATAAATTTTTCTTTATTGTTTATATGATATATTATAAAAGAATAAATTGATAAAAATATTTCCACATTTTTATGGAATATTTACTCCTTTTCCATTGTATTTACATGTTCTATGACATAGATAATATTAGTATGTATATATTTTTCATAAAAATAAACGCATTGTAATGAATTTATTTTCATTATATTAATTTCTCCTTCATTACCCTATTGAAAAAATCCACCTGGACTTCCAAGTGGATAACCCATGCGGAAATCCACGTAGGTTTCACATGGATTCCATATGGATTTTATAAAAGCTATGTTGATTTTATAAAATTCTTGTGCATTGTTAAAGAATCCATATGGATTTCATGAAATTTATGTGGATTTTCAAGGAACCCGCATGAATTTTATAAAATCTGTGTCAATTTTATGTTCTCCTCGTAGATTTTCAAGAAATCCATATGGATTTTGTAAAATCCATGTGAATTTTTAGGTAATCAACGTAGATTTTTTACTTGGATATCCACATGGATATTTTGAATAGGAAATAACTCGATATTCATTTCGCATTCAAAGTAAAAACCAAAAACGAGGTAAGCCTCGTAGTTTCAGCTCTTTGAATATCAGAGAGCTTCTACGATTCAACTAAGAGTATTCTAGTCTTATATATCTGCGACTTCGAAATTCATATGATGGATCACAGAACTTAGAGTAACGCCACCTTCTGACTTACTGTCGAATTGATGATTGATTACGTCGATTCTATTTTGAATCTATGGGCGACGTTTTTCTAAGTTTTGTGATCCCTCATACAAGTTTCAAAGACGCAGATATATAAGGCTAGAATACTCTCAGTTGAATCGTAGAAGCTCTTTGATCTTCAAAGAGCTGAAACTACGAGGTTTACCTCGTTTTTGGTTTTTACTTTAAATGCAAAATAGATATTGAATTATTTCCTATTCAAAATATTCATGTGGATTCCCACGTAGATTTTCATTTAAATCTACGTGGATATCCAAGTAAAAAATCTACGTGGATTACTTAAAAATTCACATGGATTTCTAAGTATCCACATGGATTTCACAAAACCCATATAAATTTTTTAAAAATCCACGAGGAGTACATAAAATTAACATAGATTTTATAAAATTCATGCAGGTTCCTAGAAAGTTCACATGAATTTCATAAAATCCATATGGATTCTTTAACAGTCCACGAGGGTTTTATAAAATCAACATGGCTTTTATAAAATCCACATAGATTTTTTCATATGGAAATCCACGTGGGTAATCCGCGTGGATTTCTATGCTAATCCACATGGAATCCATGTAAAACCCACGTAGATTTTCACATCGGTAAACTATGTGGAAATCCAGGTGGATTTTATCTGCAGGCTAGTCATTGCACAAGGGTTGGAAGTTACAAATCTCTTTATTACTGCACAATATTTAGGTTGACGATTTCGTAATTGTTCATTGATACAATCACAATAAACTTTTATAAACAACTGAATCTAATAAATTTACTTATAATCATTTTTCCAGTATATGTTAAACGTAAGTGTACATCAAAATTATTACTATCAGAATATACTACATGTGTCAATTTAATGATATCATCATTGAGGAATCCAAGAAGAGGATGAAAGAAGCATAAGAAGAAAAAAATTATTTTATTTATTGAGATTAAAATGAAATGGTTTGATTTTTAGACATTATGAATACGGTTTATTAATGTTTTGATAAGAATTTCTTATTATTATATCATAATAATAATAAAGTTATTCTAAGCAAGGTAAATAAAATTTTCATTTTATCATTCTGGAATTGATAGAATTGATATAAGTTATAATTTGTTGATTATTATGATATTTAATAATTATTAATTAATTATTATTCATGATGTTATTTTTGCTATCAGCATATAGTTTTGTATATTATTAGCTTAATAATTAATTATGTAAAAAAATGTATACAAAAATTAAATATAAATATATGTTTTGCAATCACAAAAGGTTTGTTATAATTAAATCTTTCAATTCAATAAATAAAATTAATAGATATTGTAACGTCTTCGCTTATTAAACATTTTCTTATTATTAATAAATTTTAAATTTTGTTACAAAAAACTTTTGGCTGAGATTTCCAAAAGTTTTAGCTTTTCCGTTCAAGAGGTCATCGGAAAAAAAATGAGCATTCGAATCATCTAATTATAATGAAAAAGCGTTACCTTTTTCTTAATTAGATGAAAACAATGAACGGTGACCTCTACTAGAAAATAAGTCGCCAAAAGTTCAGAGGTGTTTTCTATCATGATTTTCGATTTTGCCAAAAAAATATAAAAATCTCTGAACTAATAATAATGCATGTTATTCTACCACAGTCGCTCGTTGCATTTAGTACAGGTCAGTTGTATCTTTGGAAGCCATAAAAGGCAATAGAATTTTTATAAGTCATATACTAAAAACAAGTTAAAATTCAGTGTAATCCTTTTATATTCTATTTTAAAGTGATTATTATATTACTTGTCGATTTTACATTTTCTATTTTAAAGTGATTATTATATTACTTACAACGCTATATTACATATTGTACCAAGGAAAGGGGCCATTGTAAACCAAGTGACAAATAAATAAACTATAATCAAGGTAATAATTAAAATAATTATTTATATTGTTTTCTTTCCTTGATTTCTAAAAAGGGCTCTCGAGCCTACAAATAAAACTCACTTTATCTCCTATAGCCTCTGCCACGCGAAAACCCTCTTGCTTGCGTAACCGCTCGACGCAGCGAGAACTTCAACATACGGGTAAATTAAAATATTAAAAACAATAACTTTTATTCGGACATTACGATATCATATTTGGAAAAATATAAATATTATTTTGGAAACTTTATATATACATCGGTGAACTATTGCCCATTCATTAGGGAAATTTGTTAAAAAATGTAAAATTAAAAAATTTTACCATGTATGCGCAATATAAGGGCAATATCTGGGATTAGCCCCATGGAGATATATGGGCGAAATAATAAATTATTTTGCGGTAATATGGACATAATTCTCCTATAGTATTTCCAAAATTTCGCAAAAAGTATCTTCGATATATCTGCGATATTTCGGCTGAAGTATCAGCGATGCTTCGGTCCAAGTATTTGCGATGCTTCGACGATAGTAGTTTTTTTTGCACGGGCAGCTCCGAAGCAGAAATTTTTTTTTATTACCTGTTATTTTTCAGTAACAATAGAACAAGATATATTTCCATATACATTGATTATTTTTTCATTTAAATATTATAGAGTAAAATGTTAAGTGAAGCTTGACGTTTTAAATACGGCGTAAGTATTAAAATGTTTTAATGCATACCTTATAATATTTTCAGTGCCTTTTATACAGGATGATTTACATTTTTCAGCATTTTCTTTAATAATTTTTTCTAAATGTAAAAGATTTTTTCCTTGCTGTATCATGTTTTGTTGCTTTCTCAATTCATTCATTTTAAATGCAATAACAGGTTGTATGCTAGCTTTACACGGCATTGCATCAAACCCACTTATTTTTGCATTGGTATTCATATAAACATCTTTATCACAAAACACACATCGCATATTTCTAATGAAATAATTCATTTATAATAAACTATTCATTTAAAATTGTATTACTGTTCTGAATAATAATTTCACTATTCTTTTATTTTCTAATGAAAAAAAAAATTATAAATTACCTTAGAATCTTTCTAGCACCTGCAGCTTCTTGTTCGCGTTTATTCTCTAGAAGTACTTTAAGCTGAGCCTTAATCATTTGCAATTCATTATTTATAAATTCTTTTAGTGCAGAAATTT
This sequence comes from Anastatus disparis, assembly GCA_017163975.1. Classification (NCBI taxonomy): domain Eukaryota; kingdom Metazoa; phylum Arthropoda; class Insecta; order Hymenoptera; family Eupelmidae; genus Anastatus; species Anastatus disparis. Next base: position 1,339,439 of record JAFFSR010000066.1, read on the forward strand.
CAAGAGCATCAATTTTTCCTTCTAATTCGCGGCGTAACTCCACAAGAGATTGTTGTAAAATTGATTCTTGTTGGCTTATCTTGGCCATTGTTTCATCAATAGCTCGTGTCAAATCATCGCAAACTTCTTCAAATCGTTCGTGAGAAACCTTATGAAAGAAAATTATTAATGAAAAAATATAATATTCATATTCAGAAAAAGCGAACAATTGTAATAACGTTTGTGAACCTTTTTATTAAGATCACATACATCTGCTTTATCTGCAAGAGCATCTACTACTGCTTCCTTATCAGCTTTGATAATTTTTAGCAATTCTATCTGTTCATGAAATATCTAAGAATAAAAATAGTTTTTTAGTTGAATGTAATTTTATTATTTATATTAAATTGAAATCAATATTCTTGTTCTTCGAGTTTATGCTATTAAATGTTTTAACCAATCTTTTTTTCATATATGTTATATTCAACACGATTCACAATATGCATATGCGCACGAAGAATGAATATGGATGAGGCTAATATTTGTCGATTGAATAGTAGTTGATTAAGGGTCCGCGAAACGCGCCTGAGACTAACTACTGTTCAATCGTCAAATAATAGTTGAGACCATGTTCGTCCTTCGTACGTCCAAGTTACGCAGATAATTTTATGTCGTTTCAGCACTGTTAAGAAAAATTGAATTTTGCTTCCAGTACATTTATGAAATTTCTATTTTCACTTGAAATTTCATGCAAATTTACATTAAAATTACGGTGAAATTATTAATTTCCATGCAATTTTGCATTAAAATTACGGTAAAATTATTAATTTCCATGTACACGCTTGAAGCAAGCTTCCAGTTTTGCATTAAATTTGCATTAAATTTCATGTTTTTTAACAGTGAGGCCAAATGAGGGACTATAAAATAAAAACAAAACACACACAACACAGTTCACATAAAATTCAACATATTAATGCATTCGATTAATTAATTTGAATCGAATCACTACAATATTTTTATTAATATAACATCTTTTTTTATTAATTAAATAACTTTTATGTATTTTCAATGTTGACAAATAAAATATCAATGTTTTTTAAAAATTTTTTGATAATATGTCATGATTTGTTGATGTCACTCTTTCATTTGTTTTTGATTTAGAAACATCAATTTTTAATTTTTTGCATCGTTATTCATACAACCCAGTATTTTTTTATATTCAAGAAAATGACAAGTCAGCTGTTAGCATATGCGCGCTCGCGTTATATGATCTACCTAAGCTGTCTAATCTGAACACATTCACAATCCATACGTTCGCGGGTTCGTATGGAAAGGTTCTACATGTCACTGGGAACGTATAGAAGCATTTAAACATAGTTGAGAGGTGAGCTAAGGCATAGGATCAATGTGGTAGTTACCGTGCCCTCCACAATTACCGCGCCCTATGGTAAAGCATAAGGTGTCGGCATTCAGAGCATGGTATTAAATATATGTATTTATATGCTAAACAGACGACACACAATAAACTGACACATCGAATAAGCTTTGTAAATTCAAGCTTAATAACCCACATAGCACCGAAGCTTCCAGGAAGCTTCCAGGAAGCTTCCATAAAAGGTTCGGAAACTTGCCGTAAGCTTCCATGTAAGCTTCCTGGAAGCGTCAAATGTCCCGCGCACTTTTCATTCAGAAAGATTCAATGGAAGCTTCCAGAAAGCTTCCTTGGAAAAAATCAGTAAGCTTCCATGGAAGCTAGCTTAAAGGTCTTTTTGAATCTTACAAGAAGTTTCCAAGGAAGATTGACGCAAGGTTCCAAAAGTACTTCATGGAAGCTTCCACGGAATAATGCAAAAAGCTTACATGCAAGCTTCCGTGAAAGCTTCAATTAAAGCTTCCTGGAAGCGTAAAATGTCCCGCGCACTTTTCTTTCAGAAAGATTCAATGGAAGATTCCAGGAAGCTTCCATGGAAGAAATCAGTAAGCTTCCATGGAAGCTAGTATAAAAGCCTTTTGAATCTTACAAGAAGCTTTCAAGGAAGGTTGCCGTAAGGTTCTAAAAATACTTCATGGAAGCTTCCATAAAAAAATGCTAGAAGCTTCCAGGATGATTCCAGTGTAAGGTTCCTGGAGGCTTTGGGGAAGTCAACAATTCAAATATCATTTGGTTAATTTTATCCTTTTTCACCGTTTGAAAGGTATTGTGTTACGATTCTGTTCAACATTCTATTTTTCATTTTATATTTTATAAAGTTTTGCTGTGCAAAACACATATTTACTTACAACATACTATTTTATATACTATTATATCATATTTATACTTCAATACATATTCACATATATTAGGATTTACGTATAATTATAAAGACGCATTTACATTTTTAGGGCAGACGCTGTGGGTACATACTGTGACCTCACTTATATTATATTTATAATATAAAGAATTTAAAGAGAATGTGAGAGAGAATAAGTGAGAAAAAAGAATAAAATAAAAGATAATTAGCAATAATCTTATTCTCTCTTAAATTCAAATCATCGCGTTAAAAGTCTATCTCTATCGTATGCGTCGGCGCGATGTAGCAATTGGAAAGTATATCAGCGCGCGAGATGGATATTAATAAGAATATATGTACGCGCTTAGATGTGCGCCGATCCACGCCTATAAAGTGACGTACGCTAGCACACATCTAAGCGCACCTGTAATGGTATAATGTAAGATATGTAAATGCATCCCTTCTACTTAGTAGTAGGAGAGGATTGCGGCCGCGGCGGCTTGATCGACGCTTAAGCAGATCGAAGCCGAATCTTTGTACGGCACTCTTTGGCCAGCTCTCTTCTAATAAAGTTTATCTTAAAATAAATACTTGTGGCTATTGTTCTTATTTTCGTTATTGCTGCAGGTCCGCGAGGGGCTGGATAAATACCAGCTCCGTACCGGTAGCAGCAATAACGAAATACTATTTAAATTAAAAATCAAAGCTTAATTTGGTAGAGTTGATTAAATAATAAATTCACGTATATTTCTTTTGTGAATTTATTAAAGTGTACGAATCTAAATTAACATTAATTCATCTTACGATTAGTGAGAGTTTGATTAAACATTATATTCTATAAAGTGTCTCTTGGTAAATGCACGTTTGGAATATTTAAATTCAAATCACGTGTTACTTATTGAAATTTACTTGTATATAGTGCCATTTGCCATTAATAAGTAATTCAAATCTTAACTAATTAAAATTGGAGTTTCGTGGCTTATAAGAGGCATTTATTAGTACAAAAACATAAGCAAAGAGACCCCAGACTGGTTGTAGCATGGCGTCTACACCAAAAACGGGTCTAGCTTAAAAAGAACCTTTCCTTTTTATCCTTTTCCTCATACATGAGCACTTTGTGCTATCTTTTTTTAGGTGATAGGGCAAGGAGAGGTTATAATACTCAAAACCGCCAACGTTCGACTTATATAGTAAGTGTGGTATCATCTCACCACTTAGAGACAAAACGCCCATTCAACGCGTATCCCCCTGTAGGCGTAACTGCGAATCGAAGGTGACGGACTTGTATGGTATCTGTCGGTAGTTCAATTCCCGACTAAACATAATTTTTTTTTTTTTATAAATTATGTTGCACATGTATATGTTCATGTACCTACGTATTATTCACACACAAACATTTTCATACTATCTGAAGTCGAAAAATTCATTTTATATAGATTTTAAAATAAATTTATTTAAAAAAACTTAAATAAATAATACAATACTCTTTCTTAAAACTTTATTCAATTAAAGACTTTTCTTTAAAAAAGCAACAAAATGTTTTGTGTGCTTATTTACTAACTTAAATTAATATTAAAAGAAATTTTTTATCCAAAGTTATACAATCATAGAAACTTTTAATCATTTAATTTGTAATCTGTTTTATTCGTATTCATATAATAATCCGATATTAATTTTTAATATTAAAAAGAATATCTTTATACATTAATTTAACAAAAAAGATTATATTTTTAATTTATAAAATTAATAAGGGATTATTATATAAATACGGAAAAAGCAGATTACAAATTGAATGAATTAATTTTTATAATTATGTAACTTTGGGTAAAAATTTTTTATTACTATTGATTTTTAGTTAGTAAAAGAACACAAAATATTATGCTTTTTGAGGAAAAATTTTTTATTTGATAAAAGTCATGTATTCAAAACATTGTAAAGATATTTAGACTTTGTAATTAATTAATTTAATTTATAAAATTTTATTAAATTAACGACTTTCTCTTAAAAAAAAACATATTTGTTTGTGTTCTTTTTTATTAATTAAAATTAATAACAATGAAAATTCTTTATCGAAAGCTATACACAATTATAAAAAATTTTTAATCATTTAAAATGTAACATGTTTTACTTCATATTTAAATAATTTACCATAAATTTTGTAAATTAAAAAGAATATTAGACATTAATTTAATAGAAAAAAAAGACAATATTTTTAATCTATAAAATTAAATTAATGTAAGGCAGACACTACACCTGTACACATAAATATTGCCTTAATTTTCATTTTATTATAAAATTTTAGAAAAAAAAGTGCATTAGCATATAGTATGTATCATGAAGATTATTCTATAAATCTTATAAATAAATTCATTCATCAATTATTTAAAATGTTGAAGCCCAATGATGTATATAAAAATTATTCGATTTCGTACCAGGAATACAAAATTCCTATAAGCAAAGGAATAGATTTATTTAAAAATTCAACTGAATAATTTTCATGATATTTACTACAAACTAATGTATTTTTTTTTCTGAAACTTTGCAATAACTTTCCGTGAACATTAATATATCCTTCCTGTAATATTCTGTGAAAGGCTGCAAAAAGTTTGAATAGAATTTTCGGCAAAATGTTACTGCAAGCTTGCTGCAAAATGTAAAGTAATCTTCCAAATGATATTCGGATATAACTCTTCGGAAGCTTACTGGAAGCTATCTTGTAATATTCCATTTGGCCCCCATGGAATATTACATTCAAGCTTCCCTGAACCTTCCATAAGGCTTACATTAAAGATTCCAATGGAAGCTTCCAGAAACTTTCATTTAGCTTTCGGAAAGCTTACAGAGAATCTTCCTGATAAGTTACTGATAACCTTTCGTAAACAATAAAATATTTTTCCTATGAAATTCCACGGAAGGCTGCAGGAAGTTTGAATGGAACCTTCCACAAAATATTACTGGAAGCTTCCTGCAAGATATAATGTAATCTTCCGAGTAACGTTTCTGTAATATTGCATGTAATCTTTCAGAAAACTTACTGAAAGCTATTTTGTAATGTTTCATTTAGCCCTCATGGAATATTACATGTTAGCTTATCTGAACCTTCCGTAAAGCTTACATGAAAGATTCCAATGGAAGCTTCCCGAAACTTTCATTTAGATTTCGGGAAGCTTACAGGGAATTTTCCTGACAAGTTACTGGTAACCTCCTGTAAACATTGAAATATTTTTCTTGTAACATGCCGTGGAAGGCTGCAGGAAGTTTGCATGGAATCTTCCACAAAATATTACTGGAAGCTTCCTGCAAGACATAATGTAATCTTCCGAATAACGTTTCTATAATGTTACATGTAATCTTTCCGGAAGCTTACAGGAAGCTATTTCGTAATGTTTCATTTAGCCCTCATGGAATATTACATGTTAGCTTTCCTGAACCTTCCGTACAGTTTACACGAAAGATTCCAATGAAAGCTTCTCGAAACTTCCATTTAGCTTTCGGGAAACTTAGAGGGAATCTTCCTGATAAGTTACTGGCAACCTTTCGTAAATATTGAAATATTCTTCCTGTAACATTCCGTTGAAAGCTGCAGGAAGTTTGAATGGAATCTTCCACAAAATATTACTGGAAGCTTCCTGTAAGATATATTGCAATCTTCCAAATAACATTTCTGTAATATTGCATGTAATCTTTTTGGAAGCTTACTGAAAGCTATTTTATAATGTTCCATTTAGCCCTCATGGAATATTACATGTAAGCTTCTCTGAACCTTCCGTAAAGCTTATATGAAATATTCCAATGGAAGCTTCTCGAAATTTTCATTTAGCTTTCAGGAAGCTTGCTAGAAGCTTACATTGGAATCTTTCTCGAATCTTTTGATGGAAGCTTCCCGAATCTTTCGTTCTATGTGGGAATAACAATAAATTAATAATATTAAATTTTCACTTCTGAAATGTGTTTTATCTGTAAAAAGTGTGCTGTACTTTAAATGAACAATTTATAAAACTTTTAAAAAATGAGATTTGTTTTATTGAAGGAAATGTATCTGCCTTAACCTTGAAGCCACGGTGATCGGTTATTCGACCCTATGCCATGTTTTTACAAATCTAGCTTGGTCTATAGATGTTGAGCCGGATTTGGCCTACGACAACATAAATATATTGGTTATATACGTAACTTGGGAGTTAAAGGATGAATACAGGTAAAACTAAAGTGTTTGTCGCTTGAGTAGCACTTTGGTCAAGACTGGATTCAGAATCCTTCATACTCCCAAGTTACATAAATAAGTGCAAGTCGTTGTAGGCTGTATGAGAAACTGTAAAAATGATCTTTTTAAATTAATGATGTATGTTTTATTAAATATTTCATTATACTTTTCAAACTATTACAATTTTAACATTTTTAATATTAATAATATATATTTTACTATCACATAATTAATATATTAATAATAAAAATACATTTGCACTTTTACGTACAATAACTTTAAAAATTGAATTTTAACAATTAACTGTTTAACTTTGAAAATTTTTTTAAACAAAACATTCTTTAAAGTCAAGATTTTATATGAATTTGTATGAGCATTAACATATCTGATGATATTCTTTTGTTTTTTCTAACCTACGAATCGATGTCATTCACGTCACATACGGCCACGCTGAGCGATATATCGACGATATTTAATTGTCCAATATGTCCTTAGGGTGTATAGATCTGTCAATACTCCCTAAGGGAATATTGTACAATTGAATATCCATACTCCCTAAGGGAATATTGAGCAATTGAATATCGTTGATATAACGCTCAGCATGGCCGTATATGAAGCGAGTGACATCGATTCGTAGGTTAGTAAAAACAAAAGAATATCATTAGATATGTCAATGCTCATACGAATTCATATAAAATCTAAACTTTAAATAATGCATATTTTAAATTAAATATTTAAAATATGCATGATGACATTATTTACTTATTTTTAATAAAATATATATCATTAAAAAAAAAAAAAACAGGTGTGGCAGTCGTGGGGACTGGCCGACAGAAGTTAATACTTCTTTTAGTTTAGTGACAGTCTTGCTTCTCATAGAATGAACAATTTTCCGTCACGCTTTGTTTAAAAATATATTTCATAATGAATAAATATGCATACGCACAACAAATTATCAACTCATTAAGTAGAATAATGGTAGTTCTGGGTAAAGAGAAGGCCCCTAAATACATTTGCAACTTACTGAGATACAAAGAAGCATACAGAAATTGTTTAAATAATAAGCATATAATAATAAGAAATTTACAAACAAAAAATTATTTATTAGAATTTTTTAATGATTTATGATGATCATTATATTCAACATGGGAATTGAATATTATCCCTTATGAAAATAATCTGTAGATTAAACCATAGAAAAATCTGCAGGAAAATCTGTAGAATATCTACGGAAAACCTACAGAAAATCTACAAAAAAATCTAACTTAACACCGCAGGATTTTCTGTAGGGAAGATTATGAGGAAATCTACAGGTAAAACGCAGATAAATTTGTAGAAAAATTTGCAGGATGTCTACAGGATTACTTTTGCAGCTAAAACTATAGAAAAGTTTACAGCACCACGTAAGATTTAGCACAGAAAATATTTGAGAATTTCCTACAGAATTACCTAAAGGAATTTTCTTATTTTCCTAAATTTTTTCCAATTATATTCTTTATAAAAAAATATTCCACTAAAGAAATATCTGCATAATTTTCTACAAAATTTCCTTCAGACTTTCCAACAGAAAATTTCAAAGAATTTCCTGTACGATTACCAATAGGAAATGTTCCTTTATTTATTTTTGATCTATAAAAAAATTTTCAAGAAATTCTATAAAATATTATGTAGAAAATCTTGAATAAAACTTTATTATTATTTAATTATTTGGTATTCTTTACTTAAGTATAATAAATAATTACGAGTTAATAACTCGATAATTATTTTCCTATCATAAGAAAAGACCAAAAACGTGGTTAACTTTACAGTGTGAGCCCTTCGAAGATCGAAGAGCTCACAATTCCACACTATGTGCTTTGGTCTTACATACCTGCAGCTTGAAAATTTTTACAAGCGATCACAAAACTTAGGGAAACGCCACCTAGTGACTTAAAATTAAATCGACGTAATCGATCTCGTATCGTACAAAATTTTCTTAAGATTTTGCTGCAGAATTTTTCACTGATTTTCCTGCAGATTTTTCTATATTATTTCAATTTAATTTTAAGTCGCTAGGTGTCGTTTCTCTAAGTTTTGTGATCGATTACACAAATTTTCAAGCCGCAGGTATATAAGACCAAAGCACTTAGTGTTGAATCGTGAGCTCTTCAATCTTCGAAGGGCACACACTACGAGGTTAACCTAGTTTTTGGTCTTTCCCTATGATAGGAAAATAATTATCGAGTTATTAACTCGTAATTATTTATTATACTTAAATAAAGAACACCAAATAATTCAATAATAATAAAGTTTCATTCGTATATTTTTACTAATAAAGTGGAATATTTTTTTATTAAGCATATAATTAGAAAAAATTGAGGAAAATGAGAAAATTCCTTCAGGTAATTCTGTAGAAAATTCTCAAATATTTTCTGTGCTAAATCTTACGTGGTGGTTTACAGAAAACTGTAGAAAATGCTTTGAAAATAATGTAGGCGAAAATCCTGTAAAAATTTATCAGGAATTACTACACTAATCCTGTATATTACTCTGTAAGAAACCTGTAGAATCTCTGTAAACTTTTCTACAGTTTTAGCTGCAAGTTATCCTGTAGGCATTCTGCAGATTTTTCTACAAATTCATCTGCGTTTCATCTGTAGATTCCCTCATAATCTTCCCTACAGAAAATTCTACAGTGTTACATTAAATTTTTCTGTAGATTTTCTGTAGGTTTTCTGTAGATATTCTACAGATTTTCCTGCAGATTTTTCTACGGTTTAAGAGGAGGTCACGTATCTCTGTCCTTTTCTAATCAAAGAAATGATTTTTTTACAAAAAACTAATAACTTTATCAAAAAATGAAGAGAAAGCCGCATCTTGTATCAGAAAAAGCAATATTTTCTTTGATAAGAAAAAATTAATTTTATTGCTTCGTTCTCAAGAAAACCTTGAAAAACCAAATTGTCCACCCTAACCTTTATGATTTGAGTTTTTCAAGGTTTTCTTGAAAACGAAGCAATAAAATTAATTTTTTCTTATCAAAGAAAATATAGCTTTTTTCATTACGAGATGCGGCTTTCTCTTCATTTTTTGCTAAAGTTATTAGTTTCTGTAAAAAACTCAATTCTTCGATTAGAAAAGGACAGAGATACGTGACCTCCTCTTAATCTACAGATTATTTTCATAAGGGATAATAATCTTTTTTATGCAAATTTAAAACTTAACAGAGGGCTGAACAATCTGTCTTGGTCTAATAGCGTTTTTCATCATTTGTATAAACACCATCCGCTGTAGCATGAAAAAAATAGTAGCCCCTGCTAGATATTAGTATAATAAGTAAATTTTGTAATAACAATCAAATTAATTTATTGCGTAGTTTTTGAATAATACCAAAAAAGATAGGTTATATTTTAGTTTGTTCGTAGGTCTCATATTATTCAAAAACTACGCAATAAAATAATTTGATTGTTATTACAAAATTTACTTATTATACTAATATCTAGCGGGGGCTACTATTTTTCTCATGCTACAACGGATAGTGTTTATACACTGAAACGGTGGTGGTAGGTTTATTGTATTTTTTAAAATATGGTAGCTCTCTTTTTTTTCGGCACAACTATTTTTCCAAATTTGGGAGAAAAATTCGACCAAATCTACGCGCAGTTATTCTAATGTTTCTCGTATTGGAAATAATGTATTGATAAGTTTATATTTTTATCAACCATGCATCATAATTGAAGTAATACCTACATTCGAATGAAGATTTTAAATATTCATACTCGAACTTCTTTGGGAATTTCTCTATTGTTGCAGATTTATAAAAGCAAATTTCTTAAAAATATGCCATCGTGACGTTTATTCTTTTGTTATGACAAAGCCTCAATTTCATTGAGATGGTCGGATTTTTCGACCACTCAAACGCAAAAATACTCACCAATGTCATGCAGAATAAATGTAAGATTGGAAATATCACCTTTGCTTTCTTTGGTTTGATCGTTGCATCACTACCGTTTCAGTGTATAAATGATAAAAAACTCTATTAGACAAAGACAGATAATTCAGCCTGCTCTTAATTCAATAATAGCCAAAAATATAATTGAGAAAATTCCTTCAGATAATTTTTTTCATAGTTTTTTAAAAATATTTTTAAAAAATTATTTATTATTATTAATTATAATTCACAGTGCGTATGTGAATTATTATTGCAGTTCTAAACTACAGTTTAGTCGATGTTTTTCTTGAAATTTTGAATCAAGCACTGTTAAGAATGATTCTTATTAATATTTATAAATGGGTGATTAGCGTGCACAAATAATTACAACAGATTGAAATTGTAGCTTAGTTTATTTATTTAAAGTAAAAAGGTAATCTATGATTCTATGTCGTATAAAAGTTATCCTTAAAGAAAAGAGCTGTTGCTCGTAAGACGCGCCACTGAGAAGTGAGCTAAGAGCTCCCTTGACTAAAAAAAACGAGATAGTTAGAGATGGCGCTTTAAGTGTTTTTTTCCAACACTCCCTCTCACTTGAAGATGTCCTACAATTAGATTTAGTCCCAAGATTCCTCGGGGTCATCTGCATGAACCAATTCAGTCTCGTTTTCTTCGGAACTATCTTGATAGTTCTCCGCTATGGCCTGCAACGAGAAGGATCTTTGGTTTTCTTTGTTACTCTTTTTAAAGAAGGGCTTCTTGCCCTGAGACTTTGGGTAATCTTTTGTTAAACTCTTGGTACCCTCCTTGAATTTCCTTTGAAAGACATTTTTCCTAAATGGTTTGGTAATTGTTCTACTTGAATTGCTTATATTTCTTAAGGTGATATCCTGCCTGCCTTTGGTATTTTTGAGCTCTCTGCTCTTGTCTTTAATTTTCGGGCACTTGCTAGCAATATGGTTACCCAGATTATGGCAGGAGTAACACATTAGCTTTCCAGGATGAGGACACTCTTTCATGTCATGGCCACCCATACCATATCCTTTACACAGTAAGAATTTCTGGTTTGACTGCTTTCATGAGATCCACCTGTAACAAATGATTTTTTAGTTGACCATAACTCATTTCACGTGAAGTAGTTTCTTTATAAATGCAATCAGTTATGAGCACTTCAGGTACTGCTTTGACAATAGCTTGAACAAAATAGTCTTTTTTTTCTTTTTCCGAAATAAAACCTGCATCTGGTATGCTCTCGAAATTTCTTATTTTTTCTTCAAATTTTTCAACAAAATCTGCTGCAGATTCCTTAGAGGGTTTGAAAGTTATTTCAAGTAACTCTTTTCTAGCAGATATGCTAGTTGCTCTGCGTTCTAATCTGTTAATTTCCTTTAATTTCTTTAAGATCTCCTTTGGATCCTTTATATACAAAATTTTATTATAATACTCTTTGTCTATATGATTGATGATAATGTCACGTATTTTAAAGTTATCTTCATTTTTCTTAGTTTCAGTAACAACAGTATCCACCGAGTTATCAAGCGCATATAACAATTTTTTACTTCTAAGTTCAGACCTCAAATAGTCATCGAACATTTCAAATTTGATATCTTTAGTTAACTTATAACTTCTTACAGAGATATGATCTCTCGCGGAGATTTCAGATTTTAAGTGATCAGTAAGATTAGTTATATCATTATTACTTAAAGCAGTATTATTTAATGTAGTATTAAGTTCTTTGTCTCTTTGTAACAACATTTTAATTTTATTTTCTACTAAAGCATCTAAATCGGTTACTGTTGTTACATTATCTCTACTTAACGATTGTGAGACTTCTTTTTTTCTATTTAATTTATTATTAAACAATTCATTTCGTATATTAGAAAGTAATCTAATACTTACAGTCGTAGATTGATCATACTTATCCCTAGTCTCAGGAAACTTGTTCACAAGGAAAGGATTAAGACATTCTTTATTAGTATCAGTAGAGGCTTCGAAATGATTTTCTAGCTCTGGAGCGACAGATGTTTCGCTCAGCTCACCATCCTCCAGTTCTCCTCTAGGGTCTATTGACTGGGAAGTTGGTTGGCTGTTGGGTTGTGCTTTTGGCCCCTTTCTTTCCTTGTAAATCAGAGGTCGAGACAAAATCTCGACATTTTTAATAGTAATGCCTTTTGTTTGAGTGTCGCTTGAGTAATTAGTCCTGCTGAAAAGCCTTGGTCGCTTGGGTGCACACGACTCAAACGTCTCACGTTGTTGCACAAATGGAGGGGATGGTGTAGAAGTGAGAGAAGGAATATCAGATCTAATTGACAACTGTTGAATGAGAAGTTTCATGCACTTCAAGAATGAATTATTCTGCTCTTCAAAGGGCTCCAGAACTTCAGATCTGTTTATCTCTTGAGGTCTAAATACCAAATCAAACATATAAAATTTCTCTCCGCTCGGCCAAACCCTTTGTACCAAGCACCACTCAGATTCAGACAAGTGGTGGTCAAATCGGATAAGTTGGAGCTCCGACACCCAAAAGTACAGAGATCCATCCACTTTTCTCAACAGAGTTACCTGGTCCGAGCTGTAAGATAGAGGTGCCCCTCTGGCCTCGACAATGGCCCATTCCCTTAGAATTACATCTCGAAATTCATCACGGTCGGCACCTGTTAAAACAGACATAATAAATCAGTATAGAGAAGTTAAATGTCTAAAACACACACAGAACTTTCGGTCACTCATACATTTATACAGATTTTAAATTGAAAGGTACAAATCTTTAAAGAGGTTAGTTTCTAACCTAAACTCATTGTGTGCTCTCTTTCAGTTATTATTAAATCTCATTTTGCATACTCTCTTTAAGTATGCTTTCATTATTGCAATTCTAACTTAGATTTTTAAAAAAAGCTGTGTTGACTTTAAGTTATAAAAATTACTTAGATATATAAGTAAATTATAAAGTTAAAATTAACTTTGATGTACGCATCGAGCGGGGCCCTTGCTAAATGCGATTTAGAAACTAAACGTTTAGATTTAATATTTAATATGCAACATAGACTTAACTTACTGTGTAAGTGTATGTAAATATATACCCATACATACATATACATATGTGCATACACACACACGTATACAATTATACAAAAGTATATATTATACTTCAAAATCTGTCTAAATATCTATCACACTTATCACGTTTCAGTTTAAATTCTCAATAATATTGTGTATGTAAGGTTAGGTGAGAGATAGAATCTTACTGTAAAACACTCTCTCTATTCACTACAATTAGTTGGTATATATTTTTGTCCGCGCGCACGAAATTATTGTGCTCTATCCTCTTTTTTGACTACTGGCTCACACAAGTAGCGCATACGCTTCGTCTCTCTCTTTTTTGAGGACGAGAAGATCCGAGATTGGTCGATGCGAGCCGAACGTGCGCGCGCCTATTTTGCATCAAGCGAGAAAGATGTTTTACCTCCCCCTTCTGAAATTCTCGGAAAAGACAAAACCGTTAACTTTCACTAAGCACAGAAACTTTTCTAATTTATTAATTAATGCAAAAACCGCAATAATTCAATTTTACTACAAGACAAAAAGCCTTTTTTCTTTAAATTTGTTAATTAAAATTCACTTACACTTTATCACTTTCTCCCTCTAATTTTAATGAAACAAAGATATACTTACTGCTAGACGACCCCGCCAATGCAAACCAATCTTGAGATGACGCCATTACAGCAATTTTATTTCTTGAGAGCGAGAATTCTTACACTGAATGTGCAATTCTTCCCTTTTACATTCACAGGAAAAGAATCTGCACTAAAACACAGCAAACTGGAGAGAAAAAAGACACTCTTTGTGTTTAAATGTATCATCCTTTTTGGGCCTATAACCTATTAAGAATGCTTCTTATTAATATTTATAAATGAGTGATTAGCGTGCACAAATAATTACAACAGATTGAAATTCTAGCTAAGTTTATTTATTCAAAGTAAAAAGGTAATCTATGACTCTATGACTCTATTTGTCACACAAAAAAAACAAAAAAAGTAATAAAATTTTATTCTTTTTTTATATAAATATTTTTTCTCAGTTTTTTAAAAATATTAAAAAAATGCATAGTACATATGTAAATTATTATTGCAGTTCTGAGCTATAGTTAGTTCTATGTTTTTCTCGGAACTTTGAATCGAGCTCTAAATATAAATCATTTGAAAATTAATAATTTTACTCTAAGTATGTTAAAATATTAGAATTTAGCTTTTTAGTATATCTACCACCAATTTCAATTAATCAGTGACGGAAAATATTCTTAAGACTATTCTACACTTTAGGTCTAAGCAGCGTGACGACATGGCTTTTATTTGTAAACTAATTTGCGATTTGCCTACGTTCCCCTACTGACAACTAAACTAAGTCTACCATCAGAAATTCACAAGAAAAAATTTAGATCCGCGCTTTATACATACTGAACGCTCATGTGATAACCCAATACCCAAACAGCATATACACAACGATTTGTACTCTGATGTGCCGATGTGCCTTCTCTCTCCCTTCCTATACTTAGCTTGTGTAGTGCGTATTCGCTTGCTATATTCTCTCTCTCTCTCTCTCTCTCTCTCTCTCTCTCTCTCTCTCTCTCTCTCTCTCTCTCTCTCTCTCTCTCTCTCTCTCTCTCTCTCTCTCTCTCTCTCTCTCTCTCTCTCTCTCTCTCTCTCTCTCTCTCTCTCTCTCTCTCTCTCTCTCTCTCTCTCTCTCTCTCTCTCTCTCTCTCTCTCTCTCGGGTCGTCAGCAGGCTGTTATTGGCGAGGGTGGTAATGTATCTAATTACCTCTCTCTTAGTATGGGAGTTCCTCAAGGATCTGTATTGGGGCCGTTATTATTCTCTATATATGTGAATGATGTTGCTATTGATTTTGGTCCTGATATTCAATACCTTATATATGCTGATGATCTTCAGGTATATGTCCATTTTCCTTTGGATAAATTGGATGTTTACTCTTCTATTATGAGTGCACATGCTGTTGCTATCTCTGATTGGGCTGCTAGAAATTGCCTTAAATTGAATGTCGGTAAAACTAAGGCCATAATTATTGGCTCCTATTATTATATTAATTTGCTGTCTACTATACAGGCTGCTGGTGTCCAAATTAATGGCACTACTGTTAGGTTTGAATCTTCTGTTCGGAATTTAGGGGTGTGGTTGGACAGTAAACTGAATTGGAAGGAGCACATCTCTCGGGTTTGTAATAAGTCTTTTTCTTTGTTCTACAGGTTAAACTACTTTCGAAAGAGTACTAACATTGCTCTTCGTAAGCATCTGATACAGACTTTACTTTTTCCGCTCATCGATTATTGTTGCCTCGTTTATTCTGATTTGTCGGCTGAACTTGACTTGAGGCTTCAGAGAGTCATCAACTCTGGTATTCGCTATGTTTATGGTGTTGGCAGACGTGAGCATATTTCTGCTTATCGTACAAAATTGGGCTGGTTATCTACCTCCAGTAGAAGAAAATATTTTGCATCCTCCTTTCTTTATAAGATGTTCTCTACTAAAGTTCCTTCTTATCTTTATTCTAGATTTATTTGGAATCAATCTGTTAGAACATTGAGGGGTGCTGTGAGGCCATTGACTGTACCACCTGCAACTACTGAATTTTACAATGGATCGTTCTTGGTCACTTCATCCTTCCTATGGAATGAGCTCCCTGAGTCAATTCGAAATTCACCATCACTTCATTCATTTAAATCTTCAGCATTTACTCATTACCTCTCCTTAGAAAATGGACCTATGCCATCACAATAAAAATAAAAATAAACTGTAACTTAATTATAATCTTTAATTCAAATTATTAAGTTTTTATTATTTTCTTCTGTTTCTGTTTTAAATACTGCTTTTACTCAATATTATATTTTATTATTACTTGTATATAACTGTATAAAAATTGTACAATATAATGTACATACAATAAACATATATCTATATCTATATATCTCTCTCTCTCTCTCTCTCTCTCTCTCCAAACCAGGCTTGAATATACATTGCTTGATATAGTATAGTGTTCCCTATCCCCCTTATTCTTATAACTTAGTTGTGTATGCGCGCACAGATAGAGTCACATGTACACAACACATATTGAAATGTAACGGGACGGCAACTTGGATTTTTATGCCCAGCGATCTTTCGGGGCACGCCAAAAGAAGTATTACTTAAAGAACAAAAAAAAACTTAATTTTGTATCTAATTTAATTTGTTAATTCGTTCGATTGAATAATTTCAATCGAATCGCCACAACATTTTTATTTACGTAATACTTTTTTTTTATTAATTCGATTAATTTCTATGTTTTTAACATTAATAAATGATAAATTAATGTTTTTTAAAAAATTTTTTTTATAATATGTCAAAATCAGTTGCTGTCACTATTTTATTTGTTTTTCATTTGTAAACATGAATCTTCAATTTTTTCACATCGCTGTTTGCATAACCCAAAACTTTTGAGGCTTCAAAAAATCGATATTTTCGAGGATTTTATTGGAAAGGGAAGAAATGTCTCGTTAAAATGAAACTTTTAGGGTTTATTCTTATATATTTGAAGAGTCTTCTCAAATTTTTTTATTATCATACATAAGATATTCTTCATGTTTCAAGAAATTTATGGAGGCGCCTCGAGTGTGCACTTTCTGTGTGGCGGGCAAGATGCAGGTCGCAATTTTTGTCTGAAACAAAAAACCAAAAGAAATTTTTAATTTTCAATAGTGTAATTCCTAGGTGAACCAAGAAAATTCAACAAAAAGTGAAAAATTCAACAATTTTTCGCAGATTAAAAAAATTGCATTTAAAAAAAAAAATTCACTTTAGATCGTTCAAAAACCGGGTTAATGTTAACTTTCTTAAGGTATTTTAGGTTCATCTAGAAGAGAATGTAATCCCAAATACAACGCATTTTGACTCGTTTCGATAGGACGTTTACTTTTTTTCGTATCTTGTCCGCCAATTTGAAATAATCACCAAAATGGAAATCCGAGAAATCGCGTGTCAAAGTTTTCGTTCACAAAAAATCGTAGTTTTTTTAACTTACCCTATTGATATGCTAATCGGCGATTCTTGCTCCATACAACTGCCCTTCAGACTCTGAAAAAAATTGGTTTTCGGCCAATTGCTCCATTCGACGGGCTGTTCTGGCCTCTTTGGTCGCCAATGAGGCGCGTCTGTTTTGATGCCTAATGCGCTCCACGTTCGCTTTATCGCAAAAATTTTTGCACTGGAGCCCAATTTTAAAGTCTCATAAGTGCATAGTCTTTAATGCTACACTGTAGCGGTCATTAAACATCCCTCCAGCGATGAAAGCAGCAGTCTCAATCGATTTTAATCCCTGAATGAAGGTGTTTGGGCGTCATGCGCCATACGGTTGAATTAAATGACTCGTTAGCATTCCGCGTGTGTCTACCCAAGCACCTTGTTGATAAATCGTCCTTTGATAATTCCTCGTATATAGGACGAATATGTTTTTCAATATCGTCGTCAATTAGGCGCGGTGGATGTTTAAAATCAACTGAAGTATTTTTTGCTTCTGTTTTGCGCCATTCACACCAGCTTTTGGTGCCTTCGGGGCTCTTGTCGTGGCGAGGCAATTAATTTGTAGAGCAATAATGATTAAGTGTCGCTATTATTGCACTTCCCATACCTACTACAGAGTTTGAATTTCTTCGAATCGCGAGACCGTAATACATTGTTAATTTTTTTATTACGGTCTCTGTGAGCCACTTTTTTCCACCGAGTTCCTGTTCTTTTCTCTTGTTGCGGAGACGAGTACCCATGCGCTTTTTTACGTGTCCCACGCACTCGTTTTTAGTCACTGTACACTTGTCGCCGTATGGATTATTCTTCACGATGCCAAGAAATGTTTTGGAGTCGCCGTCGCCATTATAATTGCTATACATTACTCCAAATTTCTCGATGGATCTTGAGAACATTCTGGTGATCGAATCAACTTTCATCTTTCCGGCGGAGCCTGCGTGATTCGAAGAACAACTTTCTTTATGGGTTTCATACCATTCTTCATACTCGTTGTCGTTCAACGTATTTTACTTGCAGGTATGACAATATCCGCTTTTATCATCGAGATCAATCACTTTGCTACTGTAGTAGCCAATAAGTGTAGTTACACCGTACAGAGAAGTGAATCCACGTTTCTTCCACGATCCATCGCCCAAAATTTTCAAATGGTCAGCTGGTTTTTCATTTTGCACATTAAGTTATTTTTCCTCT
Source organism: Anastatus disparis (assembly GCA_017163975.1). Classification (NCBI taxonomy): domain Eukaryota; kingdom Metazoa; phylum Arthropoda; class Insecta; order Hymenoptera; family Eupelmidae; genus Anastatus; species Anastatus disparis. The sequence continues at coordinate 1,358,056 of JAFFSR010000066.1, forward strand.
TTGACAGCACTTTTGCATGCACTTTCAAACATCGTTGTCGATGCTGTATACAGATGTTCCACGATTTTGTCATACGTCGATTTTGCTAAGCCTATGCCTTGAGATAAATCCAGAAGACCACAAAAAATGTTTATGCCTTCTCGTGCGACACCCAAAAGCCTCATGACGAACACAATTTTTCTGTTAATTTCGTAGCCAGTGTGAATCAATGGTCCGGATTGGATTTCTCGTTTACCGCAGCGACACGACAAAATAATTTTAAATCCTAAACCTCGATGGTTGCTTTCGGCGAACGTTATTCTTTGCTTACACAAATTGCAAATAACTAACTCCGAAATTGTTAAAAACACAGACACAAACTCGATTATGCGGTAACAATGAGGCGGATAGAATATAACGTCGTCCGTAGTCGCCGATGCTAATTTCTGCTCACTGCGCCTGGTATTAGCTTCTCCATCGTTCGATGAAGAAACATTCAAAAATTGATTACCGTGAAATTGCGCTTCCGTGACCTTCCATTACGCTCACTCGCAGATTTGCTCGTTTTCGGATAGCTCTCCATATTTTTAAGATGCTCACGTACTGAGAGACAAATTAAAACTGAACCGTTAAGCAAAATGTAGCTCTGTTCGAGCCAACGATGCCAGCTCATATATACCGTTACAATAATAGTTTTACCCCTACCATAGCTTCATAGAGACCTTCTATGGACAGTTAAACTGTTTCGAAAGACCGTGAGTCCCTTACCATTATAATATACATAATAGATCGAGGGGCGAAGCGCGCGCTCCGGGCGGTCCGGCAGCTCGGGTACCTGCCGACGCTTGCTCACTATTTCTTCTGTATCTCCGAAAATATTCCGAATTTCGCTCTGAAATTTTTGAGACATATTCTTAGATAGTTTAGGAATAAGAGATTTGGGAAAAAAAAAATTTCGACTTTTTGAAGCCTCTAGAGAAGGCTCCCCCCTTTAGAAAATGTCAAAATCAGTTGTGAACATAGGCGCGCTCGCGTTATACGATCTACTTAAGTTGACTAGTCTGAACACATATATAATCCATACGACTTCGGGTTCGTATGGAAAGCTTCTATACGCCACTGAAAGCGTATAGAAACATTTGAACATAATTAAGAGACGAGCCAAAGCGTACGTGATGTCAATACAAATTTAGCTGGGTCTATGGGTATTGAGCCGAATTGGGCTTACGACGACATAAATGTGTATATATATGTATATAAATATATACAGCCCTCATACACACATAATACATACATAATACAAACATACAGGAAATTTTTAATAATTAACGCATGAGAATAAAAATCATTAAGTGGCCGTTAAAGATGTATCTGCGTATGATTAACTGCAAATAATACTAATTTACTGTTATTTCTAGTTATTTACAAATATTTATAATTTTTCACATTTACTCACATTCATTCACATTTATTAACAGTTATTAACACTTTTTCACACTTTCAACAATTTTCACACGTATAATCTTTTTTTTATATATATAGGCGAAAAATTTTGTAAATGTGAAAAACTGTTAATAACTGTTAATAAATGTGAAAAACTGTAAATATCTGTAAAAAAGTGTTAATAACTATAATTCACTGTAACTAATTGCAAATAAATATAAATAATTATAAATAAGTATAAATAATAATAAATTATTCACCAATTCTAAAATTTTGGAAAATGTGAGTAACTGTTAATAAATGTGTATCAATGTGTATAAATGTGAATAAATGTGAATAACTATAAATAATTATTAATAATCATGACTTCCAGTTAATAATTGTTATTAACTGTCATTAATTCTTATTAATGTCTCAATTGCGGTAGTTTATTATAGTTATTAACAGTTATTCACAATTTCTCACAAAAATTATTTTCATATGGGATGTAGACAATATTTAATTAATATAATTACACTAATATTGCTTATTAAAAATTTTATTTTCATCTTCAATTGTATGATTCTTTCAAGGAGAGTACCTTACCTAAATAGTTCCTGTATTGGATATAAGACCATGGAGACGATTAGTCAGATAAGTTTTTATTTCATTTCATGTTCACAAATTAACAGATTTTCTTAGAATAATAAGACTAATGCTTTGTAATAACTTTTTCTCAATTAAACGTTATAATTAGTATGAGTTCAGGATAAACAAGCATTCTTTTTATAACAGTGCAGGGAAATAATATTATAATAGGGATGCATTTAACAGGTTAATGATAATATTCTTTTGTAGATTTAGCGAATGATAGACACTGACTTGAATTTTATATATTTATTAATTTTGATTTTATTGTAGCACACACTGACTTAAATTCCATTGAATGAGATTTGTTAAGATTAAAATATCCACTGATGTATATTATTAAGTTTAGTTTCAAAAAATGATTAATTCTAATTCTTGTTATATTTTTTGAATGTATTTGATTATTTTTATATTAGTAACAAACATTATAATTCTATGAAAATTGGTTATCGAAATTAAAATTTTCTTAAAATTTGTCATTGATTCTAATGATGTGACAGCAATAATTATATGTAATTATGTATAAAAACTTAGAATCAATTCAAACAAATAATTACAGTCAACATAATGGAGATCGATATATATCAATATTCAATTTACTTTCTCTTATAGTCTCCCTGGTGAAAAAAGTCAAGTGATTTATCACCTGATTATTTTTAACAGGGCAGTGATATATAACTGAACTCATTTCTCTTTGTACCTCATAAGGCAATTAGTGAATCGATATCCTAGTGGATAAAATCAGTTAGACTTAATTTAAATAATAATTAACAATATTCTCATGAATTTACACAAAAAGCTCTAACATATAAGTAGAAATGCATTTTTAGTTTTGCATCTTGTAACTGATACATCTAAGAAAAAAGTATAGGCATATAAATTTTGTATTCAGTGTATAAGAAATTGAATATAAATATTGGTTAGTTATAAATTTGAGTTACTTCTACTCTAAAAATGTAATAACAAATGTGATGAATTATCAATTCAAAGTGGATCTGTCTTATTATCTCTTGGACTGTTAACATTATTCAATATGTAAAATTATTTTTTGACTCAAAATTAAATTAATTATTCTTTGAAGTGTTATTGTATCTTGAGATAGATTATATTTAAATTATGAAAGAAATAAAGCAAAAATAATATCCCAAATCTTTTCAGTCAAATAAACAAAGGATATTTTAGTTACCAATCATAATTTTCAAGAAATTCAATGACATTCCATTTTTTTCTAATAAAAAAATATATTCGGAATCTTATAAGAAAAGAATTTTACATATCGTTACCTGTCACCATGAGTTACTGAAAATATTAGCAGTATTTTTTAACCTCGAACTATGAAATGAACAAAAATTTTTTTAAATTCAGTATTTAAGTATATTTTTCATGTGCTACGGTGGCATATGATTTGTTAAAAGAATCTCAAGGTTTGGTTAACTCTAAATCTTTCAGAAGATATTTTTAAATATATTTTGATATTTGTGAAGTATATAACTATTTCTATGAATGCTTGCGAAGGGACATCTGCAACCGATGAGTACAAGTTAACCCTACTGAAAAAAACCAAGTGATTAATCACTTGATTAATCACATGATTTTTCACTTAATTAATCACATGATTTTTCACCTGATAAATCACCTGATTTTATGACATGATTTTATAGGTGATTAATCACGTGAAAAATCATGTGATTAATCATATGAAAAATCATGTGCGAAAAATCATGTGATTAATCAAGTGAAAAATCATGTGATTAATCATATGAAAAATCATGTGATTAATCAAGTGAAATATCAAGTGATTAGTCAGATGAAAAATCAGGAGATGAATGAAATAGAAAATCAAGTGTCTAATTAGGTGATTAATCACTTAATTAATCATGTGTTTACACAGTTAATAAACTAATTAGTCATGTCATTAATCGGGTAACCTACCTACATTTTTTTTGTGTTGCTGAAAATATTTGTAATGTAATAATTTTATTTTTCAACTTTATTTGATGTCGCTGTATTTATAATATCATTGCGATGATAATTAACGATGAAGGTCGTTAATTATCATCGCAATGATATCATAAATACAGCGACATCAAATAAAGTTGAAAAATAAAATTATTACATTACAAATATTTTCAGCAACACAAAAAAAATGTAGGTAGGTTACCTGATTAATGTTTATGAAGGTCGTTAGTGTTTTCGTGAACAAAGCACATGTAACGTACATTGGTGCTACTAATAAACGTCCAGGACGAGATTACGAATCCATATGGATTCGTAATCTCGTCCTGGACGTTTATAAGTAGCACCAATGTACGTTACATGTGCTTTGTTCACGAAAACACTAACGACCTTCATCGTTAATTATCATCGCAATGATATCATAAATACAGCGACATCAAATAAAGTTGAAAAATAAAATTATTACATTACAAATATTTTCAGCAACACAAAAAAAATGTAGGTAGGTTACCCGATTAATGACATGACTAATTAGTTTATTAACTGTGTAAACACATGATTAATTAAGTGATTAATCACCTAATTAGACACTTGATTTTCTATTTCATTCATCTCCTGATTTTTCATCTGACTAATCACTTGATATTTCACTTGATTTTTCACTTGGTTTTTCACTTGATTAATCACATGATTTTTCACTTGATTAATCACATGCTTTTTCACTTGATTAATCACATGATTTTTCATATGATTAATCACATGATTTTTCACACATGATTTTTCATATGATTAATTACATGATTTTTCACGTGATTAATCACCTATAAAATCATGTCATAAAATCAGGTGATTTATCAGGTGAAAAATCATGTGATTAATCAAGTGAATAATTATGTGATTAATCAAGTGATTAATCACTTGGTTTTTTTCAGTAGGGAACATTAAAATGAGGAAAATGTAGCTAAAAATCACAATTTTCATTATTTTTAATTAGATTTAAATTTTTTGAAAGGGATCTCTGTTTTGCACCACTGTGAAATCTATAGGCTATATTTATACATATATTACCTACTTTCATGATTGATTTGGACATGGGATCATGGTTCGAAACCATGAAAAGTGGTATTTCAATGTTTTAAATGACTTTAGCTCAGCGAATGGTTACATTAGCACTTTTGAATTAATTTTTTCTTAAAATTTAGAATATTGTTAAGAAAAAAGTTTTCTAGTAATAAATTCCTAAAACGCAACCAAACTGAGTAATTTAAGCTTAAAATTAGTCAAAAATGTCAAAAATTGGTTTTTGCCCATCTTTGAAGCTTTGTAGCTCTAAAAATATGTACCGAAAAAATCTAAAAAAATTCTGAGTGGTTCATAATATGGAAAAGAACCATTTTACTAATTTTCAGCGAAAAAAAATTTTTCGTCCTCTGATTTCACAGAGAATCGGCGATATATATATATATATATATATATATATATATTTCATTAATTTTTATTAAATTGATTAGTCAATTTAGAAGATATAAAGTTTTGATTGTATTGTTATTTATTACAATGACTCATCTTATCTCATTGTATCATTATGAATAAAAATAGTAAAGAGTTTATTATCGCACATTGATGAATATTAGGATGATTAATGTGCAAGCTCAACCGCGAGAGGGCAGCAGTACGAGCAATATCTGTCATGGCAGTGTAAGGAGCGGCGGTAACACAGGGGCTAAGGCTCTTGGCTCGTGCTCTAGTGGACCAGGGTTCGATTCCTCGGGAAAATTTCGAAAAAATTTTTCCTGATATTTCTTCGGGAAATAGAACACGGAGACCACGAAAACTCTTATAGAAAGCCTCTCAGGGCTAAAAAATGAGTGTGTCGTTAAAAAGTTGCACTGGGCGATGAAGATGTTTAAAAGTCCCACTGGGCGATGAAGATGAGTAATAAAGTTCTACTGGATAAAAAATTTAGATGAAATAGATATGAAAGTGAAAATCACCGAGGGATTCCTGAGGATCATTGACGGACTGAAATTGTGGAATGGCCGAAATAGCCTAGAAGCTGATGGCCAATAAAAATTAACTATCAATCAATCATGGCAGTGTATATATATATATATATATATATATATATATATATACACTCATTATCATTTAGAACATCTCTACGTATATGTTTTGTTGTCAATGTTTAGATTACAGAACATTGCTTTCATTATAACCTTACGACTTGGTGACACCGAAAATTTATTTATATAAAAGATGAAGTGTATTGTACCAAATTATAAAAATAGAAAAAATTGTTTAAGACAATAGGAAGGTTACTGTTTACTCCGAAAACTAACGGTAGTCTTCGCATCAATCATTGTGCTTCAAAATAGTTCAAATAAATTAAAAAAAATTCTTTATTATTTTTTGGAAATTAAAATTTTACACTATTTTCACAATTTGGTACACTACGCTTTATCTAATATTTAAAGATATAGTTTTCGTAGTTACCAAGTTGTAAGGTTATGATGAAAGCTTTTTTTCTGTAATCAAAACATTGACAGTTAAGCATATACATCGATATATTCTAAATGATAATAATATATCTATGTATATATACGCCGCCGTGACAGATATTGCTCATAATGCTGCCCTCTTGCAGTTGAGCTTGCTCACTTGCTCATTAATCATCCTAATATTGCACTCGGATATGTCGTCGAATTGAATACTTTTCTGCATTTTTCATCCTAAGTACAGTGCGTCCCATAATTATAAAACCACCTAAGATTTGGATGAAACTTTTATCAAAATGTCAAAAAGAATTGCGATATCGTTTTAAAAACTATGGAATATTTTTAAAAATCACTATCAAAAGAAAAAAAATATCGTCTGAAAGCTCATTAGAAAACTAAAAACTTTTTATTTTGTTATAATTACACAATTAATACAATATTACATTTTTTATCAGTTTCATAACTATAAAACCATTTTGGGAAAACAGCGCAATTATATTTGTTAAACATAAAATCAATACCTTGATATGATATAATATTTTTGTTAATAATTTTAGTATTTAAATTTATTTTGTTAATATTCAATTGGTCCTCCACGGTTACGTCAACCAGGAAAATTCTATTGGACATACTGTCAATTAAATTTTTTATAATTTCTTTTTCGATTTCACTCCAAGCTTCTAAAATCGCCTCTTTTAATTCATTAATTGTATTGTACTGCTTATTTTCAGCATACACTCTACGTACAAGAATAGCTCATAAATTTTCCATCGGATTTAAGTTTGGAGAGCAAGCTGGCCATAGTAAAACTTAAATTTCATTATTAATAAACCACTGTTTTGTAGCTTTACTTGCATGAATTGATGCATTATCTTGTTGAAAAATTACATTTTCTGTTTCGTTTTGATCTAAATAAGGTAGTAATCAATTTTGCAGTACATCAATGTACTCTGTTGCATTCATTTTACAAGATGGAAAAGCTAAACGTAGAACCCCATTTTTACAAAAAGCTCCCCAAACCATTAAGCTTCCTTTCTCAAATCTCTCCAATAAGAGTGATTGCCATGGCTGTCTAAATTAAAATTTTTTTCATCTGTATAACCTTAAAATATAATTAAATAAATTAAACTTCAATTCATAATTCACAATATTGTTACGATATTAGTACAATACTTACTCATTTACTTACTTTATTCCAATAAGTGTTTATGTTAAATCTTGCAAATTTAAGCCGAGCCTCTTTATGGCGTTGCAATAGCTTTGGAGCTTTTTTCAACTTTTGTCTTACGAGATGTTCTGACTTTTTAATTACTCTATGAATCGTAGTGCGTGAAATTTTTAATTGCGATTCTTCTTTAATTTTTCGTAAGCTTTTTGTAGAGTTACTCGCTGTTTTTATTATTTGTCCCTCAATCCGTGCAGTTGCCTTTTTCTTTGGTCCCCCTTTTTTATTTTTACCATAAAAAGCAGTATTTTTAAGAAAATTTAAAACAACATTGTGCGATCTTTTAGGTTTTCGAGCGATTTCTCGAATATTTATATTACTTTCACGATACGCTAAGATTTCTACTTTTTTTTGTTCAGTAAGCATTTACCTCGAGGCATTATAATAAATTTCTTTTAAGTATAATAATAAAATGTGTAAATGTGATAATAAAAATATCCAACAATGAAAATTGAATTTTAAACCGTTGACTGTTTAAACACATTTTTTGACAGTCAAAAACTTAATTCTAGCCGATAATGGTAGCGTCAGAGTGAGAAATTCAAAAATTTCCAAAATAAAAATATTTAAAAAAATACTTTTCATGATTTTATAATTGATAATAAATTTAAAGAACGAAAGTTACTATAACAGAATTAATTGATTGCACTTATTTATAATTTATAAATATTGCATAATTTTTAAATTATTTAAAAAATTATAAATAAGAGCAATAAGTACAGTAACTTTCTTTCTTTGAATTTATTATTAATTATAAAATCATAAAAAGTATTTTTTTTAATACTTTTATTTTGGAAATTTTTTAATTTCCCACTCTGACGCTACCACTATCGGCATCGCTGATTCTATGATGAAATTTTCCAACTGGTTTTATAGTTATAAAACAAAATAAAAATTGTTATTTATGTCGATTTTGTAATTGTTACAGTAAAGAAAGATTTGAAGTTTTAAATAAATGTTCAGATGATATTTTTTCTCTTTTGAGATTAATTTTTAAAAATATTCCATAGTTTTTAAAACGATATCGTAATTCTTTTTGACATTTCGATAAAAGTTTCATCCAAATCTTAGGTGGTTTTATAGTTATGGGACCCACTGTATAAGAAGTTCATTATCGCACTATTTATATTATTGCACTCAATAGCGTCGTCGATAATAACTTTATCCTTGTACCCTTTCCTCCACACGTAAAAAATACACTTTATCGCATCTCTAAGAGTATTGCACTGGAGGAGATCGTCGATGGACATATTTTTAATCAAAATATTGCTGTCTGTGTCTTGTATGTGTGGGCCAAGAACTAAAGTTATGTAGAAAATTGGAATCGGTAATTATAAAAAAATTACCTGGTGACCGTGGCTCAAAGCCATCCCGCTACAATATATATGAGTTATATACTCAACTCGGGCGTACGAAGGATTCATATGAGCGGGACTAATGTTTTTGGCTTGAGCAGTAGTCGGTCGAGGGTTTCGGCCCAAGATTGACTGCTGTTCAAGCTATAAAACGTTAGTCGAGGTCATATACATCCTTCGTTAGCCCAAGCTGGGTTGATGATTTTATGTTATCATAGCCCATATGGAAATAATTTCTGTGAATAACTATTAACAACTGTGTAAAAATGTGAAAAAATGTGAATAACTGTTAATAACTATAATAAACTACCGCAATTGAGACATTAATAACAGTAAATAACAGTTGATAACAGTTAATAATTGTTACGAATAGATAATAATAATGATTAACTGTAAATAATAATAATTTACTGCTATTTATAGTTATTTACAAATATTTATAATTTTTCACATTTATTCACATTTATTCACATTTATTCACATTTATTCACATTTATTAACAGTTATTAACACTTTTTCACACTTTCAAAAATTTTCACACGTATAATCGTTTTTGTTATATATAGGCGAAAAATTTTGTAAATGTGAAAAACTGTTAATAACTGTTAGTAAATGTGAAAAACTGTAAATATCTGTAAAAAGTGTTAATAACTATGATTCACTGTAACTACCCTAGTGGAAATCGAATCTGTGAATAACTGGGAATAACTGGAAATAACTGGAAATAACTGGGAATAACTGTGAATAACTGGGAATAACTGTTATAAACTGTTCAGTTTGAGACAGGAATAACAGTTATTCCCAGTTATTCCCAGTTATTCCCAGTTATTCCCAGTTATTCTCAGTTATTCCCAGTTATTCACAGTTTATAGCTTAAAAATAATTTGAAAAAACAGAGGTACGAATAACAGTTATTCCCAAATATATTTATAATAGAAAAAAAAATTTTAAAAATATATATTTTTTTTTATTTTTTCAAATTTATATTTTTCAAATTATTTTTAAACTAAACTGTAAATAACTGGGAATAACTGTGAATAACTGTGAATAACTGGGAATAACTGGGAATAACTGTTATTCCTGTCTCAAACTGAACAGTTTATAACAGTTATTCCCAGTTATTCCCAGTTATTCACAGATTCGATTTCCACTAGGGTAATTGCAAATAAATATAAATAATTATAAATAAGTATAAATAATAATAAATTATTCACCAATTATAAAATTTTGGAAAATGTGAGTAACTGTTAATAAATGTGTATAAATGTGTATAAATGTGAATAAATGTGAATAACTATAAATAATTATTAATAATCATGACTTCCAGTGAATAATTGTTATTTAGCGTTCATAACTATTATTAACTATTATTAATTGTTATTAATTGTTTTTTACTGTTATTAATTCTTATTAATGTCTCAATTGCGGTAGTTTATTACAATTATTAACAGTTATTCACAATTTCCCACAAAAATTATTTTCATATGGAAGGTCGTATGAAGTACTATAAAAAGATTAAATAGAAATAAAAAACATTATTATAAAATATAAATTTTCAGATTATTTATTTGATAAATTTTCATGAGTAAAGAACTGAGCGTACTAACTGAAACATTTTAAAAATTTTTGTAAAAATTGAGACGAAATCACTCAGAGTATTTCAGTTAGTCTCATTTTTTCTCGTTTTATTTCATTTTCTATAATTTCCTTTCATTAGATTTCAACACTAGCAGAAATAATAAATAAAACATTTCAAATTTCAAAATGTTTCAGTTTCTTTCAATTTCTTTCGTTTTTTTCGGATTTTCACAATAAACTTTTGGAATAATTTTAAATGTTATACAAAATTTTTTCCGCTAGTGCTAAAATATAATAAAATAAAAAATTTGAACTTTCAAACTGGGTCAAGTTTATTTCATTAAGCCTTCATGTATTTTCATGAAATTATGAAGTGTATATATATATATATATATATATATGAAAAATAAAATTATAGTCATATAGGGTAACTGAATATAAAAATTTGAAATATATTTTCGTGTGTTTTGTGCTTTAAAATTTAAATTTAAAAGTTTAAAAAAGTTCATAAATGTGAAGCAATTTTAAATAAAAAAGTCAATATGACGTATAACCACATTTACAAAAAATTTTTTATTCAACACGCATTGAAAAACTAATAGGCGTTCATTAAATATTATGTATAAGAGCTTCAGTGGCTTAAGGCCACGACCAACTCTCACATAGAAACAATCATATAATCTTATCATACATAAATAATAATGTATTACAATAAAATATCTCTATTCTAGGTAAATAACTTGATGACATATTTTACTTAATTATTAGAATTATTTTTATTTTTTATTATTGTTGAAACCTATAGTATCGAGATATTTTAAAAGTTGATGCAAAAATGAATGCATTAAATAAGGAATTAGAAGGTTTTCATAAACAATGTTTTTGAACTTGGAGAGTATCACAACTCCGGATCTCAGATTTTGCTCAAACTTTGGGGCAAGTTTTCAGATGACAAAATATGGAAAAAGCTAAGGTTATGGTTACAAACGCTCAACATTTCTCTAGTTACAGGCAATGAATCCTTTCAGTCACGAATTATTTTCGCAAAAACACGTATTTTCTATCATACATTAGTTTTTTAGATTTTTTTACAATCATATATTCAAAATATATCATATGATACTTATAAAATGAACACTATTTATATGAAAATGCAAACAGAATAAAGATTAAACTTAAAGTGCGAATTAAATACTAAAAAAAAGAAAATGAGAAACAGTGCCACTTTAGTGGCTCCTGTGACTAAAAGGGTTAAAAAAAACCAGGTGTGGCAGTCATGGGGACTGGCCGACAGAAGTTAATACTTCTTTTGGTTTAGTGACAATCTTGCTTCTCATAAAATGAACAATTTTCAGTCACGCTTTGTTTAAAAATATATTTTATATTGAATAAATATGTATACGCACAGCAAATTATCAACTCATGAAGTAGAATAATGGTAGTTCTAGATAGAGAGAAAGCCCCCTAAATACATTTGCATCTTACTAAGCTACATAAAAGCATATAGAAATTGTTTAAATAATAAGCATGTAATGATGATAAATATAACAACAATTAATTTATTAGAATTTTTCAATGATTTATGATAATTATTACATTCAATATGAGAATTGCATATTATAATAATCTTTTCTATGCAAATTCAAAACTTAACAGGGGGTCGAACTTTGTCTAATAGCGTTTTTCATCATTTGTATAAACACAATCCGTTGTAGCATACAAAAAATAGTAGCCCCTGCTAGATATTAGTACAATAAGTAAATTTTGTAATAACAATCAAATTAATTTATTGCGTAGTTTTTGAATAATATGAGACCTACCAAAAAAGATAGGTTATATTTTAGTTTGTTCGTAGGTCTCATATTATTCAAAAACTACGCAATAAAATAATTTGATTGTTATTACAAAATTTACTTATTATACTAATATCTAGCAAGGCTACTATTTTTTTCATGCTACAACGGATGGTGTTTATATAAATGATGAAAAACTTTATTAAACAAAGACATATAGTTCAGCCTGCTCCCCTAGTGGAAATCGGTTTTACTAATAACTGTTAATAATTAAAAATAATTTCTAATAACTACAAATAACTGCTAAAAGCTGCTAATAACTGTTATAAATAGTTTAGTTTGAGATAGAAGTAGCGGTTATTTGCAGTTAGTAGCAGTTATCAGTTATCAGCAGTTATTAGCAATTATTAGCATTCATAAGCAGTTATTTGCTATTTCATTAACAGTTGTTAGCAGTTATTTGCGTTCATTTACAGTTATTTGCAATTTCTTGCAATCATTTACAGTTATTAACAATTATACCCTTTTTAAAAAATCTTTTAATTTTTTATATATAGGAAAAGAACAATTTTAACTAGTGTAAATTTTAACCAACATTTTATTAATGCATCCAAGATAGATCAAATGTATAGAGTCCAACACAAACTGATTTATCATTTTGATTGGAGGTTCAATTAAAGATAGCATTGAAGGAGCCATTTGATGATCTGGACCAACATCAGTTCTTTTTTCAGCATCACTTTTTAAAAACACTGTCACTTTATCTACTTTCTCACCAATCACTTTACATCGCTTACATCCTTTTAATGCCACATGTCCAACAATTACTTTTATGAAAGATCTTGCTGGAGAATCACATGTGAAAAACTTTATTCTTACTGTAACGTGTCTATCGCCAACATCAAAACCTCATCTTTATAACTTTGACATTTCTTTTACAAACTTCTTAAGATATTCAGCTGCAGACTTGGGCTTCCCATAACCAGCAAACACAGATGCAGTGAAGGTTTGTAGATATCTTGCTTTGTAAAAATTTTGCATAGAATGGGCCACATAGAAACAGTACTTGATTTAAATGGCGAAATCCCATCAATATTAACTACAATTTCCACAATATTTGCATCATGATATTCGAGATTAATAGTACACTCAAGTGTCTTTTCTATGCCACAATGATAGAACTCACCGGTACTACCATCAGATATTTTCATAGTCTCAATATTACATTTAAAGTTATTTTGAAGAAGGGTTTTTGTGTACGATGGCAAAGTAGGTAGAAGTCTCTGGTTTAAGATTTTTAATAACTTGTCAACATGCACATGAGGTGTTTTTGTTTCGACAATCCAATTGATTATTTCTTGAATTTCTTTCTCTTCGTGGATTTTCGAAATACATAATGCTTCTACGCTGTTATTATCATCACTAACTATAGAATTTTCTTTTTCACTATCACTTTCTGCATAATAAGTGAATTCTTCCTCACTACTATTGCTACTTACTGAATCATTTTCATCAGTTTCTAACCTTGAAAATTCACTTAAATACTCTTCTGCCAGTACAATTTGTTCTTCATATTTCTTTATTTTCTTCTTTTGTCTATATATCTTGGATCGTCTTTTACTGTCATTCACTTCCATTTTATGATACGTACTTAATTATTTGATCAAGAATAACTATGTATCTAATGTTTACGGGTTTTTTTGCATCGTTGCTCCGTTTTCTAATGCACATACTCCAAAAGCTAACCATACAACAGGTACTGTATATATATATATATATATATATATATATATATATATATATATACGCGTGTTTATTGACTAACCTCTTGCTTTAAATATAATTTCAAATATATTTAAATTACACATATGTAAAATATACATGTATATATATATATATATATATATATATATATATATATATCTCCCTATATTATATAGTTATATGAACCAAAATTCAGTCAGGTGCCCCCCACAGCCCCCCCACAGCCCCCCCACAGCCCCACATGATTTTTATTAATTAAATAACGTAAAATTACGTTATTTTATGTTATCGATCATTACCCCCCCCACGTCCCCCCATAGACCCCCCACTAACCCCCTCTTGCCCCCCCACAACCTTTTAGAACCATCAAATACTGGATAATATAGTTTTATATTTTTTTATTATATTCTATTTATGTATAATATTACATAAAAATATAAAAATTTTAATTTTTTTTTTTGTTGAAAACTCAAAAGTAGTTGAATAAAATTACAATTTATAATATTTAAAATGAAAAACATGTGCCTCATCAGATATCTTATTACCATTTTTTACATAGTTTATCTGAAATTAATAAATATAAATTTAAATTAATTATATTACAATTCCTCAACACTATAATTAATTCATTTGTTGAAAACATAATGATTTTTAATAATTTGTTCATATTATAAATATTTTATTGTATTAAAATAAAAATAAGCATATAGTGTTGAGGATTCAGATTTCCACACCATCTTACATTATAAACCTTTAATAGTATTGATTTATACAACTTTTAAAATTAATTGATATTAATATTTATGTTTAAATTTATATAACTTTCAAGATTAATAACTATTTATATTTGTTTTACAAAGGTGTAGATCAAACGGATGATAATATTCATTTGAATTATTCAATAGAAATGTTAAATAACATAAGAGAAGGATTACCTCCACAGGAACTGAAATTAAAAGTAAATACCATAATTATGTTGATTCGAAATTTCAGTATAAAAAATGGATTATGTAATGAAACGCGATTAAAAATAACTAAATTATTCAAATATAACATAGAAGCACAAATAACTCTTTCACGTTGTAAAAATGTAAATAAAATATATATTCAAAATGAATCGAAAAACAGAGATATTGTACCTAACATAGTTTGGAAAGAAATATTAAAAAAATAATTTAATTATAATTTAACAAAAATTTAATGTTATTTAAATAAATTTTTTATAAATTATTTTATTAATTAAACTTTATTTTTTTTCAGGTTATATTTATATTAATTATAAACATTAAAAATTTTTAATAATATATAAATAAAATAAAAAAAATGGAATGGAATCCAATTAATAATGTTGAAATTGACAATGTTAATGATCAACAAATGATTGAATGGAATCCATTTTGATGGAAAATTTAAATGATCAAATTGAAGAACATTTAAATTTTTAAGAAGAATATGAATATTATTTAGAAAGTCTAGATAATAATAGTTCAATAAACAATACAATAATTTCTGAATTAAATAACATTATTAATTCATATATAGAGGAAAATAATGAACAATTTGAATTTAAAAATTGGAATGAAGTACCAGAGTATTATAAATATTATGCGAATGAAATTATAAAATATAAAATAAATATACGCGAACCAATAGCAGAATATTACTTTAATCAAAGTCATGAAATTTATTCTAAATATTTATTAAGATTAGCTAACATTATTAATAAAATATGAAAAATTGAAATAAATCATCAATATTTCAATATATAATAATAAATTTAAAAAAAATTTTTAAACATTATCAATATTATTAAAAATAAAAAAAAAATAAAATATTTAAAAATTAACTAAAATATTTAAAAGTTATGATTATTTAAAATTTATAAATCGAAATTTTAATAAATAAATAATTTAACTACTAACAACAATAAATAAAAAAAACATATTCATAACTTTTATACAGGTAAATGTAATATAAGTATAAAATAATTTAAAATTATTTTATTTATTTATTTGTTATATAAATAACTAAATTTTAAATAAAATATGATATAATGATCATGTAATAATTTCATTTACAATATCATAATAAATTTATAAATTTTAGTATGAATTTTTGATATATCTCATAAAATGTTTAAAATGAGAAAAAAGATATAAAAAAGGAATTATAACAAAATAATCCTATAAATCTTATAAAACTCAAAATCATTACGATATATCAAATAATATACTAAATTATCAACGAAACTAAAAAAAAAAATGATTTAAAAATTTAAAAATGATTTAAATGTTTAATATATAATTATATTTATAGCACAACTGGGGGTTGGCGAGCAGTGCGAGCAGGGGGTACCCCCCCTAGTATATATATATATATATATATATATATATATATATATATATATATATATATATACATATGTAATATATACGTAAAATATGTGTATGTGTAATAATACATTATAATTTGGTATTAATAATTAAAATATTTAAGAAATCGTATATTATTTTTTTATCCAATCGTTGGCTAACTGTTGGTTTATATTCATCCAAACCGTTAACCAAAAAACTTGGCCGATAGTTAGTTAACTAGCCATTTCAACTAGTTTATTTTCTACCAGGGTAATCATTAATTTAAAAAAATAAATAAAAACTTACAAGGAGAGGTCCCTACCTCCGAGAAACGGATTCGGCTGAGACTGCAGAATATGATTTTTTGATGAAAATAAATAAACCCGTGTTTTTTCTTTTCTTCAAATAGGCCTTCTAGACAAAAATATAGACATTTTTTCGAAAATATAGTAAAAAGGAGCCTTAATAAGAACTTAAATATCCAAACAACTAAGACTCTTACAAAAAAATACATAAACAATGAAATAAAGTGCAAATTAAATGCTTTAATTTAAGCTCTGTTGTATTAAAAAAGCTTCAGTAGTTCAAAAGTTATGCTTTATTGAAAATTACTACATATTTGTCAATTTTTCAAGCATATAAAAATCATCAATTTTTTACGCTACTAGAAAATCCATGCGCGTAAGCGCGCCCTATATCTGTAGTCTGGGGGCCCACTATACAAATCCCGTGGCCATTTTCATGTCCCCTCAAACACCAAAGCTTTGCTTATGTACAGTCATCCCTCCGAATAAGCGCATCCGCAATAAGCGCATACCCCTATGTTTGCTCGCGAGCCATGCTCCCACTGCGATTACCAAGTCCGAGCTCACTAAACTTTTGCAGACTGCTTCTCAATAAGCGCAATCGCTCATAGAGGATTTATAATTTAAATTTAAAATAAAATCTTAATATTTTTTATTATTAATAACAAAATTTTTTATTGAAGCATAAATTTTTATTAAAAATGTTTATAAATATATTTATAATAAATATTTATAGTTTTATTAATTCTAACGTTTATTTACTTTTATTAAATTTTTTCTGACAAAATATTGTAAGCTTTTGTTATTAGAAATTCATTTTGAAAATCATTCTGAAAATTGTTTTGAATTGGGTTTTTACTTGCTACAGGTTCTTCGACACTCACTTTCACGGAATCACTTTCATTTTTTGCATCATTAGCACCTGCTTGAACAAAAGAATTTTCGCGTTTGATTTTTTTAATCGAGTCTGACATTTTTACACATTCACCAAGTGTTTCTGTACTTATGACACGTGTCTGCTCTCAAACAGTAGCCGTTAAAACAATAAATGTACGGCAATTTAAGGGACTATCGCCAATACGCTTATTGAGAAGCACTAAACCCAAAATGTGCAAGAGAGACAGCAAGTCAGGAAAAAAGGATCTATGTACGCACAGTGGGGGAACCCCGATTCGTGGAAAACCTCTTCCCCTTGGGGGCTTCTATGTGCTTATTCGGAGGAATGGCTGTATTTTGACCCCCTGAATCCGAATTTCGAGGGTGTTTTGTTTAAAAATGGGGAGAAAAATAATTATGAACAATTAATTGTAAAATTTTTGAAAATAAGTACTTTAAACCTAATAAAAACTATTCCTGATATTTTTAATGCATATTTTACGTTTAAATAACTTATTTCTATTAAAATAAAGTAATAAATTCAATAATAATTAAAATGTTGTAACTTTTTTGTGCAACCGAGAGCGACCTGTTTTATTGACCGCGCATCTGTCGCACGCGATGTAGCTAGATAAAACAGGTCACTCTCGGTTGCACAAAAAAGTTACAAAATTTTCATTATTATTGAATTTATTACTTTATTTTAATAGAAATAAGTTATTTAAACGTAAAATATGCATTAATAATATCAGGAATAGTTTTTATCAGGTTTAAAGTACTTATTTTCAAAAATTTAACAATAAATTAACAATAAATTCATTCCAAGATGGCGGGCGACACAAGTTTGTCTCCACCGCCTGTCGAAGTAATTTTGAGTTGTTGTAAAAAAAAGGTGTCTGTTGTATGTTGTTTGTATTGCAAAAAGGTGTACCATGCGAGTTGCGGTATTAGAGATAAGAATTTCAGGAGTATAAAGGGTATACTTGGTGTATGCTCTTGTACTCCAAATCTAACCTCAAATGATCAAGAAGAAGTAGCAGAAGAGAATACGTTAGAACAGATAATAGCCAAATATGAACTTAAACTTAAGAGTGTACATAGCAACTACAAGCTAAAGATCACAGAAATGGAAAAGGAAATAAGCGAACTAAGAATAGAAAATGAAGATCTAATTGAACAGAAAAATACCTTGAAGGATCTAAATGTAGAATTAAAGAAAAATAATCAGCTTATAGAAGAAAAAATACAGCAGCAACAACAATCAAACATGGCATCTGGCTATACTTATGCCGATATGGTAAATAAACAAAAAGAACAGCAAATACAAACATTGAGGATATAATTGTGAAATTACATGGAAAAAGTGAGCAAGACTTGCAAGTTATACAAGATAATGTAAAGAAAACACTATACGAAACTAAAAAACAAATAAAAAAAGTAATTACTGTTAAGGACAAGATAATTGTAAAATGTCATAATACAAGTGATGTACAGGAAATATACAGGACCTTCAGTGAAAAGAAAGACAAGAATATATCAGCAGAAATAGAAAAAAGAAAAAGCCCAAGAATAAAAATTGTTGGAATTAATATCTTATTAACTGATAATTTGAAAGAAATTGATAGTGATATTAGAATGAGAAATAATCTCGAAGAAAAAGACAAGTTTAACGTAGTACATAAATATCAGAATAAGATAACAAACTCTTGGTCACTTATAGCTGAGGTCAATTCTAGTGCTTATGATAAGCTCATGAATAACAAAAAAGTATTTGTTGGATATACGAGTAGTAAGGCTTATGATGATTTTAATGTTAACATGTGTGATAGTAGATAAGCTATGTTGCTTCTGGCCCACTGCATTTCTGGCCCACTGCATTTCTGGCCCACTGCATTTCTAACCCACTGCATTTCTAACCCACCTACATTTCTAACCCAGTGACTTTCTCGCCCAGTGGGTTAGAGAGTCAAGTGGGTTAGAAATGTATGTGGGTTAGAAATGTAGATGGGTTAGAAATGTAGGTGGGTTAGAAATGTAGGTGGGTTAGAAATGTTGTGGACCAGGAGCAACATAGCCAGTCCCGAGAAGGCGAGCTGCCGGCGGCCGGCTGCGGGCTGTCGCATTTTTTTTTAATTCAAACTGGTTGAGCTTAAATTAAAAAAAATCCTGTAAATTAAAATAATTATTTATAATTAGTTATATTATATAATATTAATATTATTTTTATTATATATTATGTTTTTATTTATTTAACGAAGTGAATCGTTCCAACGTTTAAAAAATTTATGGCCCTGAAAAGGGCCGATTGTTTATACCATTGTAGTCCTGAAAAGGACTGATTGTTTATACCATTGTAGTCCTGAAAAGGACTGATTGCTTATACCATTGTAGTCCTGAAAAGGACTGATTGTTATATCAACTTTTAAATAGTATAATTTAATTTTCTTTTAGCAGATTTCACTATTTCTTTTTCATTTTCTTCTGCCATTTCTTCAAATTTCCTTTTCGGTGTTAGCGTGTAAGTTGCACATATCCTTGGAGATGTTTCCGATGAAATCTCTACAGTTCTAATTTCTTCTGGCTGGCTGACCGGTGAAAAATCAGGCGATGAAATTTCTTCTTCTTTTTCTTTTTCTTCCGTAACCTCTTCGTATCGTTGCAAGAACGGGTTGTACAGGAGGATTGGTGAAAGTGATGGTGACCCTGGGAGTGGTGCTGGCGCTAATAAGATTGGCGAAGATGTAGGCCGATGTGATTTAGGCCGACGTAATGGAGCCATTGGAATGGTCTTATCCTCTTCTTTTTCTAAATTGAGAGGTTGTAATACCTCCCATTGGATATCCTCATCCAAATCCATATCGAAGGCTCGAAAATCTTCAATGTCTTGTATCAAAAGAGGTTGGAAGTCTCCTAGCCCCTCTTGTAAAAAAGCAAAAGTCCTTGGACTAAATATTTGTAATTCCTCGATCTCCTGAGAATCCATAATTGTTAAGTTGTCAAGAATCCAAATGATGAAATTGCCAAGTCGAAAGAATGAATGAAATAGCAGAGACTGAACGCTCTATTTTATACACACAGCGCGAGACAAGTCACGAAGAGTGGGAATGTTACGAAATCAACGTAATACAAGTTGCTAAGAGGGGGTGAAACATAGCGACGCGCCATTGGTGCGGAGCAGCTTGGTCGCGCGATATGATTGGTGCGCCACAGCTGTGTGAAAGACTATAAGTAGACGGTTTCTTTTTTCACTGCTTCATTAAGGCATTATGGACGCTAGCCAGCAACAGCTTCGCAAGAAGAAAAAGAATCGGCGCAGCACGAAGGAAATTAAGAGATATAATGCCATTCGGAGAGCTGTTGCCGAACTGAAGGTTCAACGTCCAGAAGCAGTAACTGGTTTACCATCTCCTTCTGTTGAGGTCTCTCAAGCTGATATCCAGAAACCTAAACTGGATATCAACTTGAGAGATCCAAGAGTGCAGGCAGAAATGGATCGAGCTGTCGAAGAGTTGCTTGAGGAAACAAAATAATTTTAAAAAATCGGCCCTTTTCAGGGCCACCAATTATTTCAAACGTATGAACAAACAATTTCTTTTTTGTTTTCAACATAGCTATTTTTTTTTTTTTTTTTACATAATTATAATAGTATAGTTGTACAAAAAATTTTATTATAGGTTAGTACTCTTGTGCATGTACAGTTGATCACGATTCAACTTTTTGACCTATTCATAGATTGCTTATGAAAAATGTTTTAAAACAGGGTCGCCATGCAACAGTTAAGCTGATAGACATACTAAAAAAGCTGAATATTTTTTATATAATTTAATCATAGCAAAAAAATATGTCCAAGTGTAAATTACTTGTTTTTTCCTCAAAAAGCTAATTTTGTGAGAACTTTTTTTTCTAAAATTTTAAAGTATTCTAGCTATGGTTATAACAAATATTTTCCATTAATCTACTAGTTGAAACTAACTTTGAATAAGAATTTCAAAGCTATAAGGCTTTTAGATCAAAAGATATGGAATAAACTTTAAAATTTTGTCGACAAAGGTCATTTTTTCGAATAATGAGTTTTGAAGCTTATAAATAACTTTAATAAGCTTAAATCATGTTTTTCAAAGTATATTTTCATTTAATTTAATTTAAATATCAAATTAATCATTAGAACAAATAACTAAATATGAATTAACTTTTATTTTTTCTAAAAACTCTTTTCAGTGGCAACTTTTTTTTCTAAAATTTTAAAGTATTCTAGCTGTAGTTACAACAAATATTTTCCATTAACCTACTAGTTGAAACTAACTTTGAATAAGAATTTCAAAGCTATAAGGCTTTTAGATCAAAAGATATGGAATAAACTTTAAAATTTTGTCGACAAAGGTCATTTTTTTGAATAATGAGTTTTGAAGCTTATAAATAACTTTAATAAGCTTAAATCATGTTTTTCAAAGTATATTTTCATTTAATTTAATTTAAATATCAAATTAATCATTAGAACAAATAACTAAATATGAATTAACTTTTATTTTTTCTAAAAACTCTTTTCAGTGGCAACTTTTTTTTTCTAAAATTTTAAAGTATTCTAGCTGTGGTTACAACAAATATTTTCCATTAACCTACTAGTTGAAACTAACTTTGAATAAGAATTTCAAAGCTATAAGGCTTTTAGATCAAAAGATATGGAATAATGTTTAAAATGTCATCGACTCTAGAATTTTTTTCAGATAATGAGTTTTTAAGCTTACGAATATCTTTAAGAAGCTTAAATCATGTTTCTAAAGTATTTTTTATTTAATATTTTATATAACAATAATTATATATATATATATATATATACTCAAAAATTACTTTCAAATTTCAGAAAACGAATAAATCGTTCCAACGTTTAAAAAATTGGTGGCCCTGAAAAGGGCCGATTAAAATCATTTTTTGTTTTCAAAACGTTAGCCGTCTTCTGCTCCTTGGCGGCTCAACATCTTCATCATCACTATCATCAAGATTGATGATCTCAACTAATATTTCCACATCAGCAACCGGCTGTTGAACTACAGGTGATTGAGTAATATCAATCACCTCTAATTCAACTGCCGGTTGTTGAATAGGTGAAGCTGGACTTTCCGGGTCTGGCAGTGGCTCCGGATCGGGTGACTCTGGAGAGTCTGGCAGTGGCTCTGGATCGGGTGACTCTGGAGAGTCTGGCAAAGACTCTTCTTCCGAAGGCTCGGGTGACTCAGGCGACCACTCCAGCAGCGGCAGATCAAACTCCGATGATGATGATGATGATGATGGACTTGGTGGAATAAACGCCAAGTCCGGCACGTCCAAATGTACAAAAAGTGGCAACGCTTCGTTTTTCATGGTGACAATACGCATTGCACATGAAAAATGATGTTAATCGCGACAGCGTGCCTCTTTTTATACGAGCGTGCGAAGCGACGCCGCACCAATCAAACGAAGCAACGTTGAACCAATCAGCGTCGAGTACGAATGAAGCAGTGGGGGATAGAGACGCGACATAGACTACAGTGCGCGCAACAGTTGAGGCCTCAGTAACAGCCAGTATCTTGCAGAGACATGACAGCCTCAGTAGCAGCCAGTATCTTGCAGAGACATGACGTACCACGAGAGTCAACCAGCCCATGCAGTAACCAGACAACAGCAACTAATCGGCTCTTGGAGAGCCAACAAACTATTCTCTACTAACCTCAACAACTTTGGAATATTTAGCAACATCATTTATTATAAATATTTTTAAACGTTGGGTGACGTTTCGGACACTTAGATTATATCCTTCTTCAAGCTATATGCCATAAGGGCCAGTCAAGACATTAAAAAAATAATTACAACGACGTCAACTATCGCAGAATAAAAAAAAATACTGAGCAAACTATTCTTTTTTATTTTTATTTCCTCTTAATACTTTTTCTGTAAATGTAAAACAATCGGATCTCTTTGCGTAAAAGGTGATCGTTGTTTTATATTATTCTTAATTGATGAAAGATAGTCAGATCTCTTCATAGAAGGTGATCGCTATTTTTCATTTAATACTTTTTTCTCTTTTCATTATATATGAAACAACCAGATCTCTTTGCGTAAAAGGTGATCGTTGTTTTATATTAGTCTTAATTGATGAAAGATAGTCAGATCTCTTCATAGAAGGTGATCGCTATTTTTCATTTAATACTTTTTTCTCTTTTCATTATATATGAAACAACCAGATCTCTTTGCGTAGAAGGTGATCGTTGTTTTATATTAGTCTTAATTGATGAAAGATAGTCAGATCTCTTCATAGAAGGTGATCGCTATTTTTCATTTAATACTTTTTCTCTTTTCATTATATATGAAACAACCAGATCTCTTTGCGTAAAAGGTGATCGTTGTTTTATATTAGTCTTAATTGATGAAAGATAGTCAGATCTCTTCATAGAAGGTGATCGCTATTTTTCATTTAATACTTTTTTCTCTTTTCATTATATATGAAACAACCAGATCTCTTTGCGTAAAAGGTGATCGTTGTTTTATATTATTCTTAATTGAAAGATAGTCAGATCTCTTCATAGAAGGTGATCGCTATTTTTCATTTAATACTTTTTTTTCTCTTTTCATTATATATGAAACAACCAGATCTCTTTGCTTAAAAGGTGATCGTTGTTTTATATTATTCTTAATTGATGAAAGACAGTCAGATCTCTTCATAGAAGGTGATCGCTATTTTTCATTTAATACTTTTTTTCTCTTTTCATTATATATGAAACAACCAGATCTCTTTGCTTAAAAGGTGATCGTTGTTTTATATTATTCTTAATTGATGAAAGATAGTCAGATCTCTTCATAGAAGGTGATCGCTATTTTTTCATTAATACTTTTCTTATCTATTTTAGGTTAATTTTGCATAATTCACTATTTAATTCAAATTAAATTGGTCTTTATGAGGGTCAGAAAAAATATTAAAATATGGAACAAACTTTTTTTTCTTTTATCTGAATATGTGCATGTGTGTGTGTGTTGATAACATATATATATATATATATATATATATATATATATATATATATATATATATATATATATCCCTACTGAAAAAAGCCAAGTGATTAATCACTTGATTTATCATCTGATTTATCATCTTATTTATTATATGATTAATCACCTGATAAATCAAGTAATTAATCACTTGGCTTTTTTTTCAGTAGGGATATGTATATCATTCTCTCATAATTTTTTTTTATCTATTGATTAAAGTGACATATATGAAAATGTAACTAGTAGTTGGTTTCAACTAGTAGCTTCATGAAAGGTTTCAACTAGTAGCTTAATGTAGCTTCTTGTTGTACCTATAGCTAGAAAACTTTAAATTTCAAAAAACAAACTTCTGCGTAAAATGAGTTTTTGAAGAAAAACAAAGTTTTACATCTAGTTATTGTTTTTTGCAATGATTAATTTAATATTTAAACAAGATTATAGATAAAATATCTTATAAACAATGTTTAAGACTTTTAAAAATTGTCAGAAAGCCTTAAAACTGAATATTTGAAAAATAGACCACTCGGCTTTTCATTTTAAATTATTTCATATCTCTTGATCTAAGAGACTTATAAGCATCAAATTTTAACTAGTAGTTGGTTTCAACCATTACATTGATAAAATATACTTGTTGAACCCATAGTTGGATTATTTTCAAATTCCAGAAAAAAAAGTTCTCATGAAATCACCTTTTTGGAAGAAAAAACAAGTAAATTTACACTTAGACATTTTTTGTTATGGTTCAATTGATATTTTAATTAAATTATATAAAAAATACTTTATAGACATGATCTAAGTTTCTTAAAGCTTTTAAAAAGTCTTAAAACTCATTATCTGAAAAAATGACCTGAGTCGTTGCCATTTTAAAGATCATTCCATATCTTTTGATCTAAGAGCCTTATAGCTTTGAAATTTTAACTCAAAGTTAGTTTCAACTAGTAGATTAATGGAAAATACTTTTCAAAAGCATAGCTATTATATTTTTTTAAATTTTATGAAAAAATGTTATAATCTAAATTAAGATCTTTGAACGAAAGAACTATTATTTACAATTTAATACTTTTTTGCTAAAATTAATTTAATTTTTAAGTTCAATTATGAAAAAAATATTTCATTATCTTGATTTAAGAAATCTGAAATTTGAAAAACTAGATATAAGAAGGACTGACCTTAACCACTGTTATTCTTTTCATTTAATACCTCATATCTTTGAATCTAAAAGACTTTAAACTCTAAAATTTTAACTAATAGTTATGTTTAGCTAGTATATTAAGAAAAATAAGTTTTTAAAACTATAGCCAATTTACTTTAAAATTTCATTAAAAAAAGTTATAGCTGAAAGTTAGCTGAGATTATGTAGAACATACAAATTTACACTAATACTTAATTAACTGTAATAAAATGGATTTTAATGCAAATAATTTATTACTAAGTATGAAAATTAAATTTAGAGGATAGTAGGTTTAAATAATTCAACAATTTTGCAAATAAAAAAACCATTTATTAAAAAAAACCATAACAAAGAATTAATTGTACAAAATATTAATCTCTTTGTGCATTCGATTATCGAGCATCCATCGTTTCATCGCTTGTACGTTTCTAAATGCACACACTGCATCGATGTGCCGAAGATGATTGGTGCATGGGCTACTATCCATCGGAAGCTGTTTGAACGAAGGGCATCCATCGTCCTCGATGTTGTGAACCAATCTGTAATAAGAAAAAAAAATAAAAGGTAAGTATATTTCTTTTAATTATTCAAATTTAGTATAAGTTTTGGTCGTACTGATCAGACAGTATTCTTCTCATCCATTTGGCTTTCTCGATTCCCTTGACGTAGACGTCCGCGCCATCAAGGATGGTGCGAAGAGTTCTACCAACATCCTTGTAAGCGACATTGCCCCATCTCCATAGTATACCATGAAAATTGAGCTCAAGCCAGCGGTTTTCACTCTTGTTCTTTTCCAACAAGAGCTCCCATTTGTAAGGTGGCTTGAATAAGAAGACCGATGGAATGGCGTCTTCTTCAAGAGCTACTATGGCGACCTCCTTGAAAACGAACTCGTTCAATGTTATTTTGAAACCCTGGACGTCGACGATGTACTTCATTTTGATGGTTTCTTCAGTGAGCTCTGTAGAAGAATGATTTGTAACTCTGCGAGCATCTTCTTAAATACTCTCACGATCTCGACTTTATCCCCACTTGCTTCTAGTCCCCCTTCCCTGCCTACATTACTTTTGCTCTTCCCCCACCACAGTACTTCTTAGCCCCAGTCAATCGTGAGCTGAGATAAAAGGCGACGAGTTGAGCGAAAAAATCACAGTTCATCGATTGAAGCAGTGAGAAGCAGATCATGGCCCAGTACTTCAAGGACATATCTCTCCTGCTTCTTAAGTCATACAATTACGCAGTAGCTGGTAAAGCTGATGCTAAGGACATAAGAAGATGGTTGATTCTCGGTGAAGAAAGTCTTAACAATGCAAACATCTTGGCTCAAGATCCAAATCTGTCAGTGGCGAACAAGCAGAAACTTCAAGCTGCTAGAACATTGACTCAAAGTATTTTACATTTGTTGCGACAGTTACCAATGTTCGAGGCTGATACAGTTAATGAAATACCTGCTCTTGAGAATTCACATACAAGTAATGAAGCTAATGAGAGATCAACCTCTGAGAACAATGTAGTAGTTGGTGGAAGCGTAGTAGTTGAAGACAGAGGTGCTGATAACGCTCAAGCAGTAACTTGGAACAATGTGAACAGTGCTTTTGAAAATAGAATTAAAAGTGGTGTAATTACTAATTTTAAACACACTGATATTAAGACCTTTTTAACAGATGCAAAAAAGCTATTTATTCCACAAGTACAAAAGACACTTGAAGAACAGAATTCGGTGAAAGTGAATACTGTGTTAAGTGCAAACTATGCAGTAGTTAAGAATGATAGTGAACTTTCTGATATTAAGTACTTTAATACAAAGGCAGTTCCAATATACTCTTCAACGGACTTGAACGAATGGTTCATGAAAAACATTGAACAAGTTATCAGCACTGAAATGGAAGAATTTGAAGAACAGGATTCAGGCTGGTCTTTGCGATCTATACTTAATCTAACAGTTAATATAAACAAGTATAATCCCATGACCGGTAGTTCTTATATCGAATTGCCTGAATACATTAAGAAAAAGAAAGCATGTGTAAACGTTCAGAATCAAGACGAACAGTGTTTTAAATGGGCCATCATATCTGCAATGCATCCAGTACAGAAACATGTGGAACGCGTCTCATCTTATTTAAGATATGAAAATGAGTATGATTTGAGTGGAATAGAATTCCCAGTCCAACCAAAACAAGTTAAGAAATTCGAAAAGCAAAATGATGTTTCTGTGAATGTGTACATCTTGAAAAAGAAACGCGAAACCTATGAAGTTTTACCACTTCATCTCACAGAGCAGAAAAAAAATAAACACGTTAACTTGCTTCTTGTGGAAAATTTTTATATCGATGAAGACGATGAGGTAGAAGAAAATCGACTTGATGATTTTGATAGACCACACACCTTTCATTATGTCTGGATAAAAAATCTTTCTCGATTGGTGAAAAGTCAGTGCACTTCTCGTAGAAATAAAATACATATTTGTGACCGCTGTTTGCATTTCTTTTACACAGCTGAAAAACTGGCTATACATGCAATCGACTGCGAGAAACTGAACGAATGTAAAATTGTGCTTCCTAGTGAAAAGGACAATGTGTTACGGTTTAAAAACTTTGCTCACAATAATCGAGTACCTTTTGTGGTGTATGCTGACTTTGAGTGCTTATTACATCCTGTCGATGACGAGCGGAAATATCAACGTCACGAAGCTTTCAGCATAGGATTGTTTGTCAAATGCAGCTATGACGAGACTCGTTCAGTATACAAAAGCTATCGACAGCAAAGAGAGGAAGATGAAGCTCCAGCCAAGTGGTTCGTAAAAAATCTTCATTCTTTAGCTTTGGAATTGAACGAGATGTATCAGAACCCTCAACCTATGAAGGAATTGACAGATCAAGAAAAAGCAGATTTTGCTAGAGCTCGTTCATGCTACATTTGCTCAAAAATTTTTAGACCAGATGATCATAAGGTTCGAGATCATTGTCATTTCACTGGAGAGTAAGTACTTGACTTTTTCACAATATTAGATAAAATATATTTGATAAATTATAAAAAAAAAAAATTATTTTCAGATACAGAGGTCCTGCACATAACTCATGTAATCTAAATTACATAGACTCGCGAACTATACCAGTAATTTTCCACAACTTGAGTGGTTATGATGCGCATTTGTTTATCATGGAGTTAGCGATCAGTTTTCCAGGACGAGTGCTTCTTTTGCCTCAAACGAAAGAAAAGTACATCTCTTTTACCAAATTCGTAGAGGGTACAGATATGAATTTACGATTCATTGATTCATTCAAGTTTATGCCATCGTCTCTAGAAAAACTCGCATCATACTTGGAGAGGCTCGACACTGTTGATCGAATATTTCATCAGGATGATGGATTCTCTTCTGAACAAATCACTTTACTGAAAAGAAAAGGTGTTTTTCCTTATGACTATGTGTCATCCTTAGAGAAGCTTGATGAGACTGACCTACCGTCGAGAGCAGATTTCTTCAGCAGCTTGTACGAAGACGATATCACTCTTGAGGACTACCAACATGCAAAGAATGTTTGGCAAGTTTTTCAGATTCAAACTCTTGGTCAATACTCGGATTTATACCTTAAAACAGACGTATTGCTGTTAGCTGAAGTATTTGAAAACTTTCGAAGCAACTGTCTCGAGGCTTATGATTTGGATCCAGCTCACTACTACACTACTCCAGGCCTGTCATGGGATGCCATGCTTAAGTTCACTAAGGTAATAAATTTATTATAACTAACAATCAAGATTATATATATTAATTAATCAATAATTTAATAGGTTGAACTGGAACTTTTGACTGACATCGACATGCTCATGTTCATCGAGCGTGGAAAACGTGGAGGTATCAGCCAATGCTCAAATCGCTATGCGAAAGCCAATAATCCATACATGAAAGAAGGTTACAACGCTGATGAAGACGAGAAATATCTCATGTATTTTGATGTCAATAATCTATACGGTTGGGCTATGACCAAATCTCTACCTTACGGTGGTTTCAAGTGGGTGCTCGACGTTGATCAACCAAACTTTTTCGATGTTCCTGAAGATAACTCGATCGGTTATATCCTCGAAGTTGATTTGGAGTATTCAGTTACGCTTCATGATGCTCACAAAGATATTCCTTTCTGTGCTGAACACATGACACCACCAGAATCCAAACAGAAGAAACTAATGACCACGCTCTATGACAAAAAGCGTTATGTTATACATTACATAGCACTCCAACAAGCGCTTAAACATGGACTACGACTCAAAAAAATTCATCGAGCCTTGCAATTCGATCAGAAAGCATGGTTAAAACCATATATCGATTTGAACAGTGAAAAGCGCAAGAACGCTAAAAATGAGTTCGAGAAGATGTTATTCAAACTGTTCAACAATGCTGTTTATGGCAAAACGATGGAAAACGAGCGGAAACATGTAGATATTAAATTGATCTGTAAATGGGACGGTCGCTATGGTGCTGAGGCACTTATCTCTAAACCAAATTTTCATAGTTGCACTATCTTCGATGAAAATCTCGTAGCAATACAACTTATGAAGACGAAAATTTGTATTCGAAAACCTATATACGTAGGACTTTGCGTTTTGGACTTGTCTAAAACGCAAGTGTATAGGTTTCATTATGATTATATGCGAAATCGTATTGGAAATAAGTGCAAAATATTATACACTGATACTGACAGCCTGGTGTATGAGATAACCAATGTCAACATATATGACATCATGAAGGAAGATATTCACGAGTTTGATACATCTGACTATCCCGAGAATAATCAATTCAACATGCCACGAGTCAATAAGAAAATCATTGGCTTGATGAAAGATGAATGTAATGGTGAAATCATGTTGGAGTTTATTGGATTGAGAAGCAAAATGTACTGCGTGAGAGTTGAAAATAAAAAGCCTATCAAAAAAGCTAAAGGTGTCAAGAGCTCTGTAGTTAAAGCAACCATCACCTTTGAATATTACATCGAATGCTTGCGCGAGAATAAAATTTTGGAACGAGAGCAGCGAAACATCAGATCTGATCATCATGTTCTGTACACCGAGAAGTCTACAAAGATCGCTCTAAGTGCTTACGATGACAAACGGTGTATGATTATTGGCTTAACGGACACACTGCCCTGGGGTCACTATCTGGAGGGGCTTGACGCCATTGAAGAGATGGATGAAGAGTGGGGAGTTACCGCTGCAATCGAGCCGCCGCAAAACCCGCAAGAGAAGGGAGATGGAGTAGAAGTGGGGAGAGATCTATATGAGCAGAGGTCTCGCACGCCAGAACTCATTCAGTCAACTGAAGAGCCATCGAGAACATCTCCTATCATCAAAGAAGTTGAAAGAAGCCTGCATCAGAGACCTGAGCTTCCAGAACCAGCAACTAAAAGGAGTAGAAACTTTTGAAAAAACTAAATCGAGGTTAGTAAAATATTTTTTTTTTTCTTTAATTTTCTTTAGCACATAAGATAAATTCTAAATATTAATAATTTTTAAAATCTTTTTTTGTTACAGATGGATCTTAACGAGATTAATAATATCGCTCAAGGAGGCTTTCTTCCAACTAAAAAGTTGACTGAGCTCGATGAAGGGCATAATTACATGGTGTTCGCGCTCAAAAAGGTGACTACCAGATATGGTTGTAAAACTGTAGCTGTCATCGAGAATAAATTTGATATATTCTTGCCTAAGAGAGTATCTGATGCTTTAGTGGAGAATGAGGATTTATTTAATAAGATGTCTGCAGCAGCAAATAAGCTTAAACTATTTATAACCTACAAAGGTGATTACAAGATTGAGTTTTCTAGTGTTTAAGTGATTAGTGTAAATAAGTGTGTTAAAATTTAATAGTATTAGTATACATATATATATATATATATATATATATATATATATATATGTTATGATAAATATAGAAAACTTTAGCCGACTAGCTAAAATCGATTATATTCTAGTCAACAAAGCATGTAAAATAAGTTTTTTTTTCAAAATAAATACTCTTTGATTTGTCACTCAATTTGTGTGTTCACATTTATTTGATAATCCTTTACAAAAATAACATTCTTTATCATACTTGAAAAAATACAATTTTCTTTTTAAACTATTTTTATAATTAATATATATATATATAATTTATTAAATATCTGTTTATTAATCCAACTATTATGAGAACTGTCAAAACCTAGCCATTTGACAAATACTTGATTTCCACGTCTTTTGACAACTTTTTCTACGAGATAAATGTCTGGATACTTGGCCTTCTGCAGTTCCTCTGCATAGAAACCACCGGAGATGAGTTGATCTTGATAATCCTTCAAATGATACGTCGTTGGATCAGTAGCTGCTACCCGTACAACTGTAAATATTTCCGTCGACCAGTTTGGAGTATATCCTTTCTCGAAGATATGCTTCGCATTGCTAACACGGACTTTGTCACCGACTTTAAACTTTGTCTTCTTCTTCATGGTTCTGCGTTTATGAGCAAATTTTAACAAAACTTGGGCTTCATTAACAGATGTTACATCTTTAGGCTTCATTCCGATGGTACGATGTTTACGTTCATTATAATCTGCTATTAATTCAGGTAAGATATCCAACCATTTGTAATTACCACGTAAGCTGAACTTTTTCCACATAAGATTTTTCAAAGTGCGATTGAAACGTTCGCAGATCGATGCCTTCAAACTGCTATATGTTGAGTATAGATTAATCTTGTACTTGCGCATCAGTCTTTGAAAATCTGAATTATAGAATTCCTTGCCTCTGTCGGTGTGAAGATTCTTAGGCGCTCTGCCTTTTGATAATATAGATTTCATTGCTGCAGAGACTTCTACGCCAGTTTTATTTTTAACTGGGACTGCCCACGCGTATTTGGAAAAAATATCTATAACAGTAAGCATGTATTTGTAGCCTTTGTTTTCTCGAGAATAAGGTTGCATCTCTACCAGATCAGCTTGCCAAGTCTCATCCAAACCTCGCACATCGAACTTTCGACGAGGATAATTACGACGTGCTGGCTTGTGAAGCTCTTCTACAAGTCTATGACGTTGTTCCATCGATGGTTATCGATTGACTGTTTTGCACTAACAGAGATAATGCCTCCTTTTATAGTCTCAAGCTCCAACTGGCTTTGTATGAATTTCTTATCTAGCTCGTCTCTATGCACCTCTACAATTTTATCTAGGTTATTGAGATCACTTCTCAAACTAGATATTGAATCTAATAATTTCTGAACTTCCAAACGTACGATACGCTGTAAAGTATCTAAATTTACAGCTTCATTGAGTTGATTAGGTGATGATAGATTACAAAGCCTCTTATTTTCCATATCGTATTGTCCATCTTTTGTGAGTTTATAGCCAATACCCGGAGGTCCTCGACTACCCTCACTTCGTTTGAGATTACGTCCGAATACATCGACGCTCATTTTGATAATGCACGGTATAGGTGTCTACACCTCAATATATATAGCCTCCTTCACGTAACTCTTCTATAATTGAATGTATCTCATTTGTATGGCTAGGGTTTCCAGCTTCTCTTTCAGCAATGAGTAATCGAAGTCTATCAACGAGTTCGTTTGGATCATCCCAGTATATGTAATCCATTCTCGTATCTCTTCTTGCAATTTTATATCGAGGTAACGATCCTCCTCTTTTTTTCAATGAAAATAAAGGACTAATGATACTGTCGAATTTCTTACTTTTGTGCGTACGAATAGTCTCATCACTTCTGTAGCGTCGTTTGTGAGCATTAGTAGTTTCAAGAATCTTCTTGTAATTTTGCATATCATTATTGTTCATGTGACCTCTATCGGGATTTTTCATAATTAACAATTCTAACAATCCTTTAGTTTTTGGATATTTTTTATCTTTTATACGAATGTTTTTATCTTCGAAAAATAGAGGTGAGTCACCAATTAAGTAACTATTACCTTCCTTGCGCACTCCATAAACTTTATCCAATTGTTTTGATTGATCCTCATTGATTATATGAATGTACTTATTATCAAGCAATAAATCATCTTCTTTTTCTAATTCCTGCTCACTTGCAGCTGATTCAAATTCAGTATCAACTTGTCGAATAGTATCGTTTAATGATGTATCATCATCATCATCAATGGATGAATAGGAAGGAATAGAAGATTGCAAGAAGGAGGAATAAGTATCATTGTTTTTTATGACTTTTTTTTATTTTTTTTTGCTATGTTACGTATAAAATCATTATTTTTCTCAGTAGTAGCAACGAGTTTCTGAAGAGGATCAACGATAGGTTTGAATGTCTCGCCAAATGCTCTTTCAATATTTTCTTTTCCAAACTTCAACAAGTTATATTTTCGTTTAACTGCATTGCGTGCTTGTACAAGTTGATGTAGAACATCTTTCTTTCGTCTAATGTCAGCCATGTTGACGCTTCAGCGTACAATGATGAATTGTTTTCTTAGGACTATGTGCGCGCTATATTTATAGCAAAACAATCAAAGCCTTTTCTATATCTACCAGAATTGATCGAACTATCTTTGTCGATCATTAAAAATCCATATTTATCATCAGTCCAACACTTGGAGCATAATTCTTTGAATTGCGCGTAATTCATGTCGGAATTGACGTGATCATCGTATAAGTGTCTCAAGTTGACGTCATCTTGACGAAAAATCACCAACAAATTGACATTGTCTCTGACTAGATGTTTTGGAATTCGAGCATAAGATTGACAGAGATAGAAACAATCAACTTCTTTGTGCCTGCCCATACAGAAGTAAGCTCTGATATTATCTTGTTTTTCACAGGCTACATCATCAAAAATCATGACAGAATTTGGAAGCGCATTATCAGGGGCTACAACAGATTCGTGCTCACTAAAAGGAAAGTATTGTACACCTTCTAAAGGCTCTAGGAGGTCCTTCAAAAACTTGTACTTTGGTTGATTCAAAGACTTGGAGTACACATAAACGTTTTCAAACCTGAGACCATTAGGATGCGTTATTAGTGCTAAGAGACTATTGGTTTTACCACAGTTTGATGGACCACAAAATACAGCTCGAATGCTGTTTGGAAGTAAGTCTCCATGCCTCTTTAATTTCTTTTCATGCTCCACGATAGTGTCGAAATTTCCTATCGGTAGCTTAACGGATTGTTCTTTGAAATTCATTATGACAACACGTCTGACGTATGAATGCTTGACCAGCTATAAATACAAGGCTTTTATACCCAATGCCTCAGTCTTCATTTAGTCTTCGAAGTGTGATGATCATATATAGACAACGACGACGTGGTCGCGGTTTTGTCAACAAGCTTCTTAATAGTCTTCCAATCGAACTTCATATACCCGGCTACCAATACTGTGGACCCGGTACAAGATTAGCTAAACGTTTAGCTAGAGGTGATCCAGGAATTAATCCTCTCGATAGAGCTTGTAAAGAGCACGACATTGCTTATTCACAGAATCGTGAAAACGTAGAAGCCAGAAACGCTTCTGATAGAATTTTAGCTGAAAAAGCTAATCAAAGAATTTCATCAAAAGACGCTAGCTTTGGAGAAAAAGCAGCTGCATTTGCAATTAAAAACATTATGAAAGTAAAGTCTAAATTCGGAATGGGTATGAAGAAGAAGGGTAAGAGGAGGAGGAGGAAGCCTTCTATTACTACTTTCAATACAATAGTAAAGGCTGCATCAAAATCAATTGTTCCTACAAAATGTGCTCGAAAAGCCATTTTGTCGGCTCTAAAGGGTGCACGTAATGCTGTTAAAAAAGCAGGTGGTAAAAAGAATGTAAAAATTCCACGTACTTTACCAGTTCCAAAGAAAGTAGGAGGTTTCTTACCATTTCTTATACCAATCTTTGCAGGTTTGAGTGCTGTTGGTGGTATAGCTGGAGGTGCCGCTGGAATCGCTAAAGCAGTAAACGATTCCAAAGCTGCTAAACAACAATTAGAAGAAAATAAGAGACATAATATAAAGATGGAAGAAATAGCTCTTGGTAAAGGTCTTTATTTGAAACCATATAAGACTGGTCTTGGTCTTCGTATGAAACCAAAGAATTCTTTAAAAAAAAAAAAAGATCCTCAAAGTAAAATTACCTCAAAGAGCACTCACCGATGCTGATCTCATCAAGTATGCAAAAATCCTAACAATCTTAAATTTTCGAGGAGTATTCATGAGGAATGCTATGCCTATTAGCGGACCACGCTATAGAGAATCAGCTATTGTTAATCTCGATGATGCGGATGGACCTGGAACGCACTGGGTAGCATATCGCAAACGAGGAAACGATGTTGTGTATTTCGATAGCTTCGGTGATCTTCAACCTCCTTTGGATTTGATGACTTATTTGGGAGTGGACAACATCAAGTATAATCCTGAGAGATATCAAGACTTTGATACTTTTAACTGCGGTCATCTTTGTCTAAGATTTTTGAGCAACACTCTTGATATATAAAGAAAAGAGTGATAAGTATTTGTTCATTATAGGTTCAACAATCATGGCAGATTCATTGACTTTGAGTCTTTCAGGCACATCATCTGTACTGGAAGAACAGTATTTTCCACCGATTGAACTCTCACCTGACAAGAATTACGTTCTCGGATTAGTTGCTTTCATGACATTCAATTCTATACCTAATATCGACAAGGCTAGTAATCTATTCCACGTTGGACAGGAAGAAATTGTTTTACCGACTGGTAGTTATGAGATCGAAGATATAGAGAACTATCTCAGTCAAACATTGACGACAAAAAGTATATCAATCAGTATTAAACCAAACAATAATACACTTCGTAGTG
Organism: Anastatus disparis; assembly: GCA_017163975.1. Taxonomy (NCBI): domain Eukaryota; kingdom Metazoa; phylum Arthropoda; class Insecta; order Hymenoptera; family Eupelmidae; genus Anastatus; species Anastatus disparis. The sequence continues at coordinate 1,394,787 of JAFFSR010000066.1, forward strand.
AAATAAAGTGTAATCATCTGATTGATTTTCGACCAGAACGTTCAATAGGACCTTTATTAGGCTTCGCAAAACGTGTACTTCCTGCTGACGTCACGAATCATTCAGACTTACCTGTAGCTATCCTGAAGGTCAACGCTCTTCGAGTCGAATGCAATATCGTCTCTGGTGCCTATATAAACGGTCGACAAGTGCACACGTTACATGAATTCTTTCCTGCAGTCCCACCAGGATATAAGATCATTGAAGTTCCATCACAGGTCATTTACCTTCCAGTCATCGTCAAGAGCATAGATCATTTACAAGTGCGCATAGCCGATCAAGACGGGAATCTAATAAACTTTCGTGGAGAAACTATTACAGTTAGACTACATATCAAATCAGTATAAAAAATGGGCGTGGTTTATGACCATAAAAATAACAAAGGGTATATAAGTAAATCAAGATGGCATTCGAAAATCAGTCGTCATCGACAAGTCAAAGTATTAACACGGCAAAACATTCAGTTTTTGAAAAGCCAAGGCTTAAAAATAAGAGCTCCTGGTGGAAAATCACGTGCTTAATTTTTTGCTGTTTTCAAAGAAATGGAGGAAATTCTAAACATAAGGACAGGAGTAAGATTGGATGAGTCAATAGCTCACTGTGAGGTGCACGCGTACCAGCCTTACACATCGTCAAATTTCAATAATAGCGATGAAATTCGCATATCAATTCAACATCAAGATTTAAATCTTTTGCCTTCGCGGAGTTCTCTGCACATAGTGGGAAAATTAACTCAACAAGATGGCACTGCTTTAGTAAGAACTAACTTAGTTAATAACGGCATCTGTCATCTATTCGAGGAAGTTCGCTATGAAATTAATGCTATAGAGATCGATCGCTGTAAGAATGTAGGATTGACTACCGTTATGAAGGGTTGGGTATCACTCAATCCCAGTCAGAGTTTGATTATAGAAAATGCTGGTTGGGTTGATATAACGGAAACTCGGAAGATCATTAATAACAATGGCTATTTTGATATTTTCATACCTCTCAGTATGATTTTAGGCTTTGCCGAAGATTATCGCAAAATCATAGTCAATGTTAAACATGAACTTATCCTCACGAGATCCAGGAACGATATTAACGCAGTAATACAAACACCGAATGCTACTAATGCTTACGAAGATTTCAAAATTGATCTTTTAAGGATCGAGTGGCTTATGCCTCACATACAGTTATCCAATGAATGTAAAATTCGCATGCTTCGACAAATCGAGAAAAATAAACCTATCTCAATGAGTTTTCGTTCCTGGGAATTATACGAATATCCATTATTACCGACATCAACGAGACATGTATGGACAGTCAAAACATCTAATCAGCTGGAGAAGCCTCGTTTTATCATTCTTGGTTTCCAGACAAATCGAAAAGGACAAAAAACTGCTAACGCTAGTCAGTTTGATCATTGCAATTTGAGCAATGTAAAACTATTTCTCAATTCTCAATACTATCCTTACGGAAATATGAATCTTGATATTGCCAATAATCAGTATGCAATATTATACGATATGTACGCTAATTTCCAAAATGCATACTATGGGAAGGAGTCCGAGCCAATGCTGAAAAAATCAGATTATATCAATCACATGCCACTGATAGTCATCGATTGTTCAAAACAAAATGATTCTCTAAAGAGTGCTCCAGTTGATGTTCGTCTTGAATTCGAGACCAAACAAAACTTTCCAGTTGGAACTTCAGCTTACTGTCTAATCTTACATGATAGAATCATAGAATACAACGCCATAAGCGGTGATGTTAGAAAATTAGTCTAAAGGAGTGGGGATAGTCTACAAAGGAGAGAGGGGATCGTCTACAAAGGAGTGGGGTAGTCTGCAAAGGAGTGGGGATAGTCTGCAAAGGAGTGGGGATAGTAGGATATAAGAAAGCGAGCGCGAGCTGGGATCTCATTCTTTAACAAGATGGAATACGCAGTGGACTTACAAGGTTTTAAAAAGCCAGGTAAAGAATTTGTTTTAAAAGAGTTGGCTGCTGTTCCTCTCGTTGAATCGGCTGAACCTACAGTACATCTTTTCAAACCACCTTTTCCATGGAAAAAGTTAACTACGAAATACAAGCGTGAAAATCTCTGGCTCGAGCTTTGCTATCATGGACTAGCTTGGAATTCTGGAGATCATGAGTATACTGAAATAGAAAAAATTCTTCGACAAACTCTGCAGAACGCTACACAAGTTTTTGTGATTGGTCAAGTGAAAAAAGAGTGGTTGGAGAAATTTGATTTTAAAGTTGTGGATATTAGTGAACTGGGTATTCCAAATTTTGATCAACGGCTAACTAAAACAGACTCTTGTTCACATCATAATTGTATGTATAAAAATACGTGTGCTGTTAACAACGTTAAATCAATACAGAAGTTGTATTTCAGTGATTTCAGTGATTGGGTTATGGACTGGGAAGACACTCGTCTAAATAAAGATAGTGAATTAGTACTGTGAAAAAGTTATTAATCAGCATGGAATACTTGGTGGATATGCAAGGTTTCAAACAGTCTGGTGATGACTATATTCTTAAAGAGTTGGCTATAATGCCGCTCAATGATGATACCGAGCCTCTGGTACTCCTTTTCAACAAGCCATATTCCTGGCGTAGACTTTCGGATGAGTACAAAGAACAAAATACGTGGTTAAAGTATTACTACCATGGTTTGTCATGGAACTCTGGTACCATTCCCTATACTGACGTAGGCAATATTCTTAGAGAAGCCTTACGTGATGCGACCAAAATTTTTGTCGTGGGTAGTATAAGAAAAAATGGCTAGAACGCTTCAAGTTTAAAGTATGCGACGTCACAGAAATGGGTTTTCCACCAACTGATAAAATAAAGCTAGTGACTGTTTGTCCAAATCACAATGATACGTACAAAGCTCGTTGTGCTCTGCACAATGTCAGACTTATGAAAAAATACTTTACTAAAAATAAATAAGTTTATTTATGCTACCATAGGAAGTAAAAGGAGAGATAATGATTAATGGATGTATCTCACAGGTGGAGGGCGATGGTTGGGGCTCTCACCACTTCCTATAAAAAGCATACACATCATAATTCACATTCATTTCATGATGGGACAGACACCGAGTTACAACACTAAAAATTCTTCAGAGTACACTCCTCTTCTTCCTTCTGATAAAAAGGTGAAAGATGAGAAAACAACATGGAAAGAGTACTATGAAAAATATAAATCACAAACATCATCTAAAGATATAAAATATAAAAAGCTTTAGATGCTTGAATATGTAGTAGTATGAGAGATTGCGCTTAAATCATGCGATTGACTTCGGGGATTCCCCCAAAAACACTATATCGTTTGTAACTCGCTTGAGCTATAGTCTCCCCTGCGCCAATACTGCAGTCAACAGCCCGCAGCCGGCCGCCGGCAGCTCGCCTTCTCGGGACTGGCTATGTTGCTCCTGGTCCACAACATTTCTAACCCACCTACATTTCTAACCCACCTACATTTCTAACCCATCTACATTTCTAACCCACATACATTTCTAACCCACTTGACTCTCTAACCCACTGGGCGAGAAATTCACTGGGTTAGAAATGTAGGTGGGTTAGAAATGCAGTGGGTTAGAAATGCAGTGGGCCAGAAATGCAGTGGGCCAGAAATGCAGTGGGCCAGAAGCAACATAGCTTATCTACTTGTGATCAGTGTTGTACTTATGGGCATTCGAAGAAAAAGTGCCAATGGAAGATGTGCTGCAAAATTTGTGCAGGTGAACATGAAGGTACAAATTGCAATAATAAGAAAAAAGTTAAATGCGTTAACTGCTCAAAATCAAATCAAAGATTGAAAACAAATTGGCCAACTGACCATGCAGCGGACAATAAAGATAAATGTAAATATTATAAACAGATGTTAAAAAGAATAATAAAAAAGTATGATTATCCGTATGATCCTACTATTAAAAATGGTAATAATAAATAAAAATTTAATTGAAGAAATGGATCAAAAGAGTGAATTTATTTATAGTGATACAATTGATGAAATTCAGACAGATGTGCTACGACAAGAGGTATCATACGATGATCTCAGTTCGCTTAATGAGGATTTAAGGTCCAATGATAGTATTATTCTATATGTAAATATAAGAAGCATGAATGCCAATTTTGATAAACTGCGGGTCTTTATTAGCAGTCTGAAAGTTATGCCGTGCGTGATAGTATGTGCAGAGACATGGCTCCTGGAGCATTATAAGTATTTTGGCTTAAGTGGATATAATATTTATTATAATTATGGTAATTTGAATAGGTCTGATGGTGTGGTTGTTTATGTCAGTAAAGATGTAAAACAAAATACTGAAATAATAGAAGTCAATAATTTAAAAATATTAAATACATGTATCAGGCTTAGTAACAATAGCTCACTAGAAATTTCATCGGTATATAGATCTCATGAACTAAAAACCACTGAATTCATATTGAATTTAAAAAATTATCTTGAATTCAAAAGGAATACGAAGAATCACCTTATGATTGGAGATTATAACATTGACATATTAAAAAACAATAATATAAATTTGGAATTTCTAAATAATTTCTTGGAAATGGGCTTTCTGCCTGGTTTTACGTGTACGACTAGACCATGTGATTTGACTAGTAATGATGGAACATGCATAGACAATATATTCATTAAATCTGAATCTATTAGTACAAAGACTTTTAAGTTAAATATACCTTTAACTGATCATCTTCCACTATTCGTTAAAATAAAAAGAAATATTAAAAATAACAGTGAAAATAAGAAAGTATATAATTGTAGTTGCAACTACAAAAAGTTGATTAATATTGTAGGAAATATTGACTGGTCAGAGTATAAAGCTATGGAAGATCCAAATGAAGCTATAAATCTAATGGTCAGTCGAATTCAGAATTGTATAGAGATAAGCAAAAATAGACAATTGACAAATAGGAGAAAAAACATACCTAGAAAAGCATGGATGACTGACTCCATAATCATGGCATGTAAAAAAAAGGAAACTCTATGGAAAGAAATGAAAAAGAAGCCAAATAATGAAGAGTTAGTATTAAAATACAAAAGTTATGTTAAGTTATTAGATAAGAAAAAAAAAAAATGCCAAAGTGGATTATGATAAGCACTTGATTCAACAAAATTGCAATAATTCTCGGAAATTGTGGTCAGTAATAAACACTAAGCTTGGTAATAAAAAGAAAGAAGCTAATATTATACATGAAATACGTAATGTAAAAATGAAATAATTACAGATCAAAAGGTAATTGCCAATGCTATGAACATGCATTATTGTAAGATGGGTGAGGTGATGAGCAATAAGATTAAAGCACCAAATGGTAAATCCATAAAACTTCCTACTACGAATTTAAATTCAATATTTTTACAGCCAACCAACAAATACGAAATCCAAAAAATAATTAGCAACTTAAAGGATAGAAATGGGGGTGTTGATAAAATCAATTCGAAGGTCCTTAAATTGGTATCTCATCACATAAGTGGTGTGTTGGCAAGTATTTTCAATGAATGTATAAATAAATCTGTATGGCCAGATATTCTGAAGGCTGCTGAGGTAATTCCAGTTTTTAAGTCTGGACAAAAAACAGACATGAACAATTATAGACCAATATCACTGATATCAAATATTGCTAAAATATTTGAAAAAATAATCTTCAATAGAATCTATGATTTTATCTTTAAGCACAAATTACTAAGTACAAAACAATTTGGTTTCATTAGAAATGTTGGTACTAGAGATGCTTTAAGCTATATCACTAAAATGATATACGATAGGCTTGATGTGAGCTCTCCAATTGCTATAACTTTCCTCGATCTGGCTAAGGCTTTTGATACTGTCAATCATGAAATACTGCTTAATAAATTATATGCTTATGGAATTAGAGGAAAGGCACATGAGTTATTAAAAAATTACCTGCATAATAGAAGGCAAAAAGTAAGAATAGGAAATACTGTAAGTGAAGAAACATCTGTAAATACTGGAGTTCCTCAAGGAACAATTTTGGGTCCTTTGCTTTTTATAATGTACGTCAATGACCTCTTGATCTCTATGCCTGATGACACTATCATGTCATATGCTGATGATACAGCAATAATATCTATTGGTGAAACTTGGGAGGAAGTTGAACAAACAATGAATAAATACCTAGTTGAAGTGTCTGAGTGGCTATCATTAAATAAACTAACTTTAAATATAAATAAATCTGTTTTTATTACCTTTGGAAACTATTGTGATAGTGTGCCAAAGAAATTTGATCTAAGTATAGATAATGTAATGCTGAAGAGAGTTAATTGCTGCAAGTATCTGGGTGTAAATTTTGATTATAACTTGAATTGGTATGACCATATTAAGTACATAACTAGGAAAACTGGTTATTTGATTTTTGTGTTTTATAAATTGTCAAGATATCTGGACTGTAAAATAATGTTAATGATATATTATGCATTTTTTCATGGCATTGTCAGTTATGGCATAATTGCGTGGGGAGGTGCTTGTAAAAGTAATATAGAAATACTACATAGAATCCAGAGTAGATTATTAAAGTTGGTATATAAAAATACTTTTGCTGATAGAAAACCTATGAATTTGCGGCAGTTATTCTCTTTAGAGTGTCTGAAATATTACTATTGTAAATTGAGTAGTGTTTATACCAACTCTGTAAGTAGAACAAGGTATAAAATTATACCAATGCCGAAAGTATTTAAGGCTGTGAGTGATAAGAATTGTTATATAAGGGCTATCAAAATATTTAATCAAATGCCAAATGATTTGAAAAATCTTAATATAAATAAAAAATCCTCAATTGGAAAATTAAAAGCATGGATATATGTAAATATATATTGATATAGGATATTTATTTGTTTATATTTATACCATATAAATTAAAATAGATTTATTGTATGATGATTTTGGGGGGTGGGGTGTGTTGTGTGAGTGTGAGAGATGTAGAGTGGCTGGAGGATATGCTGTGTATATTACAGCATAACTAACCAGCATTAGATTAATTTAGCTTGTAATCCGGACCTATGTACAGGAAATTTTATTTTCCTCTGTAGGATTGCGGCGGTTTTATTTGTATATTATACTTAAAACTGACTGTAAAGTTATATTGTAACTCTGGAATAATAAATAAATAAAATAAATAAAATTGTTTATAATTATTTTTCTCCCCATTTTTAAGCAAAACATCCTCGAAATTCGGATTCAGGGGGTCAAAATATATAAGAAAAGCTTTGGTGTTTGAGGGGACATGAAAATGGCCACGGGATTTGTAGTGGGCCCCTAGACTACTGATCTAAATCTATAAATTTTTAATGATTGACTGTGGATATATTATTATTATTTACTGTTTATTATTAAAAAATAATAGTTGTATATCTACTAATCTGCATTAGTAAAGAAATTGATGTTATATATTAATACACTCGACGGACATTGATTCGTGTGGAACGTTTTAAAATTGTACAATGCTATTGGATAATACTGTTGTATCGGTTATTCTTATTGGAGGATTTCAAAAACGTTCCACACGAATTAATGTCCGTCGAGTGTATATCAGAGCAGTCTATGCGCCCTTAATTAAATTTATTCAATACACAAGATACGAAAAACTTCGAGAAAGATAAATCCCATACAAAAGATATATGGACAAAATTATGTAAAATTGTCTATTATTAAAAACATCTGTTTTTAATACAATGTAATGCGGTTTTTAATAACTTTTCCAGTTTTATCATCACTTAAAATTTCACATTTTAAGAAGATATAAAAAGGACACTACACCTGCACTTATAAATATTGACCATCTTTTCACTTTTTATTGCAAAATTTCAGGAAAAGAAATACATTAGATTGTACCATTAATTTAAGAATATTTAATTTCTGGTACCAAATCGAAAAATTTAAATATATAATATGGGAACCCAAAATTCTCAATAGCTAATAAATGAATTTTCCAACAGTATATATGGAATTCATAATATATATAAACAATTAAATAGTTCTAATTCTTAACGATTTGTATATCGTTTCTATTTTTAAATACAAATGAAAATAAGAATTCTTCTAGTTTGTATTTTCTATATTATGCTATTCTTTCAAACAAACAACTTTTAAATTTTGTTTTGCAGAAAAGCTGTTTATTTTAGGAATGATTCAATTTGAATTTTAAAATTAAATAAACAAACTTAAAAAAAAATAAATTTTTGGCAAGTTTATTATTGAATAGTATTATTATAATAACAAAAGTTTTTAAATCAATCAAGAAATTGTCAAGTAATTTTTTATTTCATTGATTTTTTTTAATTATAAAAATAAATGGTTCATTACTTTAAATTATTATTTATTTAAATAATATATATGATCCCTATTATTATTATATGAATTGAATTTCTTATTGTTTGTATTATAACTATGACATTATACTATATTTAAAAAAAAAAATTTTCAAGCTGTCAATCTAGAAATATTTTAATTATTAACAGGGGGTCGAACTGTCTTTGTCTAATAGCGTTTTTCATCATTTATATAAACACCATCCGTTGCAGTATGAAAAAAATAGTACCCTTGCTAGATATTAGTATAATAAGTAAATTTTGTAATAACAATCAAATTATTTTATTGCGTAGTTTTTGAATAATATGAGACCTACCAAAAAGATAGGTTATATTTTATTTTGTTTGTAGGTCTCATATTATTTAAAACCTACGCAATAAAATAATTTGATTGTTATTACAAAATTTACTTATTATACTAATATCTAACGGGGACTATTATTTTTTTCATGCTACAATGGATGGTGTTTATATAAATGATGAAAAACTCTATTAGACAAAGACAGATAGTTCGGCCTGCTCTTAAATTAAACTATCGAATTTGTATTAGATTTTTTATTATTTGTTTTCAAATATTCCGAAATATTTTAAACCTTATTTGAAATTAACAAAATTACTTGTCAGGCTCATGCATGAATATTTTATGGTGCTGTTATAAGCTAAGAAGTTTATAACATCTGTATTTTCTAAATTTATTGCTCAATATACTATTTTATAGTACAATTTTTAAAAAGATAATTCAGAAGTAAATGTCATAGAATTGTTATCATGTTCTGATTTTAAATATACAATAACAAATGAATATCGTGCGATGCTTCGCACTCTCAACATCTTCACACAAAAGGAACGCAAATTTTTGTGAGCGTAAGTTGGCGATGTTTATATTAATAATTGTATTTAAAAAATGAAACTATTACTGAATAATTATAATTCAATTATTTATCAATGATTTTTAGTATTAAATTCTAATTCAACAATTTTATATAAAAAAATTATAGTAAATCAAATTTGTTTTTAGCCAATGATATGATTCTATTCAATGCGTCAATCATGTTCTTACTATAAAATGCTTCGCAACATCCGGTCATCATTTTTTTAAAAGAGGATTTCAATTTCATTAGCATATTTTAATTACCTCTAACTTTTGAACCACTGAAGCTTTTTTAATGCAACAAAGTTTAAATCAAAGCATTTTATTTGCAATTTATTTCATTTTTCATGTATTTTTTTGTAAGAGTCTTAGTTTTTTAAATATTCTAGTTCTTATCAAGGCTCCTTTTTACTATATTTTAAAAAAAATGTCTATCCTTGTCTAGGGGGCCTATTCGACGAAAAAAAAACAAGGGTTTATTTTTTTTTCATTAAAAAATCATGTCCTGCAGTTTCAGCTGAATCCGTTTCCCGGAGGTGGGGACCTCTCCTTGTTAGTATTTAGTATCTAATTTAATTTATTTTATGATATTTGTTGTGCTACTATCAGAGACAATACTATTTGAAGAAGCGCTATATATATATAGCCCTCATACATACATCCCATATGAAAATAATTTTTGTGAGAAATTGTGAATAACTGTTAATAATTGTAATAAACTACCGCAATTGAGACATTTATAAGAATTAATAACAGTAAAAAACAGTCAACCTTTAGAGGGCCGGAGTTTTGAAAAATTTGAAAATCGAATTTTTCTATAGGAATGTGGTCTAAGGTCCCTGAGTTAGAGCCAAACTAAGTTGCGATGTTGGTGAGTCAGACCCCTTACGCCTAGAGGCGTATTCTGGCCCTCTAAAGGTTAATAACAATTAATAATAGTTAATAATAGTTATGAACGCTAAATAACAATTATTAACTGAAAGTCATGATTATTAATAATTATTTATAGTTATTCACATTTATTCACATTTATACACATTTATACACATTTATTAACAGTTACTCACATTTCCCAAAATTTTGGAATTGGTGAATAATTTATTATTATTTATACTTATTTATAATTATTAATATTTATTTGCAATTAGTTACAATGGAGTATAGTTATTAACACTTTTTTACAGATATTTACAGTTTTTCAAATTTATTAACAGTTATTAACAGTTTTTCACATTTACAAAATTTTTCGCCCATATATAAAAAAAAACGATTATACGTGTGAAAATTGTTGAAAGTGTGAAAAAGTGTTAATAACTGTTAATAAATGTGGATGAATGTGAGTTAATGTGAAAAATTATAAATATTTGTAAATAACTATAAATAACAGTAAATTATTATTATTTACAGTTAATCATTATTATTATCTATTCGTAACAATTATTAACTGTTATCAACTGTTATTTACTGTTATTAATGTCTCAATTGCGGTAGTTTATTATAGTTATTAACAGTTATTCACATTTTTTCACATTTTTACACAGTTGTTAATAGTTATTCACAGAAATTATTTCCATATGGGATAATGCATACATAATACAAACATACAGGAAGTTTTTAATAATTAACGCATGAGAATAAAAATCATTAAGTGGCAGTTAAAGATGTATCTGCGTATGAGTGCGCACTTTATACATACTGAACGCTCATGTGGTAATCCAGTACCCAAACAGTATATACACAACGATTTGTACGCTGATGGACCGTCACACGTACACAAAACATATTTAAATGTAACGTGACAGCAGCTTAGATTTTTATTCCCAACAAATTTTCGAGGCACGTCAAAAGAAGTATTAACTTCAAAAATTACTAAAAAAGCTACTAGATTTTTAAATGCATATAGTTCTTTAGCATTGATAGCTAGAAGCTTGAAACTTTTTTAAATGAAAGCTGAGCTCAAATCCTTTCGAAATAGTAGTTATAGCATATAAAAATATTATTTTTTCCTAAAGTTAAAGGGTAATAAAGATAGGACATGAATTTTCTTCTTAAAACATTAATTAATAACAAACGATGAAATTGGGTCCAATCTTTATTATGCTATAGCTTTGAGAAAAAACAACATTTTGATATGTTGTAACCACAATTTGGAAAGGATTTGTGCTCAGCTTTCATTTAAAAAAAGTCTCAAGCCATCATTCAAAGGATGATTCGCAGATGTTTACTTATGTGTTTTGGACTAGCAACTCTCATTAATTACCTTGTTATTAATAAATTAGTGCAAAAAATCGCATTTGTTTTGGGAGCTATAAAGTTGGGCATTTTTGCTTTTTTTGCAGAAAATCGGCCATTTTTCTTTAAATAAATGGCAAAAATGCCCAACTTTAAAACTTTATAATTTGACGTAAATCATTGTAGGAAATTCTTAAAAATTGCAAACAAAGACACTTTTAGAGTACTTTAAAATATATTTTTTTCAGATTTCTTCGTACTCGAAGAACTGTCTAAGCAAATCTAAAATTTTTGAAATTGGCAATAAATGTTTTTTTTCAAGTTACTTTTTTAATAAAATAAAAAAATTTTGAAAATAATTTTATATCTCGTTTTTAAAGCTTTAGAAGAGTTCTTTAAAATTGTTCCTTTGAAAGTTTCCTACGACGAATTTTGGAACACGTAAGTAGCACCAGATGTACTTTGAGACGCTCTGTACTTTTTGACTTTTTTCTACCGCAAACTGCTTTCGGGCGTTTTTGTTTTAGGGTACTTGCAGGCACCTTAATGCAAGACAGCGTCTATATCAAGTTTGTGAGGAGTGACGCTGTTCTTGCCTTGCTGTTGTAAACTTTCTGGACCTTTAGACTTTTCTTGAGGTTACTGACGAACTAATGTTTATTTTTGAAGGAAAGGCGGTGGTTTGGTGGTTTTTGGAACACGCCAAGCGACGAAGTCTCTGAAATATGCCGCAAGAGGTCGCTACTTTGGATCGATATGCCATATGCAAGCAGCCGTCATCTGACATATGCTTAAGGTTGTATGGGCTATACAGTCTGTGTCAAAAGTTAGTTTCTTAGAAAATTGTCTATATTTTTTGGTAGAAAGTAATTATTCAATTTTCAGCTTAGTAACTTATTAGATAATATTAAAACAATTATTTTAAACTTTGTTTCATTTAAATATAATAAATTATTAAAGAGTCATAACATTTTAAAGTTTATAAATTTTACACAAATCTAATGCAATCATGAATAATAATGCCAAACTTTCAAAAATGATTTTATTTGACTGCAACAAAGTTTATTCTGTTCAGTTTAATATTTATAATCTATTGACGAGGATGGAATTTTAATTTTAATTTTTTATTAAAATTTATTGCTAATTTTCCGCGAAAAAATGTATATGTCTCAGACGGTACTTACTGTTTTATCATAAAAAATTTGCAATAAATTTTAATAAAAAATTAAAATAAAAATTCCATCCTCGTCAATAGATTATAAATATTAAACTGAACAAAATAAACTTTGTTGCAGTCAAATAAAATCATTTTTGAAAGATTGGTATTATTATTTATGATTGCATTAGATTTGTGTAAAATTTATAAACTTAAAAATGTTATAACTTTTTAATAATTCATTATATTTATATGAAACAAAGTTTAAAGTGATTGTTTTAATATTATCTAATAAGTCATTAAGCTAAAACTTGAATAATTACTTTCTACCGAAAAATATAGACGATTTTCTAAAAAACTAACTTTTGACACAGACTGTATAGCCGATACAACTTTAAAAAAGCGCTTATATAATTGTTAAACTTGTCGCCAGCACTGACATGCTAGATGTATGACACGCATACAATTAAAGCACAGGCTACTATTACACCTGGAACAAATGTGTAAAGATAAAGAATGAAAAGAGCCGACACGCAAGTACTACCGGTTATTGTCACACAGGGGCAACCAGCAACCAAGGCACTTCAGAAGGCTAGTGGTGCTGCGAAAAATAAGAAGTCTAGTTTAAGTAACATTTTGAGTATTAATTCCATTGAAGCTACGCGTGGTAAAGGTGACGCTGTGCATGCTGCTCCCGCTGCAACTCTTAAAGATGATAAATCAGTAATTTTAATGAGTAATAATGCGAAATTAAATAATAATGCTGACATTTCTTTTTCTCAGGCTGCTTTGTCTGAAATTCAGGGAAATTTGTCTCGTAAGCTTAAATCAGTCTTCGACGCTTTCGATCGGTTTCAGGATGTTGATAGGAGACTGGACTGATTAGTGGCTAATGTTCGACATGAAGATTATGCTTTTGCTGTCCTTGGTGTTATATTTCCAGACATAACACAGTCACACATATTGTTAGTTATTTGTTTAACATCGTCTGACTCTAGAAGCAGTGAGATCAGGAACGGTCCAGCGGGTCCTTCTTCACTACTAGTCATACTCTCTCAGGCCAGTCTGGTCCAACAAATATTTAACGAAAAAAGAAAAATTACTAGTTTCTCAACGGCAGATATTGATCTTCCTCGTTTTGCCAACTTGTCTGCCATAAAAAACCACTATAAGGTTTTTATTAATGAGTATCTTCAAAAAAACATATATAATAATTTCAAGGATCTAAAGAAATATGCGAAGCATAAAGGTATTAATTTTGTTTGGAATAGAAGTGGCAGATTTTTGGCAAGACGGAAAAGAGGAGAGAGAGCATACATATTCGCTACGAGAGATGATACAAATAAAATTTCAAGTAGTTCAAATAATGTTATTTTAGGTGAAAATTTTATGGCTGACAAATCTTGTATAATTAGTGGATGCTTAAATAAGGTTGATAATGTTATTAAGATAGTCTCCAATGATGAATCTTCTGTTATTAAGAGTAAGTTGAATAATAATGATCTCTCTCCCCAATGACTAAGCCAGATCTCATCCAGGGGGTGAAAAGGGAAAAGGGGTGCACTGCGAGCGGGTTTCTTGAATGTCACTACTTTAAAAGGTCACATCGAACAGATGCGTGAGTTCCTATGTGGCAGCCACTCTTATGATGTTTGGAGTGACTGAGGACCTGGCTGGGTCCGACTGTCTCGGACGACGTCATTTAGATTAAGAGATATAAAATTTTTAGACAGGATAGAAACCTTTATGAAGGAGGGGTTGCCTTTTACTTTAAAGATAATCTGAAATGTGAGATATTAGATTTTTCGAATACTACACCTATAACTACCAATGTTAAGCCTGAAATGCCTGAATATATTTTCTGTTCTGTTAAAGCAGGGAACTCTGAATCTGTGTTGGTTTCCGTCATTTACCGTCCTTCTGTCATTTAAAAAAAAAAGAACTCTGATCTAATTAATACGTTAATAAGTTTGACTCCCGATTTTTCATTTAAAATTATAATGGGAGATCTGAATGACAATCTCTTGCGAGAAAGCAGTGATGCAAAGTTTCTTAATAAGCTGTCTGCTGAGCTTTCACTTCAGTTGGTCCAAGACGGTGCCACGCATATAACTCCATCATCTCGCATATGGATAGACCTGATTTTTGTGTATGACAATGACATCATACTTGACGCACGTAACGTGCCTGCGAACTTTCATAGTCGGCACAACTAAATTTACGTTTCCAAAGCCTACAATGTATGCAGTTTAGTGCAGGAGCCGATTAGGTATCAAAACTATAAGAATATTAGTGGGAAATTATTAATAGAGCAATTAGCTATGATTGGTCCTAATTGACAATTGGTATAGTGGATCCAGAGTCTGCACTTGACTGCATTAGCGATAATCTTACTGCTACTATTGAAAATTTAGCACCAATAAAAATATTTAAATGTACAAAAAAGAAGCCACCATGGATGGATGGAGAGTTGTCGCAGTTGCAGCGCAAGAGGGATGCCACATATAGGGGATACAAACGGACAAATGATAATAAATATCTCTCGGATTTCTTTATTTTACGTAAGGCAGTGGAGAAACAGATTGGTCGCGCGAGAAGTGAATACTACCATATCAGACTGTTTGAGACTCCTGTAGACGGTAATGGCTGGAAAGAGTTCAGAGAGCTGGAACTCTTATTCGTATCCCAAGGGGATCTGAATGGATTTACTCCAAATAAGCTTAATGCGCACTTTGCTGGGGTATCGGTTTTGCCGCATAATGATGGTGAGGAACGCAAGAAGTTTCTCTCTGAATGCAGTGGAAACGGTTTCGCTTTTAAACCAATCAATGTTAACGACGTTATTCTTGCAGTTTCTTACTTCTCTTTGCAGGCTCGTGGTGAGGATGTCATTCCGCAAAGCGTGATACTTAAGGCATTTCCGTTTATTCATGAACGTTTTGTAACTCATCTTTTGCTCGGGGGGTCTTCCCTAGCCTTTGGAAGCAGGCACGTATTGTTCCATAGAAGAAATGCTCTGCATCCAAATGGTCTAAGGATTTCAGGCCTATTGCTATTCTATGTTTCCTTTCAAAGGTACTTGAGAAGATCGCCGATGACCAATTGCAGGAGTACATTACTGCAAATAAAATACTCAAGCCAATGCAGACTGTCTTCAGAAAGCACAACTTGACGCAGACAGCTATTCTTAAATTAACTGATGACATAAGATCGGATCAAGACAAAAAACTCGTAACGTTACTCTTGCTTCTTTTTTTTTTAGTAAGGCATTCGAGACGATCTCTCCTTCCAAGTTATTTGCTAGACTTAGATTGATGGGGCTTTCCAGGTCCGCTCTCTTGTGGATTAACTCCTATAAATAAGGAAGGAAACGAATGGTTCCCACGCATTCAAATGAGGAATCGAGTTAACTGACAACCAGCCTAGGAGTTCCACAGGGTTCGGTATTAGGGCCTCTGTTGTTTTGTCTTTATATTAATGACGTACGTGACGCTCTCGACTCTAGTTGCGTCGAGCACCTACTCTACGCAGACGACCTGCGAATTTTCACGCAGGTACCTTGCGAGAATGTGAAAGAGGGTATTCTTATCCTACAGAGGGCGGCCAAAGCGGTGTCGGAGTGCGAGCTGCTGGTATCTCTCTCACTTTGAATTCTAATAAAACTAAGGCAATCGTCTTTGGCAATAGTCGTTTTGTAAATTCTTTTTATGCTGGAAGGTCAAGTACGATCGATCTTGAAGGGGGCATTAGTATACCCTTCTCTGACTCCATAATGAGTCTTGGTGTTATGCTTGACTCTAAACTTTCTTAGAAACCATACAATGATATGATTACAAAATAGTTTAATAGAGTTTTATATGCCCTACTGTGGTTTTTCAGTCAGTACATCAGAGAAGACTTTGCGTAAACAGCTCGCAACCGCCCTGCTGCTCCCACATCTTGATTGTTGTTTAGTGGTTTTGCTCGATGCTTCTCCGGAATTGAGAAGATGAATGCAGAGATTACAAAATTCATGTGTGAGATATGTGATGGGTTTGAGAATGGGTGATCATGTCTCTCCTTATAGAGCCGCGTTGGGTTGGCTGCGCACTGATTCGAGGAGACAGTATTTTTTGCCTGTACTTATGTAAAAAATCGTATGCATGAATACTTCGGAGCATCTAGAGAGTCTTTTCACTAGATATGTACCCAGGGTGGCTACTAGGGGAGAGGCAAAAGATCTGGCGGTGCCCTTAATGTGCATTGAGACTAGAAGGAATTCCTTCCAAGTTCAAGGTGTGCATTTTTGGAATTCCCTACCTGCTGAAATTAAGTATCTTCCCTCTCTCAGCAGGTTTAAGACGGCAGTGAGGGAGTACTAGCTTGACCTTGAATAATGGATACTCTCTTTATGCTAATTTATTATGTCTAGTCTCGTATATAGCTTTAAGGTGTGCTTATATTTATAGTATGGTTGATGAGCGCATGGTTGAGAGTAAATGTGTTGCTTTTTTCTTTTTGATTGACTCATCTAATTTTTATTATAGTTCATTTTAATTTTTATTGTTTTGACTGATAGATATTAATTTCGACATATTTGTTTATTTTTATTTTATTAATGTTAATGTGTGTATTTTATTATTGTAATGATCTGTGATATTCCTCTGAAAAGTGACTTACTTATGTAGTATTATTAGTTTTAGGAAATCAACTGTGATATCATGAGTGCAATATTTACACCTAACTTACAGTATTATCTTATTTTTGTATTTTATTATGTATTATATATTTTTTTTATCACATACTTTTTTGTAAACAAATAAATATATATCTATCTATCTATCTATCTAGGATACTTTTTTTCCAATGATCATTTTTTCCAAATTCTTTTTTTCACATAGTGGTTTTTTTTCACAAAAAATTTTGTGTAATTTTTCATTTTTTTTTGTACAAAAATTTTGTGTAATTTGTCAAATTTTTTTTGTACAAAAATTTTGTGTAATTTGTCAAATTTTTTTTGTACAAAAATTTTGTGTAATTTGTCAAATTTTTTTTGTACAAAAATTTTGTGTAATTTGTCAAATTTTTTTTGTACAAAAATTTTGTGTAATTTGTCAAATTTTTTTTGTACAAAAATTTGTGTTTAAATTTTACTAACATGTTTGTAAAATCAACTTAAAAATTTTTGTGTACTTTTAAAATCAACACAAAATTTTTTGTAGAATTAACACACGGAGTTTGTTATTTTTACAAACATGTGTGTACTTAGTTATTCAAATAATCTCATACTTTATTATTATTATACGCAATAAAAATGCCATAAATGCAAGGTAAATTTTAGTTTGTAAATATTAATTTCTGCTAAGTCCAAAAATTTGTATACTTTTTTTTTCTTCAACATCGCTATATTTATTCTATTTATGATGCTAATCAATGAAGGAGTGTGTTTGTAAACAAAGCACATGTAACTTACAGTGGTGCTTCTATCAATCGACTGCCAAGAGCGGGATTTGTACTCAGAACGCCGAGATTACGAATCCAACGCTCTACCGACTGAGCTACTAACCAGCTCTATTTCTATACTTACATGATATACTCATATTAAAAAATGTTCGGCTCTTTTCGTAATCATTCCTTTATGTTTGCCTTTAAGAGGAGGTCACGTATCTCTGTCCTTTTCTAATTAAAGAATTGAGTTTTTCACAGAAACTAATAGCTTTAGCAAAAAATGAAGAGAAAGCCGCATCTCATATCAAAAAAAGCAATATTTTCTTTGATAAGAAAGAATTAATTTTATTGTTTCGTTTTCAAGAAAACCTTGAAAAACTTAAATCATAGAGGTTAGGGTGGACAATTTCATTTTTCAAGGTTTTCTTGAAAACGAAGCAATAAAATTAATTCTTTCTCATCAAAGAAAATATTGCTTTTTTTGATACAAGATGCGGCTTTCTCTTCATTTTTTGCTAAAGTTAGTAGTTTTTGTAAAAAAATCATTTCTTTGATTAGAAAAGGACAGAGATACGTGACCTCCTCTTAAACGACAATGTAAATTTGTTAAATGAGTTTAGTTTGTTTATGATTTTATTGATCTACGTCAACATCCATCATTTTATCCTTTTTCTTATATTTTTTATCTCTCTCTTTTTTTAAATATATTAACAGAAAGAAATACGAGAAAGTCATCATTTAATATCTAATAATCATTTCAATCATTATATTTTAACACAAATAAATTTGTAAAATTTACAAATTTTACTATCCAAAATTTTGGATTATTCATGAATTTTTATGTTAAAATTTTAACTTTAAAAATTACACAAAAAAAATTTGTAAATTTTCATACAAAAAAATTTGTTTTCCATCTGTAACACTTATGTGTGTTAAAATTACAAATTTTTTTCCACTGTGTAGGAACTAAAAATATAACAAGTCCGATACAAAAATCTTTTTGGTTATTTTATTTAGTTATTTCAATTTGAGTTGAAGCCAAAACCAGGTCAACTCTTAATTTAATGACTGTTCATTTCTCTCGATCTACTTTTTATCTACTTTTGTGCAAAATTTCAACTAACGTATCTCCGTATTTTTCTAATGAAAGAATTAATTTTTAGCGAAAACTAATAGTTTTAGAAAAAAATAAAGAGAAAGCCGCATCTCGTATAAAAAAAAGCAAAATTTTCTTTTATAAGAAAAAATTAATTTTATTGCTTCGTTTTCAAGAAAACCTTGAAAAACCAAAATATTTAACCTAACCTCTATGTTTTAAGTTTTTCGAAATTTTCTTGAAAACAAAGCAATAAAATTAATTATTTAATCGATGGAAATATTGTTTTTTTATACGAGATGCGGCTTCCTCTTCATTTTTTTCTAAAATTATTAGTTTTTATGAAAAAATTAATTCTTTGATTAAAAAAGGATAGACATAGTCGACCTGCTAAGTGGTTTTTATTTTATTAGCAAAAAAACCAAAAAAATGCGTTTTTTGCATTAATTAATTGTTGTTAGTCCAAAATACATACTTAAACATCTACGGACCATCCTTCAAATGATGGCGTAGGTCGTTTGCTACAAAGGTTTTTTCAAAACCTGATTTTTTTTTTGCTCTATGTAGAGGATAGTACTTACAAGGAGAGTGCATTGCATTTGGGTCTCATATTTTCTTCTAACTTTGGGATATTTTTTCTTATATAAAATCATGAAAAAAGCCGCGTTCATTTTGTCCAACGTTCGATTTTTTCCGAGTTATGAGCAGTTTTGTCTGTTTTGCTAAAGAATTTGCATCCGCTTTATAGTTTTACAGTTTTCGAACTACTCATTCTATAAGATTTTTACTCATTGCATATTAAAGCTGAGATTAAAACCTTTCGATTAAAAAAAAAAGTGTCCAAAAAACTCAAGTTGTTCAAAAGTTATGAAGGGAAAATATTAAAATGAAATGCAGTCTATAATACAGCATTTATTTTCTATGCATATTTTCAGCTAAATATTTTCGCTATTTTTATTCCCTTATAGCTTCTAAACAACTTGAGCTTTTTGGACGCGTTTTTTTTTAATTGAAAGGTTTTAATCTCAACTTAAATATGCAATGAGTAAAAATCTTATAGAATAAGTAGTTCGAAAACTGTAAAACTATTTATAGCTTAGTGGATGCAAATTCTTTAGCAAAACAGACTAAACTGTACATAACACGGAAAAAATCGAGCATTTGACAGAATGGACGCGGCTTTTTTCATGATTTTATGTAAGAAAAAATATCCCAAAGTTAGAAGGAAATGCAAGACCTAAATATAATGCACTTTCCTTGTTAGTTTATAGTTCTAGAATTAACTTTGTTTTTTAGTTTTTTGGGCTTGGTACCCATATGGAAATAATTTCTGTGAATAACTATTAATAACTGTGTAAAAATGTGAAAAAATGTGAATAACTATTAATAACTATAATAAACTACCGCAATTGAGACATTAATAACAGTAAATAACAGTTGATAACAGTTAATAATTGTTACGAATAGATAATAATAATGATTACTGTAAATAATAATAATTTACTGTTATTTATAGTTATTTACAAATATTTATAATTTTTCACATTTATTCACATTTATTAACAGTTATTAACACTTTTTCACACTTTCAACAATTTTCACACGTATAATCTTTTTTTTTATATATAGGCGAAAAATTTTGTAAATGTGAAAAACTGTTAATAACTGTTAATAAATGTGAAAAACTGTAAATATCTGTAAAAAAGTGTTAATAACTATAATTCACTGTAATTAATTGCAAATAAATATAAATAATTATAAATAAGTATAAATAATAATAAATTATTCACCAATTCTAACATTTTGGAAAATGTGAGCAACTGTTAATAAATGTGTATAAATGTGTATAAATGTGAATAAATGTGAATAACTATAAATAATTATTAATAATTATGACTTCCAGTTAATAATTGTTATTTAGCGTTCATAACTATTATTAACTATTATTAATTGTTATTAACTGGTTTTTACTGCTATTAATTCTTATTAATGTCTCAATTGCGGTAGTTTATTATAGTTATCAACAGTTATTTACAATTTCTCACAAAAATTATTTTCATATAGGTAAATTTCAAAACTTAACGCCTTTACTAACCACTAATGATTTACTAAAAAAATAAATTGAATTTGTCATCTGCAATTATTTTTTATTTATATAACTTGATATTATAACTATAAAGCTAGTAATTTATCACTTTATAAATTTACCTACAATTCGTAAAATCTTTTACGTTAGTTTAAAAAAAATTGTTATGCATTGTTTAACATAGTTATTAAAATATTAAATTTAAACATATATAAATAATTATCAATGAGCAAAAAAATATTAAACTAATGTTCACCTATTGGAAAATTATGTTATCTATAGTTAATCACTTTAAATATTTCAAATAGGAATATTTTAGAGAAATAATCTTGAGATGGTTCAACTATGACATTGAATTTGTATCGATTCTTTACACGATATAAATAACATGTCACATACAATGCTATTTATTTCATTTAGATAACATAATTTGTAAAATGAATTGATTAATGGATTTCGATTTGAAGGTACGCAAAAAGCAATAATAAGCATAAATACTTGATTTAAATATTTGCTCATACACGGAGCGAACAAATCGGGAATACTTCCTTGCGCCCTCTACTGCTACACATCCGTACGCACGTTTTTGGAAATAGGCCTTGCGTACAAGCAACGATTCCATAAGGCATCGGGAAAAAGTCCGAACGCTCTATAAGCGTTCGGACTTTTTCCTATAAGCGTTCGGACTATTTCCCGATGGGTTATGGAATCGTTGCTTATACACAAGGTCTATTTCCAAAAACATGTGTACGGAACTATTGCAGTAGAGGGCGCAAGGAAGTATTCCCGATTTGTTCGCTCCGTGTATATGTTTAGAAATGAATCAAATTTCACAAAGTTATAAAAATTATTATTATTTACGTCATTTTGTTTTCTTTGTTCCTCCTGATACTCTTGGAATTTCGTGACTTCTCTCTTTAAATTTTCAAAATCCAATCGCACAACTTGTACATATTTCATAAGTTCTTCTTCATTTTTATTTTGTGATATAATATCATTGATATTACGTAGTGAACAATTAACGAATTCTTCAAAACATTCCAAACGCTTATTGACACATAGAATAGACTTTTTTAAATTATTTTCAACTTCGCAAATCAAATCAGCGCACCGAGCTGGCTTAAGTCCACTTTGTTTTTGTTTAATAACAACGTATTTTTCATCTGGTGCATTTCCAGGTGAAATGCAACACTTTTGAGCGTCTTTGTTTTTTATACTTTTATCATCCTTGATGCCTAATTAAAATTTTTCATTTTTTATATACTTCTTTAATAATAAGTATATTCAAGCATATTAAAAAAAAATTGTAGCATTAAATATTTTTTATTAAACATTACTGTATCTGCTAATCTCATAAATTTTTTCTCTTAAATCACAAAGCTCATCTTTTATTTGTGTTAAAGCGGTTGTCATTATTACCATGTTTCCCCTTAGCTTGCAACAATTGACATCACCTAATTTATTAGCCATGATTAATTATTTACTGTAAATAGCAAACTTTAAAATAATTGCATGCGTATTTTTTAAAATATTTAAATCATTTATAATACTCACATGTTATTATGACAAATTAATATTTAGCTTTATTATTATGTTCTAAAATATTAATGTTACAACATAGTTCAAAAATATAATGCATATTTAAAAAAATAATAGTATATTAGAAAAATAATAACTAATAAAAAAATACTTATGTTCCTCATAAAATAGTATATTAATCTAGAATTCAACATTTTGTTAATAATATTTTGAAAAAATGTAATACTAATACATTGAAGAATAAAAAAAAAATTAATTCTCTACCCTCCGGCCGGAAAGCGACAACTTTCTGGCCGCTGACCAAAACAAAGTTGCCGCTTTCCGGTGCCATCGAGCAGCAATAGTATATTATTAACCAATGGAAAGAAGTTAACCATTAAATGCTCACGCATGGTTTTTCCTCCGAGCGCAGCAATTGATGATCAAATTCTCTCCCGAGGTGAATATACGATTTTTTCTTATTCCCGGCGAAAAGTTTGCGCAACAATGTGTTAATTCATAAAAAATTCATGAAAATTTCATTAAAATTGTTGCGGCTGTAGTGCATCGGTGCACAGAGTAGTAGACTTGCGCACTAGCGATTATTGAAGTGTGAGGAAGAAGCGCCGTGCAAGTGCGAGAGAGAGAGAGAGAGAGCAGCGAGCCTACTGTAGCAATGAATTCAAGTATTTTAAACTGTTAGGTAATAATTAGTACAGTATTTCAGAAGTATTAAAACAATTTAATACTTTATTATTTCTAAAAGTTATTTAGAAATCTACATTACAATTAGTATGCGTATATGATCATATCTCCACAACTTTTAATCTTTTGGTGATATGTCATTTTACAGCTGTCACTGGGTAGCGAATGATGCACACTATTCAAACTAGGCTCACACCTTTTGTACAATCTTGTTCCTCTATTTTTTATGTATATAGTGAATGTGCCACCAATGCTCCAGTAGATATTTCTATAAAACGTAAATTTTTACATGGATAAAAGTTCGGAAATTTTATCCATGTAAAAATTTTCGTTTTATAGAAATATCTACTGGAGCTTATTAAATATCCCAAACCACAGGGAGTGAAAGGCCAAAAGAAAAAACAATTAAAATTTAATGTTGCAACGTTTCGTTAACATGTTTTGTTGACCTCTTCAGGCTAAAACAAATTTTATTTAAACACAAAAATTAAACAGAAATATACGAAAAAATTATAATATAAATACAATTGTACAAAAATAAAAAATACGAGAGCACATACCAAAACCTTAATAAGTAGAAAATAAACACTGTGAGAGTAACGGCTCACATAGTCAAATGTACATAATATATAACAAAGAGTATCTATTTATACTCGCCGCTATGGTTCTTAATACAATCAATCAGATGTTTATATGTACCTGACAACGCCAATGTATCTGTTTTTAAATTAATCGTATTGTCAACACTATTAATAAATATCATTTCAGAAATTTTTCTTTTTTTATAATTCGACTCTCTGTCAAGAACTTTAACATTTTCCCAATCAAAATCATGAGCAAATTCGGAAATATGTTGAGCAACAACTGTATTTTTATTTTTAAAATCCATATGCTCTTTAAGACGAGTCTTAAGAGCTCTTTTTGATTCACCCACATAACAAGCAGAACAAGTTTTGCAGTCAAATTTATAAACAATACCAGTGGTATCTTCTTTTTTCATTTTATCCTTGCCCAACTTAATGATATTATTTAATTTTTTATTTAGAATTGGTCTAATACCAATGTTAAAGTTCTTCAGAGTCTTTTTACATTGATTATATAGACGAGGCACAAACGGAATCGAAACAGAACATAATACATTACTATTTGTACGTTGGATTTTGTCAATAATAATATTATTGTTATTCAAAATATTATTTCTACGCATACGTTGCTTAATACATTGGTCGACGAAAACAGATGGATAATTGTTATGATACAGAAGATTCTTAATATAATTTAAGTTTTTATCCTTAAATGAAGAGTCAGAAAGATTAATCGCACGATCTACTAAATTATAAATGATATTGCGTTTTAACTGTATCGTATGACATGAATTAAAATTTAAAATGCGATTTGAATTTGTAGGTTTTTGAAACCAGTCCGTAATAATAAAGTTATTTTTCTTAATTAACGTAATATCTAAAAAATTCAATCTATTATCAATTTCCATCTCATGTGTGAATTTAAGATTTATATTATAATCATTAAACACTTTCTACTGGAGCATTGGTGGCACATTCACCATATACATAAAAAATAGAGGAACAAGATTGTACAAAAGATGTAAACCTAGTTTGAATAGTGTGCATTATTCGCTACCCAGTAACAGCAGTAAAATGACTTTTCAAAAACATTATAAAAAAATTAAAAGTTGTGGAGATATGCTCATATAGACACGCATACATACAATTTTTTTTTTCTTTTCGGTGTATCTTAACCTCGATTCTACTTGAATATTTTGTAGTCTAAATAACAAAAGGTAAACACTGTTTTGTTTATTTAATGAATAAAAACCAGCGTTTTGATCTCACTTACTAATCGTAATAAAAAATTAACATTTAAAAGTAAATGCATGTTTTCCTCAAATAATATGCTTTGAAGAAGAAAGAAAGCCAAAAAAATGTTTTTATATATTTTTTCATTGTGATTTGATTAAATATAAAAGCTTCATGTGAAAATTTCACACAGTGTTTAAATAATGTTATATTTCATATATAATCTAATGTACTGTGTAAAATGAGTGTCATCGTGTATGTAGCAGTAACGTTGTGTACAGGGCCGGACTAATGCATAGGCAGCATAGGCAGCTGCCTATGGGCCCTCACCATGAGACGGCCCCCACTATGAGAAGCGTTGGAAAAAATTGTTATTAATTTATTTCTAATTACCCTAGTGGAAATCGAATCTGTGAATAACTGGGAATAACTGTGAATAACTGGGAATAACTGTTATAAACTGTTCAGTTTGAGACAGGAATAACAGTTATTCCCAGTTATTCCCAGTTATTCCCAGTTATTCACAGTTATTCCCAGTTATTTACAGTTTAGTTTAATAATAATTTGAAAAATATAAATTTGAAAAAATGAAAAAAATATATATTTTTTTTATTTTTTTTCTATTATAAATATATTTGGGAATAACTGTTATTCGTACCTCTGTTTTTTCAAATTATTTTTAAGTTATAAACTGTGAATAACTTGGAATAACTGAGAATAACTGGGAATAACTGGGAATAACTGGGAATAACTGGGAATAACTGGGAATAACTGTTATTCCTGTCTCAAACTGAACAGTTTATAACAGTCATTCCCAGTTATTCACAGTTATTCCCAGTTATTTCCAGTTATTTCCAGTTATTCCCAGTTATTCACAGATTTGATTTCCACTAGGGTATTTTCAAGTTTATCTTGAAAAATTAAAAAAAATTAAATTGAAAAAATATTTTTTAAAAACGCCCGCCAAAGTATAAAAGGGTTATACCCCATATTAAAATGATTTTTGTGAGAGATTGTGTAAAAATGTGAATAACTGGTAATAACTGTAATAAACTTGCGGAATTGAGTCGTTAATAAGAATTAATAAGAGTAAAAAACAGTTAATAACAGTTAAAAATAATTAATAATAGTTATGAACGCTAAATAAAAATTATTAACTGAAAGTAATGTTTATTAATAGTTATTTATAGTTATTCACATTCATACACATTTATACACATTTATTAACAGTTACCCACATTTTCCAAAATTTTTGAATTGATGAATAATTTATTATTATTTATACTTATTTATAATTATTTATATTTATTTGCAATTAATTACAGTGAATTATAGTTATTAACACTTTTTTACAGATATTTACAGTTTTTTACATTTATTAACAGTTATTAACAGTTTTTCACATTTACAAAATTTTTCGCGTATATATAAAAAAAAAACGATTATACGTGTGAAAATTTTTGAAAGTGTGAAAAAGTGTTAATAACTGTAAATAAATGTGAATGAATATGAATAAATGTGAAAAATTACGAATATTTGTAAAAAACTATAAATAATAGTAAATTATTATTATTTACAGTTAATCATTATTATTATCTATTCGTAACAATTATTAACTGTTATTAACTGTTATTTACTGTTATTAATGTCTCAATTGCAGTAGTTTATTGTAGTTATTAACAGTTATTCACATTTTTTCACATTTATACACAGTTATTAAAAGTTATTCACAGAAATTATTTCCATATGGGTTGTTTTAAAAAATTTTTCGTTTCCTTACATAGGCCCCCACCAAGTTTCGCCTACCTCAAAAGGGGACGTTAGTCCGGCACTGGTTGTGTATAAATAAGTACCGTAAAGGACGTAATTCCTGATCAGGGCGTAATTTCTGATCATTATTTATTATAAATCATAATCTATAAGATTTTAGTAGGAAAAACTTTTTTTTAATTTATGAGAAAAAATAGATTGAGCGTAAGAAATGCTTCGTTTGTGTGAAAAAGAAATATACTTTTACTTTTTTACATGTAAATATGTGATCAGAAATACCTCCTAAGTGATCAGAAATTACGTCCTTCACGGTATATGAGTGCGAAAGGGACAGAGTGAGCTAGCCAATGGTCTCTGAATCGGCGCACAAGTTTAGTGCGCAACTCAGTATAGCATTTAATAGACTACTTCTCTGCAGAATATGCGGGGAATTTTGCCCACTTTTCGCCAGGGGATGAGAAAAAATAGTATACAACCCTTGGCCAGTAAATAAGAAAGCCTCAAATCACATGTTAGTAAATCTCGACTTCGCCTCGGCCAACAATTACATGTGATCTGAGACCTTTCTTACTTTTCTGGCAATGGGTCGTAATATACTATTTATAATTATAGATGCATAATTGCATTAAAAAATCTATTATCAAAGAATAAAATATTTTTTTCAAACTGTTTAAACAATGTTTGTATGAATAAATAAATAAATATATATATATATATATAAATATATATAAAATGTATAACCTAATACATCTTGGGCCAATTGATCGGTGCTTTCATTGGAAACTTTTAATTCAGTATGGCAAAAACTTTTAGATTTGCAAGACGGTTCACTGTTTTTTTTAGTATCATTGTTATTGTCAGTGCTTTTATTATTGTTATCGAAAGACTCAACTTCAATTTCACTTTGAATTTGTAATTTAATATCATTTTTTAAGGTACTAATATTATCTTCAACTTCTGATAAACGTTTGCTCATTTGTGAAATTTGCTCAACGATATCACCTCCACCTGCTTGTCGCTCAGTTTTATCCTTTTACGGGAGTGTATAGTATTAATTTAGATTACAATTTTAATACATAATTTATATCTTATGTGTATTTAAGGAAATGTAAAACGTATACTACATCTATACTCATAAATACACTGAGAAAAATGTCTGGATAAAGTTTACTACATAGGTTAAATTACTATATAATATAGTAACGTTATGACATACTCGTTGTATGAGGAATATCACTTTATTTAGATAAATAATTCTTATATATGTAATATTTTTTACTATGAAAACACATAAAAAATTAGTATTGACATTTTTAAAAAATTGCTACATAATATAGTAAAAATTGTAAAAATAAATTTTACTATATAAGTTAGTAAATTTTGTTGAGTAGCTTTTAAATTGTGTTAAGTAGTTTATTAATTCTATCTATAAAGATACCAAAATTTACTTCCCCGATAGCAAATAATAATGTAAAATCGAATAGCATTAAGTCCTTGGAACACATATAGTAAAAAGTTATATTTTATGTAGTATATTCGATTCGTCTGATTTTTAATTCGAATTATAACCTCAAAATTTTCAACCGAATTCAAAGTATCTTCTATAACATATGAAGACGATTCGAATTCTCTCGCTCAAGTTAGCATGGCGTAGTCGGTAACGTTCACGCTTCACATACTCGGGGTCGGCGGTTCGATCCCAAGTTAAGGTTGTTCAGGTAAGATTTTTTTTCTAAATTAATTATCTTTCAAATATAATTGAACTTATTAAATAAAATAAAAATAGTATATTATCCACCTAGGGAGTACAAACAAAAAATGTCTTAAATCGTGTGTAAATTGTCACCCAAGCTGGATGCGAGGGTGATAAACATACGATAACGGTAGGCCGGAGTAGAACCTGGTACCGACCGAGTAACAATTGAGTTGTTTGTTATTTACTCAAGTTTTAAACGGTGTATCTTCAAATTAAAGGTCGAGCGCAATAGATATTATTATTATGAACATCCATGCACAAGAAAAAAAATATCTACCCTGGTAGAAAATAGACCATCCAAAAATGACCATTAGTCATTTATTAGTCATTTTTTTATGACTAATTTTTTAATTACAAAATGACCAAAATATGGCGAAATTGCTAATATATATAGATATATACTTTATGCAAATAAATTTATAGATATATTTCTTTTCTTCAACGAAGAGATTTTCTTTACAAAAATTAACTTGCTAATACGGTAAAGTTAAAACGGATCACAAAAAGCCTAAAAATTATGTTACAGCGTAATAAAAATGACAGAGACTTTAAATAAATATTTTAGAGATTTAAGGTTAGTCCTCAGGCTGCCATGACTCTGTTTTAACCTTACCTTGCAAGTACGCTAAAAGAGAGTGAGAGAGGAAGAGAAAACGAGGAAGAGAGAAAAAGCGTTAGAGTTTCCAAAAATTGAGAGAACTGCAAAACAGACACAAATTAATAAATTAGTTCATTTTTTGAAAAGTACGGAGTTTTCAAATAAGAAAAGAAAATTTAAAAAAAAGGAAGAAAATAGACTAATGTATCATCAAGTCAATAAGTTTAACAAGTCTATTG
Organism: Anastatus disparis; assembly: GCA_017163975.1. NCBI lineage: Eukaryota > Metazoa > Arthropoda > Insecta > Hymenoptera > Eupelmidae > Anastatus > Anastatus disparis. Next base: position 1,424,437 of record JAFFSR010000066.1, read on the forward strand.
GAGAAGAGTAGGAAAGTGTAAAATTTGAGATTATTAAAAACAGTGTAAACAATGGTTGCAGTGAGAATGAATTAACTGTTGAAGAAAGCTGTAATATAGTTCTCAAGACTGTGATTTAGAAAAAATTTGTCAACCACACTAACTGATGTAATATCGTGAATGGGATACATAAATTTAATTTTTTCATCAAACTCGTTTCTCATTAAAAATAATTGATAAAAGTTATATTGTGGTTACAAATTTTATTTAATATTAATATTGTTTCGTAGTTTAGTATAATATTTAATAATGAAAATAAATTAATGTATTATCTATTATAATAATATAATAAAATGATTGATCATATTCATAACAGTTTTTGACTATTAACCGTCGTCAATAAGCGGATAAATTGGTCATTTTCTGATTAATATTAGTCATTTCTTGGTCATTTTTTCTAAAACTGGTCAAAATATGACCAAATAATAGTGAAATTTTCTACCAGGGTATCGGTTTGTTTTTGAGAAAAGTAAGTAACGCGAAAATATTATAAACATAAACTTTTACTTTGGCGTTACTTACTTTTCTCAAAAACAAACCGGTAGATATTTTTTTTCTTATGCATAGATGTTTATAATAATAATATCTATTGCGCTTGACCTTTAATTTGAAGATACACCGATTAAAACTTGAGTAAATAACAAAAATGCCAATTAGACAAGGACAGCGAATCCGGCCTGCTCTAAGACATTTTTCATTTACTCCCGTGGTGAATATACGATTTTTTTACATGAGACGCGAATAGTGGGTGCTTTTATTTCTGCCGGCAGGGAGAAAAGTACCCACTTTTTGCGCAGAGTGTAAAAAAAATAATTTAATAGTTAAAAAAAATTGTTCAATGTAATAATTAAGGTGGTTCCCTCGCGATCAGAGTTGATTCAAGATATTATTAAAATGGTAGATATGGTTCAATAAAAGCAATGTGAATATCATAATAAAATTTCAGAACATTTCATCGTTTCGTTTTTGATTAATTGTTGTCCAAAGTTTTGCAAATTACGTTGAAAGTATATCTATATATATTGGAATTTTCATATTATGTAGCTTTTAACACTAATATTTCATAAACGACATTCAAATTGTAATTGAAAATTTAAACATATATAAAAGAACTAATAATAAACATTTTTCAACAAGATTCGCGTAAATTCATCGTTTTATTAAAGAGATAAAGCTTAAATTCATCGTTTTATTAAAAAGATAAAGTGTTTTGAAAATGTAATTATTACATAATCGATGCATGTATCGTTCACATTTACGTTGCTGCGCATACGCAACTGGATCATATGAGCGCTATCTTTTTCTCTCACAGCTAACTTTCTCTCTCTTACCGAGGGAACCACCTTAAAATTAAAAAAGCAGTTTCGGGATCAAAATCAAACGACTAAAATTTTTTTCTATATATATTATCTGCTTAATCAAAATTTACTGTATAAAATAGTAATTCTTCTTACAAAGCGAGTATATCACAACGTTACTATATCAAATAGTAATTTAAAATATGTTTGTAGTAAATTTTATACAGACATTTTTCTCAGTGTATTGACTATCTTTTTATTTTATTGCGAAATTTAAAAAAAAACGCATTAACTTGTAGTATGTACCATAAAGATTATTCAGTTTAATTTTAAAATGAATTCGTTCATAGTTTTTCAGAATTTTAGATTTTTTGTACAAAATTAAAAAATTTTAATATACAATATTGGAACTCAAAATTCTGAAAAACTAATGAAAGAGTTAAGAGGCGGTCGGAACCAAATCGGTGACTTAGTTCGGTGCTTGCAATAAATGCTTATAATAATTTATTCATTTATTAATATGGTAAAAATATAGTCATTTCCTCTAGTCATGTATATAAAGAATAATTTAAAATAGTTAAAGCCACAAAAGTATACAAATTATTGTTAAAAAGCGAAAAATGCCACCTAACAATCGACACGACAGTTTTTTGCATGCGGTATATGTCAAGTCAGTTTGATATTTGTAATAAATGCTTATAATAATTTATTCACTCATTCATATGGTAAAAATATAGTCATTTCCTCTAGTCATGTATATAAAGAATAATTTGAAATGATTTAAGCCATAAAAATATACAAAATATTATCGTAAAGCGAAAAATGCTGTCTTGATATATACCGCAAGTCACCGATTTGGTTCCGACCGCCTCTTAAATTAAAAATTTAACTGAATAATCTTCATGGTAAATGCTATAAGCTACATCATTTTTTTCCTTAAATTTTGCAATAAAATGAAAAGATAGGCCAAATTGATGAGTACAGATGTCGTGTTCGTTTTACATTCCCTTAAAACTTAAAATTAATTCTAATTGAATAATTTAATACAAAAAAATATAACTGGACAATAAACTAACTTTCATAAAGGCTGTATTTACTTCGAATTGTTTAATTGCTGTTACAAATCGCAATGTATTTTTTGTTGAATCAATAATTTCATTATTTATTTCTGATTTCTTACTTAATCCTTCAAATGTATGAAATTTCTGTTGCAACTGTATTATCTATCAAAATAATGCCATTCTACTGAATGAAATAATGCGGAAATCATTTTTATTCATGCTTTATGTACTTACAGATTCTTCTAGTCGATTGAAAGCTAAAACTGTTGGCGTAACTCCATTTAAGAGTGGTTCAACAAAAATAACGGACTCAGTTTTTCTATAATCTTTCTCGTCTACTTTGCTTTCTATAGCTTTTATTGATCTAGTTGCTGGCTCGAATTCAAATAATTTTATTAATCAATATATGTATACAACTGAAGAGAATGTTATTTCAAATTTATAAAAAAAAATATTTCTATTTATGTTTGAAACTTGATCAGCAATATCACCCCCACCTATTTGGCATTCATTTTTATTGTTTCTACTAAAGTCCACAAGATGAGTATATGCTGAATTCGCTGATATTTTTTCCGTCTTCGATCCTTTAGACGGTACGTTAACTAGAATGATAATAGTAAAGAAAAATTTTTTAGTACCTTTCTAATAAAATATAGAAAAATTGTAAAATATTGAGCTTTTTAAATTATCGCAAAAAATTATTATATACTATTAAATAACATTTATTTATAGTATAATTATAGTTAAAACGTACGTTCGGTACAAATATTTTCTTTGATATCTTTATCATTACTTTTCAATTGATCGTATGATTTCTCGTTATTTGTAATTGTATATTCATTGAGTTTTAAAGTTGGTTCTACAGATGAAGCTATCATAGCCTAAAAAGCAGTTATTAATATACTTAAAAGAAACAAGTATTTATTTACTTGAATACATAAAATTTTACTTTAATTCTAATAGCATCTTTGCCTCTGTACTCAACTTTCGTTGATTTTAAATCATTTAAATGTAACAAAACGTGTAAAAAATTGTGAAGAACACTTGAATTAATAACTCCGACCTTTTAAATTAAAATATATCCACTATAAGTAAACATTTAATCAAAAAAATCGATAATCTAATTTAATTTTTAAAGTTTTACTTACATCAGTTTTTCCAAAAGCAAGATCTAACATTTGTGGTAGAGAAATAAATAAACTAGTAGTATCTACGTTCATTTTCGTTATATAAAAATGATGAGTAGATTAAATACTGAATAATTTGCAAATTCTATTTATAAAAAATTATAATTTTTATAAATTTACAAGTTGAAAATATTAAATCTTATAATGTTATATTTACGCGGATAAGAGGTTAAAATGATGTGTCAATTGTTTTACTTTTTAATAATTTATTATTAGAAATTATTTTATTTTCCGCTATTGCCACCTTATGCAGAAAACCGTTTAAAAAGAACTAAATTAATTGCAATTTCAAATTTATTTTACTAGGTCAAACATGATTAATATTTTATAATAAATAAACATTTGCTTTATAAATTTTTGTAAATTTATTAAATTTAATGGAAGGAAGGATTAGTATAGTGAATAAATTAATAAAATGTAGAAATGGGATGTGAGTGGCGGTAGTTAAGTAATTAGAGCATTTGACTCGCGCTCTAGTGGGTCCAGGTTCAATTCCTCGGGAAAATTTCGGAAAAATTTTTCTAAACTTTTCTTTGGGAAATAGAACTTGAAGACCCCGAAAAACATATTTGAATAAGTCTTTCTGGGCAAAACACAAGTATTGTGGCACATCGGTGTCCTAAAAAGAAAGGATCCACGGCTATTAAGGAGATGTAAAATTGAAACTACACCTGTACTCATAAATATTAACTTTCTTTCCATTTTATCGCTGAATTCCCAGAAAAGAAATGCATTAACTTGTAGTATGTGCCATGATGATTATCTAGTTAAATTTTCAAATAAATTCATTTATTAGTTTTTAAGATATTTGGATTTCTGCCCCAAAATCGAAAAATTGAATTTATTTGAAAACTTAACTGAATGAGTTCCATGGTATATACTATAAGCTGAAGCATTTTTTTCCTGAAAGTTTTGCAATAAAATAGAAAGATAGCCAGTACTTATTAATACAGGTGTAATGTCTATTTTACATTTCCTTAAAATAAAGGAATTGGAAGGAAAAAAAAGATTTGATATTCAACAAAATTATGCAAAGAAAACTCTTTGCAAGTATTATTTAGCTTAAGTATAGTATCATTTATTAATAAATATTTAAATTTTAATTATAATTTCTCCAACTATTCTTCTTTCATTACATAAATAAGTTGCAAAAAAGTTAATATCTGCTTTTTTTAATTATATTGTAGAAAAAGCATTGTGTTGTGTAAAATTTAAAATTTATCGGTCATTTAAATGTCTTAAATAATTGGTTTAAATTTTAAGATGGTTAACCATTCCTTTATCAAGATATAGAGCAATAAAATTAAAATTTTAAATGAATTCCTTCAATTGCAGTTTCAAATTTTTTTTTTTTTATAATATTCAGGCAGATATTTGTTTGGACATACCAGCCGATTTCAGCAAACTTATTATTCTTGAGTCGCTAGGCTATAAGATGTGTTTTACAGTAAGAATTAACTTATATTTGTTAAAAATAATCTTATCTAAAAATCGTTTTATTTTAAATGATTTCTTCATTTATTAAAATAACAATAATTATTCATTTAAAAGAAAATAATAAAATATCATTATCTTCACAATAGAAAAAGTTATTACCTAAATTATCAAAATATCTATTTAATTTTAAGAGCACTTCAATTTACTTAATTACTTATTTGTAATATTATAGTTTCATTGCGCGTTAAAAATTTGGTTGGATTATATAAAGTGCAATCTGATACACATTATGTCAAATGATAAATGAGTTGATTATTATGAGATGAAGTTTTAGATTCGTATTACCAACGAAGATAGACGCTTATAGAAGCGTACTTTAAATGGGCGGACAGGGGCAGCGTTGGGGTTCGATTATTTTTTTGTACCACTATGCTATGTTCAGAGTGTACCAGATCAAGAAGTAGATGATATAGCTAAGTTCGAAAAGCGTAATTTTTGAATTTGAAATTACTAGATCAAAACTATTGATAAATTGCGAGGTAATAGTCCGCAGTACAGAACCCTTTTTAAAAAATGATTACCACATACTTAGAACTTTGTAAGCGGCTTCATTTTGTCGAGTCTACCAAACTTTTCATCTACGAAAACTCTCGAAACCGCTGCGTTTTTTAATAATTAATTATTAAACATGTCGATTCGACGATGTATTGTTATGCAATGACCACATACTTTTTTTTACATGGAACTAAAAGATATTTTTATAACAAAAATCAAATAATGTGTGGCCGACAAAAATAATTCTGCGTTAGATGAGTCTACCATTTGAATTATGTCGATAGGACGGGGTTATGTTATGCGATGACCACATAGCCAATTTTTATAGGATTGCTTGATAATTAATTATGAAACCATAAGATCATAATGTCCGACAAATTTTCTGCAGATTTTGTTCAGTCCGACAATCGGAACATGTCATTGTTACGTGGTATGGTTTTGTGATTACCACATGTCCAATCTGGGATTTTTTCTGTTTTAAATAAAATGTAGAGTACACTAGAATATGTGGCCGACAAAATTGCTACCGAAATCTAATGGAAATCAATTGAAAATTAATTGAAAATAAGTAGTAGTACCCTGTAGAACTCAACTGTCTTAGGACAATTATTTTATGTCTAAATTATTTTAAATAAGACATAAATATATTTAATTTGAAAAACTTATTTAACAAAAATTTATAAATAGCAATAAAAATAAATAACTTATATATGAGAAAAATGAGCAAAACTTTTAATTTTATGAATAAATCAAAAATGAATTTTTTTCTTAAAGCATGTTGTTAATTAATGTTTTATTTAATATCATTAACACTATTAAATTTTATATAATATTATTACTTTTAAATTATTATCATTTCTTATTTCTTTTACTGTATTCGTTTGCTGAAATTCGTTTACTAAATTGCAGTATGTCTTTTACAATATTATAATTTGAGATTTTCAAGCATTCCCACATTATATTAACAATGTGTCAAAAAAAACTTAATTTTTTTATAAATTCCTTTAAAAAATTATGTATTTAAAAGTTTAATTATTAAAAACTTAAATATGAACAATGAATTAATATTTCTAATAATAATAACGATTCTTTAATTGATAAGTAAACACAAAATCTAGGTTCATATAAAGAAATATTTTAGTGGTATGTATAGAATTATTTATCAGTCTAATACCCTAGTAGAAATTAAAACGATCTTTTTACCATTTTATGCCTATTGCTTTGAAATGAAGAGTTGAAAATAGGAATTTTTATGGCTATTTCTTTAACCAATATAAAATGCTTTTCTACCTATGTAATGCTGATAAAATAATAACATTTTATGCTCATTTTCGAGGATTAAAATGTGATCTTGGAAAAATATTCATAATTAAATCTTTATAAAGAAAGAATTCATGCTGTATATTTTAGCGATAAAATGTTAAATTATAAAAATGGAAAAATATCGATTTAATAGACAATTAAAAAAAAAAGTTCGAATAAAAATTGAAAAAAAAATGATTTCAAATTAACATGAATTATTTTTAGCACTGCAAATTTACTTTTTTACAAAGAATGAAATTTTTAGAAATTTCATTTTTTATTTTAACCTATTGAGTTCGAGACCCCTTTCCCATTTAAAAAGTAAATATTTTTCCATATGTTTGACTTATTTTGAGTTCCTCTAGATGCGCTTCGGAAGTTTAAGAAACCTAAAGCATCCATAAGCCCATTTTCTGTAATGTGTCGTATAATACACATAAGGGATTAACGATTTATTTTGTTAAGAATTTTATTATCTATCACGAATAATAAATAGTTAATAACAAATAATTAATTTCATGTCATTGTCTACGCATGTACCGCGTACAACACATACCTACTCTCTAAATGCCCCATTAAGAGGACCAGGTACTATTAAAACTTGAAAAATTTGAATATGAATAATTAAAAATTTATTGCTTTTATCCAGAAGGAAAAATTTTTTTGAAAAAATATTTATTTTTCAGAAGACTTTTTATTTCTGAAACTTTTATCTATCTTAAAAATTCAACTGGTGGTCTCCGTTCACATTCTGGTACTAAAAACAGATTGGTCGCAAAGTTTTTTCATGAGTTTTCATCGGATCTTTATGAAATTTGGTGGAGATTTTAAAAATTATATTAGAATTAATAAGCATAGCAAATTATAAATATATATATGCTAATTTGTGTATTAACTTATTATTTATAAAAATAAATAAACAAATTCAAAAAAAAATTTATTTTTTTTAGAAAATTTTTTTATTATTTGAATTTTTTAGGAATGTTTCTCGCTTATGTGGATTCTAAGATGATTTTGGAAATTTCCACCAAATTTCATCAAGATCAGATGAAAACTCTTAAAAAAACCTTGCGACCAATCTGTTTTTAGTACCAGAATGTTAACGGGGACCATAAGTTGAATTTTTAAGATAGATAAAAGTTTCAGAAATAAAAAGTCTTCTGAAACATAAGTATTTTTTCAAAAAATTTATTCCTTTGGATAAAAGCAATAAATTTTTAATTATTCATATTTGAATTTTTCAAGTTTTAATAGTACCAGGTCCCCTTAATCAGATAATTATATTAAAAAATAAGAGGCATGTTTTATTAATAGTATTTTGATCCTTCTATGAAAATCTTTTATTAAGATGACACAAAAATGACGTATAATTTTTGACGTTATGAAAATAACAACCATAGCTGTAAAATTAGATTATTCTAAGAATTTAATTTTTTTTCATTTTCGTACTTATAAAAATATCGGTAAAAATTGGAAAAAAAAAATTAATTTCAAAAATTAAAAAATGTGAATGTATTTTTCTATGTCTATACTTGATCATACTAACTAGTTTCATTTGTACAAAATATAAATTTAAATTTTATTAGATAATTTTGAACTACGTGTTCTTTATATGACACATACATAAGTGACGGGTTAATTCTAAATCTTTTTTTGTCGGTCTGACGTAAAGATACAATATTTTTGTCGGTCATTGCCCTTTTAATACATAAAATAATATTATGTGACACGTCATACCCTTGTCCGACACATGGTAATCACAAAACCATACCTCGTAACAATGACATGTTCCGATTGTCGGACTGAAAAAAATCTGCAGAAAATTTGTCGGACATTATGATCTTATGGTTTCATAATTAATTATCAAGCAATCCTATAAAAATTGGCTATGTGGTCATCGCATAACATAACCCCGTCCTATCGACATAATTCAAATGGTAGACTCATCTAACGCAGAATTATTTTTGTCGGCCACACATTATTTGATTTTTGTTATAAAAATATCTTTTAGTTCCATGTAAAAAAAAGTATGTGGTCATTGCATAACAATACATCGTCGAATCGACATGTTTAATAATTAATTATTAAAAAACGCAGCGGTTTCGAGAGTTTTCGTAGATGAAAAGTTTGGTAGACTCGACAAAATGAAGCCGCTTACAAAGTTCTAAGTATGTGGTAATCATTTTTTAAAAAGGGTTCTGTACTGCGGACTATAACCTGTAAACTCGCACGTGGATTTAAATGTAAACAAATAATAAGATTCCGAAGAAGCAAGAATCATCTAAAGTTAATTGGTATGTTAAGTATAAAAAAGTTAAATTTAAGTTAAGTTTATATTAGAAATATTAAAATAAAATATAATTATATTAATTATAGAAAAAAATATTCTGAATTAAGAGCAACACTTGGATGAGTAAGGTAACAATAAATAATAATAATAGTAATGATAAATAGTAAATAATAATTAATAATAATAATTAATAGTAATAATAAACAATAACCTTAAAAAGAAGAGCTTTTGAATTTATGAAATTAAACTTTCAAAAATTAAAAAATCTACTTTATTATGATTCTAGTGCTATCATCTGAAAACCTGGAAGATACTTGAAATGCGGTGGCACCCTAGTGGAAATCGAATCTGTGAATAACTGGGAATAACTGGAAATAACTGGAAATAACTGGGAATAACTGTGAATAACTGGGAATAACTGTTATAAACTGTTCAGTTTGAGACAGGAATAACAGTTATTCCCAGTTATTCCCAGTTATTCCCAGTTATTCCCAGTTATTCTCAGTTATTCCCAGTTATTCACAGTTTATAACTTAAAAATAATTTGAAAAAACAGAGGTACGAATAACAGTTATTCCCAAATATATTTATAATAGAAAAAAAAATAAAAAAAATATATATTTTTTTCATTTTTTCAAATTTATATTTTTCAAATTATTATTAAACTAAACTGTAAATAACTGGGAATAACTGGGAATAACTGGGAATAACTGGGAATAACTGTTATTCCTGTCTCAAACTGAACAGTTTATAATAGTTATTCCCAGTTATTCACAGTTATTTCCAGTTATTCACAGATTCGATTTCCACTAGGGCACAATTGATTTTTGATTTCTCTGAGAAAAAGAAGAAGCTAACTTTGATTATAAATTAATTGAAGCAGGTATATTATTATATTATAATCTCTTTTCTTCTCCTTAACCTAATTTACATTTGTTGTTGTATGAACGTGACTAAAGTACATAGAAAATACATACAAAATACTTAAAAATATCAACAAAATAAAACCTTTTTTTTTCTTTTTGATCCTAAACAACAAAACTTGACTTTTTATTAATATCTTTTTCACACTGATACAATGTCTAAAATAACTTGTTTCTTAAATATTAATCACTGAATTTTAACTGAACGATTGGTAATACTTTTATTAAGGTAATAATAAACTTACATACGTGAACTGAAGCTAATACATTTTATTCAGATTTAGTTTTTAAAACATCTAATTTAATAGCTATGCGAATATTAAAAAATAATTTTTGTCTCTAGGTAACAAAGACGCTATTGTTTTTCTTGTTTGCCTTAAATTCTAGGACTACTATTACGTAAAGGAGAATATGCAAATCACATTTATGGCTCTTCACCTTAAGACATACAGATTTATGTAATTTTAATGTACAGGTATTGTTTGTTTTAAAATTAATTTCCTTTGCCACGAAAATTTCCATTAACATTAGAATTATTTGAATTTTATTTTGAAAACTTTAACTTTTCGTTTATGTATCTTAAGGACACGTTCCGTAAGTAAAATTCAGTTAGAGAATGGCAACACCGCTAATGTTCGGCTGTTTCATAAGTAAAAAATATAGCAGAATTTGAAATTTAAGAAAACGTGCCGGTCAAATAACTTAAAGTTTATTAAGTTAAATATGGACGAAGTAAGTATAACAAGATTTTTTTACATGATTATTAATAAATTAAATTAATATCTTTTCATATCATAAATATAAAAATTATTCATAATTGTAAAATGATGAATTAAAAATAAATCCTACCAATAACAGCATTTGCGTTCATCACGATTAAACTAAACTTAATAAACTATAAATTTAATTAAAATTAATATATATATATATATATATATATATATATATATATATATATATATATATATATATATATATATATATACATATATATATATTTATTAATATATATTAATATATATTTGAATGACTTTAATCAATAATTACTCATGAAACTTGTTTACAAATTTTCAAAATTTGAAATCAGTTGTTATATTTTTTACTTTTGAAACAGCCGCCCATTAGCGGTGTTGCCATTCTCTAACTGAATTTCACTTACGGAACGTGTCCTTAAGATACATAAACGAAAAGTTAAAGTTTTCAAAATAAAATTCAAATAATTTTAATGTTAATGGAAATTTCCGTGGCAAAAGAAATTAATTTTAAAACAAATAATACCTGTGCATTAAAATTACATAAATCTGTATGTCTTAAGGTGAAGAGCCATAAATGTGATTTGCATCCTCTCTTTTACGTAATAGTAGTCCTAGAATTTAAGGCAAACAAGAAAAACAATAGCGTCTTTGTTACCTAGAGACAAAAATTATTTTTTAATATTCGCATAGCTATTAAATTAGATGTTTTAAAAACTAAATCTGAATAAAATGTACTAGCTTCAGTTCACGTATGTAAGTTTATTATTATCTTAATAAAAGTATTACCAATCGTTCAGTTAAAATTCAGTGATTAATATTTAGGAAACAAGTTATTTTAGACATTGTATCAGTGTGAAAAAGATGTTAATAAAAAGTCAAGTTTTGTTATTTAGGATCAAAAAGAAAAAAAAAGGTTTTATTTTGTTGATATTCTTAAGTATTTTGTATGTATTTTCTATGTACTTTAGTCACGTTCATACAACAACAAATGTAAATTAGTTTAAAGAGAAATAAAGAGATTATAATATAATAATATACCTGCTTCATTTAATTTATAATCAAAGTTAGCTTCTTCTTTTTCTCAGAGGAATCAAAAATTAATTGTGCCACCGCATTTCAAGTATCTTCCAGGTTTTCAGATGATAGCACTAGAATCATAATAAAGTAGATTTTTTAATTTTTGAAAGTTTAATTTCATAAATTCAAAAGCTCTTCTTTTTAAGGTTATTGTTTATTATTACTATTAATTATTATTATTAATAATTATTATTTACTATTTATTATTACTATTATTATTATTTATTGTTACCTTACTCATCCAAGTGTTGCTCTTAATTCAGAATATTTTTTTCTATAATTAATATAATTATATTTTATTTTAATATTTCTAAAATAAACTTAACTTAAATTTAACTTTTTTATACGTAACATACCAATTAACTTTAGATGATTCTTGCTTCTTCGGAATCTTAAATTGTTTACATTTAAATCCACTTGCGAGTTTACAAGTTACCTCGCAATTTATCACTAGTTTTGATCTGGTAATTTCAAATTCAAAAATTGCGCTTTTCGAACTTAGCTATATCATCGACTTCTTGATCTGGTACACTCTGAACATAGCACAGTGGTACAAAAAAATAATCGAACCCCAACGCTGGACAGGCCACGTGGTGGCGCTACTAAAATGCCATGTACTTCTATATTTATATATACTGATGTTTTCATATATATAGATATACACGTAATATTAAAGTGTCCTCCAAAAGCTGGCCCCCAAAGTTAACCCAGAACCCAGTATTACTATATAATGTATATAATATGTATAGATTCATGAATTACATTAAATTCAAATTCCTTTATATATATACTATTTGTAACGATATTTTGCAAAATTAAATAATATAATAATTTTATCATACCATCGTTCTTTGGCTTAATAAGCCCATAAAATTTTTTAAAAATCTTTTCATAGTATTTTGTAATTATGAAATTTGTTCTAAATTTTAAGACTGCTTGAATAAAAATAGTAAAATTAGGCAAAAGTAATATAAATAAATCAATCAATTAAATATTTTTAGAAGCCAAGAAGTAACTTTTACAATTACATTATATTCGGTGAGGAAATTTGATCTTTAGTTATATTATAATGTTTATAAGATGGAATTTTGCTTTTAACGACAGAATCCATTATATATGGATAAATCCACCGTAGTTTTAACTTTGCATGTGACTTTTTTTAAGCAATTTTTAAATAATTACTATTCTGTTACATTAAAACGCACATAACTGTATTTGGCTTTAAATTGTCCGTTTTGAATTTAAGAAATATACTCCACTTTTTTGCAAAGCTATATTAAACTGCACCTTCAAAATTTTTTAAAAAGTATCAAATTTTTTACGAAAAATCACGGTTTTTGCATAAATAGTATAAAAAGAAGTAAAATTTTTGAAGTCTTGATGAATTTTAGATCATGCCGTTCAAATAATCTTTAAAAAAACTATAGAACTATTTTCCTAATTAAAAAACGAAAAATCTAAACCTAAGTAGAGTCATGTGCAACAACGAAGAACTCAGTAAATACAATTCAAAATATGTATGTTGTCTTGAAATGAAAATCGCTATTATCAAACCTATTTGAAGTTGCACGTGACTCTACTTGGGTTTAAATTTTTTGTTTTTGAGTTGAGAAAGTAGTTTCACAGTTTTTTTGAATATTATTCAAACGGCATGATCTAAAATTCACTAAGACTTCAAAAATTTCACTTCTTCTTATACTATTTATGCAAAAACCGTGATTTTTTATAAAAAAATTTGATACTTTTAAGAAAATTTTGAAGGTGCCGGACAATGTAGCTCTGCGAAAAAGTGGAGTATATTTCTTAGATTCAGAACGAGCGTTTTAATGTAACAGAATAGTAATTATTTAAAAATTGCAGAAAAAAAGTCACATGCAAAGTTAAAACTACGGTAGATTTACCCATATACAAATTGTAATTGATTCCGTTGAGAAGTTCTGGAATTACCAACATCCATCTTTCCTTTCCGACTTTTGTGTTAGAAACTTGCAAAGTGAACGAATAATCCTCTTTTAAACAAATGATGGCCGGATGTTATGAAGTATATTATACTAAGAACGCCATTGGTGCATTAAATAGAATCATATCATTGGCAAAAAAGAAATTTAATTTATTAAAATTTTTTATATAAAATATTTGATTGAGAATTTAATAATAAAAATCATTGATAAATAATTAAATTATAATTATTGAGTCATAGTTTTATTTTTTAAATAAAATTGTTAATATAAATATCGCTAACTCTATATTCATTTGTTATTGTATATTTAGAATTAGAACATAATAACAATTCTATGACATTTACTTCTGAATTATCTTCTCAAGACAGTAATAATGGAGTTATTTATAATTCAATTTTTCACAATTTTACTTTTTGTTAGTTGATCCTTAAATTAATTAAATTATTTCTCATAAATGCATATTAAAAATTTGCCAAAATAATTGCTTGAATAAAGTTGAATTCAACTTTTGAGTAAAGCTAAATATTCATGTATTGATTAAACTGTGTATCACAAAGTTAAAGTTAAGTAAATCTCAGAAAATCGAATATTTAAGTCGTTTTCCTTTTAATATGTTCATTAACAGCAATCTCTTAATTTTACTTAAAATCTCGAATCATAGCAGAAATTAAAAAAAATATCTTTTTTACTTTCGAAATGTCTGTATTATCATCATTTCAACATACTAATTATATAATAGAATAAAGTAAAAAAAATTAGCGATGGAAAATTAAAAAATAATTTTAATAAAAGTTATAAAAATTTTTCCGAAAAAATTTTATATTTGAAGATTTTTTTTTGTTGAAGGAAGAAGAAAGGCAAATTCAGTGTTGGTCAAAGAGTAAATTTGTCTATTTCAGGTTTCAGTAATTTTGGGAGTAATTTCTAATTCGGCAACCATTGGACTTATAAGAACGAATAATAAATCTTTTAAAAATCCAGAAAGATTAGGAACTCTTCTAGAATCTTTGAAACAATGTCCCCAGCTCCATCGTCAAATATAGAATTTTACAAAAAGTTTTCAGAAGCACCGTTTTACGTAGGACCTAGTATAAACTCGAAAACAATAATTTCAAACGACAAAAAGACTAAAAGAAGATCTAGTCTGGTAGCTCGTGGTGATGTATACTATTCGATAACAAAGGATAGCTGGATACTTTGTCAGGAGGGTGGGGTTGATTGTAACGAGTGTCTCTTACAGAGCCGTCCAAGTCTTAAGTGGACTTTGCGGTTAGTACTAATCAGAGCTTTTAACTCATCAAGACATGATATCTAATTGACTATTATACCTCAATTCGACGATGGCTTTCACATGAAGAACCTTCACCGAAGATTCTATGTTTACATGAAAACTTAACTGAACAAAGTATCAAGTTAACAACAGTAACAACACCGAGTATCGTCAGGTGGGAGGAAGAAGGTTACGATTCGAAATTGGCCACAAAAAAGTAACGATTCGGATAAAGCCACAAAAAGGTTCAGATTCGAAATTGGCCACAAAAAAGTTACGATTCGGATAAAGTCACAAAAAGGTTCAGATTCGGGTTTAGCCACAAAAAGGTTACGATTCGGCTGCTTATATTTTCCTCCAATGTTTTGGATGAGAACCGCTGTTGAAAACATAAGAATTTATCTCCGATATCTAAGCACTCATAAATATTAGAATTATTTTTTCATATTTTCCATAAAAAAGCAATCAATTGTAAAATTCCTTCTATAATAATGTTATCTTCGCTTTTTTGATGAATTTAAAAGAATACTGTAATAATTGTTTTAAATTATTTACTGAATTAATTTAAAAATAATTGTTAAAGAAAACAAAAATTACTTTAAAATATTTCATGAAAATATTATAAAAATGATTTAAACATACTTATTAAAAGTGACATAAAATTATTAAAAATTAATTTAAAATTGATTGACACTGTGAGGCAATGCCAACAAAATGAACGATTCTTAACAGTATTTTTTATATAAATATAAATATATTTATTAAATTAATAATCATATATATATTTCAACGTAATAAATTTTTATAGAATTTATGGTATTTGGCAGGAATTAAATCTTTTTCCATGAGGATACGTGAATCTTTCGCTTTATCAGCATCGATAGCTAATAATCAATCGTAAAATCTAGTTAATGTTTTTATTGTCAAATTTAATGATTGATTTTTTACTTAGAGACTCATAATTTAAATTGTATTTGTTGATGAATATTTTCACTATATAAAGCCTTCCAATACACACACACACACACACACACACACACACACACACACACACACACACATATATATATATATATATATATATATATATATAAACAATTTCACGTCAATTTAACTAATGTTTATGAATTTTTATTAAATTATAAAATTTGTGAATTTTTTATTCTTACATTGATAACGTTAAAGTAAAGAGATTTTTAATTTATGAAATAAATCAATTAATTTTTATTTAATAAGATTATAAAAAGTAATAATATATTTCAATATATGATTTATACTCACTAAATTGAAAACTATAGGTTTATAAAATTGCCTCTTCATGAAAAAAATGAAAACATAATTATAATATTTATGAGTACTTAAGATATAGGAGACAAACTCTTGTTTTCAACAGCGGGTCTCATCCAAAACATCGAAGGAAAAAATAAGCAGCCGAATCGTAACCTTTTTGTGGCTAAACCCGAATCTGAACCTTTTTGTGGCTTTATCCGAATCGTAACTTTTTTGTGGCCAATTTCGAATCTGAACCTTTTTGTGGCTTTATCCGAATCGTTACTTTTTTGTGGCTAATTTCGAATCGTAACCTTCTTCCTCCCACCTGACGGTATAATAGAAGTGCGAAAAAAAGTAAACTTCAAATGAGGAAATCGATAGCTGGGAAAATGCTATTTTAACACTCAAAAGCGCTTGCAGAAGAAAAAATCACAACCTTTCATGATGATCACACTCTAAAGGGCGATTCAACCTATGTTACATATGTATGTATCACGCGTACGTAATGCGCGCGCATGCTTTTTATTCTCTTGCTCACAACTAACGTCGCGTTACGTTATATATGTATCACAGGTTGAATCGCCCTTCTGATCTCTAGTAATGCAACAGCCTTTGAAATAAAACCTTTGATAGAGGAGTGCACTAGAAAGCTACAGCGCTGTAAGAAACAACTTCGAGTGCTGCCAATCAACTAAAAACTAAATAGGAGTTTACATTTTCTGCCAAAAAAACTTCAATGCGCTTTTGGAAATGTTTTCAAGCATCGATTATCGACAAATAAAAAAGATCTGCAGATTGTTGGAAATATAGAAGCTCATACAAATACTTCAAGTATACTTGAACAAATCTCACTTCTTCTGGATAAGCAACGAGATTTAAATAAAAAAAATTTTACAACCAAAGTAAAAAATCTTTATAAAAATTATAAGAATTTTTTCAACAACGCTAAAAGTGACAACAAGTTATTTCGAATGAGAGTAGCCAATTTTTTCACGAAACAATTGTCATATTATACTTTTTATTCTATTTATAAAATGTGTAATTTTCCTTTTATTTATAATCTAACATTTACAGAACAAAAGGATCCTTACTATTTAAAAATTTTAAACATCTTTATAATAATAAAATTTCTATTTTCTCTTGTACTCGAGCTTTGGCCCCAAGTAGATTTTGCTTGGCGAACTCAAGGAGTTTCATTTGTGTAAAGAAGAGAGGTGAGCACGGAAGCCCGTAGAAGTCACCACTTTCTTTAAATGAAGTGCGTCGTTTTTTTTTTTTGCTAAGAGTGATTCTAAGAGTTAGTGGTGCGGACATTTTTTACTAGACTATGACTAGATAAGAGAGACAAAAATATAAATAAACTAAAGATAGGATAGGTATGATGAATTCAAAGACGACAGTTGCCGTTTTGTTTATTGCTGAATTTTTCTTTTGAATTTTCTTGCATATAATTTATTAAAAGTAAAAAATATATAAATTATAAATACTCATTTATTACTGTCAAGTACATAGGTTATAACTTTTAAATTACAGAATGAACTTTGTAAAAATTAATTATAACAAACAGGTAGTGAATTTACCTGTGAAAAATAATAAAATTGGTCTTTCCTTAGTAAAAACATATTTCCCAGATGCATGTGGATTGACGTACATGTTGAATGACGAAAAATGTGGCTTAGAAATAATAGATAATACTATTAAGCTCATTTCAGGAATTAAGAGCAGACCAAATTCGTTGTCCTTGTCTAATTAAATTTTTTGTTATTTACTCAAGTATTAATCGGCGTATCTGCAAATTGGAGATTAAACGCAATAAATATTATAATTATGAATATTTATGCACAAGAACAAAAAATTCTGCCGATTTATTTTTGAGAAAAATAAGGAACGCCAAAGTAGAAGGTTATGTTTAGAATATTTTTGCTTTCCTTACTTTTCTCAAAAACAAATCGGTAGAATTTTTTGTTCTTGTGCTATGACCTCACTTAAATATAATATGAAAAAAAAAGAGAATTTGAAAGAGAATAAGTTAGAAAAAAGAATAAAATAAAAGATATTTAGCAATAAACTTATTCTCTCTTGAATTCGAATCATTGCGTTAAAAGTACAGACCATTGAATTAAAATAATGTATATCTCTATCTTGTGCGTCGGCGCGGCGTAGCAATTAGAAGTTATACCGACGCGCAAGATGAAAATTAATAAGAGTATATGTACGCACTTGGATGTGCGCCGATACACGCCTATAAAGTGACGTACGCTAGCACACATCCAAGCGTACCTGTAATAGTATCATGAAAAATATGTAAATGTATCCCTTCTACTTAGCAGTAGGAGAGAACTGCGGCCGCGGCGGCTTGATCGACGCTTAAGCTGATCGAAGCCAAATAGTTGTACGACATTCTTTGGCCTGCTCTCTTTAAATAAAGTTTAACTTAAAATTAATAAATCGTAA
Source organism: Anastatus disparis (assembly GCA_017163975.1). Lineage (NCBI taxonomy): Eukaryota > Metazoa > Arthropoda > Insecta > Hymenoptera > Eupelmidae > Anastatus > Anastatus disparis. Next base: position 1,443,318 of record JAFFSR010000066.1, read on the forward strand.
TGTAGAGTTTCTTATTTTCGTTTGTTCTGCAGGTCCGCGAGGAGTTGGATAACCACCAACTCTGTGCCGGTAGCAGTAACAACGAAGAAAATTCGTTTAAATTGTGATTAAATTATTTAAATTAAAGAAATAACTAATTTAATTCAACATCACTTATAATTTATTTAGTTTATATTTGATGAAATTTCTATAATCGAATAGTTTCTTTTACTTTTATTAAATTATGTATGTGAATTAGTGTAAGAATTAATGCTATGCTTTAAAGATTCAGATAATTGAAATTTGATTAGTATGCTCTTAATAAGACTATGAGACTTTGGAGCTTGATGGCTTATAAGAGGCATTGATCACTTACTAACTAATAATACATAAAACATAAAGACCCCGGACTAGTCACAACATGATGTCTGTGCTAAAAACGGGTCTAATTTAAAGTACCTTTTTATCCTTTCCTTATCCCTTTATATGAGCACTTTGTGCAGTCCTTTTCAGGGATGGGAAGCGGAAGTAGAGGTTACAGTGCATAAATATTCATAATAATAATGTCTATTGCGCTCAACCTTCAATTTGCAGATACACCGATTAGTACTTGAGTAAATAACAAAAAACTCAATTAGACAAGAACATAGTGGTCTGCTCTTAAAGAATATTTCATTTTTAAACCTAGTCCATGTGAACGTATGAATCAAATTTAATTGTATATCTACAGTACCTGCTTTTGTATCTTGACCTTGCTCCATCTTATTGTTTTACCTTTTATTGCTACTTTCTACAATACTTTTAATTTTATTTTGAGTTTACCATTTACTTCTGAGATATTATATATCATTTCTACATTTTAAAAATATTTTTCATAAAATCAATACATTGATTTTCATTACAGCGTCTAGTTTTGCATTCAAAGTTCCGAAAATTCAAGTAAATTTTTTTACATATATTTGTTAAATCTTAATAATATTGACATAAAAAATAATCAAATAATTTTGCAGCCATCTAAGAAGAAAAAACGAAAAAAAAAAATTTATATTGGATGGAAACATAGGTACAGCACTGTATCAAAATTTATTCAAATGAAAGATCCTATTGGAGGAATTAAAACTTTAGAACTGGATCAATTAATAAATATAATTTTAAAGAGATACTGAATTTGGCTTTAGCTATAATAAAAAACAAAGAAAACGAATCTTTTTTTAAAAATTCGATGATTCGAATAGGAAACTTTCAAGAAGTTATATTTTAAAAATTTACTAACAGAGAGGAAAATGAGTGTGATTTTTGGCATTTTTGTTATAAAATTTAAACAAAAAATAGACAAATAAAACTCTACATTTTAACTACAAAAATAGATTTAGATGAATCTTTGTCAAAATATCCAAAATGTGCTAGCCTAGGTGCAAAAAAAAATCAGAAGTTAAAGTAAATATTTTGAAGACTTCAAAAACAAGCAGTCAAAAAAACAAAGATATATATTCTATTAGTGTCGATAGTAAAATTATGAACTTGATAGATAATACAGATCAACAAAGTAAAAATATTAAATTGAAAAACAGTTGTGTAGATCACCAGTAGGCCTTGCGCATACAAAATCTTAATTTATCAGTAGATAAGCTAAGCCGGTTCTGTATCACCTAATACAGACGCGACTGCCGTTTCTGTATCACTTGATTTAGAAGCGGCAGTCGTTTCTGTATCATTGACGCAGAACCGGCTTAGGGTTTTTTGGTGGGGGAAGTATTTTTGTATCACCTGAGCTAGACCCGATATATAGTTTCGTGGTGGGGGAACCGATTTTAGCTCAGTGAGTTAGGATCGGCGTGGTATTTTTCAGGGAAGTCCAGGAGTCAGTCACAGGACTTCCAAGCATTGTTCCCATTCTTATCTGCTTAATTAAAAACTTATAGCTTTTTATATTTTTTATCTTTAGATGGCATTTGTGACTTATATTTTTCATAGTACTCTTTCCATATTGTTTTTTCATCCTTCACTTCTTTATCAGGTGGAAGAAGAGGAGTGTACTCTGAACAATTTTGAGTGGAATGACTTGGAGTCTGTCCCATGATGAAATGAATGTGAATCACGATGTGTTTGCTTTTTATAGGAAGTGATGGAAGCCCCAACCTTCGCTTTTATCTGTGAGGTACAACCAAGAATCGCCATTTATGAACCTCTTACTCCGAGAAGTGCGCCCGTGACTCGTATATCTCTCCGTTAACTTCCAAGCGCTTATGCCAAGGAGAATTCGAGACCTTTTCCGTTGTCATCATCTAAATACTTCACAAACAACTTGTAATTTTAAATGGCCTCTTTTAACTTAAAGTAAAACTCTTTATTCTCCTGTAACGCTCTGCATGCGCGAGATGGAATAAAAATGCGCCATTCGTGATCTAAAACTGCCATCAATCTAAACTTATCCTTACTTTTAACTGATCTAAACTCACTCACATAATAAGTCTGATCTTTCTTCAAGGGGAAAATATTCCCAATGGCACGATGGACGCGTCCACAAGCTGCCTCGTTGAATTTATCAAGATCCATATTTCTTTGATAAAGAATTCTAAGTTTACTTAGCAGAGTCTGATAAATGAATGACTCGAGCTGGTTCGGGAGTTCTCTTAAGTAGCCGTTGAGCCGTTACTATTGCGCAGATCTCCCCCTCCATAACATAAAATAAAACAAAAACTTTGTTTTTAGGAAGTGGTGAGAGTCCCAACCATCGCCCTCCACCTGTGAGATACATCCATTAAGCATTATCTCTCCTTTTTACTTCCTATGGTAGCATAAATTTATTTATTTTTAGTAAAGTATTTTTTCATAAGTCTGACATTGTGCAGAGCACAACGAGCTTTGTACGTATCATTGTGATTTGGGTTAACAGTCACAAGCTTTATCTTATCAGCTGGTGAAAAACCCATTTCTGTGACGTCATAATCTTTGAACTTAAAGCGTTCTAGCAATTTTTTTCTTATACTGCCCACGACAAAAATTTTGGTCGCATCATTTAAGGCTTCTCTAAGAATATTGCCTACGTCAGTACATGGAATGGTACCAGAGTTCCATGATAACCCATGGTAATAATATTTCAACTACGTATGTACTCGTCTGAAAGTCTACGCCAGGAATATGGTTTGTTGAAAAGGAGTACCAGAGGTTTGGTATCATCGTTGAGCGGCATTACAGCCAACTCTTTAAGAATATAGTCATCACCAGACTGTTTGAAACCTTGCATATCCACCAAGTATTCCATGCTGATTAATAACTTTTTCACAGTACTAATTCACTATCTTTATTTAGACGAGTGTCTTCCCAGTCCATAACCCAATCACTGAAACCACTAAAATACAACTTTTTTATTGATTTAACGTTGTTAACAGCACATGTATTTTTATACATGCAATTATGATGTGAACAAGAGACTGTCTTAGTTAGCCGTTGATCAAAATGGGGAATACCCAGTTCACTGATATGCACAACTTTAAAATCAAACTTCTCTAACCACTCTTTTTACACTTTACCAATCACAAAAACTTGTGTAGCGTTCTGCAGAGTTTGTCGAAGAATTTTTTCTATTCCAGTAAAGTCATGATCTCCAGAATTCCAAGCTAGTCCATGATAGCAAAGCTCGAGTCAGAGATTTTCACGCTTGTATTTTGTAGTTAACTTTTTCCAAGGAAAAGGTGGTTTAAAAATATGCACCGTTGGTTCAGACGACTCAACAAGAGGAACAACAGCCAACTCTTTTAAAACAAACTCTTTACCTGGCTTTTTAAAACCTTGTAAGTCCACTGCGTATTCCATCTTGTTAAAGAATGAGATCTCAGCTCGCTCTCGCTTGCTTATATCCTACTATCCCCACTCCTTTGCAGACTATTCTCACTCCTTTGCAGACCATCCCCACTCCTTTGCAGACTATCCCCTCTCCTTCGCAGACTATCCCCACTTCTTTAGACTAATTTTCTGACATCACCGTTTATGGCGTTGTATTCTATGATTCTATCGTGTAAGATTAGACAGTAAGCTGAAGTTCCAGCTGGAAAGTTTTGTTTGGTCTCGAATTCAAGACGAACATCAACTGGAGCACTCTTCAGAGAATCATTTTGTTTTGAACAATCGATGACTATCAGTGGCATGTGATTAATATAATCTGATTTTTTCAGCATTGGCTCGGACTCCTTCCCATAGTATGCATTTAGGAAATTAGCGTACATATCGTATAATATTGCATACTGATTATTGACAATATCAAGATTCATATTTCCATAAGGATAATATGTAGAATTGAGAAATAGTTTTACATTGCTCGAATTGCAGTGATCAAACTGACTAGCGTTAGTAGTTTTTTGTCCTTTTCGATTCGTCTGGAAACCAAGAATGATAAAACGAGGCTTCTCCAGCTGATTAGATGTTTTGACTGTCCATACATGTCTCGTTGATGCCGGTAATAATGGATATTCGTATAATTCCCAGGAACGAAAACTCATTGAGATAGATTTATTTTTCTCGCTTTGTCGAAGCATGCGAATTTTACATTCATTGGATAACTGTATGTGAGGCATAAGCAACTCGACCCTTAAAAGATCAATTTTGAAATCTTCGTAAGCATCAGTAGCATTCGGTGTTTGTATTACTGCGTTAACATCGTTCCTGGATCTCGTGAGGATAAGTTCATGTTTAACATTGACTATGATTTTGCGATAATCTTCGGCAAAGCCTAAAATCATACTGAGAGGTATGAAAATATCAAAATAGCCATTGTTTTTAATGATCTTCCGAGTTCCGTTATATCAATCCAACCAGCATTTTCTATAATCAAACTCTGACTAGGATTGAGTGATACCCAACCCTTCAAAATGGTGGCCAGTCCCACATTCTTACAGCGATCGATCTCTATAGCATTAATTTCATAGCGAACTTCTTCAAATAGATGACAGATGCCGTTATTAATTAAGTTAGTTCTTGCTAAAGCAGTGCCATCTTGTTGAGTTAATTTTCCCACAATGTGTAGAGAACTCTGCGAAGGCAAAAGATTTAAATCTTGATGTTGAATTGATATGCGAATTTCATCGCTATTATTGAAATTTGACGAGGTGTAAGGCTGGTATGCGTGCACCTCACAGTGAACTATTGACTCATCCAATATTACTCCGGCCCTTATGTTTAGAATTTCCTCCATTTCTTTGAAAACAGCAAAAAATTAAGCACGTAATTTTCCACCAGGAGCTCTTATTTTCAAGCCTTGGTTTTTCAAAAACTGAATGTTCTGCCGTGTTAATACTTTGACTTGTCGATGACGACTGATATTCGAATGCCATCTCGATTTACTTATATACCCTTTGTTATTTTTATTGTTATAAACCACTCCCATTTTTTTTATACTGATTTAATATGTATTCTAACTGTAATAGTTTCTCCACGAAAGTTAATTAAATTCCCATCTTGATCGAGTATACGCACTTGTAAATGATCTATGCTCTTGAAGACGACTGGAAGGTAAATGACTTGTGATGGCACTTCAATGATCTTATATCCTGGTGGGACGGCAGGAAAGAATTCATCTATCGTGTGCACTTTTCGACCATTTATATAGGCACCAGAGACGATATTACACTCGACTCGAAGAGCGTTGACCTTGAGAATAGCTACAGGTAAATCTAAATGATTCGTGACGTCAGCAGGAAGTACACGCAAAGCCTAATAAAGGTCCTATCGAATGTTCTGGTCGAAAATCAATCGAATGATTGCATTTTATTCCACAACGAAGTATATTATTGTTTGGTTTAATACTGATTGAGATACCTTTTGTCGTCAATGTTTCACTGAGATAATTCTGTATGTCCTTAATCTTATAACTACCAGCCGGTAAAATAATTTCTTCCTGTCCAACGTGGAATAGATTACTACCCTTGTCGATATTAGGTATAGAATTGAACGTCATGAAAGCAACTAATCCGAGAACGTAATTCTTGTCAGGTGAGAGTTCAATCGGTGAAAAATACTGTTCTTCCAGTATAGACGATGTACCCGAAAGACTCAAAGTCAATGAATCTGCCATGATTGTTGAACGCATAATGAACAAATACTTATCATTCTTTTCTTTATATATCAAGAGTGTTGCTCAAAAATCTTAGACAAAGATGACCGCAGTTAAAAGTATCAAAGTCTTGATATCTCTCAGGATTGTACTTGATGTTGTCTACTCTCAGATACGTCATTAAATCCAAAGGAGGTTGAAGATCACCGAAGCTATCAAAATACACAACATCGTTTCCTCGTTTGCGATATGCTACCCAGTGCGTTCCAGGTCCATCTGCATCATCGAGATTAACAATAGCTGATTCTCTATAGTGCGATCCATTAATAGGCATAGCATTCCTTATGAATACTCCTCGAAAATTTTAGATTTTCAGGATTTTTGCATACTTGATGAGATCGGCATCGGTGAGTGCTCTTTGAGGTAATTTGACTTTGAGGATTTTTTTTTTTTTTTAAAGAATTCTTTGGTTTCATACGAAGACCAAGACCAGTTTTATATTGTTTCAAGTAAAGACCTTTACCAAGAGCTATTTCTTCCATCTTTATATTATGTCTCTTATTTTCTTTTAATTGTTGTTTAGCAGTTTTGGAATCGTTTACCGCTTTAGCGATTCCAGCGGCACCTCCAGCTATACCACCAGCACTCAAACCTGCAAAGATTGGTATAAGAAATGGTAAGAAACCTCCTACTTTCTTTGGAACTGGTAAAGTACGTGAAATTTTTACATTCTTTTTACCACCTGCTTTTTTAACAGCATTACGTGCACGTTTTAGAGCTGACAGAATGGCTTTTCGAGCACATTTTGTAGGAACAATTTATTTTGATGCAGTCTTTACTATTGTATTAAAAGTAGTAGTAGAAGGCTTCCTCCTCCTCCTCCTACCCTTCTTCTTCATACCCATTCTGAATTTAGACTTTACTTTCATAATGTTTTCAATTGCGAATACAGCTGCTTTTTCTCCAAAGCTAGCGTCTTTTGATGAAATTCTTTGATTAGCTTTTTCTGCTAAAATTCTATCAGAAGCGTTTCTGGCTTCTACGTTTTCACGATTCTGTGAATAAGCAATGTCGTGCTTTTTACAAACTCTATCGAGAGGATTGATTCCTGGATCACTTCTAGCTAAACGCTTAGCTAATCTTGTACCGGGTCCACAGTATTGGTATCCTGGTATATGAAGTTCGATTGTAAGACTATTAAGAAGCTTGTTGAATAACCGCAACCACGTCGTCGTTGTCTATATACGATCATCACACTTCAAAGGCTAAATGCAGACTGAGGAATTGGGTATAAAAGCCCTGTATTTATAGCTGGTCAAGCATGCGTACATCAGACGTGCTGTCATAATGAATTTCAAAGAACAATCCGTTAAGCTACCTATAGAAAATTTCGACACTATCGTGGAGCATGAGAAGAAATTAAAGAGGCATGGAGACTTACTTCCAAACGGTATTCGAGCTGTATTTAGCGGTCTATCAAATTGTGGTAAAACCAATAGTCTCTTAGCACTAATAACGCATCCTAATGATCTCAGGTTTGAAAACGTTTATGTGTACTCCAAGTCTTTGAATCAACCAAAGTACAAGTTTTTGAAGGACCTCCTAGAGCCTTTAGAAGGTGTACAATACTTTCCTTTTAGTGAGCATAAATCTGTTGTAGCCCCTGACAATGCGCTTCCAAATTCTGTTATGATTTTTGATGATGTAGCCTGTGAAAAACAAGTTAATATCAGAGCTTACTTCTGTATGGGTAGACACAAAGATGTTGATTGTTTCTATCTCTGTGAATCTTATGCTCGAATTCCAAAACATCTAGTCAGAGACAATGTCAATTTGTTGGTGATTTTTCGACAAGATGACGTCAATTTAAGACACTTATACGACGATCACGTCAATTCTGACATGACTTACGCGCAATTCAAAGAATTGTGCTCCAAGTGTTGGACTGATGATAAATACGGATTTTTAAAGATCGACAAAGATAGTTAGATCAATTCTGGTAGATATAGAAAAGGCTTTGATTGTTTTGCTATAAATATAGCGTGCACATAGTCCTAAGAAAACAATTCATCATTGTACGCTGAAGCGTCAACATGACTGACATTCGACGAAAGAAAGATGTTCTACATCAACTTGTGCAAGCACGCAATGCAGTTAAACGAAAATATAACTTGCTGAAGTTGGGAAAAGAGAATTTTGGAAAAGCATTTGGCGAGACATTCAAACCTATCGTTGATCCTCTTCAGAAACTCGTTGCTACTACTGAGAAAAATAATGATTTTATATGTGACATAGCAAAAAATAAAAAAAGAGAATGATACTTATTCCTCCTTCTTGCAGCCTTCTTCTCCTTCCTCTTCATCCATTGATGATGCTATAGATACGTCATTAAACGATACTATTCGACAAGTTGATACGGAATTTGAATCAGCTCTAAGTGAGCAGGAATTAGAAAAAAAAGAAGATGATTTATTGGGACGAGCTAGATAAGAAATTCATACAAAGCCAGTTGGAAATTGAGACTATAAAAAGAGGCATTATCACTGTTAGTGCAAAACAGTCAATTAATAACCATCGATTGAATAACGTCATAGACTTGCAGAAGAGCTTCACAAGCCAGCACGTCGTAATTATCCTCGTCGAAAGTTTGATGTGCGAGGTTTGGATGAGACTTGGCAAGCTGATTTGGTAGAGATGCAACCTTATTCTCGAGAAAACAAAGGCTACAAATACATGCTTACAGTTATAGATGTTTTTTCAAAATACACCTGGGCTGTTCCAGTAAAACAAAAAACTGGTATAGATGTTTCTGCTGCTACGAAGTCTGTATTGACAAAAGGAAGAGTGCCTAAGAATCTTCACACCGACCGAGGCAAGGAGTTCTATAATACCAATTTCCAGAATCTCATGCAACAATATAAAATCAATCTCTACTCGACGTATAGTAATCTCAAGGCGTCTATTTGCGAACGCTTTAATCGTACGCTCAAAAACAAAATGTGGAAACAGTTTAGTTTACGTGGCAACTACAAGTGGATTGATATTATCTCCAATTTGATTGACAATTACAATGATGAGAAGCATCGGACTAGTAATATGAAACCGAAAGATGTTACAGCAGAAAAGAAACCAAAGTTCAAAGTTGGTCATAAAGTACGAGTAAGCAAGTTGAAACAAGTATTGAATAAAGGATACACACCCAACTGGTCTACTGAAATATTTACTGTACACCATGTTCGAAAAATAAAACCAGTAACTTTTCTCTTGCAGGATTACAAAGATCAACCAATAGCCGGAGGTTTTTATGAACAAGAATTACAAAGTGTCAAATATCCTGATTACTATCTTGTAGAGAAGATTCTTAGAAGACGTGGAAATGAAGTATTAGTGAAGTAGCTTGGTTTCGACAATACTCACAATAGTTGGATTAATAAAGCAGATGCTCAATAAGTATTTTGTAATTAATTTATAAAGAATAAAAACTTACAAATAATTCAATATCGATCGTAATCATGTATCGAATACAGCAAAACCGTCTTGAAAGTTTTAAAAATTGGCCTTTGAGTTTTTTAAAACCTGAAGATTTAGCTGCAGCAGGATTTTACTACACTGGTGAAATGGATAAAGTCCGTTGCTTTGAATGTTCTACAGAAATCTGTGGATAAGAAATTGATGACAATCCATTATTGGAGCACAAAAAGTGGAATGGCCGTTGTCGCTTCGTCCGAGGTATACCTTGTCAAAATGATTCTGCTGAAGAAAATATCAATATATGTAAAATTTGTCTTGACAATGAAGTAGAAGTCGCATTTATACCCTGTGGACATTGTTGTAGTTGTTCTCATTGTTCATCCATTGTTCAAAAATTTGTAATTTGTAGAAAAGTTATTAATCAAAAAATGCGAATTCACATATCATAATTATTTGAGAAAAATGTATTTAATAATGTATATTACTAATTTAAAATAAAATAAACACGTTTTGAAATTAAACATTAAATTTATTATTATACTATATTTTATTTATACACATCCTCATAATTATATATATTAATTATAAATACTTATTATAAACACTTATTATGAACACTTATTATAAACACTTATATACAGTCACTAAGCATTTGAAAATTCCTCCTTTGTATGTTATGAAAAGTTTGAGTTTATTTGCAGGACTCTGCATTTTTTCTAAAAACTTTTCATTTTTTTCAAACACATCGCATATTTTCTTAGGTAGGAAAATTTAGATTTCATTACCCAGTTTTGCCACAGTCTTCGACCCATATCGAGTATTTACTCGTTTTAATTTCGTTACCATGTACAGAGTATCTTGACTCAATTCAGTCAACCTTTTTTTTTGGGAGAAATCCTCCTCTAGCGATGGCGTTTAATTTTGAGATGTCCATTTTATCTATAACAAAAAAAAAAAAAATTCTTAGTTAAGAATAGAAGAAATTTCAATCTAAGTACTATTAATACTATATTAATACTGTATTAATGCTGGTTTAATACTGTATTGATACTATATTAAAACTATATTGAAACTATATTAATACTATATTGATACTTTATTAACACTTTATTTAAATACTATTAAATCACTTAAAAACTTTTCCCATAATTCTATCGAAGACTAAATTATTATCAAAAGAATAGTATATTATTCACCGAGGGTGAAAAGTTGACCATTAAATGTTCGCGTATAGATTGCCCCCGAGCGCAGCGAGGGGGCAAATACGCGAACAATTGCTGGTCAACTTTTCTCCCGAGGTAAATATACGATTTTTTCTTGTCTCCGGCGAAAAGTACGTCCAACTTACCCTTTGTGATAATTCGTTTTTGATGATAAATCATTAAAATAAAAATACCGCGATGAATCGCCTGCTGCTTTCGACCGAGTATGCTCTATCCTTCTCTGCCCCTCTCCCACTGATGATAAATCATTAAAATAAACCATCAATATTTCACACACATTTTATAATTTACACACTTTATAACACACTGCAATTTATAATTCACAAAATAAAACAAATTAGGTTTTAACAATAAAATATTTAAAATTGCTATATAAGAAAGATAAAGAAAAAGATACTGCTTGTTGTAACCGGCAAAGAAGGCTAGCCATAGCTCCCTCCATTCGCGGCCACCTTTATAGTACATATAAGAGAAAGAAAGAGAGAGGAAGAGAGTCAATTCTTAAAGCCGGTGGAGAGAAGGATAGACGCAACCCTCTCTATTCTGTATGAAAAAGAAAGAGAGAGGGAGAGAGTCAATGTCTAAAGCCGGCGGACAGAGAAGGATAGACGTAGCCCTCTCTATTCTTAACTGCCGTGAAAAACAGAGCGTCAACACGATTTCGCATCGCTAGTGCGCCGAGCCGCCGTGGATAACGCTTAACTTCTCTCTTAGAAAGTAGACGTCTTTTGACGTACTTTTCGCCAGGGGATGAGAAAAAAAAAATTTAATACTAACCTTAATTTAAGAATCGCTGGTAAATTTAAAGTCTGGATCTTTTGCTACTGCCTGCTGCTTCTTCGCTTGTTGGCTGATGAATTCTTTTGAGTACTTGTTGATTGTCTCTTAAAGAGGTGGTGAACTGAATGACGCTTGGTCGCTCGTGTAGCTGCTCATATAGCTCCCCACCTCAGCAGCAGCAACTTCTCCCACCATAAGTTTCGGCGGCTCGGTAGCGGCCACCCCCACCTCAGGTCTCGGTGGCTCGATAGCTGCTTCCCCCACCTCTGGACTTGGTGACTTTGCTAAGTAATGGCCCCAAGGAAGAGTGTCCGCAGTTTTTGACTGCAGATATCGTTTGTCGTCGTAGGCACTGAGAGCGATCTTCGTTTCCTTCTCAGTGTACAGTTGATGATTGCGAGATCTTATGTTTCTCTGTTCTCGAACCTTGATCTCTTTCGTTTTCAAACAATCGATGTAGTCCTCGAAACAGATAGTCGCTTTGATTACGGAACACTTCACTCCCTTGGTTTTTTTTATCGGTTTCTGATTTTCGACTCTGACGCTGTACATTTTACTCTTCAGTCCAACGAATTCCAGCCTGATGTTTCCGTTGCATTCATCGTTTATCAAGCCAACAATTTTCTTGTTGGCCGGAGTAATGTCAAATTGGTTAGGCTGGGGGTAGTCCGAGGTGTCGAATTCATGAATGTCACGTTTCATGATCTTGTATGATCATATCGATGTTGGTCATCTCGTATACCAAACTATCAGTATCGGTGTACAATAGCTTACAATTGGCTCCATTGTTTGCTACGTTGTCTAGCATATAGTCATAATGGAAGCGGTATACGAGAGTTTTGGACAAATCCAGTACAGAGAGACCGATGTAGATAGGTTTCCTGATGCAAATCTCTGTTCGTAAGAGCTGAATAGTCACAAGATTTTCATCAAAGATGGCACAACTACTGAAGTTAGGTCTAGCAATGAGCGCCTCTGCACCATAGCGTCCTTTCCATTTACTGACGAGCTTGATGTCCACTTGTTTTCGCTCGTTCTCCATAGTTTTTCCATGAACAGCGTTGTTGAAGAGTTTGAAGAGCATCTTCTTGAACTCATTCTTAGCATTTTTTCTCTTCTCGCTGTTCAAATCGGTGTATTTCTTGAGCCATCGACTTTGATCAAATTGAAAAGCTCGATGGATTTTCTTTAGACGTAATCCATGAAGTAATGCCTGCTTCAATGCACGATAGTGAAGCACGTAACGCTGCTCATCGTGCAAAGTTGTCATCAATTTAGTCTGTTTGGAATCTGGAGGTGCTCTGTGCTCAGCACAAAATGGCATATCCTTGTATTTGTCGTAAAGTGATTAAGGATATTCTAAGTCTACTTCCAGTATGTAACCGAATGGATAGTCATTAGGAATATCGAAAAAGTTATATCTGTCCAGGTTATCCACCCATCTGAAGCCACCAAATGGTAATGGCTCAATCATGGCCCAACCGTACAAATTATTGACGTCGTAATACATCAAATATTTTTCATCTTCATTGGGATTATAGTCTTGACCCATATACGGATTATTCGCTTTGCCATAGCGATTACAGCACTGACTGATCCCATCTCGTATACCTCGTTCGATGAACATAAGCATGTCGATATCAGTCAGAAGTTATAATTTTACCTAAGTATACTTTAACATCGCATCCCACGTCAATCCAGGAGTAGTGTAATAGTGGGCAGGATCCAAGTCATATGCCTCGAGAGAATTTTTTCTGGAATTCTCAAAGACTTCAGCTAGAAGCAAAACATCCGTCTTGAGATACAAATCAGAGTACTGTCCAAGTGCTTGAATATTGAATGTCTGCCAAACTTCTTTTGCATATTCATAATCTTCATCACTGATGTGGGCCTCGTACAAGCTACTGTCAAAACTTTCTTTTGGTGGAAGTTCAGTTTCTTCCAGCTTGTCCAAAGACCTAACGTAGTCATACGGAAAGACACCTTTTCTCTTTAAAAGCATGATTTGATCTGTAGAAAATCCACCAGTTTGCTGGAAAACTCGATCTACGATGTCGTGTTTTTCCAAGTATGACGATAACTTGTCCAACGATGAAGCCATAAACCGAAACGAGTCGATAAATTGCAAATCAATATCAGTTCCTTCCACAAACTTTGTAAAAGATATATATCTTTCCTTGCGTTTGTGGAAGAAGCAATACTCTTCCTGGAAAACAAGTAGCGATCTCTTTTATAAAAATATGTGCATCATAACCACTTAGGTTATGAAAGATCACTAGTATCGTGCGTGAATCTTGATATTTGATGTTGCATTCGTTGTGCGCAGGTCCTCGATACGCACCAGCGAGATGATCTCTAACTTTCTTTTCTCCGGGAGTGAAAGGTTTCTGGCAAATATGACATAAGCGAGCACTGTCGAATCTAATCCTTTCTATTATTGTCAAATTTCTCATTGGCTGCGGGTTTTCATACATATCTTGTAACTTTACAGCTAATACGTGAAGATTTTTCACGAACCACTTGGCTGGTGTTTCATCTAGTTGTTCACTTTGTCTGTAGCTTTTAATTCCGATAAAGTGTCATCATAGTTACATTTTACGAAATATCCAACACTGTAAGCCTCATGTGATTGGTAGGCACGTTTTTCGTTTTCCAAAGGTTGAAGCATGCACTCAAAATCCGCATAAACCACAAATGGCACAGGAATATTAATCGTAAAGTTTTTAAATTGTAATACACTATCCCTTTTGTCAGGAAGAGTAACCTTATATTTGTTTAAATTCACACAATCAGTTACGCGTGCTGCTAATTTTTCAGCTGTTGAAAAATAATGTAAACATCGATCACAAATGTGAGTTTTGTGACTTCTTGCACTCAATTGTCTTCCCACTAATCTAGAAAGATTTTTTATCCAAACGTAGTGATGCTTATAATCTATGGTATCGAAAGAATCGTTAAGTTGTTGTTGTTGTTCTTCTTCGTCTTCATCGATGTAAAACTTCTCGACCAAAAGAAGATTCACGTGCTTATTCATCTTGCACGTTGTAACATGACGTGGTAAAACAACAAACTTATTTCCTGTCTTTTTCAAAAAATAAACGTTTACGGAAATATCATTCCGCTTCTCAAACTTTCCAACATCTTTTGGGTCCACTGGAAAATCTATTCCTTTAAATTTTAACTCATCTTTATACCGCTCATATAATGAAACCCTATTAGAATTATGCTGCATAGGATGTAAGGCAGACAGAATAGCCCACTTGAAACACTGATCATCCTGATTCACAACGTTTACACAAGCTTTTTTCTTTGTTATAAACTCGGGTAGTTCAACGAAAGAATTACTTCCTCTCATGTGATTATATTTATTGATATTAACTACTGAATTCAGAATTGCACGCAGAGACCATCCTGATTCTCGTTCAGCAAATTCCTCCATATCAGTTTTGATAGGCTGTTCAACGTTCAATACATACCACTCGTCGAGGTTAGTTGTAGAGTAAATGTGAATAGTCTTTGTATTGAAATACTTTGTATCATAAGTTTCAACATCATCTTTAATAATTACTTACTCAGCTGCTAATGTGGTATTAACTTCCAAAGCAGGGTGTTCTTCATGAGACCGATTCAATTGCGCGATAAACTCACGTTTAGCATCTTTCAACAATCGTTGAATGTCCAGATGCTTATGATTGGTAATAACACCAGTTTTAATCCGGTTCTCGAACGCGCTGTCAACATCTTCCCAACTGACTCTTGGGTGATTGTCAGAAGCAGTAGCAGCGCCAGAAGCAACACCATAACCAACGATTGCACCACGATGAGCGTTCAATAACTGTAAAACGCTCTTTATCATAGCTACAGTAGCTTGTAGTTTCTGCTTATCCGTGACAGCTAAATTCGTTGAATGACTTAACAAATTAGCGTTCTCCAGAGCCGTGTTACCAAGATCAAGCCATCTGCGTATATCCTCAGCATCAGCTTGACCAGCCATCGTATGCTGATGTGATTCGAATAGCAAACGTGCTGTATACTTGAAGTACTCTGCGGTTGCCATGATGCTCGAGGAAGGAAGTCTTCGAAGGTGATGATTCCCGATGAACTGAGTTGCTCTCTCGAGAACGCTTTCTTATATAGGCGAAAAATCGAGTAAAATGGGGGGGGGGGAACTCGAGGATGAGGGAGAGGGGAAAACGCTACAGGTTTTTACCCCCACCTTTATCCTAAACAATGCAAGCTGATTTTTCGTGTATAAAAGGAAGCAAGCTCACCTTTCGAATTCAGTTTCTACTTCATCTTCAATCTTTAAGGAGTTCAACAAGGCAACAAAGAAAATGAAATACCTCGTAGACGTTCAAGGTTTTAAAATATCTTTGACCAAATTCGTTTTCAAGGAGGTTGCCATTGTTCCCCTGGAGGAAGACGCAGTGCCATCGGTGTTTCTTTTCAAGCCACCGTATCCGTGGAAACACTTATTAGATAAAAGTAAGTGTGAAAATCGATGGCTTGAATTAAATTATCATGGTCTACTTTGGAGTTCTGGAACCATTTCCTATGAGGGACTTGGCAACACTCTAAGGGCAATCCTCAACAGCGCTGAGGTTTATGTAAAAGGACTGGAAAAAGTCAAGTGGCTTAGAAGATTCCTATCTGATTGGTAATTATTCATTTAACATAATATCTAAATTTAATATTAATTTCTATAATAATTATAACAGGCTAGTCCATAACATCGAAGATTTGGGATTCTTTCTCTCAAAAGCCTGCCTTCGGGAGATCTGACTTCGTGCATACATCACTATGCAAGTTTGCATACAATATGTGCCTCGTGTAACGCACACGCTATGAAGAAGTGGGTTTTAGATCAGGAAGACAAAACATCATCATTGAATTTAATGTATAATTAAAAGCTTCTAATAATAAAACTAAACCCCCTCACCTTGGCGAGGTGAAGAGCCACTTAGGTGGCTGGTTACACCTTACAGATGGGAGCGTTGGTTGCCCTACTAAAAAATCTCAGGTGAGAAATCACCTGATTTCTCAGGTGATTTATCATGCCAAAATCTCATGTGACGATTTTTTTGGTTTTTACACGTTTCA
Organism: Anastatus disparis; assembly: GCA_017163975.1. Classification (NCBI taxonomy): domain Eukaryota; kingdom Metazoa; phylum Arthropoda; class Insecta; order Hymenoptera; family Eupelmidae; genus Anastatus; species Anastatus disparis. The sequence continues at coordinate 1,459,920 of JAFFSR010000066.1, forward strand.
AAGCATACTTAGTCAATTGCGAACTATTTTTGAAAATTTTTGAAAAATTGAACTTAGAAAATTTTTTGTAAAATGAGTCATAATTTTTTCTAAGACCAAATTTTTTAAAAATTTTTTAAGTTCCAATTTTTCAAAAATTTTAAAAAATAGTTCGCAATTGACTAAGTATGCTTTGAAACGTGTAAAAACCAAAAAAATCGTCACATGAGATTTCGGCATGATAAATCACCTGAGAAATCAGGTGATATCTCACCTGAGATTTTTTAGTAGGGTGGGGCTCTCATCATCCTCTTTAAAAAATAAGATTTTTCCTATGATAATTTAAAGAAATTGTTTTTAATAAATTACTTGAATTAAAACAAAAATTTTTTGTTAGTTTCCATTTTACCTTTTTAAAGTATAAATTTATGCGTAGTCAAGTATGAAAATTTTAAAAAATAATATTTTAAACATAAATGATATATAACATAGATCAAATTTATGAATGCATATATATTTTATTAATAAAAGTTTTAAAAAAAAATCAAGTCTACGTATTTTAAGCAATAAAAAAAAGTAACTCAAAATGAGCTTGAATACATTTTTTAAGAAAAAAAATAACTCAAAATAAGCTGAAATACATAATTCTGAAATATGAAATAAATTTATTAAACACAAAAAAAAAACTTGCATATCAATTTCCAAACCTTCATTCCTCACAGTTTCAAAGTTCTAGAAAAATTACTGACAGTAGTAGTAGTTTGCAAAAGTCTAAATAATCAATAATACATATAAATAAATTAAAATCTTATTATTTATCGCTATTTTAAGAATATATAAATATAAAATAGTTTAATGCAATAAGATTAAACTATTTCATGCTTGAAAACTTGTGTTATGGTTTCAATCTTAGAAAATCATTCATTATAATATCATATAATTTTAATATAAAAATTGAAAAGTGATACCTCATAATGCTAAAGTAAGATAGGGTCAGAGTCCCGATTACTGAGTCTGTCCCGAACACTGTGTTCTTGTATTTAATTGTTTTTATAAAATAAATTTTAGAACAAAATTGAAGAAAAAATATGTTGTGATAAAATAGAAAGTATAATCTTTAATTTGCAAAAATTAATTCTACATTATATCAATTAATGTTTCGTACAAAAATTTGTTTAAATTATTATATCGATTTTTAACGATTTACTGCTGATTTCTTAAGAAAAACCTTAAGGATATGCACAATGTTTGAACATGATTAATTACTTATAAAAATGCATTTACGTATTGCAAAATGAATTATATTACAATAAAATACTTAAATTTTATAATAAACACAAAAAAATTATTTAAAAACCTATTTTTATTTATTTTTATGCAAAGTCCAGTAATACAGCATGATTTTAAAAGCTGACCATATTTCTGTGCTCCCGCGCGCGACTTCTCAACCTTACTTCTATTGTTGTATTTATATTACTTGTTCGATATGTGAAGCTCGCTATTCTTAAAGGTTTTAACGTTTATGCATATCGTTAGTATGCATTAAACTATATAAAACATTGAATATAAACATAAATATTTTAATAATATTGTTTTTTTCTTTTGTAATACATCAAAATAAATAAAAATATAAAAAAAAGTGTTCTTCATACCAAAGAGGTTATGTTGCATATAAAAAAGGAACTCGGTATTTTGAAACACGGACTTGTGGACAGGGCACAGTAACTGGGGGAACAGTAATATGACGAAAGACTTTTGCACAGCACAGTAATTTGTACAAAATAATTTTTTTTTGTTTCGGCTTAAATTCGATGAAATTATATAATTTTAATAATAAAAAAAATTGCATTAGATACAGGGATGATTGAAGTATGCATACGCATTCATAGAAATCAAAATGCTAATAATTTGAATTAATGATGGATCTATTTCTTTGAAGATTATCTTAATGACACAGTAATCGGGACTCTGACCCTAACTATGTTGAATGTTTTTGACATAGAATAGTTTCATCTTATTGCATTAAACTATTTTATATTTAAATATTTTAAGAAGAAACAATAAATAATAAGTTTTCAATTAATTAATATTGTTGTAATAAGGGGCTGTCCACAAAAACTAAAAAAAGTCTAATTTAATTCCAATTACGTTCAACAACTCAAACTTGAAATTGACGAAATCCATCACCAAGCATGACAACATTTATTAATAACATCAAATAAGACGAAAAATTATTATGATCATAAGGCTCGACAAGTTACTTTCTCTGAAGGTTAAAAAGTTTGATTCTACAATCCACAAAGAAAAAAAGGAATATCACCAAAACTACAAAGTAAGTGGGGAGGCCCTTATACTATACTCAAGAAAATCAATGACGTTGTGTTCTGTATAAAAAAATCAAACAGACACAAAAATAAAATTGTACATATTGATCGACTGGCAACTTTTCATGAACGCTCGACTTAACTGTTCTGCTCATGGTTCTTTTGAACTGTGGTTTTTCCCATGAGCTGGAAGGTGAATACCGGAACAGGAATATGAGATAAAGTTCCACAGTAAAAAAAAAATAATTCTTCCCACTCATATTCATTAAGATTTCCATTAAAACATTGTTCCTCAAAGTTGCTGTTGGAAGAAAGAAATTTGAGTTTATTTTGTGTACTCTTGTGTCAATTGGGAGTCATTCTTGTATTGGACAAAAATCCTGGAGTTGACTGTAAAGAGAATGTAAGATGAAATTATTATTTATGCTTGGTGCATAAATTTAATGCTTGGTGCATGGTTATTTATTTATGAAGATAAAGTATTACTGGTCCTTTCATTGTCGGGACGACAATTTAAAAGAGAGGGGAGCAATGTTGTAATATGAGTTGAATGATAGAAGCTGCTAAAAAGAAAAGTTGAAGATCATGTTTTTATATATATATATATATATATATATATATATATATATATATATATATATATATATATATATATATATATATATATATACGATGTTCATGTAAATAAGTTAGTTTGTTTTGATTATCAGATGATTTGAGTTCGTTATAACCAATAAAGAATACTGTTATTTTGTAAAAGTGTATTAGGTTATTGTGTTGAAGAATCTTTAAGTTTAATTAATAATTTAGACGTAACAATATATATTTTTTAATATTTAGACTATGCGGCGAGGTTCGACTCCATCACTTTTCTAGATCTCTGAAACTAAAAGAGATCCCCAGCGGAAAAAATAAACGAGAGTAATTGAAAATTTCTGAAAGAAACTGAAATGAACGGAAAGTTCTTGTGAAAATTGGGACGAAACAAATAGTACATTTTAAACTGTTTCAGGAATTATCGGAAATTTTCAGTATGTTTCATTTTCTTTCATTTTCTAACTGACGAAAACAGAAATCAGTAATATTATGAAATTTTTAGTTTATTTCAGTTTGTCTTAATCTGTTTTGATTTCTCTCAAATTGTTTCAATTTCTTTCACTTTTTTTCATTTAGTTTCTGTTTATTTCATTTCCTTTCATTTTTTTTCAGATTATTTCTGTTTGTTTCAGTTTCTTTCGGTTTCTATCGTTTTTTGTTCAGAAAGAAATGGGAGAAAATGAAACAAACTGAAATACTCTGAGTGTTTTGTCCAAATACTTAAATAAAACATTTTAACTCATTCTAAAAGTTATTGTAAGAATCTGAAAAAAAAACGAGACAAACTGAAACAAACTGAAAAAAGTTGAGACGTTTTGAAAATTTTTAGAAGAATTGGGACATTTTTTTCCGCTGGGGATATAGGTTTGAAAATTGGTGTGCAAGTTTTTCATGTATAATAAATAAAAAAGAAGCTATTTCTCAGACTGTTTGTTATATATTTCTATTTTACAGTCTTATACACTTGTGTAAATTCATGAAACGTATTGATTACAAGTCTATGTAAGTTCCCAGTACAAGGAAATAAATGACTTGAAGTACATAAATATTCTCTTTTTTTGTTTATTAAACATAAAAAAAAACTTTCATATCTATTTTTAAACCTCCATCCCTCTCAGTTTCAAAGATCTGGAAAAATTACTGACAGTAGTAGTTTGCAAAAAGTCTTAATACTCAAAAATACATATTAATAAATTAAAATCTTATTATTTATTGCTGTTTTAAGAATATATAAATATAAAATAGTTTAATACAATATGATTAAACTATTTCATGCTTGAAAATATGTTATGGTTTCAATCATAAAAAAATCATTCATTATAATGTCATCTGATTTTTAATATAAAAATTGAAAAGTGATACCTCATAATTTTAAAGTAAAATACCTATGTTGAATGTTTTTTGACATAAAATAGTTTAGTCTGATTGTACTAAACTATTTTTATATTTATTCTTTAAAAAGCAATAAATAATAAGTTTTCAATTTATTATTGTATATTTTTTAATATTCAAACAATGCGGAAAGGTTCGCCTCCATTACTTTTCCAGATCTCTGAAACTAAAAGAGATTGAGGTTTGAAAATTGATATGCAAGTTTGTCAAGTTTAATAAATAAAAAGGAATCTGTTTCTAAGACTGTTTGTTAAAGATTTCTATTTTACAGTCTTATGCACTTGTGTACATTTGTGAAATGTATATTGACTTTATTAAAAAAATTTGTGAAATTAAGAGAGATAGAGAAAAATTTAGAAATTAGTATATATATATATATATATATATATATATATATATATATATATATATATATATATATATATATTGTAACGTTTTTCCCTTTCGGGGGGGAAATACGTGTAACTCCTGTTGCCAGACGCTTCAGCGAGTTACCAGGGTAAGATCGGCAGGAGTTGGAGGGATTGGACGGCGGAATATGAAGGATAGTAACCGGGTAGTACACGTTTGTTTATACTGTAGAGTACCTTGGCTTTATTGTACTCATTGCCATCTTACAACGACGTGTATAAAATAAAAATATAATATTTTTGATAACAAAACTAAACCCTACCATTTATATAATACTAATCACTAACCTAACCTTAATATGTGTACAATGAGAAAGTGTTATGTTGCGGTTTATATTGGCCACTTGACGGCTTGTGAAAGTTTCAATAGAAAATAATAACTTGGTTTACGTTAAATGAAATTAATGAATTTAATATAGAAAAAAAGAAATGAATAGAATTGACTTTTCAACTAAAAAGAAAGTGCAAGTGGCTTTAACTAATTATGTCTTTGGCTTAAATTGATTTCGGCCTGGCCGGTCGGTTTTGCGTCGGTGGCCGTTTCCTGTAAAACAAACAAAAACGGGAAACCAAAAGATTAATTAAGATTTAAACTAATTATTAAATAAATGCGCGACAACTAAATAATAATTTAATACGCTGTAACTAAAACTACGGTAAGATTGGGTGGCGGCACCCTTACTCTAATTATAATTAATAACTAAGAAAATACGGTCGGACGGGGTCCTTTTAACAAATGCACGTAAATAATGCAATGGGTGGACGACACCCTTAAATTGAATTAATGCGGTTATGAAGTTTGATCAAGATTTTGGGTGGACGACACCCTTAAATTCAACGGCGCAACGGTAGGTATGCGGCGGGCAAAAGCGGCTAGTGTATGCTCTTAGGTAACATAGATATGCGCCTGTGTGCACACTTGACGCATCTCTATAATACCTGTCTATGCATTAGAGTGTAGACCTGTGTGCTCACTTGATCTATCCTCGTATGCAAGAGAGAGAGAAAGCTCTACCTAAGCTGTGGTGTTCCACAAGCCAAGGTAGCCAGCTACTATCGGTCTCACTCTCTCTTAGCCTTGTGTGCTCACTTAGGTAAAGAGAGAGAGAGGGCTATAGTCTACACTGCTTGCTTAGCTGTGCTTCTCGGCCTCTTATATACTCCGGCCTCATTTTTCTTAATGCGTGTAGCGGCGCTTGGGGCTGCCACCTGGCGGTTGAGCTCAGAACTATTGTTCTGTAGTAGCTTGGCCGTCAGGCGGGAAGTTTGAATGCGTGAGTATGTATACTCGTCGCAATATATATATATATATATATATATATTACTATAAAAATTATTTTAGTAATGAAAAAAAAAATATAATTATTCTAAAACTATAATTTTCTACACTTACCTTAAAAAAAAATCCTAACCTTAATTAAAGAATGATTTAAAATTAATTAAATTAATTAAAAAAAGGTTAGGATTTTTTTCATCGTTATCATTAAAAATATATGTATATATATATTTACAATAAATTATTGTCTAAATAATTTATGAAAATTACGATACATTCTATAACTCCTATTGTACAAGTTTTAAAATTTCTCGAGTAAGATGGCTCGGTGGCGTAGTGGTATACGTGCTTGCCTCGCGTCCAAAGGGTCGTGGGTTCGATACCGACCAGAGTCAAAAATTTTTTTAAATGTTTATATAATTTTAATTTATTTATAATGAATAAATAAATACAAAAAGTATTAAAAAAAAAATTAAATAAATATAAAAAAATATTGAAAAAAAATTATGAAACTTTATAAATCTTGTAGTAGCTTCATCACAGCTGACTCCTTCCAAAAAAAAAAAAAATACCACGCTGATCCTAACTTACTGAGCTACAATCGGTTCCCCCAACACGAAACCCTATATCGGGTCTAGCTCAGGTGATACAGAAATACTTCCCCTACCCCAAAAAACCCTAAGCCGGTTCTGTATCAATGATACAGAAACGACTGACGCTTCTACATCAAGTGATACAGAAACGGCAGCCGCTTCTGTATCAGGTGATACAGAACCAGCTTAGCTTATCTACTTTTTTCAATTTCTATTATCGATAAGCAAGAAATTGAATTTTCTAACAAAGTTTTGGGTGAAGGAGCTTTTGGTAGCGTCATTAAAACTTCATGGTTAGGAATCGATGTAGCTATCAAAAAATGGAATTATCTTCTAATGATAAATATATTCTACGAGAAATTAAGGTAATGGACAAAATAATACCCATATGGAAATAATTCCGTGAATAACTATTAATAACTGTGTAAAAATGTGAAAAAATGTGAATAACTGTTGATAACTATAATAAACTACCGCAATTGAGACATTAATAACAGTAAATAACAGTTGATAATAGTTAATAATTGTTACGAATAGATAATAATAATGATTAACTGTAAATAATAATAATTTACTGTTATTTATAGTTATTTACAAATATTTATATTTTTTCACATTTATTCACATTTATTCACATTTATTCACATTTATTAACAGTTATTAACATTTTTTCACACTTTCAACAATTTTCACACGTATAATCTTTTTTTTTATAATAGGCGAAAAATTTTGTAAATGTGAAAAACTGTTAACAACTGTAAAGAAGTTTTAATAACTATAATTCACTGTAATTAATTGCAAATGAATATAAATAATTATAAATAAGTATAAATAATAATAAATTATTCACTAATTCTAAAATTTTGGAAAATGTGAGTAACTGTTAATAAATGTGTATAAATATGTATGAATGTGAATAAATGTGAATAACTTTAAATAATTATGAATAATCATGACTTTCAGTTAATAATTGTTATTTAGCGTTCATAACTATTATTAACTATTATAAATTGTTATTAACTGTTTTTTACTGTAATCAATTCCTATTAATGTCTCAATTGCGGTAGTTTATTACAATTATTAACAGTTATTCACAATTTCTCACAAAAATTATTTTCATACGGATACATCCGAATATTATTTCTATAATGGCCGTCTACACTAGATATTACAAATATTTACATAGTCATGGAGCTTTTTAATGTACAAAATTTAAGAAAGGTTTTATTTGATGCACCAACACGAATAGAGTATAGACTCACTGAAGAGAAAAAGCATGTCATCGGGTTACAAATTTGTAAAGCTATAAATTTTCTCCATGAACATGCAATTTTCCATAAGGATATTAAACCTGATAATACTTTATTGAATAAAAATTATACTGTTAAAATTTGTGATCTAGGTCGATTAAAAGAAATGCCTTTATAGCTGGTTACTATTGGCCAAAATTATCATGAAAAGCCTAAATATACAGCTCCTGAAATTTTATTATATTACATGTCAGGAACGGAAAAATCAGATATTTGGTCATTAGCGTGTTTGATTGTAGAAATTCACAATGAATCATCTGTATGGGACTTGTCAAGTTCAAATAATATGGACCAATTAAAAAGATAGGTTAGAAATTGTATACCTATCTTATCAAAAATACCAGATGTTTTAAAACATGTTTTAACTTTATGTTTTGAACATGAACCAGTAAAGAAACCAAAAGCTAGTACGCTGTTAGATATATATAAATGCATCGTTTCAAATATCACTGATTCATTTTAATTCTTTATTTGAGTTATTTCTATAAATAGTGATTTATTTATAAGAATTATAAAGACTTAGAAGTTAGAAGTTGATACCTGAAAATGTATTAAATAATCAAAAATTCACTAACAGTTTGAGAAATATTATTATTTAATGTATAATCAATAAAATGAACTGTGATACATGTAATACTGTACAATCATTATATAATGTAAAGTAATGTGTAACTGAGTTATCAAAGTATTTAAGTATATATGATAATACAAAAGTATTCAATAGTATTTCTCTATACTGTGAAAAAATTCAATTTACTTTAAATGAAATAGAGATTTTTCTATTTAAGAAATACATATCTGTAAGAAAATAATGATTCGTTATGATTGATAATCAACAATAAAATAGTTATATTTAACTGCAGAATAATTTTAGAAAAAGTTAACATATTATAAAAAATTTTATTGCTTATTTGTACCTTTAGTTAACATTGATATTTTTTCTACTTATTATGTTCAAATGTGCCACACTAATGATCTAAAAATTATATATCCATAAATTTACTATTCTGTATTTATAAACTTTACAGTAAAATAATAAATAAAGATCTTAAATAATTTCATAAAATTATTTATATTATTTCAAATTCAGTCCTTTTAATCTTAATTGATCGAACATTTTATATTTATTGTACGCTACAGGGTTTTATAAAAATATAGAACGTACTATTTGTAAAAAAAATTTTATAAACAGTTTGATCCCTATTTTTTTTTTCAAAATCACATTCAAATTAAACATTATCATGTGCATTTACATTATTAGTGCAATTAATAACATTCAAGTTGACTGTTAAGTCCTGGCTTGCACCAAGACTAAATAAAAGTGTGTAAATAAAAGTGTATATGTTATTTAATTATATTAATTAATTGCATTAAATATATATATATATAAATTATGTATGTTTAAAATATTGGATTTATTTATAAAATGTATAAAGATAGAGATGTATGAATCTAGTGGTGGAAAAACTCCACCAATATTTAATTGAACAAAATCGCTCTCACGATTGAATAGTATTAAAAGATAAACTTGATTCTTGAAAATAAAGAGTTTATTAAATAATTATATATTCTTACCTTGTAGTATTTCTCAGTAGATTGGTGCTAGGTATGGGCGGACAAATGAATAGGCACAATATGTAATAGATCCTCGAGGTTTATTGATATTTTTTAACACTTTTAATATAATTGATTTTTATGCGCGTATATATATTTTAATAATTGATACAGGTATATTTAATAATAGCAATTGCTTTGAAATATAAACTTGACGGGCAGTGTAAACGTATTACCAATAAGACACCCAGGGTAATATTCCGTTTTTTCGATAATCTCAATTTGGTTTTATACTTATCTTTGTTTATAAGATTTTATTGTCTTTTACATCAATTTTTATTTATAAATTTTCTTAAATTTTAATAATATGTTTCGTAATGTTTTTGAGATTTGTAAAATTCATTTTGAAATTTCGAAACATACGTTTTGATTCTTTTCTGATGATCTACTTAATTTCGCTTAATAATGAAATAATGCGAGTGTTCAATAATTGAGGAATTTGATTTACCAATGTTAATAAAAACGATACGTTTGTGACGTAACACCTCGGTGCTCAAGAGATTGCATATCAGAAGAATAGGCAATCGAAAAAATAAAAGATAGGTCAATTATTGAACATTTACAATATTACGATTAAAATCTAAAAAATTAATCAGGAACTGTATATGTATTTATTATTATTATTATTTTTTTATGAGTGGCCAACAGAAGGGTACGTTTTATGACGTGACACCTTGGGGCTCAAAGATGTTGCTTATTGAAACAAAAGCAACATAAAAACATGAAAACAGTTACTGATTAATAAATCTTAAAAATCTATTTACAATTAACATCGATTAAAGTTTTATACAATGATTCGGGTTATTATTTTTTTGTAGAACATGGGTTGATGACATTTTGATTACAATTCAGCAAAGTAAAAAAATGTATGTTGCTGACATGTCTATATTTTTTTTTTATGTTCTATTAGTTTTCGTTGCTTTTCTTCGGGTATATAAGAGTTAGTTTGTATTTGTTTTTTATCAATCATTACCATGTATCCGAGGAGACAGTACACACAAATCTGCGTAAGTACTATTTACATTTTACATTTTAACATATTAAAATTTACCTTAATAAAACATTAACATTTAAACTTTTATAAATCATTATTTTTTTTTTTTTTTTTTATGTTACAGTTTCGAGACTGGCGACTAACGAGGTTGTTCCGGGCCCTGAATAGAGATTATAATGATCTATGGTGGTCCGGGAATCATACCCCAATTTCCTCTGATGTGTGGGATTTAGGATCGCTTTTCAGACATGAGACCCGGATGGTAATAGTAAGAGGTCGTAGGATGACGATGGAAGTCTTCCAAAATGAATTTAAAATATTCGATGCAACCAACATTGTTAGTACTGGACAACTGTTTCCAAATCATCCTCGCCAAATCAGTCCCTGGGAAGATATTGATCCTGAGGCTATGCCGTTTTATGAGGAATGGTGAGATTAAATACCTCCCACTCTATATTAATTTATTTTATATATAAACTTGTAAATTTTCTTTCTTCTCTTTTCTTTCCTTATTTCTTAAAATATATTTACACATATTATCAAAATAAATATTGTTTTCATTTATTTCCCCATATCATATTCCTTATCCTTATTTTATTTAATGATAAGATAAAAATTTATAAGTTATAAATTAAAGTTGAATTCAAATATTTTTACATTCATAATTTATTAATAATGCTAACTTCTTTGATGAATTATAAACTTTACTTTGATTATTTTAATAAATTTAATTATAACAATCCTTTTGTTTCTTAATTTAAAAAAAAAAAAAAAAGAAATACGAATCTGAAATATACTATGTTTTAATAATGTATCAATAAATATATGAATGACATATGATTGGTGTCATTCACCCCTTCCCGCACAAAGTTGAATCGGAAACGATTCAGCAAATAAAACAAAAAGATTGTTTTACAATGAACACAAAATTCTTAATAAACTTAAAGTATTAGATTTTTAAATTATAGTTCTATTATAACTTGATTTTATATCCCTTTGTTAGATTATTTCTTAAATAATAATATGCTAGATAACTTAATTTGTAGAAGAAAAATAATTTTTTTTTTATTATCTTAGTTTCCTCTTTATCTAACTTATATGAATAGAAAGTTAAAATTTCGATGAATAATATTTAAAATTTAAATGAAATATGTGCTTATTAAAGTATATAAATAAATGACACGCAGAAAAAAAAAATGAAATCTATAATCGCTTTAATACAGATGTATATCGTACATCCATAATATGTTGTTTTTTTTTTTTTCTTTTTTTGTCTCTCTTTTTTTTTATTGTTAAATCAAATATGCTTACGATGCCAATTGATATTGACACGTTCAGGTGAATGACACACGCGCATAGTGTCATTCATTTTTTTATGTAACACAAAACAATGAAATATGTATAATTTTTATTATATTTGAATATTATGTATATGTGATTTATCACAATTAAAAAGTTTTATAATTGTTTCTATAACTAACAAATAATTTTTATCAGCTATATTTATATGTATTTAATTATATATATGATAATGCTTATTTAATAGAATGACATTTATGGGCTGATTTTGAATGTATTAAATTACAAAATTTGTATAATTAATTAATCTTAAATAATATTAAATACTAGAATCTCTTTTTTTTCTGGTGACTTTGGGACTGAGGATTTATTTGTGGGAGTAATATATGGTGACTTCTCTGGTAGAGGTGGGGGCATTGGTTTAGGTAATGGTGTAGGGTTAGGTAGAGGATGCTGAAGAATAGGTTGTGATATATCTTGTTTTTCAATTTTTATTCCTTGTAATTCAATTTCTTCATACTTGGTTTCTGTTTTTATTTGATTATTCTTTAATGTAATCATTAAATGAGTGATAGAGACGAAAATTGCTCCCAATAAATTAATAGACCAGCCATAAATAGTGTGTAGGGTATAGCCCCTTATAATTGTGTCCATAGTGAATTTAATTATTTGAATAATAATTAATATCATTATTATGGCTGAGCTTATAGATCCAAATGTTGTTAATTTATTTATAAATTTATTTCAAGTATTCTCTGCGATATGAGATAATGTATTTTCTGTAAGTAGATTATTTAATAGATCTACTTGTGTGTTTTGTTCTCCCTGTATTCCTCTCGCCATGGCATTAAGTAGAGCTGCTTTTTCAAAAGGAAACATGATATGTTGTTGTAATTCTTGTAAATCATCTTGTTAGTATATTCTGCTTGTTGCCAACGTTGTTATTTTTTCTGGTGTCCATGATCTCTTTATATCTGGTTTTAAAGTTTTTACTATATTTTTTGTTGGTCTTGGTTTTGGTAGAAGGTTTATCCAATCTTCTCCGATTTTGTAATATTGCGGTATTATTGAATTACAATTTATTTCTGATCCTGTTTTCAGTAATATATGTGTCTTTGGTGTTAAAAACCATGTTTCATTTTTTGTTGATACAGGCAATTGTATGTAACATTTATTTGTATGATATAACTGGACTTCTACTGGCGTACATTTTATTACATGTACTGCTTCGCCAGCAAGTTTAGCTAAATATCCTGGTTTTTGCATGATATTAAAGGCAAATTCGTCGGGAGCTATGGATGCAAGGGATAGAGATTCACGTATAATTTTTTTTTTCAAGTTCGCATTTTTCTTTTAAAATGTTAAAATATAAATCTGTGAGATCAGCCCTAAAATGTTTTTCAATATATACAAATTTTGAGTTTAAATATGTAAATAAATCTAAGTTTGTTACATCTTTTCTTAGTGTATTATCGTCAAATAATATTTTATTATAACCTATATCTAAAATGAATAATTTAGGGTGTTCCGTTTTTGTTAATATTCTATCGCAAATTTTTACATTATTTAAAGCGGACAAAGAAAATGTTATTGATTCTGTGTTTACAGTATATACGGGATTTTGATTAGGTGAATTAATTATAGTTGCAGGGCCTCTATATAAAGTTTCATATTGTGTTTTAAACCCTTCTTCTGTAGGGAAATTTTCCCAAAAAGTATACCCTGCTTGCGAATCAATGCAATGTTGATCCGAAAATTTACATACATTCCCTGAATTTAATCTTAATTTATCATTTTTTAGACTTACTTGAGCGTATTCTTCTAATAAAGTTATTCTTATAAGACCTTGTACTAAAACGTTGTCCCAAGATCCAAAATTGTCTGTGTATGAAGCTCCTGTGCAAGTTTTATCCTTTACTGAGCCTGCAAGGTCTATTCCAACTGCTTTTGTTGAATTTATTTTCAGGTCTGCTATAGTATGTATATTATCATATTTAAAGATTCCTGTATCGTGAATAAATTTACATTTTTCATGGCTAATTTCGTACAGATATTCTTGCAAAGCATGAGGAGTGTATCCAAGGTGACTGAACATCCCGCAATGAAAAACCGTTCTTTGGATTTCTATTTTACACTGTATAACTTTAATTTTTTTAAATTCCGCTATTTGTAATAATTCTATTGTAGAGTTGGTTATTGTAATATTATCCTGTTGAAAATCACATTCTCCTGTGTCTAGTAGAGAATATGTAGTGATGATTGGGTCCGTAGACTCACAATTGAATCCAATAATTGCAACATTTTCTCTAACAATAGCTAATAATATAAATAAAATTAACAGCATTTTTTTCTTTCTCTTTTCCTTTTTCTTTCTGAAACATAAAATAATATTAATTTTTTCGTTCATGTAAAATTAATTTATTTGCATGAACTAATTTTGAACCACCCTTAAAATCTATAGAGATATTGCTATTTTCATGGACTTTTAATACTTCAAAAGGTCCCAGGTTTTGATTTTTTTCTAATTTACCTGGTTTTGGCTCTTTTATAAGCCATACTTTATCACCTATTTGAAATTCTACAGGTTTTATGAATCTATCGTGATATAATTTAGACTTTTCTTTTGATAGTATTAAATTTTCACGAGCTATTTTTGCAATATCTTTCATATTTATTAATAATTTTTCTATATAGTCATTAAATGTCTGTAATTTTTCTGATGATTTTAAAGGTTCACTAGATGGTAATCTAGCTGGGTAGGCGAAAACTAGTACATGTGGTGTAAATTTATGACTTGAATGAACACTAGTATTATAGTTGAATTGTGCAAGTTCAAGCCAATCATCCCATTCTAATTTTTTATCAGCAAAATTTTTTAAATATTCACATAAAGGATGATAAGCCCTTTCTAACGGACCATTAGATTGTGGATGAAAGGCAGTAGTTTCTATTTTTTTAAATTTAAATCTTTTTGAAATAGCTTTTATTAATTTGCCTGTAAAATTTGCGCCTTTATCTGTAAGTACTAGTTTTGGTAAACTAAAAATGCAAATAAATTTTTTTATAAATGCGTCAGCTATAGTCTCTGCTGTTTGATCTTTCAGTGCGATAGCTATTAAAAATTTTGATAAATGATCTTGAATAGTTAATATATATTTGTTATTATTTTTAGTTATATTAAGAGGTCCTACTATATCCAGTGAAATTTTATCGAATGTTTTCTCTGGAGTATCTGTTATTATCATAGGTTGTTTTGTTTTATTTCTTTTTAATTTATTTCTCTGACATATTTCACAGTTTTTAATACGATTTTGTATATCAACTTTAAGATTTTCCCAGAAATATTTATTTTTAATTCGATTATATGTTCTATTTACTCCCGAATGACCTCCTAAACTTGAAGAATGATATAGTTCAAAAATTTCATTTCTTTTTTCCTTTTTGACATATTCTGTATTATTTAAGCAAATTATAACTTTTATATTTGTATTTTTAAAAATATTGTATAATATTTCTTCGATTTCGTTCCAATTTATATTTAATATTTTTATATTTTTTGATATACTAAATATAGTACAATTATTTTCAATCAATAAATCTTTTAGCGTGTTTAAATTATTTATTAATTTTTCTTTTATTAAAATTGATGATTCTTTTATATTCAAGCACATTATAAAAATTCTTCTCTTTTTATAATTTATTATTTTAATTTCATTATCTTTTAAATCGTTATTTATATTAATATTTTTATGTGTAAATATTCATCTTGAATCTCATCCAAAGATATCTTTTCATTCGTAATTAAATGTAATATATTATCTTTTCTACTTTGTATAGAATTTTTAGAATATATAATAGTATCAGATTTATTTAAGTAAATTTCTTCTTGTTTTTCGACTTCGTTTTCGACACTTTTAATTTCCTCGTTGGTTATTTCTTTGATTACTTTTTTTGGTCTACCGCGTTTATTTTTAATACGTGTACGTTCTTCGTTTAATTTTTGTATTTTTATTTCATTTGAAGGTATATTTGTTAATTTAATTAAGTAAATATTAATATATTATTAATATTTACTTCATTTTCTTTTGCTTTTTGAGCTCTAGTTATCACATTGATTTCTACCGTATCTATAGGATTTCTAGATAACGCATCACTATTCACATTCATTTTTCCCTTTTTATATATTACATCAAAATCGTATTCTGATAGTTTAAGTCGCCATCTTTGAACTCTGTTATTTTTATCTGCAGATTTAAAAGATAGTAATGGCTTGTGATCTGTTACTATTGTAAATTTATTTCCGTATACGTAATTTCTAAATGTTTCTATTCCAAATAATATACCTAATGCTTCTTTTTCATAAGTGTGATATTTTAGTTCAGGACTTTTTAATACTCTAGAAGCGTATGCTATGGGTTTATCTTTCCCGATTTCACCTTGTGATAATATAGCGCCTAAAGCATATCCTGATGCATCTGTAGTGATTATAAATGGTTTATCTAACTGTGGAAATTGCAATAAAGGTGCAGAGCATAGTGTGTCCATTAGTTTATCAAAAGCCTTTTGTTTCTCTGAATCCTAAGTAAATTTTACGTCTTTTTGTAATAATAACGTTAAAGGTTTTGTTATATTAGCAAAGTCATTAATAAATTTTCTGTAATAACCTGCTAAACCCAAAAATTCTCTAATGTTTTTAACTGTTTTTGGTGTTGGAAATAATTTTACTGCATCAATTTTTTTTGGATCTGCCTTAATACCCTCTTTACTTATAATATGACCTAAAAATGTCACTTCATTTTTCATAAAATCGCATTTTCTTGGTTCTAGTTTTAATCCGGCTTCCCTTAATTTTGTAGCTACTAGATTAAATTTAATATTATGTTCTTCTTCTGATTTTGCAGCTATAATTATGTCATCTATATAAACATGACATATTTTTTTATTTATTAACTCACCAAGAGCTGTATTTGCTACCCTCATAAATGTTCGTGGTGAGTTAGTTAAGCCAAAAGGTGATACTGTAAATTCAAATCTTCCTAAAGGGTGTACACTAAAAGCTGTTTTATGTATATCTGATTCTTTCATTGGTACCCAGTGGAAAGCTGAAACCATGTCTACGATAGTAAAATATTTATTTCCGCCTAAATCATCAAAAATTTCAGTTATAGATGGTATTAAATAAGGATCTGGTATAGTTTTCTCATTTAATTTTCTATAATCTATAACTAGTCGCCATTTTTCTTTTCCATCAGGACCTGGTTTCTTCTTAACTACAAATGCTGGAGCGTTATATGCGCTTTTAGATGGCCTTACTAGATTATTATCAATTAATTTTTGAGTTTCTGTAATAGCGATTTCTCTTGATTTATGTGGCAATGGAAATTGTTTAACGTATACTGATCTGTTATCTGTTAAATTTATCTCGTGTTGTTCTAAATTGCATTTTCCAATATTTTCTCCTTCTAACCAAAATATGTCATCATTTTCTAAAATTAAATTCTTTATATTTTGTTCTTTCTCTTCACTTAAATGACTTAAACTTATTTTACTTAATAATTTCTCTTTACGATCATTTTTTTCTTTACTAATATAATTTACATTTTTATACATTAAATTTTCTTGTAATTTATGAAATTCTTCTTCATGATTATCTAATATAAAATTTGTTAAAATATCTCTTTCCATAAAATATGTTAGAAATTGTTTGTCTTTATTATTAATGTTGGAATTTGTATTTTCTTTAAGTTTTAATAGAAATTGTTCATATTCTATATTCTTATTATTTTTACATTCATCTTTTTCTAAAATACAGTTGATTTCTTTCATAAAATTTTCAATATTTTCATTCTTATTCTGTAGAAATTGTGTAATCGAAAATATGTGATTATTGTCTTGCATTAGCATGATATAATGAAAAGCGTTATTAACTGCTGTGTCATTAATTTTGATGTTTTCTGTACATAAATTTATCAATGAATTTTTATCGTTTTTATAATTTGTTTGAATAAAGAATTTTTTACCATTTATTTCTAAATATCCCTTGTCTAATCTCAATTTATTTTTTCTCAATACGTCTATTCCTAAAATACCATCGTAAGGTATTGAAAATTTTTAAGATGCTACGTGGAAATTTGTATACGAATTATTAATAGGAAAAGTGATTAAACCACATGTTTTAACCGGAATATCAGTAATTCCTGACAAATATATTTTAATATTATTATTAATAGAATTTTGTGGTACTAATTTTTCTTTTATGATGTTAAGTTGGGCACCTGTATCTATTAATAATTTGCATAAATCATTTGTATACGGATTTCGTATCTCGATAAATTGTAATGTCTCACCTAGTTTAAATATATAAATTGGTATATTATTATTATCATTAATGTTTTCAGTTTTAAATTGTATAATTTTTTCAATTCATTATTCGTTATATTTTTTTCATTATGTAGTTTTACTGTTGTTGAATCATTCTTCACGGAAAACATTTGGCACGTTAAGGAAGTGTGCTTGTGAGACATCGTGCGTCTGCTGCATCGGCACCGAAAAATACGGTGCCGATGTTACTTCGTTACAGTGGCTATCTCTGTAGAATGTCAACGCTTGCCTTGAGATGCACGAGGGGCGCTACTGTGTAAAACAAGGCAGAGTCACATATGTTAAGCGTGCGTTGCTATAGCTTTGACTGTCACGCCATCTCGACACCTGAAATCTAGTGCCGGCATCGTGCCGCACAACCTAGTCACCGTCGCTGTACGTGCGAAATGTTTCCCGTGTTTATTTCTGGTTTAAATTCCATTGCATTATGTAATGTTTCTTTTTGTTCAATAATTTTAACGTACTCATTATTAGTTTCATTTTCATTAAACTCATCACATACTTCGAAGTCATAATCAATTTCGTGTGTTCTTGCAAAAAATTGAATATCAATATAATTCTTGAGCGACTTTTGTTGCGAAACTCGTCTTGTACGCTCTTTCCAAGTCGAGTTTATGCGTTTCCCTGTATATGAGCTGATGTGTTCAATTTAGCTTGACATTCTTCCTCTGTGTGATTCATGCTTTTGCAAAATGTGCAAAATTTACTCAACTTGCTTTCTATATTTTTTAATGCAAAGCATGAATCGATTGAATGTCCTAATTTTTTACAATATGGGCATTGTAAATTTTGGTTTGCGTTTTGAGGTTTTTTGTATTGTATTCTCCTACATTCCTCTATGTTATGCCCTCTATTTTTGCAATATTTACAAAATTCCATTTGAATTCGTTGTCCATATAAATTATTATTTCTGTTATTTCCGACAAACATTTTATTCTGATTAAAATTATTTTAATCGATGTTATTATTTCTGCATTCTTTACCTGAGTGACCCCATTTGTCACATAATTGACATCGTATTTGATTATCTGGTTTAGCCTGATTTAAAAATATCTTAAATTTTTCACAATCAATAGTATTGTGTTCACTGTTACACAGATTGCATATTTACGTAGGTGTAATACTTTTTTCTGTAATTTGATTACACAAGTTGGTATTATGTCTGTTCTTATTGCATTTCAAGCATAATTCATATTTTTGTATGATTGGACAGTGGCCTATTTGATGATTATTTTTCTGGCAATATTGGCAATAATACTCATTGTCTTCTAAATATTTACACATGCTTCTTGAATGACCTACTTGATTACAAAACTTGCATATTAATATAATTTTATCTTTTGCATTTGTGCATTTAAATGATGGATGAGTTGGCTGTTTGCAATATATGCAGCCTGCATTGTTGCAACATAATGCCTCATGATCTATGTCTTTACATATTTGACAGCATTGAATTTTTTTAGGTTTATCTTCAAAAATTTCACTATATATGATTTTCTGTCTAGACGAATTTGTCTTTATCCTAATATCCTTCTGTTTCTCCTGTTATTTTTCAATTTCTATTGCTTTAATGGTTGCACTTGAATAATCTGCTACCTCTCCTAATTCAAATCTGATTTCATTTTTTAATCCTTGTTTAAAATATTTTAATGTATCCTTAGCTAAATCATTTGTAAAACGTTGATAAGCATCTTCTGCTATACCCGCTTCATTTTGTTTTTTATCTTTAATTTTTAATGTTAACTTTGTTATTCTCTCTACATATTCAACCACTGATTCATTTTCCCCTTGTTGTATTTGTTCCAATTGTGCATATAATGAATGTAAATTATTAATTTCAGGATATAGTTTCTTTATTGTTTTGATAAAATCTGCAATACTTTCAATGTTACTACCTTTTATAGCAGTACGGATCGTTTCTGATACTTTAAATCTTACACACTGAGAAAAAAATTTAGTTGGATTAAGTAAGGCTTAATTGAATCAATGAAATCCCTTAGGTGCGGGCGGCACATAAAATATTTTGTTACATTAATACAAATATTTTAATTGAGTCAAATAAATATTTCATTTTTTAAAATAAATATTTGATTCTACTAAACATCACAAATTTTGGTTGAATAAAATTAATTTATTGTTTTAAAAAAATTTGTTATTAATTCAAATGCATATTTGTTTTTCTAATTGCTTATTTCATTACATCCATATGCATATAGTAACTGAATCAAATAATATTTTGTATTTTCAAATAAATATTTGATTTACTAAATTTCGCGAAGATTGATTCAATAAAATTAATTCATTGTTTTTATAAAAAATTTTATCAATTAAAATGCCCATTTGTTTTTCTAATTGATTATTTCATTACATTAATATACATATTGGAATTAAATCAAATAATATTTTGTATTTTCAATTAAATATTTGACTTATTAAATGTCGCGAAGATTGATTCAATAAAATTAATTCATTGTTTTAACAAAAAAAATTATCAATTAAAATGTCCATTTGTTTTTCTAATTAATTATTTCATTATAATAATGCTATATTGAAATTAAATTAGTTCAATATTTTATATTTTCAAATAAAAGTTTAATTTATTGAATATTGCAAAAATTGATTTAATAAAATTAATTCATTGTCTTAACAAAAAATTTTATTAATATAAAGACATTGATAGATTATTTGGTTTCACAAATAAAATATTTCTTCAAAGTAAAGAAATATTTAATTAATTCGATTTATAGGTATTTTAATCGAACAAATACTGTCTTTAATCAACAGTATTTGCTTTCAGTGATTTATATTTATTTATTAACATCAATGAATTGATGACTCTCATTAAAGGACAGGTGAATATAATTACATTTATTTATATGGTAAAGAATAACAATTATTAACATACTAACATTAGTATGCTTTATACAGTGATCGCACGCGCAGTAAATCTAACATAAATTTCGTTCGCATTACAATTTACGTATTATCTTGGATTTTTAACTTCCTTATATATCAACTTGGAGGCCCTCTTACCGCTTGCGAGATCGAAAATTAACGACGCCACCAAGCGGTAGTATCATCAAACCATCGAACTAAATGATTTTGTTAAAACAATAAATGTTTCTTTTAGATCAAATATGTGTTATTTGAATGAAATAAATTATGTAGTTGAATCAAATAGTGGATTTACTTGATTTTGACAAGTATTTAATCAGATTTCTCTGTAATTTTTATTAACTTTAGTACATATTTTGCTAAGTTATTCACTTAGCAAGACACGTATTTAAAACATGAGTTTGTTTGAGTATAAAGGATGATAACTTATACAAAAAAATATTTTTCAATAATAAATATTAATTTTGACATTATATTTCATTCGATTTAGTAAATATGTTATTAAATAATAATTGATTGTTTTAATAAATATTTCATTAAGATAATCAAATAATTATTTAATCGATCTGATAAAGAAATTAATTAATACAACAAAATATTTAATTGGAACATAAATAATAAAATATTTAATTGTTAAAAATAATAATTAATTCAATTAATCACCGATTTCATAGACGCAATATAATTAAATAATAAAAGTAATAAAATAATTTTATAGAACAAAATAAATCAAATATTTGAATCAATTAAAAATTTAATTAATTTAATGCATCCAATTAATTATAATATAGCAATGAAATTATTTGATTAAAAGACAATGAGATATTTCATAGAATCAATCATATATTTCATAAAAGAAAAAAACGCATTCATCAAAGCAACTAAATATTGAATTAAAATGATTAGGTATTTCATTGACCAGTGAAATAATTTAATATAAGTCATACAATATTTAATTGAAACAATGAAATATCTTTTTGTTACTATTCGAAATTTATTGAAAGAATAAAACAATAATCTTGAAATTATTAAATATTTCATTAATATAATTAAATATATTATTGAACAGTAAAGTAATTTAATAGAGGTGATATAATAATTAATTGAATCAATGTAATATATTTTTCTTTTAATCAAAATTTGATAAAAATAATAGAATAAATACGTTAGAATGATAATAAAATAAATATATTTGGTTTAATAAATATTTCATTAAGATAATCAAATATATTATTAAACATTAAAGTAATTCAATGGAAGTGTTAATATAATATTTAATTAAATCAGTAAAATTTATTCTTGTTTCAATAACAACTTGATAGAAATAATAAAATAAATATATTTGGTTTAATAAATATTTCATTAAGATAATCAAATATATTATTAAACATTAAAGTAATTCAATGGAAGTGTTAATATAATATTTAATTAAATCAGTAAAATTTATTCTTGTTTCAATAACTACTTGATAGAAATAATAAAATAAATATATTTGGTTTAATAAATATTTCTTTAAGATAATCAAATATATTATTAAACATTAAAGTAATTTAATGGAAGTGTTAATATAAAATATAATTAAATCAGTGAAATATATTCTTGATTCAATAACAATTTGATAGAAATAATAAAATAAATATATTTGGTTTAATAAATATTTCATTAAGATAATCAAATATATTATTGTACATTAAAGTAATTTAATGGAAGTGTTAATATAAAATATAATTAAATCAGTGAAATATATTCTTGTTTCAATAACAATTTGATAGAAATAATAGAATAAATATATTTGGTTTAATAAATATATCTTTAAAAAAAATTTAATATCTGATTTTACGTTGCACCTTTCTTGACTTTAAAAAAATAATTTATTGGTTTTCTTTTTGTAAATTCATTGAAATTGGATTTGTTAATTTTAAGGAACCTATTTCTTTAAATTAATTGTAATTTTTATTGAAATGCTGATCAAATTTTATGTGTTATATACAACAAAATATTTTGTTTATACAATCACATATATTATTAATTAAATGACAATGTTATTAACTTAGTGAAGCATTTATTTACAATATAAGCTTCTTTAACTTAATCGGATGACCGTTAATTCAAGCAAATATTATATTGATGATTGATCAATATTTTTTTATTGTTATTAAAGATTTTGTTGATTTTACAAACGATTTACTAAAATAAATATTTAATTACTGTAACAAAATATATAGATAATTTACAAACATATTCTATTGTTACAAATAAATATTTTATAAAATTTTATCAGCTGCCTTAATGAAATTGATTTGATTAAATCAATCGAATAATTTAACCAAAACAATAAATTTCTCTTTATTTTAAAAAAATATTTAGTTTTTTTTAACTTAGGTATTAATTTTTTTTATCCCAACTAAATATTTCAGTGATTTAATAACCTTGCATATTACTTCAATCAAAATTAATTTTTATCAACAAAATATTTAATAACTAAATTTATTTCATTGACTCAACTAAATTTTTTTCTCAGTGTATAATTCATAAATTTCTTTTGTTCATCCGCAGTCAGCATATCTTCTGCAATTTCTAACGAATCTATGTACTTTTCCAAAGGTATATTTTCACCCATAAACTCAGGTACTAACTTTGACACCTCTTTCAAAGAATACCCTAAAGTATTTGCCATGTTTGTATTGTTAGGCATATTATTATTATTTATTATATTATTATTTCTATTATTATTATCAAAATTTATATTTTCCAGGTTTCCAATACCTTCTATTTCGTAATAACTCTCTTGTTTAATAGAAAATTCCTCTAAGTCGTTATTTGTTTCGTCAATAGTTGTATTATTTTCTGATGGAATTGTCACGTTTTTGTCTGTTATATTAGTGTTATCAGCTAAAGTAATATTTTTTTCGTTTTCAATACTTCTTATTTCTTGATGTCCTGTCTGTTTAAATGAAAATTCCTGAGTATCGTTAAGTGATGTATTATTTTCTGATAAAATCGTCACGTTTGTCGCTAAAGTATATTTTTGTGTAAAACTGTCTTCTTTATTATGGCTCTGTTTCGTCCTGGTAATTTGTGGAAATGTTTTTGGAATTGTGCCTGTATATTTATTTAATA
This sequence comes from Anastatus disparis, assembly GCA_017163975.1. Taxonomy (NCBI): domain Eukaryota; kingdom Metazoa; phylum Arthropoda; class Insecta; order Hymenoptera; family Eupelmidae; genus Anastatus; species Anastatus disparis. The sequence continues at coordinate 1,484,104 of JAFFSR010000066.1, forward strand.
GTGTATTTTGCTCACTTGAATTATCTGTATTAATATTTGATTGAACGTCCGTAATTATATTTGAGAGATTATTTTCAGATGTTTCTTCTAAGGTTGTATTTGAAGTATTATTATCAACTGTTTCGTCTAAGGTTTTATTTAAATTATTACTTTCAATTGTTTGATCTAGATTTTTAGTCGGAGAGCGTGTAATTTTAGTGCTTTTGCGAAACGGATTAATATTTTCGTAGATATGTTCTCCTAAAACTGCTTGTCTAATATGATTTCTAACTCTTTCACGAATAACATTAATATTTTCATCTTTTTTAGTAGGTATATTAAATTTTTGACAAATTTCAGATAATTGTAATTTAGAATATGATATTACCCACTGTGTTTTTCCTTCTTTTATATATTTTGCTATCTGATCAAAATTTATTTTATTCATTTGAAATCTTCATTATTTACTTAACAATGAAGAATTTTATTTATTCAAAATATTAAATTTTGTATATAAAATTGTAAGTTTTAAAAATTATAAATACTGCTGTGTTTCTCTCTGTTTTTTAAATGCCGTTTGTAAACATACGTTATTAACAATTCTTTGACACTGACCTACTATTCTTACATAAAAGTAAAAAATTTTGCCGATCTATGTTTTGAAACTTGATATTAACTCACTGCTGTTATACCTACACGAGAGCGTACGGTAAAAAAAAATAAATGTTGCTGAGCTTGTATTTTTGAAGTTCAATACACCTGCAATGTTTTGAAGACCACTGTCTATGCCATCTGTTTACTTTATTTTGATATCTTTAAATTTACTTTATATTCTTTTCATAAAAATTTATATGTTTTTAGTATTATTTAATATAAATTTTTACTGTTTAGTCAACTTTCCTTTTTATTTCTTTTATTAATCGTGAACTTGAAACTTATTTCACTTTTAAAATTAAATTATTATGCAAAAATTATTGATATCTGTTGTAATTTCTCATTGCACTAATTAAATGATATTATTTGAAATCAGTTTATAAAAGAATTTGTAATTTTTACTTGATTTCTTATTTATAATTATTCTTGCTAAAATATAGATTTATTTATTGATTTGATGATTTTACATTTATTTTTATTAACAATTTTTTTATGTAAATTGTATTATATGATTTTAAATCGCGCAATTTCGCGTATATAAAAATTATTTCAATTACGCACCATGCGTATAATATATAAATTTTATTTTTTTACACTATTCGTATTTAATGATACACTTCGTGTTTAATAATTTATTTTTAATAACACTATTCGTATTTGATAATACACTTCGCGTTTAATATTTTTATTTTCGATGACGCTATTCGTATTTGATAATACACTTCGCGTATAATATTTTTATTTTCAATGACGCTATTCGCTTTTAATAATGCACTTCGCGTTTAATTTTATGTATATTTATTTGATTTGTGCCTTTAATATATAATATTTTATTTGACGCACTTGGCGGTTAATTAACACACTTTTGAACACTGTATTATAAGCCCTTTGAATATCTTTTTATGCACTTTATATACATGGTGATTGGATAACATCGATACATATTTATATCATTGGATTCAGCGCAATACGCTGACTCCGAAAAAAATGATAAGAATGTATTTTAAATTTGACCAATATATTGCTAATATATTGGAGATATTAGAGAAAATTTTACCAACACGTTGCGAATATATTGGCAATATATTGGTAGAATTTAAAAAAATTTTATATTATTAATTTCGGGATCAGCTCATTGCGCTGAATCCAGCGATATATATATGTACTGATGTTATCCAATTACCCTGTATATATAGGTAAAGAATTATAAATTTTCTTTGATTATCCTTTAATATTTTCAATACGATTTTTCAATTAAAAAATTTGTACCGGAACCAAAATGTTAAGTCCTGGCTTGCACCAGGACTAAATAAACGTGTGTAAATAAAAGTGTATATGTTATTTAATTATATTAATTAATTGCATTAAATATATATATATAAATTATGTATGTTTAAAATATTGAATTTATTTATAAAATGTATAAAGATAGAGATGTATGAATCTAGTGGTGGAAAAACTCCACCAATATTTAATTGAACAAAATCGCTCTCACGATTGAATAGTATTAAAGGATAAACTTGATTCTTGAAAATAAAGAGTTTATTAAATATTATATATTCTTACCTTGTAGTATTTCTCAGTAGATTGGTGCTAGGTATGGGCGGACAAATGAATAGGCACAATATGTAATAGATCCTCGAGGTTTATTGATATTTTTTAACACTTTAAATATAATTGATTTTTATGCGCGTATATATATATATTTTAATAATTGATACAGGTATATTTAATAATAGCGATTGCTTTGAAATATAAACTTGACGGGCAGTGTAAACGTATTACCAATAAGACACCCGGGGTAATATTCCGTTTTTTCGATGATCTCAATTTGGTTTTATACTTATCTTTGTTTATAAGATTTTATTGTCTTTTACATCAATTTTTATTTATAAATTTTCTTAAATTTTAATAATATGTTTCGTAATGTCTTTGAGATTTGTAAAATTCATTTTGAAATTTCGAAACATACGTTTTGATTCTTTTCTGATGATCTACTTAATTTCGCTTAATAATGAAATAATGCGAGTGCTCAATAATTGAGGAATTTGATTTACCAATGTTAATAAAAACGATACGTTTGTGACGTAACATAACTATGTTGAATAAAAGTACAAAATATATATTTTATCAAAAGTAGAGAAATTTTCCAAACTACAAATAAAAGTAAAGCCTTTCTCTTGTGTAAGATTTTAATTTTAAATTTAATAATAATAAATATATTATTCCAAGGTAAGTATTTGCATCTTGAAAACAGTTGAAAGCACTGCAGCTTAAATACATTTCTGTTTTATAATAAATATTTTTTACAAATGATTTTGGTTATCTTCAACTGCGTGTAATATTTTTTTGTATAAACGTCAAGCTTGTTCAGGAGAAGTTGGAATGGCAGCTTCTGGTACAATAGTTTTAACAAGCTCTGTAAACATCGGATCTATTAATTCTGGCTTTTTCGATAGTCTATCCATGAGTTTTTGAACTGTTTCAACATTCATATCTCTCTTATAATCTTTCGCACTATACTTTTCAGGTAAATGAAACAGGACATAAGGTTTTCCACGTACATTATTTCTTGCTGCTTGTCTCCTTATATGATGCTTCCAAAGTTTTTTAGTTATATTCAAATCGTATTTAATTAATGGACCAAAACAATATTGCAAACACTTCATATGAAGCCTAGATCCATCAAATAAATTATTTTGCTGCATAAATTTGAAAAACTGAATATAATAATCTGCCGAGTATCGATACATTTGACCCCAATAGGATTCTATACGTTGATTGTGAACACTTTTACCTTGAATAAAGCTGCTTTTACCAGAAAAATGATCATTATGTTTCTCTCTCAGACATACTTGGAGTGATCCTGTAAGAGTGTTTTCTCTTCGTAGTTCATTACCATATCTGTTAGCGATCCCTTCTGGATTAGTAATTTTAAGTATTTTATATACAGTTTCTCTTTTCACGTTAAGATTATATTTCTCTTTTAATTTTTGCCACAATGCACGATAGCCTAAATTATAGTCAGAAGAATGTAATTCTTCAATTACTGCAATACATACTTCTTTTATATCACTTTCTTCATAATTCTCCTTTTTAGGTTTAATTTAAAAAGTATTCTTTTCAAAATGCTCAATGAAATTTTGGTGTTATGTTTCTTTAATAAAAGATCAAGTATATCTTGATAACTACAGTTTTTTTCAAAATAATATTTGATTGAAACTTCTAGCATTTTGAATCCGTAAATGTAAAAGAATGTAATCAAAATGATGAATGTAATCAAATTGGTTCTAGTATATTTCGATTATAACCCTAGTGGAAATCGAATCTGTGAATAACTGGGAATAACTGTGAATAACTGGGAATAACTGTTATAAACTGTTCAGTTTGAGACAGGAATAACAGTTATTCCCAGTTATTCCCAGTTATTCACAGTTATTCACAGTTATTCCCAGTTATTTACAGTTTAGTTTAAAAATAATTTGAAAAATATAAATTTGAAAAAATGAAAAAAATATATTTTTTTTTAATTTTTTTTTCTGTTATAAATATATTTGGGAATAACTGTTATTCGTACCTCTGTTTTTTCAAATTATTTTTAAGCTATAAACTGTGAATAACTGGGAATAACTGAGAATAACTGGGAATAACTGGGAATAACTGGGAATAAATGGGAATAACTGTTATTCCTGTCTCAAACTGAACAGTTTATAACAGTTATTCCCAGTTATTCACAGTTGTTCCCAGTTATTTCCAGTTATTTCCAGTTATTCCCAGTTATTCACAGATTCGATTTCCACTAGGGAACATCTAATGTGTTTAAGATAGAGCTGTCTATATCTTACTGACGATGAGCTAACAGACAGTCTCGTGCTCGAAACATATACTTTTTTGATCTTTTCGAAGTTAGTTTTTTTCTTCTCTGGTTTTGATTCAGTTCTGTAAAAAAACAGAATAGTCATTATATCAGGAGATTCTTTAAAAATAATTTTTCTTCGAGAATTGTTCGTGAAATCTTTAATAAATATCTGATTTTTTCTTTACTCATTGAATTTAAAGATTAAAACTTTTGAGAATAGCATATGCTACACTAAAAAATTACTAATAATAAGAATACCTATAAAAAAATTTATATGTATAACTTGTACCTTGTAAGAATATGTTTCACCTCATACTGATTTTTTATCATAGTTCAAATATTTCAACGAATTTACGTACATCAAATTAATAATTTTTAATTGGTCAGAGTTAAGAGTTATAAATAAAAATATTTTATTTCCCATATGGAAAAAATTTTTGGATATAATTGTAAATAATTGTTAATAACTGTAAATAAATGTAAATAAATGTAAATAACTGTAAATAACTGTAGAAAAGTGTTAAAAAATGTGGGAATTGAGACATAAATAACAGTTATTTACAATTATTTAGAATTATTTACTGTTATTTACACTTATTTACAGTTATTAACTGTTATTTACACTTATTTGCAGTTATTTATATTTATTTACAGTTATTTACATTTATTTACTTTTTTCACAATTATTTACAGTTATTTACGATTATTTATAGTTTTTTTACAATTATTTGCAGTTATTTACATTTTCGAAAATTATCACGAATTTATTCAATAATTTTATATATAGGCGAAAATTTTTAAAAATGTGAATAACTGTAAATAATTGTAAAAAACTATGGAAAATTGTAAATAGTTGTAAATAATTATAAATAACTGTAAATAACTGTAAATAACTGTAAAAAACTGTAAATAACTGTAAATAACTATAAATAATTGTAAATAATTATTAATAACATTAAATTATCCACTAATTCAAAAATTTTTGAAAATGTAAATAGCTGTAAATAATTATGAATAACTGTAAATAATTATGAATAATTGTAAATAATTATAAAAAACTGTAAATAATTGTAAATAATTGTAAATAACTGTAAATAACAGTTAATAACAGTTAATAACTGTAAATAACTGTAAATAATAGTAATTAATAATAAATAATAGTAAATAACTGTAAATAATAGTAATTAATAATAAATAATAGTAAATAACTGCCCTGGTAGAAAATTCACCATTTCAAATGGTGAAAAAATTAACGATTGGCCAACTTTCTTAGTCAATTTTTAGCCAGTCACTGGTAAAAAGTTGTCGAAAAAATGGTGAATGATTTAATTTTAAAATTGAAAAAATTGGAACTTAATTATTAAAATTTACATATATTTATTATATATATATCTTATTTTAACTAATGTTCGATTTTCTTTTAATGTAACTATATATATTATTAATTGTTTCATAAATAAGTTATTTGATTTATCATGCGTGAGCAGATAGTATAGTGCTGCAAACATTTTGCGTGGAGTATAGCTGTTAGGTTATATATCTATATAGCGACAGCAGATGTTAGCAGAAAAGCGTGATCATAACCTATTTTGCTTAGTAAATATTGAAATAAGAAAAGAAAATATACAGAAAAGAAGGATGTTAAATGTATTGATCAATTAATTTTAAATTATAAAGAGCTATACCAGAAAGATCGTTTAAAGAAGAATTTGACAATAATTTGCAAGAATTAGATGAATGTCTTGAAATATACACTAAAGAAGTTAAAAATGATTTTTTTGACGAAAACTATGAAGACTCAATGTGTGACAACGAAATTAGTAATCAAGAAAATGAAACTATGAATTTCGATGAGTCTTATATTAAAGAAATCAAACAATTACAAGAGTGGGTTGCAGTAAACAATATTGCTCATAAGCATGTTGATGATCTTTTGAAATTATTAAAAGAAAATTTAATTGCTGTTCTGCCCAAGTCTACAAAAACGTATATAAATTGTAATGTGAAAAGATGGGAAAAATAATATTTTACTTTTTAAGAATTATTCTAAAATAAATAATATGTTGAAATATTATTGTTTGATAATTTATAATTCATAAATAATTTATTATTTTAAAATTGATAAGTTCTAATTTTTCAAATAAAATATTATAATAAAATTAAATATATTCGCCATTATTTTGTCAACTTTTCACCATGAAAGGTCGCTAGATAGCAGGATATTTGGCCATGATTTTTAGCATTTTTTGGCCAAATTGATAAAAAATGGCCTACGCTTGGCCAAAAGATGCTGAAAATTTCTACCAGGGTGTAAATAACTATTATTTATGTCTCAATTCCTACATTTTTTAACAGTTATTTACAATTATTTACTATTATTTACAGTTTTTCACATAAATTATTTCCATATGGGTTACTAACTACAATTTATTTTCCAATTTTGAATTCCTTACATAGGGCCCCCACATCTATTGTGCCCCAGGGTCCAACAAATCTAAATCTGGCACTGTATGATTGTTATATAATTTTAAAATTGTTATTATAAATGAGCTTATAATTATCAATGAAAACTCTATAAAATAATCAAGATATCGAATTATTGCTTATTATACTGACGTTCCTTGTTGATTAAGTGTTAAGGCACATCTAAAATTAGTCTTTCTTTATTGAACCGTATAAAAAATGTAAAAAATTTTTCACAGTTCTTTTTTTTCACTTTATATTTTTACCCCGGAAAAGCGTGGTAAAAGTGCGAATTTATGTCACGCAGTGCTATAAAAAAATTTAGTTAAAGGTATATCTAGATATTTTTCAGCATTATTGAGAGACATTTTCTGAAATATTGTGCCTTCTCTGTTCTTCTTCTTCAATATTAAAAGCAAAGAAGGCACCGCATTTAAATAAATTAATTTATTAAATGCAAAAAATATCTCAATATATCGACAACTAAATTTTTTTGTCAATGTGACTTATGCCACTCTCATTTCGACCCACACATATAGTTTTGACTTACAAAAGTTTTGAAATCAATTGAGAAATTGTCAGGTAATTTTGCATTTCATAAATTTTATTTTAATAATATAAGAATCATAAAATGCATCTAAATAAAATGGTTCATTGTTTTAAATTATTAATTTTTAAAGATATTTATTACATGAATTAAAATTCTTATTGTTTCCCATATGGAAATAATTTCTGTGAATAACTATTAATAACTGTGAAAAAATGTGAATAACTGTTGATAACTATAATAAACTACCGCAATTGAGACATTAATAACAGTAAATAACAGTTGATAACAGTTAATAATTGTTACGAATAGATAATAATAATGATTAACTGTAAATAATAATAATTAACTGTTATTTATAGTTATTTACAAATATTTATAATTTTTCACATTTATTCACATTTATTCACATTTATTAACAGTTATTAACACTTTTTCACACTTTCAACAATTTTCACACGTATAATCGTTTTTTTTATATATAGGCGAAAAATTTTTTAAATGTGAAAAACTGTTAATAACTGTTAATAAATGTGAAAAACTGTAAATATCTGTAAGAAAGTGTTAATAACTATAATTCACTGTAACTAATTGCAAATAAATATAAATAATTATAAATAAGTATAAATAATAATAAATTATTTACCATTTCTAAAATTTTGGAAAATGTGAGTAACTGTTAATAAATGTGTATAAATGTGTATAAATGTGAATAACTATAAATAATTATTAATAATCATGACTTTCAGTTAATAATTGTTATTTATTGTTCATAACTATTATTAACTATTATTAATTGTTATTAACTGTTTTTTACTGTAATCAATTCTTATTAATGTCTCAATTGCGGTAGTTTATTACAATTATTAACAGTTATTCACAATTTCTCACAAAAATTATTTTCATATGGGTTGTATTTTAACTATGTCATTACACTATATTTTTGAAAAGAAATTTTTCAAGCTGTCAATTTAGAAATATTTTAGATATTTACACTATCAAAATTGTATTACCCATCGATTTTTTATTATATATTTTTAAATATTCTGAAATATTTTAAATCTTATGTGAAATTCACAAAATTACTTGCCAGGCTCATAGATAAATTTAAGGTGTTGTTATAAGCTAAAAAGTTTATAAAACATCTGTATTTTCAAAATTTATTGTTATCATGTTCTAATTTTAAATATATAATAATAAATGAATATAGAACGATACTTCGTACATCCGACATCTTCACACAAAAGGAACGCGAATTTTTGTGAACTGAAGTCAACGATCCCTATTATGAGACGAATGTTAATTTTATGAGACACTTGTACAAAAAATTACTTTAAAAAAATATATCACACGTAATATTATAAGAAAATTGTAAAAATACATCCAAAATATTTTATTTTGTCAATAAATATAAATTCACATACATTGAAAAAAAAATTTATTGAAATCAAATAAACGCTCACTTGAATACTGCCAAGTAAATAATTATTTGATTGAAATAAATATTTATTAAAACCAAGTAAATATTTCTTAAAAGCAAGTGAATTTTTGTTAAAAGACTTATTTTAAACAAATATTTACTTGGTTTTAATATTTTTTTTTTTTTTTTTTTTTTAATTATATCTACGGGCATTACTGCCCTTTTTAACACATAGAAATTTATTTTTAAAACAACACAATTTGACGTATTATTTAACGTGGTGTCAGCCCACGGCAGAGACAGCGAAAAAGCGACCAGACGGGGAATCGATCCCGTGCCAACGGGAATACGAGTCACGTGCCTTAGCCACTACTCCACTGTTTTACTCAAATATTCCCGACAAGAAAAATATTAAGGATGCCCTACAAAATTGTAAGGACCCCACAGGGCATCCTGACAGGGGCGCTACTTGGCTTGTAATGGGGCGCTTCTGAGGTCCCGATAGGGCAGCCTCATTTTCCTAAATATTCTATTATTACCCGTCCACTGCCCGATAATTGCCTGACTATTGATATTCAAAACCTTTTAAAGTAAAACATAACCTCTTCTGACATTCTCGCCAGTAAATTAAATTTTATTTTTCTTATAAGATACGAATTAGTTTGCAAAAGATAAATGTATTGATATTTTTTTTAAATAATATGAATGAATCATTCTTCAACTCAATTTTATATATTATGCATTTATTTTGTTCTATGAAAATTCAATGTTGATTGCTATTAAAACACACACACATACACCACACTAGTAAATAAGAATATGGCTGTATCTAAAATTAAAATAATTCTTCTTTTCGTGTTGAATATTATTTATATTGAAACTATTTTAGAGTTAAATTTACAAGAAAAATAGTTTTTTTCACACCAAATAAACACGTGCATCAGATGAGGTTATGTTATCACTTCGAATTTTTTCAACATTGATTGTCAGGCAACTGTCAGGTGATAAACAGGTAACAATAGGGCACATCTGAAAATGAGTCTGCCCTATCGGGACCTTAAAATCGCCCCATTACACGCCATCTAGGAACCCTTTAGGGCACCCTACAGGGACCTTATAATAATCTTAGGGTACCTTATAGGGACCTCATTTTCACCCAAAATTCGTTTCTAGTCGGGTTTTTAATCAAATAATTATTTACTTAGCATTATTCAAGTAAGCGTTTATTTGATTTCAGTTAATTTTTTTTTCAGTGTATTATTTAAATACTCAGAATATATAATATTATTTATTTATATACTACTACTTACAGCGTACTCATTTTACTCGACATTAAAGCTGAAATGTTCAGTACATCTAATCCTCAGTTTATGCTTTTTGTAACAATTCTATTTGATTTCAAGTGATGAAAAATGAATTTTTTAAAAGTTGAACACTTGTAGATTGCAGTAGATAACAATTTTTTTGTAGGTTGAGAAGATTTTTTTTAATTTTACGGATGTATCATGATATGTACATTTTGTAAAGCCTGTCCATATTTATGAGATATTGACCTCCATGTTCCATAGATACGGCCCTTTATTGTTTTTTTTGTGCACACATTTATGATACACTCTTTTAATACGTGTTTATTAAGATAATTTGTTACAATATTTGCCAATATTTTATATTTATAATAAAGTGAGCATCCTACTCCAATCATAAGTGAAGAAAATAGATTTGTAAGTAAATAAATTTAATAGATTAATGTTATTATGTATGACTAACCTAAAACTTAGCCAGCAAAATCCTCTTATTTTGACTAAATGAATGAACTTATTTATTTCTTCGATTAAAGGGAAATATTTTTGTTCCATAATATATTAAACATAATTTGTGTTTCAGATATTTAAAATTATTGAATATAAATATATAAAATAGCTAAAATGAAGGAAAAAAACAAAGTTAAGAAGAAGCAAAGTAAAAGTCGTTTAGTAAAAAAAAGTGAAGAAAATAAAAAATTTACAAAGGAAAATGTAGTTTTAGTAGATAATACTAAGAAAAATAAAGTAAAAAGAAAATGCTACCCTCCAGAAATTCTTCAGCATGCCATTGAAGCACTGAATATTGGTCTTTCTATTCGAAAACCTGCAAAGGCATATGGAGTTCCAGTAGCTACACTGGCTCGAAAAAAAGGATCCTGGTACGTTGAAAAAAAAGTGGACCAGAAACTGTACTATCGCAAACTCTAGAGGATGAAATAGTTCAGTGGATTCTTTACAGAGCAGAAAGGGGCTTTCTCATAACAAAAACAGAGCTTCTAGATTCTGTACAGAAGTACATTGTTTTATAAAAAAAACATCCTTCATTGATAATCGACCAGGTCGTCACTGGTATGAAGGGTTCAGCAGACGACATCCTGAAATAACACTCAGGATGGTTCAGCATCTAAGTTTGAGCAGGGCTAGTGTGACGCAAGAAGATCCCAAAGAGTGGTTTCATGAACAAAGGAAGTTTTTTGAAAATAAAAACCTCATCAACATTTCTTCATTGAGAGTTTTCAATTGTGATGAGACTATTATATTACTATGTTCTGACTCAGGAAAAGCTTTAACAAGAAAAGGTACTTCTTCAGCTTACAAAGTTACAGATGCTGGAAAAGAAGGAATTACCACTTTATTTATGTATAGTGCAGCAGGTACGCGTGCTCCTCAAATGATCATGTTCCCTTACAAAGAAAATTTGCGAAAAAAGTTATTGAAAATATGCCACTTGGTTGGGGAGTTGGAATATCCGACAATGGATGGATGACAGCAGAAACTTTTTATGAATATATAACAAATGTTTTCCTCCCATGGCTGCTAAAAGAAAATATTCAGTTTCCAATAGTTTTATTCTTGGATAATCATTCATCATACATTAATTTGCCACTTGTGTCCTTATGTCGACTAAAGCAAATTGAGATAACAGGTCTTTATCCCAATTCAACACATATCATGCAGCCTTTGGATATTGCATTCTTTCACCCTTTTAAGGAAATATTAAAAAAAGCTGTAGTTAAATGGAAAAATGAAAAAAATGTATTAACACTGAAAAGGGAACAGTTTCTAATTGTTCTAAAATATGCATTGGGTCAAATGAAAGAAGAAAAAAATGTCGTAATCAGTGGTTTTCGAGCATCTGGCCTGGTACCATTTAATGAAAACGCTATAGATTATGATGTTTTACATAAAAAGAGAAAAAGAATATGTGATAAACACGATTTCAAATAATACTGTTGAATTTAAGAACCAGCATTTAGAAAATTTTCAAAAGAATATACCATCTTAATTGTTATAAGAGTTTAACAACCCACACAGCATGGAATATTTATGGAAGCTTCCTGGAATATTGGCACGGAAGATTTGGAATATTTTAGGAATCTTCCATGGAATATTCCTGTAATATTCGTATGTCCTTGATCCTTCCTAAATTGGAATATTCCATGGAATATTATTGAATGATTCCAAGAATATTTCATTGGAAGATTTAGGACATCTCAGATCTTTCATTGAAATATTTCAGGAATCTTGCAAGAATATTTCATGAAATATTCCGTTGGCACATTCATGGAAGATTTCCGGAATATTGGGACGGAAGATTTGAAACATTTCATGAACCTTTCATGGAATATGCACGAAAGATTTAAGGAATCTTTCATGAAATATTTCATGAAATATTCCTGGAAGATTTTAGAAATCTATCGTGAAATATTCCGTGAAATATTTATGGAAGATTCGCAGAATATTGGCACAGAAGATTTTGAATATTTCAGCAATCTTCCATGAAATATTCCTTCAATATTCGTATGTCCTTGATTCTTCCTACATTGGAATATTCCATGGAATACTCTTGAGAGATTTCAAGAATATTTTAAAAGTTTTTCGGAATCTTCCAGCGAAATGTTTATGAAATCTTCCTGGAATCTTCCATGAAATATTTTACTGGAATATTTCATAAACATTACATGAAATATTTCATGAAATATTTCATAAACATTACATGAAATATTTCATGAAATATTTCAGAAATCTTCCGTGAATATTTCATGAAATATTTCGAAAAAGTTTTTGAACATTCCTTTGAAATATTCCTGAAATATTCCTGGAAGCTTTCAATGAAACATTCCAATGGAATATATTGAAATATTCCGTGGAAACTTCCAATAATCTGCATGGAAGGTTCCATTGAAATATTCCAGTGGAATAATTCGAAATATTTCAGTGAAATCTTCCATGCTGTGTGGGAATGCTCTAGCAATTGGAATGTGGACTGGTGACATAGAGAAAAAAGCTCTCTTCGAGTATTGGCTTAAAATTAGCAAAAAATCTCTTGGTACATAATTTGAGTATATTATAATATTTTTAGCAAATTTATATTTACAAAAAATTAAATTTAGTTTTGAAAATCAATTCATTCCAATTATAAAATATTTACAAAATTTTTTATTTATCCTACATTGGAATTTATCAATTTTCTTATAGATTTCACTATTTACAGTTTATTTACAATTTTTTTGAGAATTACTATTGATTAATACATTTTTACATTACATAAAATTTCGTTCCATATAGATGTAATTGACGTAGATGCTATGAGTAGTTTGAAAGCCAAACCTGAGATTAAAAGTATAGAAACTGTAGCAACTAAGATTAGGTTAATATGTTCACAAACTCAAAAACAGGAAGATATTTTTATTTTATCAGAGAATGAAAATGTTATTTTTGAAAATATAGCAGTAACAGTTTGAAATATTAATGATCTACTAATAATCGACGTGATAAATTTAAATAAAAGCAGTTCATTAGCTGATATTTCTTTAGAATTGTCAGAACATTCGTTCATGATGGATTCTATTTTAGTAGAATCATCAACTTTGCAAGAAGAGTCGGTAAATTGTAATAAGTTAAAGAATATAAATTTAAAAGAAAAAGAAAACTTTGAATGTTTGGTATCTGAAAAAGATAGATCAGAAAACATAGCTCCTAGTGAATCCAGTTCAACCGGTTTGTAATTACAAACATACACACACACACACACATATATATATATATATATATATATATTGATTTTATATGATCAAAATTTTATAGAAATTTTTTCAGACAATGCAGATGCTGGAGAGAATTGTTGTAATTCTGAAAAGATATCAATTTCTTTTTCTGATACTCAGAGTAATAAAGAAAATGCTGCTGAGATTTCTAATCAAGGTTTTCACAATTCAAATATTTATAATATAAGTATATTATAATAACAATCTCATAATTTCATTTTATCATTTATTTTTATAGTTCCTCAAGATGAATCTTTTTTTGATGCATTTACATTACCTGTAAGATATTTGCCAAAAAAGAAAAGACTTAAGGTAGAAGCATCTGGGAAAATAAAACGACCATCAGCAGCTACATCTGATTTATGGTAAAAGCAAGAGTTAGAAAAAGAGCAAAAGCAGAAACTAAAAAAAGAAAAGATTGCAAGAAAAAAGCAATTGCAAATGAAAAAGAAGGAAATAGCCGAAGAAAAGAAAAACTTGGATGAGAAAATGAAAGAATTACAGTTACAAATAAAATAAGAGACTATTCAATTTAATTTTTATCATTTATTTATTATTTATTTTAATTTTCTCAGATACTTTAACTTACTTCAATTTAAAGAAACTATGTAGCATAATTTTTGAATTCCAAAGAGGTTATATTAGTAGTTTATTAATATATTGCTTTATAATATTGATGTTGCGCATCTAAAATTTTTTTAAAAATGTTATGGCACCAAAAAAATAAAAAAAAAACGTTTATCCATAAAAAAGGTACAGTTAAAAGTGTTTATTTCACCTGTCTCATGATTGAGATATGTCGTTTGAGACACATCGGGCAAGACGAAAATTTTGTTTCATATTCTGCGGTCACATATAAATACTATTTCTTTTTGACATTGTTGTTTTTTAACGTTTAATTTAGTCGAAAAGAATTGTTCTTGTTAAATAGCAAGACATGGTGTTATAAAATAAAGCAAAAAATCGGAATTTATATATTTATTTTTATTAAATAATAGATAATATTGTATACGCCTTCAGATAGTGTCTTATAATACGGTCGTTTACCTTATTAAGAGCAGGCCGGATTTGCTGTCCTTGTCTAATTGAGATTTTTGTTATTTACTCAAGTATTAATCGGTGTATCTGCAAATTGAAGGTTAAGCACAATAGATATTATTATTACAAATATTTATGCTTACGAAAAAAAAATTTACCGCTTTGTTTTTGAGAAAGTAAGGAACGCGAAAATATTATAAACCTAAACTTTTACTTTGGCGTTCCTGACTTTTCTCAAAAACGAAGCGGTAGAGTTTTTTTTTTCTTGTGCATAAATATTGCCTACTAAAAAAAATGACATGAGATCTCACGTGAGATCTCATGTGCCGAAAAATTTTATTTTTCCTGACGCCCGATCTCACGTGAGATCTCATGTGCAAAAAAATTTGATTTTTTTCTACACTTATAGTTTTAATCAATGCCAACAAATCCAAAATCTAAATTTTGGTCTGTAATTCAATTTATTTATATATATTAATAAAATTACGATAAAATGACCCGAGTAATCTTTTCGTTACGGCAACCACCTTCTCTTAGTTGGGCCACCTTCGGCTACCGAAGTCGGGCCGCCATATGGGTGAGGCGTGGTGGCGAGCATGGGCCTACGACGGCTAGCCGAAAATTGTGTAGATTTTGTCATAACATCGTTGTGTATCTTACATAACCACAAAATATTTTTTATTGTATTATCATGCGATGTAAACACTTTTTTTAATTGACAATTAATAATAAGTGATTAAATTAATAAAAATAATTTGCTTTCGACTTGACTTGAACTCGTTTAAAATTAATGCTAAAATTCTGCCCAAATACACGGACAAATACAACCTAAAACCAATTAATAAAAACATGGTAAAAAACTAATTTTTCTCGTGTAAATAAGAACTAATTACCATGGATAATATAATCTAGTTATTTAAGTAACTCGAGCTATTCATATTCTGTCGAGTAACTTATATTTTCTCGAGTAATTTATATTTTTTCGAGTACCCAATTTATTCAATTAATTCATATTTTTTCTGGTACTCAAGGAAATTGAGTAATTCATATTTTTTTTAAGTACTCGAGTAATTCGAGTAATTAATATTTTTTCGAGTACTCAATTTATTCGAATAATTCATATTTTTTCTGGTACTCGAGGAAATTGAGTAATTTATATTTTTTTTAAGTACTCGAGTAATTCAAGTAATTCATATTTTTTCGAGTACTTAGAACGAAAATTCGAGCAACCCTCAAGTGCAAGTACTCAATTATCGAGTCAAGTTTTTTCTTAGAGTTGAAGCTGAGTACTCGAAATCATCAAGTACTCGACAAAAATATGAACTCGAATAACCAGTGTTACTCGAATAACTCGGGATACTTGAATTTTTTCACTAAAAGTATTTTAAAAAGTAGACAGTTGCTTGAACAGTCAATCGATTGATCACCATTGGAAATCAGCTGTTTGTTTATACAAATACTTGTACACAAATTCTACGATTTTATAAGCTAGATTCGGCTGCCCTCTGAGGGCCCCCTTTCATCACCACGCCTCACGCCGATTCGGAGCCACTGCGGCGACAATTCGGCAAGAGTTTCGGTGCCACTGAGGGTGGTTCGGCACCGACTTCGGGCCCCCGGCACGCCGAAGTGAAAAGGTTACTCTTGGATTCTACACTACATCTACAAAACAATTGTTATCTAAAGCATGCTATTATGGATTATGGTTTAAAACTATATTCGAGCATATTTATACTTGGCGATTGAATAATAATAGAAACAAACCAATTTTTTACGAAGATTTGGACGTTATTTACAAGTAGTAGTTAAGATACTAGTCACTATAATTATGCATATTGCCTTTTACACTCGAGAAGTCCATCATTTTTCAGTGAGGTCTGGAGCGATGCCGTTCGTATGCAAAGGTTTGTTCAGAATTTGTGTATTCACAAATAGAGATACTTATTTCATATCGCACACGAAATCATGTATATGAGGCTCGGGGTCAGTTCACTGATTAATGACAGTTTTTCTAATCAATAGGTAGTGTCGTTTTATGACACACGCTGCATCTGGTTTAGATTTACGGCATAACACGTCTTACCAACTGTTACACAATTTGCATGTCGCCGTAAAAACAGTTGCAGCTTTATTTATATCTTAGAACATTATGACAAACTACCTTCAATGAACTGACAGTGACTTAGTACTTAATATCTTTTTTCTATCATGTTGATAAATTATTTTTACATATCATTTACAATGGCGTCTTACAGATTTTTATAATATAGATTTTTCTGACTCAAGAATTTTTGATTTTACTTTTATTTTAGAGTATTATCGCAATCTTATTGCTTGTTTTCCCAATTCAGTCGTAAATCTACCATAATCTGAAAAATTTTGTAAATCTTGCTCGAATATAATTTCAAACCATGATATATAATCATATTCATACAGACTATTCACATAATTTCCATAATAAGAATTATATTTGTATGCAATGTAAGTCTAAACGTTAAAAGTAAGGTAATACACATATTTTAGCATTATACTATTTGACAGGTTAAAGGTCAGTTTTAGACGAGGTTCTAGGCATTTTTTACTAATCGAAAGTAGCTAAAAAAGTAATTTAATTTATTTTTAATAAAAATACATATCAGAATTGCTTTCACTTGTAAATATCTATTCATTTTAACATATGAGAAACGGAAGCATGTACATTTGTCAAACTTCTTTTTTAGTTATTTTCGATCGGTAAAGTTAGTCGAAAGCTGATCCTTAATTGGAAAATGACGCCATGAAATACCATGCAAAACGAAGTGGCCAAAATTAGAACTACTAACCCCGGGCAAGATATATTGGGTCTCATGGCTCTACTAAATTTATTGAATATGATGATGTTCTAGTGTGTGAATACGTATTTATAATATTAGTGTAATTATATAAATTAAGGGCATGGTGATGCTTCCCCCTTCTGATAATATTTCTGATCCAAGTTTATGTTTCACTTCAATAAAAAAATTTGTAGGATTCAACTTGAGAGCGAACAAGTAAAGGAATCTACTAAATACTTAAAAAGTTATATACAAATTAGCAATTTATAGTATTGTGGGGTTAGGTTTGGCAACTTTGATATGATTTGCGATTTAAGTTCATTATAAAATTACAGCTTTAAAGGATTTTTTATTTTAACTAAAATAATGGTATTAATATAGCTAATGTCAAAATTTGTCAAAATTTAAAGAACAAGCTGAAAAAAATAAAAAAGTAATAATTATCTTTTTCAAATTTTTTAAATTGAATAAAATATATAAGAGATCCCATGTGAGATCACATATGAGATCGCACACGAGATTGCATATGAGATGTTACATGAAATCGCCTATGAGATTGTAATCGACCTTACCAACACGTTCGCTTAGATCCTTGAGAAGAAGATCTACCAAGAGGCTTTGCTGTCGAAGACCCTCGAATGTTGACTGTTGCATGACTATACCTGGTGAATGATTGAAAGTTTTTCTCTTTTTGCAAAGCGACTGCCCAGGAGTTTCTTCTTCTTTTTCGAGGTCGTGTATCTCGTTTGGTTGAGGCCTTTCATCAATGCTCATAGATTTGGTGCCGTACGATGTGGTGAAATTCAAATCATGATTGGTGAGAAACAATTTAGTTGGTCTTCCGAAATCTTGATAAAAAGAATAGGAATTGTGAAAATAAGCTGTTACAGCATCAAAATGATCTTTAATGATATCCCAGCTACGGCGATCGAGAGAAACACTTTTGTGCGTGCCACCTGAGGAAAGTAGTTTAATAACTTTGGGATAGTATCCACCACTATATTCAAGACCAACACAAATTCTCTTCGAATTAGACTTATTGAGCGCGTAGGTAGTAGATAATAAAATGTTCGGCAACTACGGTTCTACCGACTCACGTAAATCACATCGAGCCATTTTTACGTCTTGCTCTGTCCAAAGCTTAACTCATATTGTAATTTAGAAAACATTTATCCCTGACCTTATATAACTAATCAGAATATAGAGGGGATGTTAAATACTTTTGTTAGAATAGTAGTCGCCGACCAGGTGTACTTGAGAGGGGTAAGTATACGCAAACAGCTGTCATTTAGAGGATAGGAAATATGGTAGCCTAGCAGGTGTTCTCTGGTAAATATATATATATATATATCAGCATTTAGAGGGTAGATAAGATGTTACTATGAATAGGTACAATTGGTAGGATGGGTGGGTGAAATAGAGGTAAGTAAATAGTTACAAACATATTTTTATGCACACTAAAGTAAATTTATTCAAATATAAATTCCAAAATTGACAATGATTATACTTAAATCTAAAACACACACTATTGATTACAATATTTAAAGTAAAATTATAAATATTACCATGAGTATCTTAACCTAGAAGTACATGTTTGATTACAATGACCTGCACCTCGAGAACGTTCCCTGACAAATGTGCTAGCCGGCTTACATCTTCTATGTTTAATTTTATTAAAAATTCTTTTATAAAAATTTTCAGCTATTTGATCGTTTTTTTTCGTGTTATTTGAAAAGAAGCTACAAAACTTGCGTAAACTAGCACCGCGACACATATGATATAAAAACATAATAGTATATTGACCACAACACGTTGAATCAATGCTTTACAGTTTCTTGGTATTCTATCAAAAATTTTTACAGTTTCTTCTGAGTCTTTCAAGATGATATTTTGACATAGGTGAGAATCCGTAACTATTGAAATACGTTCGGTATCTATTTTTATCGATGTACATAGCCACCCAATGCGCACCAGGTCTTGTATGATCATCAGTGTTACACACTACAGCGATCAGGAGTATCATTACACTCGGAATTCGATCTGCTGCGTATACGCCAATTGTTTTGGCTTTCAGCCCTTCCAGGTTCCTTCTTATTTGATGAGTATTGATTTGTATTATTTTCTTGTGTTAAACTACAACCCTCATCACTACTTGCATACTCTATGGTCTTATTATCGTCGTCGTCTACCTCATCGACTCCTGTAAAAGCAGTAGTGGTTGATCCAAATCTCACAATACTATTTTTCTTGCAGGCAACTTTTTGAAGAGAGTCGTAGAATAGTTCGCTACTTTTTTTGATAAGTCTTGTTGGGATTCTTGAGGGAGTAGTGAATAAAGCCACTCTCTTAATAGATGTGACCTCTGCATGGCACAATACTCCCTTTTATAGAGGCTTTCTTCGCAGGCGTGAAAGCAGCATACTTTCTGAGAAGAGAACTGTCTTTGTAAGTCGGTAAAACCCGTAGTAGTGTAATCTTCTATGTTCATAACGTTGCGAGCCATAACAGATTCGATATATCGAGCCTTCTCAGCACCTCTTACATAAATTCTTGTAGCGTTTCTCGCTATATTATAAAAATGATAGCGTAATTTACGTATAATAACATTCCCATCGAACCACTGTAAATCGTGAAGACGTGACGACACGTAATTGCTACTAGTTTTTATATCTTCCGGTAAATTATTGAATTCGTAAGGTGGTGCTATTATCCAATGACCAATGACTTGTTTTTGAAGAGAAACTACTGCCACTTCCTTCGGAGATCAAGAGTATCTCCTGAAATTCCGCTATGTGAAGTGAATGATTTCACTTCCACTCTTGTTATTGGGTATTTTGCAGTAGTTTTGGCCAAAGCATTAGCATGAGCCAATAGTATGGCTGGACTTATTTTAGCTCGACAAACGATTAGCGTCGCTTCTCTGATGCGTACTGAAAATTTTCCGTCATCGGTGAAATCCATCAAACAAAATGCGTCCTTGCTACGAACGAGCCTAACTCGCATCTCAACACCGTTTACCAAAAATTTACCTTGATTGAATACATCGCAATAGAGGTGGTCAATTATAACGACAACTTTACCGCCAGCTGTAAAGTATTGACGATTCCGAGAACCGACATTGGCCCCAGCTGTTCCAGTAGCAATTGCTGGCGATGCATCCATACATCCTGCTGTGTCCTGAATTGAAATGCTCGAACAACGAATGTAAAAAATTGTTAATAGGAGCAACTTTTGCATTTCCGGCGACGGTTCCCACAGGTGTAATTTCCACGCTGACTTGTAACATTGTATACGCTAGATCGATGTAATGCTCGGTGGAACTAGGAACCAAAAATTCTAAAGGTGAATCGCTTTCATTGCTGAGAGATGATACAGGTTTGTAGTAGAGAAAAGAACTGCTTTTAATCGATGTTTGCATCTGTTCGATACTAGTGTAATTGTACTACTAATGTAAAACCTGTTATTATTCGGAACTTTGGGTTTAGCACTTCCTAATTTGAAAGTATAATAAGCTTCAGGTTCTTGAATATGCATAATATTACAGGGTACATGTATTTCAGCAAGACCAACCTGCCAGTTACCAATTAATCTAATTTCTCGACATAAATAATTGGTAAAACAAGTAGTCGTATTGTCAGGAAAATAACGCATGCTACTGTTGCTCGGTAATACTAAATAAAAATCATCAAGAATATCCATTTTGTTTTTTTATTTTCAAACTCTTTCAACTTTTTATGCTTTTATCCAAGAATTAAATTTATCAGGATATCCTTCCCACTTTACAAATAACTGTTTTTTATTATCGCTTCCTTTGGTCCGAAGAACGCGTTCAATCTTAAATTTTTTATCTTTCAATAGACGCTGGGATCCTACAGGAGCCGATTCTTCTGTATAGAAAAATATGTCTATCTCCTCTCCTTGTAAATCTTGTAACTCGTAGGTATGAAGATTTTGCCTGATAGAAAAGCGTTTGACTTTAAATACTTCCTCACTATAATTCTTCTCGAACCCTTTCGCAAAGGTTCCTTTAGAGCGACTGATCCTCAGGTAGTTACCAACCTTGTATTTACAGACTTTTATTTGCCTTTGGTTTTTTCGTTACTGCAGAGCGCGCCTCTGTAGATTCGCTCGTGCCTCGGCTGCATTATACAAATTAACCTCTGAAGGTCTTATTTTTATACTTGAATGTACTGTATTGTTGTAGGCGTAAACTATCTTTTGTATTACATTGATGTACCAATGTTGCGATGTGTGAAATATCTCTAAACATGTTCTTTAAGAGTACGATTAAGATGTTCCACCACTGCTGCCTTAATGTCCGGATTCCTTGCCACTCTAAACTGTATGTCATATTTTTTAAGAGTATTTTGCAAACCTGCCTCAACAAATTCTTTACCTTTGTCAGTTTGTAAGTAAACAGATGTACGTTCATTAGCTCGCTTAAGAATTTTCTCGAATGCAGCTGACACAGTAAGGGCTGTTTTATCCCGCAGTGGTTCTACCCATGCGTACTTACTGAGCACGTCAGTGACCACTAGCAAGTACGAATAACTATCATTTCCTTTTTTTAAACTTGTTAGCTAATACAAATCTGCCTCCCAAACGTCATCTACGTTAGTTACGTTATAATGTAATCTAGGAAATTTTTTGCGTATAGGGCGGTGAAGAGTGTAAGCATCTTGATTATTCAACCACTCGTGTATTCGTTTTTGCTCTTTCTCTCTGTTTATCAATGATTTACCCTTTATATTTACACGTATTAAATTTCGCGCTCCTGCATAACCTGCTTCGTGCGAAGGGTCATAACATTGATTTTCCAAGGACATTCTCTCTTCAAAGATTGGTTTTCAGCCACTTTTTCTTAGCAGCATGTCTCGTTACGAGTGGTGTAAATACTGGTGGTAACATTTTTCGTTTCGCAGTATTTAAAGGAGGCGTTAGTCTATTAGCAATTTTTAGAATTTTCGTGTTTCCAATCAGATCATTAAGTGTTTTCGAACTTCCAATAAACTTTGCAAATTCAAATCTACCAATAGGCACTTTGTCATCCTCCTCTATCTTTTTCTTTTGCAAAACATCATTAAGTAATTTTACTATGTTAGATCGTGGTATAAGTTTACCATCTACGATAACACTTCCAGTACCATCTCATTTTAATCGACCTGGCTCAAAAGTACGCCAATGTTTTAGTAAAAGTCGGGCTTTTCTAGCAAAAATTTTAGGCACGTTGTCAAGTATTTTTTCTTCTGTTAAAGGTGCCAATCTACCTTCGATTTCATCAATATCTCGACTAATTTCTCCATCAGCCATACGTTTATTATCTTTAAAAAATAAATAACGCCTCAAAACTTGCAAATAATTTTTTCACTTTTCTCGCTCACTGCTAAAACTTTTAGAATTAATGATTTTGTACATTTCTGAATCAAGCCGTGTTAAGTTATCACCAGGCATCTGTATGGTTTTTTCAGCATTTTCACTTGTGTTATCTGTTGTAGAAATAGTTGTAGATACAGCTCCCCCTTGCTGCTGCTGGTGCAAAAAATCTTGTATTTGTTCCAGAGTTTTTTCAGGGACAATGGCCATTTTTCGAGTGCGTTCCATGACTTTTATTCTTTTTTTTCACTTTAAAAGAAAATTAATTTTTGCTTCCTAAAATTTTTGAAAAAATTGTACTTATCAGCGGGCCCAATAGCAGAGATAGAAAAGAACCACCACTCTGAAGTATAGAACACCACCACCACTGCTGGTGCTACTCCTTCCACTCCCTACTAATTTTCCTAAAATAGTTTCGTGTTTTCTTAAGCGGTTTTGTTCAGGAGTTTTTAATTTTACAACACCTTGCAACACGTTTAGAGCACATTCGCAAATACACTTTATGAGATTTTTATCGGCTGTACGAATCAAAGCTGAGCGTTGTTGTCTGTCAGCGTGACTGAGAGCGTTTAAAAGTGCAACGTGCTTTTTTGAATATAATTTCCCTGGTGAGCAGCAAATGCTAGACTTAATGGAACTTTTTTCATTTCCTCCTTCTCCTTTTTCTTGTTTTCTTTTTGTTACGAACATGGCCATCGATGTTGTCCCAGCCATTGCTGTTTAAAGACTGTTTCTCGACTACAGATGTTACTTCCTTTTTATTTATTCATGCTCACCTGAATCTCGATGAAAATTTAGGAACGTAAGCATAGTGCAGTTTGTCATCGGGAAATATGTCGGTACGAAAGCGAAATTCATCGGGCGTATCTTGTTTCAAATCTAATAGAAGATAGCTAAATGGTCGACTACAGGCATCAATGTAGGGTTCTTGTAAGAATTTTGGATCCTCAGGGTAAACTGTATTTGCGCGCGATCTCTCGGATTTTTGAACAATACGATATAATTTGAATTCAATGATAAATCACGCTGATTTAGCTCCCTATGAAAAATATTTTGCATAATAAAAATACACTGATATTTTTATGGTGACAGCCTTTTGTGAATAAATCAAGTACCGTATTATTCGATGATTCGCGCATCAGATCGTCGAGTACGAGTAATTTCCTCTCATCATTGTCATTGGAATAGTCACTTGCTTGCGGTAAGCCTTCTTGAAATTCGATGCGTTGGTTTCCAGCTACTTTAAACTCGCTATGGTATGCTTCTTGCCACTCGACGTAGTAAAAGAGAATACGATCAAAATTCACATTACATATTTGTGGCAAACTGGAAAGAAATCGCTTAACAAAAACAATTTTTCCACACATAGTAGGCCCCGAAATTATACACTCAAAGGGATGTTTCCATCGTGTATCCATTTTGAATACTGAACACAGAAGCCATAAGTTTTATACTTTTTATGTTGAAAGATCTATTTATTTTTTTAGGTAGGGTGATGATGGTGTCGCGGGGTGGCGGCGGCGCGGGCACACGTGTTTTTATGAGCTTATTAACACGTGTGCTGGTATAAGCTTATTTTTCCGCGTCAATTAGCTCAATAAAAAAGAATAAGCTAATCACCGCGGGGGGTATCAGCGTATTATTAAGATCTATTAATGATTGTTAGTTAAAAAAATGAATGTTTTGGATTATTTATAAAATAAGTTGAATTTTATGAGAAAATTTTTTCTTTTTTTTCAATATTTTTATTGTCAACGTTGTTCAGCACTATTATAACCAAAAGGAAGAGAAAGTGATAGGGAAACGTATCATCTTTTTTTCAAGACGACGCTACAAGTTTTAAATTCTTCTCTTGTTATGACTTCGTGGAAAGGTGTGTGTCGTATGGATTTAAAATTCAATCGTATCTCGCTTTTATTTATCTCTTCCTCATTCTTTTGTCTATGTTTTCTCGCGAATACTTCATCTATAAGCATTTTAATACTATCAAAATTTATTTTTAATGAATTTTTAAAATTTAAAGTTATTCCCCTAACTTTGCAACATTCATAAGTATTTCCCAACGATGTGACGGCACGGTAAGCGTAAAATTTTGGAGCTGCAGACATCATAGTATCTATGTAAGTACCAGGACCGAAAGATCTTAATTCATCCGTCATATTACCCAATAAATTTCCCAAGGGCGGTTCATATTCGTCCGAACTGTCCTTTTTTACAAAAATACACGAATCGGTATCACAGTACAAAGTACGTCTATCAAGCTTTTCCATATGTTGGTACAATTTTAGCCTGGCTTGTGCAGTTGTGAATGCTGCGATTACCACGCTCGTATTAGCCGCTGCTTCCACGGCTTCTTCTCTGAATTGCCAGTTTAGGTATAAAATATCATCGTTTACAGGCAAAACATTGAGAACTTCTTTGTCAGGACAGGTTAACAGTCTTAAGATGATTTCACACGATTTCACGATTTCCGTTTGCTTTAAATTACTGCGCTGTCCAAACTTTCCCCAAAAATAATTTAAGCAAAGTTTTGCTACAGCTCTCTAACCAGCATTTTTTTCTATTTTCTTGCGATCCAATCGTATACCTTCATTTTGCTCATACTCGTCCAAGTACCGTAATTTCGCTTCGTCGTCATTTACACACCAGGCGGGCCATCCATTTGCTTCTTGTTTTATTTTCAAAAACGTATTTACGTATTCTGCAAAGAGACCTCCATTAATGCCGTCAAATCGTGTCATTTTGTATTGCCATATAATATATATTTCCGTTATGCGGTAGCCGAGCTCAACAGATTTACGTAATTCATAGGCTACCCAAGTACCCGTAAATTCACGCTCACAAATGTTTTCGTGATTACAGTCACTTTCTCGCATCTCCTCGCAGCAAGAACGACAAAGAGCAAATAACAAACACCCGTGCATTTTAACGGATAACAGAGGTAAGTACAAGTTTCGTGGTGGTGAAACTTTACATTAAATTAGACCTTCGACGCGTTGCAAATCATTATAATTTTCTCCAGTTAGTTCACGACACTCATCCCCAATGAAAATTTTTGGATGTCCAATGGGAAATTGCCCCGTTTGCATACGTAAGGATACAAGGAATATATATCAGTGTATTTGATTTTTTCACCTTCTTTAATTTTATAATACGGAATCATATTTTCAGTTCTCCCCCCGAAAAATGCTTCTCGAGGGTTCATTGTGATTCTACTCATTAACTTTAAGAGGGCCGGAATACGCCTCTAGGCGTAGGGGGTCTGACTCACCAACATCGCAACTTAGTTTGGCTCTAACTCAGGGACCTTAGACCACATTCTTATAGAAAAATTCGATTTTCAAATTTTTCAAAACTCCGGCCTTCTAAAGGTTAAAGGGTGATTACGCACGTATTCCGCTATTTCAGGATTCTCAAGTTTAATTTTATCGAACTCGCATTCCCATATGCAGCGAACTTCATATCCACGTTGTCGAATTTCATTTATTCTTACGAATGTATTTTCATATACTTCGTTAAACGTACGGCCAAAAGCGAGACGTGTATCCCGATTTTTATTAAAACATTTGGGACAAACATGCGTGTAACAACCTTCATATTCAAAAACTATACCCTTTTCATCCTGATTTTCCGATGAAGGAGGTAAAAATCCGTCGACGAGAAAACCTTCAGTCAACATGAATTCTCTTGCTCTACCAGCATGAATAATTTCACGACCGGTTTCACGTTCGCAGACTAATAACCATTCTATTGATTTCTGCGAATGTTTATTAGCGCGACGATAGCCCGTAGGTGGTATAATTCCAATAGTTTTAGGTCATAAGAAATTCTTTCTGTAAACGAAAGAGCACGCGCTTGCGATAGCGGTCGCACGCGTAAATGGACAGATTCGTCCTACATCTAAGAAAATTTGTCTAAAAGCCAAACATGCTCGTCTTAAAATTTCAACGTCCATGCGACAATAATCTACGATTTCGTTTTTAAAATTAAATGTACGTCCGGATAAAGTTTCGGAATTATGCCATTTGAAATAGGTCTCTCTCTCCTCATATGACATGGAATCAGGCGCATAAAAATGTGCATCAGGCAGCGGACCTACGTAATTTTCATTCTCGACGGTATTAAATAGGTGAGGAAAGTAACCCTTTTTGGCGCTGGGTGGTAAGCCGAATGTTTCTGTTAACGCGCTTAGTTTCATGTGAAAATAATTTAAACTGTTGATGAATTTTGTTCGGCCGCATTGTAACAAAATTATATTTTGTCCGTTAAGAATGACCTTAGGTGACATTTGATCATATTTTTCCACTAATTCTTTCAGCATAAGCTTATGCTTAAATATTTTATTATGTTTATCCATCAAACCCACCAGCATTGTGTGCAATACATATAATCTGCTTAAAAACTGTTTTCTCACGAATGTACAAATCTAAAAATTGGCTATTTCGGTTTTTTTGAAAAACACTCACGGATACCACAAGTATTACATCTACGAGATAAATCATCGTTCTCTAAACAATCATCGCACGCTTGTTGTACTACACAGAGGTTAGGAACGTGTAATCGCGTAGTGGGGTAGTTTCTATACTCTGTATCTTGTTGTGTTTCTAAATCATAGAATACAAACAGAGTTTTCTGCGCTTTTTCAACGTCGTTGGCTGATAGAGGCTGTATGTAACATAATTCGTTAATAGAATGTTTTTCTCGACAAAGCTTACACCAATTAACTCCACATTCATGCTTACCCCTATGTAAATGAATGACTTTATTACAAATATTACAAATTTTGAAAAGTTCGCAAATTTTTTTATTTTTTATTTAATATGTTCCGTATTTTTTATGATTTTTGTAGCAAGTATTATTGAAAAAAATTCTATGACATTCATCACATTTTAACATTATACCGTTTTCTTTTTCACATGATGGTGATACAAAACAATTTGGGCATATATTCGAACAATTGTGTTGGTCGTGATATTCGTAACATTTATTACAGCATTCGCAAAAAAATCTATCACCTGCTGCTCCGGTTATATTTAAAATAGCGTGATAATGATGCTCATCCGAATCATAATATAAATTTATGACACCTTGCAAATCCACATTATCTTGTGATTGTTCCATTAACGCACGACCATTAAAAAATGCTGGTTCCCCGCTTCCAAAATTTCTTTTATCATATAATTGTATTGCAATTCCAAGTCTAGTAAAGTACTTTTGAAATTTATCTATTTCGCAGAATCCCCACCCTTCCTGCGATATGTTCAATCCAGCGTTTTTTATTAACCGAAGAGCGTACTCTTTTTGCAAAGATCTACGTCTGTCGCGAATGCTCGCCCACTTTTTTTTCATATCGATAGAATCATGTTTTTTATATTTTATATACATCTCTCCAACAACTAAAGCTCGCGGCAAACACAAATTATCTTTATTTTGTATACAAACTATTGATTTTTTATGCAATATGTTTATACTCAATTTATTTTTTTTCCGTCCGGTACCGCGAGGTAAATTAACGTACGTTGCCTCTACAATAAAACTATCGTCTATTTCAAAATTTTTATTACTTTGAGTTAAACTACTCATAAGTTCCCATAAATCCTCGTAATTGAAATTAACAAGCGGTCTAAGCGACATTCCAGCTGGCCCGTGGCTGAAGTGAATACTTTTTACAGTTATTCCTATTGAGTCATTTTCTTCTCCTAACGATATCAAATGCGCATGAATATCCCGCATGATTAATTCTAATTATAAAACAGGATTAAAATTTTCCGTAGGGAGTCGCATGCAAAGAACTAATCTTGTTGCATTCAATTGGAATTTTCTTATGTAATGATTTCTTTGTTGATTAATGTTGAATCGTACGCCCGGAGGTCTTATTGAAAAATCATCTTCACTACAACCCCTACCCCCACCTATTTGAAACACGGTACTCTCTACCTCGCTCACACTCGATTCTTGACAGTACCCATACCTGTCAACGTTCTCACTTGCATGCACATTGAACTCTCTCTCTATGTTGTTACTATACCCATAGCTGACGCTGGTGCTATTGGAAATAAACTCAAGTTGGTTTTCTCTCTCTGATGCATTTGCTACTGCCCACTCTTCTTCTTCTTCTTCTACACTTTCTACAACAGGTAGAAGCATGGAAAGGTTTTCACGCGCCCTCGATGTTTCTACGAAGGATGATGATGATGACGCTATGAAAAAAATGTAGAATTAATTTTAAATAAATAAATAATTCGAAAATTTATTTAAAATCTTTTAATTATTAAAAATTTAATTTTGAAAATTTCTATTACATGATTACTACTAATACTATTATTATTATTAATATTATTATTATTATTACTATTATTATTATTAGTACTACCACATTATGTATTTAAATTTAAACATTTTATTACTAAAAAAAATGAAAAATTAAAATTAATTCATTAAAGCTGTCGTGTACTCGATCTAGTAGATCGGCTAAATCCCTGATCGAATCTGTATACAATGCTGATGTACGATTCTCAGCCATCGTATGAAACCAACGCAATTCTTGCGCTCGTCGAACGGGCCTAATTCTTTGGGCATAAACTTGCAGAGATGTCGAATTAGAATCAGATACACTATCAGATCCGTTTTCTTCCCGCCGAATCACTTTAGATGAAAATAAAAATATTTTTAAATATAATAATAATAATAATAATAATAATAATAATAATAATAATGTTAATAAAATAACAAATGAAAGAATAAATATATTAACAATACTATTATAATAATAACAATAACAACAATAAATAATAATTATAATAATACAGAAAACTTACATTCATTAAGACGCCTACTCAGTACGTTTCCATCAAAAGAGTGATAACTCATACGCGTGCCATTTACTACGTGAAATTCTCTTTCTCTTAATGGTGTTGTTTGAGTATAAATTGTGTGTAATAGAGTGAATAGTTCTTGAGTGTTTCCCGAAGGGCCTGCTGTGTTTGTTGACTCTATTTCATTTTCAGGATCATTATGAAGTAAACTTCTCATAACAGCGTCGAACGGCTCTGGATAATTATTAATCACCGCACGCGAGAATAGACAACCTGGCTTGATTATATCCGGGTTTGGCGATTCATCTTCAAACTCGCTATCTTCGGATTCTGATTCTGATTCCTGTTGTATTCGCTCTTGATGTGCAATTGGAATCTGATCATTGATGACTTTTTCACTATCGCTGTCTACAATCATTTCATCATGCACAATTCGAACACTTTCTTCTTCTTCGTTTTGGTGTTCTTCTTCTACAATTTCAACATTTACCCCTCTATTTTCTTCTTCTTCATTACGAGTTATTTCATCAAAAAACAAACGCCGTGGGACGGTATTTCTCGATGTACTAGGCAGATCATGATTGTTGACTGATTGTTCAAATAAAGTTTCATCGCTGTCATCGCTGTCCGTATCGCTACTATCACTTCTACTACCTAGTAATATTTCAAGAGCTGTAAAAATAAACCATATATTAATTATAAGTTTATAATTGTATGTATATATATATATATATATATATATATATATATATATATATATATATATATATATATATATATATATATATATATATATATATATATACATCGCATAATTTTTAATTTTAGACTCTACGTTAATTAAAATCGAAGGTTATAATAGAGAGATATTTAAAAAAATTGTGAATTATAAAAATAAAATTTGAGAACTGTAATACCGGTATTTTACATTTCCTTAAAATACGATATTTTAAATATTTACAATTCAAGATCGTAATATATATAATATAAGACCAACAAAGAATCATTTAATAGTAATATTTAAAGTTATATGCGAAAAATGTCTATGATTTAAAAAAGGAAATGTGTAAAAAATGTTCATTTTTAAATTATTGAAAATGATACAAATTTAGTGAATATAATTAAAAATATTTTTTTTGAAGATTATAATAGATATTATAAAAAACTGTGTATTATAAAAATAAATTTTAAAAACTGTAATGCCTGTATTTTACATTTAAAATACGATATTTTAAAAGTTTGTATTTAAAAATTGTTTTATCCGAAATTTTAGCATTTAGCTTACCTATGATAGCAAAAGATTTACGAGATATAATAATTTCTGAATAAAAAATGTGTGTTTATATCAATTAATTACTTCGATCATATAATTAACTTCGTTTGTTATTATGTATAATTAACCTATGATTGTAAAAAGATTTATCATATAAAATGATTCATGTATAAAAATGTGTTTTAATATCAATAAATAACTTTAATGCTATATTTGACTTCATTTCTTTCTATAAATATAATAACCTTTTCAATTACCCATCATTTATTTTATGACAGCCGGTCAAAACAGACATGGGACAATGCGCAGGTAAAATTGCTTCATTACATTCCATAGACAACAGAATAAAGAGAGAGCGATGCAAAGAATATTATTAGAAAGAAACAGAAAAATTAGAACGTTTTTAAAGATATAATGAAAAAAATAATACTCTTGAAAATATTAATTTAAATAATAACTTTTTACAATAAATACTTTTTTCACGCATAGTCTCTTATCATATTTGTCTAACGTATAATTATTACAATAAGTCAAAATAGTTCCAGCAGCGAAAAAACACCTTTACTACAAGGTGGGAAAAAAAAGAAAGAAAATTAATCATTATCCAGCTGGAAACAATTGTCTGAAAAATTTTCAACCAATTCTTACTCTATTTCTGGAAAAAAAGGATATAAAAAATTTTAAACTGAAAAATATTTTTATATTCACATACGGTCCTTTTCAGGACCAGCAAATATATTAATCGTAGGGAATAATCGATAAATAAAATTGATAAACAAAATAGATAAATAATATTAATAAACAAAATAGTACTCCATAACAGCCCCTCCTCTCGTCTCGCTATACCTGCCTATTTCCCCACCCCCTCCCCCCCCCCACCCTCCTATCTCCCCCTACAAGATCCCCACTACTAAATAGGCAGGTATAGCGAGACGAGGGGAGGGGCTGTCTCGCTATACCTGCCTATCTACTACTGACATTGTTTTGAAATGATATTAAATTAGTATGTGGAGCCGGTCTGTGGCACAGTCGGTAGGAGCGTTGGATTCGTATTCTTGGGGAACCGGGATCGAGTCCCGCTCTCGGCTGTTTTTCAAACGAGCACCTCTGTTTCATGTGCTTTGTACGCAGAACACACTTACGAGCTCCATCGCTAAGGGATGAAAAAGTGCAGTTGTAAAAATCAACTGACCTTGCGTCCCAGTGGACCGGGGTTTGATTCCCTAGGAAAAATTAGAAAAAATAATTTTCGAAGTTTTTCCGAGGGAATAAACCCGAAAAACACAAAAATATATACAAAAATTCCCAATGGGCAAAACACAAAAATTATAAAAAGTCCCACTGGGCAAACTAAAAATATCAAAATAATGAAACCTGGTGATGGCCTAAGATTGTACTTATCTAATCAAGAGGCCAATAAAATATTAATAAGAATAATAATAAGAATAATAAATTAGTATGTGGAAATGTTCCTTTTATCACGGAATTTCACGCAAAATTTGTAACTACACAGCGTAAAAAGCTTTTTTAATTTTAAAGAAGGTGTTTTTCAATAGAGGAAATACGGTGCAAAGAAATGAATTTCTTTGAGTTAAAGAAGAATCATTTTTAAATTCATAAAATAATTTTTAAAATAAAAAAAAACCTTTAAATATTCGTTGGTAAAATATTATATTTGAAAAAAAATGTTCGAATTTAGAAAAATATCTTATTAACTTTAAGAAATTAGTTACTTCCAAAATAGCATTGAAAGTCAGTAAAACTTTCTTAAAAACAATGCTATATTTTTTTATTGAAGAAATGTAATATTTATTTAAAATAATTTTTATATAAAAATGAAAAAAATATCTTACATCAAATAATTTTTTAATTCAAAGACATCATTTTTGAATTAAACAAATTAGTTCATGACTTCGATAAACCTATCTCTTTTCAACAATAGAATGTTTGTTGGTGCAAAAAAGCAGTGTAATTGATTACATTTCTTTACATTACAAAGAAGATTTTGAATTGAAAAAAAATAATTGTCAGAATGAAGAAAATATTACTGAAAAACTTTGAAAATTTTCTCATTCTAATAAAGTAATTATTATTTTGATTAATAACGTACATTTCAGTAAAAGAAAAATTTCACAACAATTATTTATAAACATAATTACAAAAAATTAATTTTAATCAAAATCATTATATAACTCTTTCAAAGAAATATTTCTTTGAATAAAAAAATAATTCTTTGAATTAAAAGAGTTTCAGTAATTAAAAAAAATTGAAATTTATATTGCAGAAAAAGAACTTAAATTTGTTGAAACATTTATTTGGATTAATATTTTAAATTTACTTGTAAAAAATTATTTCTATGCTTAAAAGTGATGTTTCATGTTTTCAAAATAATATATTCTTCTACAAAAAAAAATATTTCTCAGGCTTGAAAAATTCAGATGTATTTATAATATTTATTCAATGAATAGTTACTTCTATTTGGTACGCAGAAATTAATTAATACGCAATATTTTTTATATGCATAAAAATATTTTATTGAAGGAAAAAAATTTTATTTTAATTATTTAACTTAATTTTTATTTTGACATTACGAGATATAAATCTAAAATAAAATTAATAATTTCCAGTATGACATTTTCTTAAGTTCAAGAAATATTTTATGTATGTTGAGAAATATTTTATTGATATTCAAAAACTTTATTTTCACTGACGGAATAAATGATATTGATAAAAAAAATATTTCTCCGATTGCCCGAAAGAATATATTCGATACAATAAAATTTTTTTCGTTACTAATATATTTTTTTCCAGTGTAGCTATTAACGAGATCAAGTAACGGTTATATTATCTGTCTTTTATTCTTATCATGGAGAGACAAAGACAGAATTAGGTTCAAGTAACAACCGCTATTTGAGTTAGGTCTATGAATAGGAGCCTAAGATCGTCTATGATAGTAGTATAGGTACCACTATGGCGCGTCACAACAAACCCCCACTCCTGACCCTCCGCAGAGGTGAATGACCTCCGAGCGACATCAGGAGCGGGATGACCCACTATGACACCGTAATATACATATATATATATATATTCATTATGACGTCACGTAGATATATATACATATAATTTAATCTAGAGATGACAAACTTTTTCAATAATATTTATAAAAAATTTATTAATAAAATTTTATTAAACTATTCAAATTAATCAAGAAAAAATTAGAATTAATTTAATTGAACAATAAAATATTTTGCAAATTTAAAAAAAAACGACTTTATTAGGATGAGGTGTAATATTGGTCAAGAAAGAAGAAGATGGTGAGTATACTTTATATTTTTTCGTTTATTGTTTTATAAAATATATAGTGGATACAATTATAGTATATGTATAGTGAACAAAACTTATTTTATAAGTATAGTGTAAAATATTATTTTATAAGTATAGTGTAAAATATTATTTTATAAATATAGTGAATATACGCTTATAATTATTTTACAACTACAAGATAATTTAACGCAGCTACAATTGAATCAACATGAAGCGCTGTGATTTCGTGAAATACACGAATAATTTCGGTTTTAAAAATACAATTTTCAGGTTCTTTTATTTTATTTTCCACACTTGTAATTAACGACGCAATTATATCATCATCACACTCTAGTACAGCTCGTTTCACAAAGCCCGCACAATATTCATCTATTTGAGATCCATATCGAACACCGCACAATTTTTCTACAAGATCAACAATCTCTCCCGCACACACACTAACACCTTTAACAAGCGTGGTTAAATATTTAATCCTATCATCTACGCAGGATGCAACGCCTTGTAAATACTCGAAAGTCACCTTTTTCATAACAATGCTTTGTCGATACCTTTTGACCAGACCAGAAGTAGGGGTGAAATTTTCTTCAATTTCAATGGCTCTATCAGTATGGCTTCTAGTATACCTCAGAATCCAACCAGTTCCGTACACTTTTTGCTCCATCAAATCATCAGCATTACCATCAAAATATTTTTCAGTATCACCAAACGTAAGCTTAAACTCGTTCCACGTAGCTGTAGTGAAAGCTATTCCTTGAAAATCGTGTGAGAGTAAACGTACCATTGGATAAAATTCGCCATCTCGTAGTTTATTATATTCAAGACCAACTAAAATTTTTTTCGTAAATGACTTGTTCAAACCGTAGAAAGAATTAAAGATGGGCTGTGTAAAGTTCTTCTTCTGATGCGCCATTTTTTTCCTTTTTTCCTAATAGCTTTCTACGATACGAACGTCGACTGAATGACTGTCATCTTGATGAATATAATCTCGTTATATAAAGGCTTAACACAAGAGACAGTGGAGGGGATAAGGTGATGACTAAGAAAATACACTCTCGCTACTTCTTTGTAACGAACGTGCTTTTACGGCAAGAAAGTAACAATGATTTCCAGAAAAGCCATCGTCAGCATTATTAATGAACACGTGTCTTGCAGCTGCAGTATTATTTTCTACCGAATCAGCAAAAAAAAAAAAAAAAAAAATGTTATTGAATTCCTCGAACTCTGACCTCATTATTTCTTTGGTGAGCGTTACTTTACGAGAAGAAAGTAACAATCATTCCTAGAAAAGTTATCATCAACATGTCTGATCGACACGTGGCTTGCAGCTGCAGTATTGTTTTCTAAGAAACCAACAATAGAATTATTAAATTCCACGAACACTGATCTCACTATATTCTTGGTAACGAGCATGACTTTGTGACAAGAAAGTATCAGGTTACAATAACGACAGCTTACCACAACACTTTTGAAAACATCTTATCATACAACAACCATTTCCAGAAAAGTTGTCGTCAGCATGTTTGAACGGTACATAATTTCTGGCTACAGCATCGTTTTTTACTAAATCAGTAGAAAAATTTTTAAGAAATTTCTCGAAACCCAATCCAGATGTCATGTAATCCAAGAACATAATACAAAATTGGCCGCACACATCAGATGTTTCACTCTGTAATTGTACCGTATTCCAACGGAATCTATTACAATTACGACGTAGACGGTTAATATAATCTGGTATCAAAGGCGGCATTCCATAACTATCAAAATACCAAGCTGTACCACTACGGTTAACATACATACACACCCAATGCGTTCCGGGTTTTGTATGGCCATCAGTGTTCACTACAATTGCTGTCGGTTTCGTCCACACCTTCGGAATTTGATCTGCTGGGTACACTCCTACAGAGTGGGACGGTATAACCTTCAAAATTTCCATTATCTCCAGGCTGTTCATCGCAAAGAAGTGTCGGTGGTTGAAACACAAATTCAGAATCACGCTCCAAATCTCGTAAAGATAACCATTTTTTTAAACGGTACGCATTGTTTAAAGCGCACGTATATTTTAGATGAGGTGTCTTTACAGCGTGATTGAGACAATACTTATTTAACCAGGGTAGCTGATTAAATGACGGGCAATCTTTATTTGATTCTAAATTTATAATTTCTCGCGCTGTAATACCGTATAAAATTGACCACTTTTGTTTACCTCTCACGTAAATTTTTCTAACTTTCCGAGTAAGATCGCGCAACGTTTGGTAGAGAGCTTTCTCCGTGACATCACCGTCAAAATAGTCAAGACCATGATGATGTTCTGCAAGCCAATTATTTTCTCTTCTTATGCCTCTGCTAAAAGCGTTTATACGATTTTTCGATGCGATAATCCAATGACCGCTAAAATCATCGTTCAAAGCTACGATGGCGACTTCTTTTGGAACAACTCTGTTATTGCTATCTTTTAAGCACTGAATATCCACGACTACATCCATGATTTAACTTTTTGTCTGACCAATACAACGATTAAGGCTATACTGAGGTGTAACGGTGATGTCTTTTCATCCGATAAAATTTGTAAGCGCCATCTATTGATAGCTTTACCCATTAAAATCTACAATTGTTTGTCGTGATGCGTCAATCTCTAAAATGTTATCGTATTCTGCATAAATTATACAATTGACGGTGTCTGTCAGAGGTTCGCTAAATCTGACATCGAGTCTAACACTTCCATGTTTTATTAAATTCCAATGAGTACATTCATTTGCCGATAAATCGGGTGATATATCAAACGCAAACAGACAGAAACCGTTTGGATACGACTCACGAGTAATTTTATTTCCCTCATTGAGAAAATGGATACCTGTACCGCTGAATAAAGTATGATATGCATCAACGTATAACTTTTTTACCTTGAAATCAGGTTGTAATGGTTTTGAAGGTATTTGAACACCATCAACAAACAGACATAGAAAATTGATGTTAAAATGATCAAAATTGAACGGATTGAGCATTCGGTCTCCGTTAAACGCCTTGTTTTGAACAAACCCTATGATTATTCTTTTAGGTAACTGTCCTAAAATAATATTATCCAGAGTTTCACCATGTATACCACTATGCATTGTTACAGCTTTGACTTCAACTCTTGTGAGAGGGTATTTAGCTGTAGCTTTAGAAAGTGCTTTTGCGTGTGCTAATAGCACACCTGGGTTAATTTTTACCCGTCTAACTAAAAGATTAGCTTCTTCTATATGTACGGCAAAGTATCCTGAAGGATCCATGAGGCAAAATCCATCTCGAGAGCGCACTAACCGAACTCTTACTTCAACGCCGTTTAGTAATAACTTTTCTTGATTAAACACATCGGCATGTAAATGCCCGACAAGATCTACAGTTTTTTTGCGCCCAAATATTCACGCCGCTTAACAAGTCCTTGGTTGTCACTACCCACATCGTCCATTTTCCCAGCTGTATCGTCACACCACAAAACGGTTGATAAATGAGAATTTTTAGCAGCAGGGCCATAGTTGAGCAGTGTCTCGATGTATGCTCTGTATGCGTAAGCATTATTTGGAGCTGTCACAGGTTTCTGGTTAAATAGTACATCTAATTGGCTGAATAGTGAGTGCATAAAATTATTCACCGGTGCCACTTTATTGAGTAGTTCTGCAGTCACATTTCCAGGATACTCATCGACAGTGGTGTATAAGCTAACGCGCAAGCTAAGCATAGTATGTGCTAAATCTAAATAATCTTCACCATTTCCAGATATTACAAATTCTATAGGTGCGTCATCAGTCAACGAGGAGATAGGCTTATACTGGACCCAATGAGAGCTCTCGATAGTAGTCTGTGTCGGAGGAATGTCGAATAGGAGCAATTCCGATTTCATGCACTCACAGGACTGTGTGTGTAAAAACGCCATTTTTTAATCGAAAATATCTCTTGTCGTTCGTGCTTTTTTACTTTTTCGAGAATTTTTCTTTTTTTTCTGGTTCTATTTATTTTCTTCTTTACTACTTTATTCCTTTTATTTTTTGTGCTGCGCCGTTTAATCTTTCTTCGAGTGCTCTTAACACTGACACGGCCGTCATCCAACTGCAAAGCAGACAGATAACGCTGTTTCTTATATCCAGATCCTTCCATCAATTTATCCAGTTTCTCTTCAGCCTTTCTTTTAAGATTTGTGCCAGACTCTTTTATACGATTTCGTAGAGATTCTTTGATTGGAGTATTCTGTGTTGCAACGTCAGATAAAACGTTCACACCGGTACGCAATGCCTCCTTTCCCACAGCTTTAGCACCACGGGTGAGTAGCGGTAGTACACGACGAAACAACCCAGCTAGAAAACTTCCTACACCACCATGCCCTCTTTGATAGGGGCTCCAACGTAAATACGTCCGATACCCCTACCATTTTTACCACCACCACCGATCTGCATGTCAAAGTATGCCTCGTAATAATTCATCTTTTTTTCTTATTAATCAATACGATGAAAGTGCAACGTCACTGTCAAGGTGCCAAAATCAAATGGTATTGGCTGACCTTGTTGATCTCTTATATCTATTTCAATAGTTTGAAAAGAGTTAAACAATAGCGGTATGTACATAGATGGTGAAAAGTTTTTTATTTTTACACCACCATATTTGCAATCTTCAGTATTTAAGGAAACCGCTCTTAATAATTTACCTTGCACATCTCCGATTACATAAGGTTCACAGATGTCACTGTACACCATTAGAGTTGTTGGTAACCCATTAGAAAGATTAGCAGGGTAATTAGCTAAAGTAGGTTCTTCTTTATCGACCTTGATAGCTTCATTTTTTCCAGTTTCAAACCCGAGAATTTTTCTCAAATTCCTTGACAATTCTAAAACGTGATCAATTGGCGTACATTCCTCTGTTAAGCAAACGCGTCTGATTGATACGTATCCACCACGCTCTATCTGGAAACGTAGATGGTCTTTTACGCAGCTCAGATTGTTCACCTCCTCCACGAGACTTTCTAAATGTTTGTAAACACCTGGACGTATAAAATTAATGGATGAAACGACCGGTGCTATTTTATTAGTCCCCAACGACGATGGTGGTATA
The DNA here is from genome assembly GCA_017163975.1 of Anastatus disparis. Taxonomy (NCBI): domain Eukaryota; kingdom Metazoa; phylum Arthropoda; class Insecta; order Hymenoptera; family Eupelmidae; genus Anastatus; species Anastatus disparis. The sequence continues at coordinate 1,523,815 of JAFFSR010000066.1, forward strand.
TTTTTTACACAGACAAATCTTTCGTCCTCGTTTGGTGGAACATGTTGAAATGTCATAGGAATTTGGATCTCCGAAAGTGCAACGCTCCAATATCCTTGCAGTCGTATTTGTTGTGGTAGATGAGTAACGAACCGTGTTGTAGTATTGTCAGGGAAATAATGCATACTACTATTACTAGGTAGTATAATGTAAAATTGATCCTTCATGATGTTTTTTCGATTTGGCTGGCTGCAACCCAGGAATTAAATTTATCGGGGTAACCTTTCCATTTAACAAAATATTTTTTATTCCGGCCACTTCCAGTACTTTTTAAAATTTTTTCAACCTCGAAACTCGCGTTATTTAAATCCTTTTTACTCTACTCAACTCGTGCTCGTAGAAACACCCTTCAATATCCTCATCAGCTAAATCTTTTAGAAAGTATACCGGTGGCGGGCGCGCTACTGAAATACGAGTAATTTTAAACAGTTCCAATGTCCATCCACCCTCGTATCCTTTCGCAAACACGTTTCTTGCTCGACTGACCCGTACTAGGTCACCGATGGTGTATTTAGGTTTTCGGTACTTGGAGCAACCATATCGAGATTCTAAATTTTTTCGAGCTTTGTGGGCGTTGTAAATCGTAACAGATGCTGGCTCCATCTTGATGGATGAGTGTTTGCTATGATTGTAAGACTCTAATATTTTTCTAGAATATCAACGTATCGACGAGTGTTTTTATGCGTAAAATATCGCCACATCCGTTCCTTTATAGTTCTTATAAACCTTTCGGCTACAGCTGCTTTAATATCAGGACTTCGCACTATTCTAAATGAAATTTCATTTTTCTTCAGCACTTCTTGCAGTTCTTTTCCTAGAAATTCTTTCCCCTTGTCCGTTTGAAAAATCACAGGTTTTCGATTAGCACTGTTTTTCAAAATGTTTTCAAATGCTTTGGCAACACTTTTTGAAGTTTTATCCATGAGTGGTAAAGCCCATGCGTATTTACTCAAAACGTCGATGACAACGAGGATATAAGTGTAATTATCGTTATAAGTTTTGACCGCTCTCATATCCATCAAATCTGCCTCCCAGACGTCATCACGATTTCGAACATTGTAATGGCGTCTAGGAAACCTGTGTCGTACAGGTCTGTGCAGATTGTAAACATCCTGACTCTCGAGCCAGTCGATTACTTTTCGAGCTGGGTATTTCTTTCGTACAGAGGTTATAATTTTATTAGCCCCCGCATATGCTTCTGGTCTTGGTGGACCAAAATAAAGCTTACTTAATTGTTTCTGCATTATTCTTGTTTTTTTCCTTTTGCTTGCTTCTTCGTCGGAATCATACACGTTTTTGTCTTCTTTATTTTCTTATCCCTGCATTTTATAGCCTTCTTAATACGCGAAAAAAATTTTTCAAAAGTAATTTTACTAACCATACAACAAGCAGTCATCATTGCAACTGTACGTTCATCGGGTGGGGTTTCACTACCAAGCATCCGAGAAAAAGCTTTCTCTGCTAGTATTTGGTCAGCTCGACGACGATCTGTCGACTTCTTATTGGCATAGGCTATGTCATGTTCACGACACGCTTCATCAAGCGGGTTAATTCCAACATCACCACGTTTAAGACGATCAGCCAGTTTTGTTCCGGGTCCGCAAAATTTGTATCCTGGTACGTGCATCTCAAAAGGCATTAAATCAATTATAGAATCTAGAACAGACTTTTCCCCTTCATCGTCTTTCTCTAATTTCAGAATTTCGTGCCCAGACGACTCCATGTTTCCCCTGATTTCGGTGATCTGGCGACTTTCTTTCTTCTCTTTCTCTTTCTACACCCTTGTTCTTCCTCGCTGAGTTTGTTACTACCACCGGATTTTGATTTGCTACTACCAGACTCTGGAGAAGCGAAAGGAAAAGCCTCGTCGATTATCTGTAACACACGATCGTTCCCAATAAAAAGCCGAGGCGTCACGACACGTCGAAGTGCCAGAGCAAACTGACGAGCACCTGCCGGATTCACGTGTCGTCTTTTCCTCATAGCGTCGTTAACCAAGTCGATAATATTTGCGCCACGGATAGGAATGCCATCTATACATGTTGCACCATTACCATCCCAAGTGACGATGCCTGTGCCACGTAAATGTTGTAAAAGACCCGCTGCATTGGACCGGAATTTTAAAGGTACACTTTCCACAATTCGTGCATCCACACGATCTTCTAATTCTTTGACGACTCGTTTTGACTCTGTCTCAGCATCATCATTATTATCATCGTTGATAATATCAGCATTTTGCATATCATCGTTTTTCTTTGTAGTTTCTGTCTTCTTGTTACTAATATCTTTAAAATGTAGATAACGTTGTAATGCTTGAGAATATCGTTGCCATTTATCCCGCTCGCTCATATCGTCCGTAGAATTCAAGATATCACTCATCTCTGCATCCAGCCTGCTAACAGCAGTTCCTGGTGTTTGCACCGACTTTAACCCAGCGTTGGTGAAAAGTTTTTGTTGTAAGCGTTCCACACTCTCTTGTGGTAACAAAATCATTTTTTTGGTGTGTTCCATTTTTTTTTTTTATTTTGATATAAGACTTGACAATACTGTACCAATGAGCGGTGCCAACAATATTGGCAAGAATCCGCCATGCTGTACGATAATTTTCTTTTTCGTAGCTAGATTCTTTTGAGGACTTGCCAACCGTCTAAGAATGCCTGCGTGTTTACGTAATCGAGTTTTGTGCGTTCTGTTGAGAGAAACGTTACCGCGCAACACGTTGAGAGCACACTCACAAATGTATCTGACCAATTTGGGATCGGCCTTACGGAGCACGGCAGCGCGTTGTTCCCTGTTAAAATGGTAAAGCGCTCTTAAAATATCTGTATGCTTTTGCCCGATAGGACCTCTAGTTTTCCGCTCCATCACAAAGATACGACTGGAAGGTGATTACTCAAATCAACGCCTTTAAACTGCTTTCGAGGTACGTAAACGTACTGATATTCGTCATCGGGGAAGATGCAAGCACGAAAACGACAATTATCTGGAGTATTTTGTTTTAAATCTAGAAAAAGGTATCCAAATGGCCGTGAGGTGGCGTCCCAGTACGCCTCTTGTAAGAATCGTGGATCTTCAGGACAGAGCTGGCGCGAAAGATGTTGTATTTGTGTACGATCGCGTAAATTTCTAAACACGATCATGTATTGTGCGTTGAGCGAAATGTCTCGTTGGCCTTTTCCTTGATGAAATATATTCTGTGTAATAAATATGACGCTTAGGTTATTGTGATGACTCCCCTTTGTGAATAAGTTGACAATGGCGTTACTTGAGGATGATTCACGCATCAGATCATCCAATATTAATAACTTTGGGCGTGAGTCACCAGCGTAGTCCGTACTTTGAGGAAGCCCCTCGCGAAATTCTATATGTCTCCCAAGCTCTTTGTAACCTGCCTGCCATTCAGCATAGTAAACGATCACGCGGTCAAAACGTGTGTCACTCATACGATCGATGTATTTTAGAAATTTTTTTACAAACACTGTTTTGCCACAACCGGTAGGTCCGCAAAGCATAGATGTCCACGGGTGTTTCCATCTAATATCCATGACTTACTGCTATACCAACTACTATTCTTCTTTGAAACTGTTAGCACACTAAACGTTCCAACAAAAAACACTGATAGTTATAGTTTATGACTTTGTAAAATCCATGTACTTTTTCACCAACACAGCTTCAATAATTTTACCAATTCTCTCGATCCTCCATCTAAACTGTACCCGATCTCGTGCCGCTTGTTCCCACTCGCCACGCCGTGCAGCACGACTGGCGTAATTCCACACGTGTAATATACGAATACTTGGTGGGTTGGGATCAAATCTCACACTTTTTTCTCCATATTACCAGAGCTATCTGCTGACAAAGCTAAAGTTTTTCTGGAGTCTACGACAATCTTGTGATCGCGGTGGGGCCCCCGCGCGGTCGCTCGCGTATCCGCGAGAGCGTTGAAGAAGAGCTCGTCCTCCCACTGTCGTAATATTAACGCACGCTGTTTGCGAGCGCTACAGAACAGCTAGCTTTTTAGTGCATGCGCGATTGGCTCCCACAACCGTGAGCGCGTTAGAGACGAGCTCGTCCCCCCCACCACTGCAATATGACCTCTCTCCCCTACCACTCACGGTCTCACGAGCGTTTAGGATTGAAATTGTTCTGCGCATGCGTTCTTATCATTGTATACCTGCTCAGACGATGTAGAGTTCAGTCGTTAACTGTGTCTGTATCCGTACGGGTAGCTTTTTTTCAACCCAACAAATCTTCTTTTACCATATACGGTTTTACAAGTTTTCGTCTCTGTAAGTGATAATACTTCGTGAAAATCTGTCCTTCTTATTGCCGATGAAGATATAATAATTTCGTCCGTGTTACCCGATATTAACTCGCGTATACTTTCATAATTAATTTTTTGACTATTTGAATGATTTAGTCTTATACCTTTAATTTTACATACTGTTTGTTCAGAATCATCTGGAAGTTTACACTTGTACGCGTAAAATTTCGGCCCACCAGAGGCAAAAGATGATATGTATGTACCAACACCTTTCTCCGCTAATTCATCAGTAAGTTCACCAAGCAGTGTACCGATCGGCAAATCGTCTTTGTCGTTCTTACTGACATAGAAAACGGAGTCTGTGTCGTAGTACAGTGCACGCGATCCTAGTTTGTTCAAATAATCAAAAAGTTTAAGCCGGGCTTGTGCTGTTGTGAAAGCTGCAATTACAACACTTGTCGTGCGTGACTGCAAGAGAGCTTCATCCTGATACTGCCAGTTCACGTACAATACCTGATCGTTGACGGGGATGATACTGTTTACAACCACTTCAGCATTGGTAAGTAGTTCTGTCAATCTTGCTGGCTCTGTAACAACCTCTGTTTTAGCCATATTCTCTCGTTGCGCGAGCTTCCCCCATAACGAGTTTAAACATAGTTTAGCAACCGATCTCAAACCCGCATTAAAATTTATATCAGTTTTACTTAGACGAATACCCTCTTCACGTTCAAAGTTCTCTATATATCGGTCCTTATGATCTTCGGTAATACACTCTGACGGGTAACCAGAAGCCTCGGTTTTTTGTTTAAAGAATTCATCGATGTACTCGGTAAAAATACCACCTGTTCGCGTGACAGGATTATATTGTACCATCTCATATTGCCATATTTCGTAAACGTTTTGAATCACGTATCCTATTTCTACAGCTTTTTTAAGCTCTTCCGACACCCATGTTCCGTGTAATACCCGATCTATCGTATTATCGTGCATACAATCCATTTGAATCATTTGTTCACAGCACGTACGGCAAAGAGGAAAAATTAATTTTCCATGCATTTTAACTGGTAAAACAGGGTGATACAAATTTCTGGGCGGGAGTACATCACACATGATAAGACCTTCAACGTTACTGATGTCGTTGTTAACCCCTATGAGAGTTTGAGTTTCATTACCCACATATAACGTTGGATGATCCACAGGATATTTACCTCGTTTACAAATGTATGGATATAATGAACATACATCAACGTATTTAATTTTTTCATCACCCTCACACTCGTATAATTTTATCGTGTTACCAGTTCTACCACCGAAAAATGCATCACGGGGGTCCAGCGGTTTACGATAAACAATATCGATATTTGCATCTATATATTCTCTCAATTCCTGGTTACGTGAAATTTCCCTCTCAAATTCGCAACCCCATATTTCAATGAGTGTATAATTGCCTGTTTTAATTTTTAAGGATATAGCACATGTTCTTTCATATCTGTCGTCAAGCGATTCGCCTGATGATAATGTTTCATTTCTATTTATTATGTAACATCGTGGACATCCATGCCAGTAGCACCCGTAAAATTGAAGAACTGTACCATTATGATTCTCATCTGTCCGTGGTAGAGCGTATCCATCAACAAGAATACCTTCAATAAGTCTCCTCTCGCGTCCATGCCCTGCATGCTCGATTCGACACTGTAGAACCTTTTGTTCCATCCAATAAAGCCATTGTATAGCTTTAATGGATTGATTATCAGCCATTCTGTAGCCTCTCACAGGCATAACACCTATTTGATTTTTTTTTAAAAACTTTTTCCTGTAAACACGCATACACGATGAAGCTATGGTTGTGCACTCTTCGAATGGGTCTACATTAAACTTCATGAAATTTTTTCGAAATTCTAAACAGGCCTCTCTCAGTATTTTAACATCTTGTTTACAATATTTTACGATTTCTTCTTGGAAATTAAATATGTATCCTGTATCTGTCTGTCGAGTATACCATTCTATAAATTTTTCTCTTTCTTTACTGTTCATACCATCGACACCGTACATATCTAGGCTCGGTAAAGGACCGATATATAATTGGTTTTCTTCTGTGTTAAATAAATGTGGAAAAGTTCCTTTTTCTATATCTGACAACCCGTAAGCTTTCGGTAAATTACATAGTGGCATATGAAAATAATTTAGACTATCGATAAATTTAACGCTTGAAATTTGCATCAGAATTATTTTGAAACCGTTTAAAATCACCGTTGGTTTCTCCCGTGAACAATGGTTTTCTACGATATACTTGAATACAAATTGACAATCAAACCCTTGCGAATTGTGTGCTATACAAATAACTTTTTTAAACTTTTCACGTCGTGATAGAGCTAACCCAACAAATTGTTTTACTGGATCTTTTTGAAATACAAATTCACGAATACCACACTCTTCACACATATTTGATATATTAGTATCCTCTAGACAAAAACTACAAACTTGTTGTACAACACACAGGTTAGGTACATGTATTTTTTTATTTTCATCACCTAACACAGAAAGAGTTTGTTGTGTTTCAAAATCATAAAATAAATATAATATTTTAGATCTTTCCTTACCTTGCTCTATAGGCTGAATATAGCAAAAGTGGTTGGTCGGTAGCCGTTTGTTACAAATGTCACAAAATACAACTCCGCATTCATGTTTTTCACCGCGGTTTTTTACACGTATAGTTTTACAACAAATTTGACAAATTTTCACCGCTTTACAAACACTTACGTTTCTTTTAAACGATCCTGATTTCAAATGATTCTCGAAACATGTATTACCAAAAAACTCTCTAAAGCAATTTAAGCACTTTTTATATCCGCACTATTGTCACAAACTGGTGATTGCATGCACTTAAAACATCTATTAGAACATCTATGATCCATAGCGAACTTGTAACTTTTATTACATGGTATGCAATATCCTCTACTACCGGCTGCACCAGTCAAGTTTAGAATAGGTTGATAATGTCCTTGGTTTTCATAATACATTATACGTAGTGTATAAGATACGTTTTGGTAGGCATCAATTACAACTTTTGTACCATCATAAAGAGGTATATCCCCACGCCCAAAATTCCGGAAAGAGTAAACCACAATAGCTGTGCTTTTTGTGGCAAGAAAAATTTGAAACTGATGAATTTCTTGTAAACCACACCCTGTTGATGGTATAATAACCTGTGCTTGATCAATGAGATCAAGAGCTGCTCTTTTTTGCTCCCTACTATTGTGCTGTCTAATACTATTCCAGTAATCGTGTAGTGTACCAGAGCGAATTTGTCCTCTTACAGCATAGGCGAGTGCCGTAACTAATGATCTCGGAAAGCAAAGATTATCGTCGTTGCGTATAGTTAAAATTGATTTTTTGTACACGTGATCATCACTTAATCGAACACGACCGTTTCCCCTCGTGTCCGGCACTATAACACACTTGATCACAAAGTTTTCATCTATGTCAAAGTCTTGAGAACTCTGTGCGACACTAAATATCATTTCCCACAAATCTTGAGTAGTAAAATTTCTAATAGGTCTGAAAGATAGCCATAATGGTCCATGAACAAAATGATCAGATAGTATCGTTACACCTATAAAATCGGAAGGACTACGCCCATTCACTAATTGATTACGCAGATCATCTAAAGAGCCATTTAACCACTCAAAAATGTTTGCTCCTGCTGGTGGTGATGATATTCTTCCCGAAATCTCTACACCTTCTGCATTAAACCTTTGGTAAAATTGGGAAGTTTGGTTTTCAATTAAGAATATTGGTCTTTCTTGTGGTTCCTCCACTTCTCGCTCCATACCTTCACCGCTCTGTAACAGATCAACTATATTTTTCTTTTAATCTTAATATATATCTATATGTATTACTAAAAACATAGAAGTAATAATATATATCGATTATACTTACGCTCCATTTCAACATCATTGGAAGACGATAAAGAGTTATCAGTAGATGACGATGAAGATGAAGATGAAGATGATGACGATGACGATGATGATGATAACCTTCTGGATGACACTCTTCTTGATGATGATGATGGAATGACGGGGTTATCATCATCTTCTTCTTCCACAACACTTGCACTTGAAGGTTCTAGAAATACGAGAAAAATAAATTATAAAAAGTTAAAAAATATTCTTCTGTAAAAAACTTCTAGCTTTTAAAAATCTCTCTCACTCACCAAACACGTATTCACAACCAGCGATAACCTCGTCACCTTCAATATCGTCTGCCATCCGTCTTAGTGCTAAAATGATTAATATATTAATTATGTGCAGATATAGATTAAAGCATTTAAATTAATTAATTACCATTTTGTCGCAGCACCTCGTTCGAATCTGGGTCTGAAAGATTTCTTTGTCGTATGACACTGTCCACCATATCAAGTATAAATCTATTGGAAAATAATCCTCGTCGTTGTAAATAAATTATTGTTCGTACGGTACAATGTAATAGAATAAAACGTAATCTACTTAATAACGCTTCTGTCGGTAAATTTCTTAAATTGCCACGCTGTATATTTTGACAAATTGTGCGTATCATCGGTTCGTGTGCAATAGCGAAACGTAGCACACAATTGAGCACACTAAAAGCGTGAAATCTAGATACGTTTTCCATGATTATCTATCAAGCCTTCAAGTACAACTATGGAGCAAGCACTGTTTCGAGCGCATTTTATAGCTGTCAGAATAAAAGAAATGAGGAGCAGCTGTGGCGCAAATAAAGAGACAATACAATTTTATATACCAAGAATCAATGAGATACCAATAGTGAGCATTCTAAAATTGCAAGCACACGTGTGATGATGATATGTAGCGAACACGAGTTATACTAAGAAACTATAAAATACCAATAGTAAGCATTCTAAAAAATATAGCCACACGTGTGATGATGAACACGTGTTATACCAAGAAATAATAAAATAGCAATAGTAAGCATTCTGAGAAATGCAAGCACACGTGTGATGATGATATGTGATGAACACGTGTTATACTAAGAAACAATGAAAGAATAATTGTAAGCATTCTGAGAATTGCAAGCACACGTGTTATACCAAGAAACTATAAAATATCAATAGTAAGAATTCTGAAAATTGCAAGCTACACATGGTACTTTCATTTAAATCATTTTCTAATTAAGCAGTATTAAAATAAAAAAATAAAATCTTTAAGAGTAAATGATGCGGGTAATATAACTAACCTGTAATTACAATTTTAATGATGCAATTGCATTTCTTATATTAAAATTAGTATAATTTCTAAAAATCAGCTTTCTAGGATCAATAGATCAAGAATCGATACATGATCGATTATCTATTGATCTAATAAAGATATCAAGGTGGTTTTTGGTAGATATGTTATTTGAACAGCAAAAAATCGAATGACGTCATAAAATTTTTTAATTTTTCAAAATTCGTGAATTTTAAAATTTATAATTTGTGTATGAATCATCAGATAAGATAAGGATGATCGTATGCTTTTAGTACAGTGTATGATGACTAATGCCGTAATTACAATTTTTAAAATCGATCAATTTTTAATATAAATGATTTCTTATGATGCCATTTGATTTATTATGTTCAGATTAGTATATGTTCAAAAAATCAGCTTTCTAGGATCAATAGATCAAGAATCGATACATGATCGATTATCTATTGATCTAATAAAGATATCAAGATGATTTTTGGTACATATGTTATTTGAATAGCAAAAAATCGAATGGCGTCATAAAATTTTTTATTTTTCCAAAATTCGTGAATTTTAAAATTTGTAATTTGTGTATGAATCATCAGATAAGATAAGGATGTTCGTATGCTTTTAGTACAGTGTATGATGACTAATACCGTAATTACAATTTTTAAAATCGATCAATTTTTAATATAAATGGTTTCTTATGATGCCATTTGATTTATTATGTTCAGATTAGTATATGTTCAAAAAATCAGCTTTCTAGGATCAATAGATCAAGAATCGATACATGATCGATTATCTATTGATCTAATAAAGGTATCAAGATGATTTTTGGTACATATGTTATTTGAACAGCAAAAAATCGAATGGTATCATAAAATTTTTTAATTTTCCAAAATTCGTGAATTTTAAAAGTTGTAATTTGTGTATGAATCATCAGATAAGATAAGGATGTTCGTGTGCTTTTAGTACAGTGTATGATGACTAATACCGTAATTACAATTTTTAAAATCGATCAATTTTTAATATAATTGATTTCTTATGATGCTATTTGATTTCTTATGTTCAGATTAGTATTTGTTCAAAAAATCAGCTTTCTAGGATCAATAAATCAATAATCGATACATGATCGATTATCTATTGATCTAATAAAAATATCAAGGTGATTTTTGGTACATATGTTATTTGAATAGGAAAAAATCGAATGGCATCGTAAAATTTTTTATTTTTCCAAAATTCGTGAATTTTAAAATTTGTAATTTGTGTATGATTCATCAGATAAGATAAGGATGTTCGTGTGCTTTCAGTAGCATATATGATGACTTATACCGTAATTACAATTTTTAAAATCAATCAATTTTTAATATAATTGATTTATTAGGATGCCATTTGATTTCTTATGTTCAGATTATTATATGTTCAAAAAAATCAGCTTTCTAGGATCAATAGATCAAGAATCGATACATGATCGATTATCTATTGATCTAATAAAAATATCAAGGTGATTTTTGATACATATTCCTATCCTTGAAGATGATACCAAAATGCAGACTTATCTTTTATCCACATGCGGATTTCAACTCTGCAATTTTTACGAGAATTTTAAATGTATTTTTTTAATTTCCCATAGACTAACCACAGCTGCATTGTAACAATATTGTCTTAAAAGTGCTGATGTAGATGTTTTATAGAATCATGACGGCCTATTGCAGCTGTGTATTTTTGTTTTGATTTTTAGCAGAAAACTACACGTGTGAAAGAAACTTTCTTTCACACGTCAAATTTTGATGTTATTAGATCATCGGTATATGATTAAGATAGGAGGATGACACTAAGATCAAGACAATGATTTTAGTGTTCAAGATGTTGCCGGACGATAAAGAGCCTCGCGAGGTTGATGGAGAGGACCCTAATCCTCTCCCCGCGCTAGAGCCGGCAACTGTACCGCGGGAACCGATCGGGTACATACATCTTGTGATGATCCGACGGATGCGGATGTACCCGCAATTCCGCAATTTTGACTTCTCCGGTTTCGGCGATAATACGCTGGTGGTCCTCCTATTATGGGCGGACCACTGGCGTTTTTATTCCTATGAACACCCGGTGGTGTTGGACGATTTTTGTCGGCGGCGAAGCCGTGAGCCAAGCTCACTGGAGTGGCGTCCACGGCCATTTATTAACGTCGCGCTAAACACCGCCGTTACCTCGGACCCGGTGTATCAAGAAATATTCTTGACAGCAACACACTGGGCGAGGATGTTTTGTTGTCGGTATAAAGTGGCCGTGCGACTTCGCCGTCGACGGTTTGAATATTAAATTTGTGTGTCAGTGTAAAAAACTGTGTTGTGTAAAGTGAAAAACAGTGAAACTCAAAAAAAAAAAAAAAAAAAACAGTGGTTAAAAATAAAAAAGTGTTTTAAAAAACTAATAGAGTGCAAAAACTCATGGAAGTGCAAGGCGTCCAAAAAACTGTTGATGCTGATGAAAAAAAAAATGGTAAGTACCTTTTTTTTTTAATTTATAAATTTTTAAAATATGTGTGTGTGTGTGTGTGTGTGTGTGTGTGTGTGTGTGTGTGTGTGTGTGTGTGTTTTAAAATCAGGGTACCACTATGGAGTGTCAACAAACTCCTCCGACCCTTCCGCACATGACATCATAATAATATATATATATATATATTACGGTGTCATAGTGGGTCATCCCGCTCCTGATGTCGCTCGGAGGTCATTCACCTCTGCGGAGAGTCAGGAGTGGGGGTTTGTTGTGACGCGCCATAGTGGTACCTATACTACTTATGATAATAAAAATTTATATGTTTGGAATATATATTCAGAATAGATTAAATTACAAATAGTATTCTCTTCATTAAGAAATAATAAGTTTTTAGATAGATAGATATTTTATTTATTTGTAATAGTTTACAAAAAGTGTGTAACAAAACAAAAATATAATATTTAATACATAATAAGATACAGAAATGAGATAATGTAATTATTGCACTTATGATATCACAGTCGATTTCCTAAAACTAATAATACTACAAAAGTAAGTCACTTTTTAGAGTGATATCACAGATCATTAAAATAATAAAATACACACACAATCATCAATAAAATAACAATAAACAAATATGTCAAATTAATATCTATCAATCAAACTAATAAAAACAAACTAAAAATAAAATATAATAAAATCAAACGAGTCAAATAGTCAGAAATAATTAAAAAAAATAATGCATTCACTCTTAACCATGCGCTCATCATCCATACTATAAATACAAGCACACCTTAAATCTATATACGGGACTACACATGATAATAAATTAACATAAAGGGACTATAAATATAACATAAAGAGAATATCCATTACTCAAGGTCAAGTAGGTAGCCCCTCACTGCCGTCTTGAACCTGCTGATAGATGGAAGATACTTAATTTCAACAGGTAGGGAATTCCAAAAATGCACACCTTGAACTTGAAAGGAATTTCTTCCAGTCTCAGTGCGCATAAAGGGCACCGCAAGATCCTTAGTCTCTCCCCTAGTAGCCGCCCTAGATACACATCTAGTGAAGAGACTCACTAAATGCTCCGGAGTATTCATGCGCACGATTTTGTACATAAGCACAGCCAAAAAATACTGTCTCCTCGAATCAGTGCGCAGCCAACCCAACGCGGTTCTATAAGGAGAGACATGATCACCCATTCTCAAACCCATTACATATCTCACACATGAATTTTGTAATCTCTGTATTCATCTTCTCAACTCCTGAGAAGCATTGAGCAGAACTACCGAACAATAGTCAAGATGTGGAAACAGCAGGGCGGTTGCGAGCTGTTTACGCAGAGTCTCCGTGGTGTACCGACGGAAAAACCGCAGGGCATACGAAACGCTATTAAACTTTTTTCTAATCATATCAACGTGCGGTACCGATGAAAGTTTAGGGTCAAGCACAACACCAAGATTCGTCACGGAGTCAGAGAAAGGTATACTAATGCCTCCCTCAAGATCAATCGTACGTGACTTATCAGCATAAAAAGAATTTACAAAACAAATAAGTTGATAAAAAAAAAATTTATTTGCATTCATTTTTAGTCTATTTTAAATTATAATAAATTTTATTAAAAACGAAGCAATTTATTTTAACATATTTTAACAATGAAAATAATACTTTTAATTTACTTAGAAATAATACTTTAAATCATATTTAAAAGTATTATGAAAATAATTTCAATCTATAAAATTCATAGTAAAGGATTAAATATTTTCATCTTACCTGCCAGAATTAAAATTTTGGCTCTCGAATATTTGCTTTTGTGACTCGAAGGATTACAGTGAAGTTGATAGTGGTGACTTTTAACGAAATAAAATCCGTTATTATCAAAGTCCTCACAATCGTCTGGCACAAAAGACACTAGAGTATCTTTTTTTCGTACTTTTCTAATACATCAGCTTTCTTTCAGATGCTTCTCGGGATTGCGCACGCCGTATTCGCAAAAATTATATATATATATATATATATATGTGTCAATCCACGTCAAACGAATAATGGCTCTGTCCCAAATTGTAGATCACTAAAAAAATCGCGTATCGGCTCAAAATTTTCGTATTACACTCTACTTCCTTTTGCAATGTGGCGATTTTAAAAATTAAAAATGGCGACTTCAATATGGCGGCTCAAACCTAGAGATTTCATAAAAAATTTTCGAAAATTGATTTTAATTCATTCAAATGTGATTATGCGTATTTTTTTATATCAGAAATCAATTCAGCGTTCAATTTTACATAGGAATATAGTATTGCACTCAAGGTAAAAAAAATTTGCAACGTCATCGGAAATTCATATCAGGAAATAATAGTTATTTCTCGAATCACTCATTGATCAATGTTGATTAGTGAGTAAATAAATATACTGATAGGTAACTTGAGTCACTGAATCCAAATCTAATATCCACTTAACCCTACCAGTCTTCATCAAGGTCATTTAAAGGTCAAATCGCGAATATCTTTTATTATTTGATAAGATTGAGACACCTATAAATTTAACGTGATGCTGGATCTGAATTCGAGGCCCGTTCGAGTGTCAAACGACGTAATTACAGAAAAATTCGTTTTAAACTGTGGTTTCTTGGAAAACAAAAATTTTCTGTTAGTCAATATTTAATTAATTTTTACGTAATCACGTCGTTTGACACTCCAAAAGACCCCGGATTCCGATTCAGCGACACGTAAAACTTGAAGGTGTCCTAATCTTATCAAATAATAAAAGGTATTCGCGATTTGTCCTTCAAATGACCTTGATGGAAATCTTGTATACCATATAGGGTTGAGCGGACATCAGACTTGGATTCAGTGACTCGAGTTATCTATCAATATCTTCATTTACTCACTAATCAACATTGATCAATGAGTAATTCGAGAAATAACTATTATTTCCCGATATGACCTTCCGATGACATTGTAAATTTTTTTCACCTTAAGTGCAATACTATATTCCTATGTAAAATTGAACGCTGAATTGATTTCTGATATAATAAAATACGTCTAAATCACATTTATATGGAATAAAATCAATTTTCAAAAATTTTTTATGAAATCTCAGGGCTTAAGCCGCCATATTGGAGCCGCAATTTTGAATTTTAAAATTGTAAAAGGAAGTAGAGTGTTGGACGAAAATTTTGAGCCCATACACGATTTTTTTGGTGATCTACAATTTCGGACAGAGCCATTATCCGTTTGACGTGGATTGACATATATAAATATATATATATATGTATATATATATATATATACATATATCGCGAGCATTTGGAACAAAGCCCATGTATAACTTATGTGTTATATATATATATATATATGTTGTAACGATTTTCCCTTTTGGAAGGGGGAAATACGTGTAACTCCTGTTGCCAGACGCTTCAGCGAGTTACCAGGGTAAGATCGGCAGGAGTTGGAGGGATCGGACGGCGGAAAGTAAAGGAAAGTAACCAGGTTTAACACGTTTGGTTATACTAGGGAGCACCGTAGCTTTATTGTACTCTCAATGCTCGTATACAACGACGCTTATAAATGTGGAATGGTAATAACGTGTTAATCAAAGCTAACCCTAATATCTTTATACAATGCAAATAAACTAACCTAACCTTAAGTGTAATTTACAGAATTAATTGATGTTTATTTTTGGTCAGCCTCTTGACGGCCATTTAATATCTTTGAAATAAAAATCCAATTTAAGAAATAAAGAAAAATGAATTTAATTAGTTAATCACTTATTACGGCCGGGTTGATCGGTGACTCGTCGACGGCCTTTTCCTGTAACAATATAAACAAGAAGGAAACCAAAAGATTAATTTACTAATTTAATTTATTGCTTTCAATAAAATACGCGAGGCTTAAATAATAATAATAAACTAATATATTATAACTAAGACTACGGCGGGATTCGGTGGACGACACCCTTAATCTAATTATAACAAAAAGAACAATGGTCGGGCGGAGTGCAAATAATTAAATGCGGTGGGTGGACGACACCCTTAATTTAATTTGATGCGCGGTTATCAAAAATCTAGCAAGATTTTGGGTGGACGTCACCCTTAAACTTAACGGCGCAACGGGAGGTATGCGGCGGACAAAAGGTTGCTAGTGTATGCTCTTGGATAGCATAGCCTTACGCCAGCGTGCTCACTCGGCGTAATTCTATGCTGCAAGTATATGCATTAGAGTGTAGACCAGCGTGCTCACTCGGTCTACCCTCATGTGCAAGAGAGAGAAGCTAGGTCTTCTACAAGAGAAGGGAGCCAGCTACTACTTCTCTCACTCTCTCTTAGCCTAGCGTGCTCACTCAGGTAAAGAGGGAGAAGAGATGGTAGTCGACACAGCGTGCTGAGCTTAGCTTCTCGGCCTCTTATATACTCCGGCCTCATTTTTCTTAATGCGTGTGGCGGCGTTTGGGGTTGCCACCTGGCGGCTGAGCTCAGAACTATTGTTCTATAGTAGCTTGGCCGTCAGGCGGGAAATTTGAATGAGTGAGTATGTATACTCGTCGCACCCCCCCCCCTTTCTTCGGAGAGTGAACTATACGTGAACGGTGAAGTTAATAATCAAATACTTAAGATAGTACGAGAAGTTAATTTTAGAAAAAGAATATGTATTATCAATTAATAAAAGATGTAATCATACCTTGCTGCTCGCTGGGGCTTTGACTGCCTTCTGCAAATTACCTGTTGCCGGATCCAGTTGCAGGTTCCACTTCTGTCCGGCCACTTTCACTCTGTATTGTCTTGCTCCTACTGGTACGTCCACCTTTGATCCATCTGGCAGGTCGATTATTGCTCTTCTGCGGTTGTCGGTGATTGGTACCTGCCTGTTGAGTAACAGACGGTCGTTTTTGAAGGACCGAATGGACTTTATCCTTAGGCAGCTGACTCTCGACGGTGGTGCAGGTAGTGGGAGGTGGGCAGAAGATGGTACTGCGGCTGGGTTCGGTTGTAGGTGGTGTGGTTTGCAGGTACGGCGGGGTGGTCGCGGAGGAGATGGCGGTGCGTTGGCTTGTCGCCAAAGCTCTTCGAATTCTCCTAACGCCTTTTTATACATTGCGAGTACGAGTAGCTATGATTACTTGGGTTATTGCCTACGATTACTTATAATATGTGGTTGGTTTTTCTTGATGCGGGTGGCGTAGCCATCTAGCGGGTATATTTGGAACTATTACTGGCTATGAAACGGTTTAATGTCTTTTATGTGTACGCGATCTGTTATAGTGTTTTTATCATCTATAAGATCGTACACCACTGGTGACAAGATTTTATGTATTTTATACGGGCCTTTGAATGTATGATGGAGTTTGGCTGAGAAGTTTTTATCTTTTTCAGATAAACTATGAAACTTTTTAAGAACTTGATCTCCAATTTTTGGAGACCAGTCGCGGTGGCGCTTATCATAATGCGCTTTTTGTTTAAGGAAGCTAGCAATTAAGTTATTCTGAGTTTTCTCAATTGCTTCTTGTAAGTTTCTAATTCGGGAAAGCGGCGTTGATCTCCGGTTTGGCATGTTGTTAATTACACCAGGTGGAGTTCATTCTCGGCCTGTGTTTAAAAATGCTGGTGAGAATCCAGTTGATTCGCTTTTAGCTGTATTGTAAGCGAAAGCAAGCTGGTTGATGTTTTCATCCCAGTTTTTATGGTTTTCTCCTACGTATTGTTTAATCATCATCTTTATTACTTTATTTGCCCGTTCTACGGGGTTACACTGTGGTGAGTACGGAGGAGTAAGCCTATGTTTTATGCCATTTAGCTTGAGGAATTCTTTGAAATCCGAGCTTATAAATTGACTTCCATTGTCGCTTAACACTGTGGCGGGGCAACCGTGTTGCAAGATAATCTGGTTTGTTATAGCCTTGGCTATTGTTTTAGCGGTGGCTCTTTTTACGGGCTTGAGCTCAACCCATTCAGTGAAGCGATCTTGCATCACTATCAGGCTTGTGTTCTGGTTTTTAGACTTTGGGAACGGTCCCATAAGGTCTACAGATGCAACTTCCCATGGTTTGTCTACCTTTGAGAATTGCATAAATCCAGGCGGGAATTTTTGTTGCGGCTTGTGTTGTTGGCAACTCAAACAGTTTTTCACGTGTTTGGCGCCGTCAACCAGCATTTTTGGCCAATGGTAACGTGCTTTAAGACGTTCTAGTGTCTTAAACGTTCCTAAGTGGCCTGCTGTTACGGAATTATGCACTTCGTGGAGTACTTCAGGGCGTTCTTCCATGGGCACGCATAATTTGTATTCTGGGTCGCCGGATGGATTTGCTGAAGCTATTTTTTTGTGGATAAATAGCTTATTATTTACAATATGGTAATCTGGAAATGCGGACGGGTCAACTTTTACCTTTTTAATAAAGGGTGGTACCAAGAGCATTTGCTGTTTGTTACAGCGCATACCTGACTTGGTTGTCGAGATAAAATATCGGTGATTGTGTTTTCTGTACCTCGTCGATATTTTATTTCGAAGTCATACTGACTAAGTTCTAAAGCCCAACGGGCGAGGCGACCAGATGGATTATCTAGCTGGTTGAGCCATTTCAATGACTGATGGTCAGTTATGACTATAAAATGATAATTTTCAATATAGTCACGCATTTTCCAGATTGCCCATTTAACTGCCAAACATTCAAGCTCTGTTGCTGAATAATTTTTCTCTGCAGACGAGAGTGTTCTACTAGCATAGGCGATGACTCTTTCTTTGTCATCGAGTTCTTGTGTAAGAACTGCGCCTAATCCTTCCATGCTTGCGTCTGTTTGTAGCATGAATGTTTATGTCCAATCTGGACAGGCTAAAACTGGTGCTTCGGTTAGCAGTTTTTTAAGTGCGATGAAGGCATTTTGTTGTTCAGTGCCCCATATCCATACTGCTTTTTTCTTTAAGAGCTGGTTTAGCGGGGCGGCTACGTTAGAGGCGTCTTTTACGGATCGCCTGTACCAGGAAATGAGACCTAAAAATCTTCTTAACTCCTTGACATTAGTTGGAGGTGGAAGATTCGCTATAGGCTCTGTTTTCTCGGGTCGGTATGTAGACCTGTTTCGTCTACTACATGCCCTAGATATTTTAATTGCTTTCTAGCAAAACAGCATTTTTCCATATTCGGTTTTAGATTTGCCTGACGTAATTTAGTGAAAACATCACGTAAATGTGTGATGTGTTCATCTAAAGTGGGTGAAACCACTATCATGTCGTCCAGGTAGGCAAATGCATGCGGAGACATGTCTGGTGTGATAACAGCGTCGAGGAGCCTTTGGAAGGTTGCGGTAGCCGAATGTAGGCCAAAAGGCATAACATTGAATTCAAAGAGGCCTTTGCCTGCCACTGTGAAAGCAGTGAGAGGTTTGCTATCAGCTGTTAACGGTACTTGCCAATATCCATTTTTCAGGTCTATTGTACTTAAAAATTTGGCTCCTTTAAGCTTGTTTGAAATTGAATTTATTTGAGGAAGAGGATATGCGTCTTTGCGTGTTACGCTGTTAAGCTTGCGAAAGTCTATGCAAAACCTCTGTTTTCCATCTTTCTTTTTGACTAGAACTACTGGCGAGCTTCAAGGGCTCGTAGAAGGACTTATGATGCCGTTTGCAAGCATTTCGTCCACTTCTTTGCTTATAACTTCTTGCGTTACAGGGTTTCTAGGCCTGTAGCGCTGTTTTATGGGAGTTGGGTCTACTAGCTTAATTTTATGTTTCGCTAGAGGCGTTACTCCTTTGACTTTTTCGAAGAGTTTGAATTCTTCTTTTAGAAAGTTATCTAAACGGCATTTTTCCGGGCCAGTAGGTTCTTGCAGTCCTAAGTTAGGTGTTACGGTGCAAGCATTATTAGTTGCTGCGTTTTTGTTGGATGGTTTGATCTCTTTTCCATCTATGCTAATTTTTACGTTTAGCCTAGTGAGAATGTCCATGCCTAACAATATGTCGCTTTCTAGGTTGGGCATGATTGAGAAAGAGTGGAGCAATATAAAGTTTTTAATTTTTATATAGCCAGTTACTTTTTGTGTAATGGCTACGCTACGGTTATCTGCTAGCAAGACTGTTCTTGCGTCGTCAGATAATTCCCAATCTTTGCGTGCTAACCGTTTAGCGAATTTCGGGTGTATGAATGATGTTACAGCTCCTGGGTCCACCAGTGCTGACATCTTTATTCTGCATGCGGTTGCCGGTAGAAAATATCTGGGGTCAAATTCGGGAAGATCATGGGTCGGCTCGGGTTTATGTCTCGGCCGACTCTTATTTAGTTTTCCTGACCTGTGCAGGTGCAATCTCTAGAGAGAGTGCCATCTTTTTCGCAGCGAGAGCAGAAGATTTTCCTTTTGTTTTCGCAAGATGAGCGGTTGTGACCTGTTTGTTTGCAATTCCAGCAGCTGGTACTGCTGTCGTAGTCAGTGACCATTGATGCTGCATTGCGTTTGTTCGGTGTAGCGGGTTTTCGTTCATTTCTTTTGCTTTGAAAGAAGAAAGGTTTAGGAGATTTTTCCTTATTGTTAATTTTTATTTCTCTTAAGGTTTCTTCAATCTCCTCGGCTCTCTGGATGAGGTCTTCCGGGGAGTTTATGTCATTTCGCTTAATGTGTAAGCGGAGAGCTGCCTTCACATTATAATAAAGGTTATCGATCTGCTCATCGAGCGGGATATTACCGCGTCGTCGCATGAGAGTCGATAGATCTGTTACGTAGGAGCGTATGGAGTCGTTGTCTTTCTGCTTCCTTTCCGCAATGAGCCGGTTTAATGTGCGGCGTTCGGCTGGCAATAAATAATAGGCACGAAGCTTTGCTTCAAGTTGTTGCCAATTATTTATGTTACCCGCGCAGTTGCGGTACCATAGCTGGGCATCAGATCTAAGCAGCTCTGGGAATCCTTTGAGGAAGTCAGCATCTGATACGTTATACGCATCTTTTAGCTCTTGAGCCCTTTCTAGAAATGCATACAGGTCTTTACCGTCAAAGTGGCAGTTCCACTTACGCATTTTCTCTATAATGCATGTTTCACTTTGGACGAAGAATGTTTCTCTAGTTGACGAAGGACTGACAGAGTGGGAAGTTGCATTTGCGTTTGAAGTGCCAGCTCTGTCATTGTTTATGCGGCCATCGGCTTCTGCGCGTTTCAGTAATTTGTACGCGTTTTCATCGAAGTCGGGGGGATCGGCGGGTTTTGATGCATAGTCTTCTTGATGATTCTTGACATACTCTACTAATTTGTCGCGGAGCGTTTCGCTATCACCTTTCGTTGAGCGGTGTAATTCGGTTAAATAAGCGGCTACTTCATCGTCGGATAGGTCATAGACCCATTTGATTCGCGAATTCATTGTTAAAGAAAAAATTTTTATTTATTGGGAATTTCACGTAATTTAATTAATATTACGGAAGGTGATAAAAATTATTCCCGTGAATTTATTATTTGTTTGAATAAAAACCGAGAAAAGAGACAATATTAACTATATCTCATGAATATCTAATTTTAATCTAACCTAATTTAAATAAAAAAATAAAAATTAAAAATACTAATTATTTTTGGATCTAATCCTATTTTGTTTAATCAAATTTTATTAACTCCGATTTGTAAGTGCAGATTAAGCTTATATGCGGCGGCGGCCTACGCTTACAATATAATCTAAGAGCTAGCTACGCTAGTGTTTGATTTGGATGAGCAAGAGTAACTACTGGTTATTTGAGGATAGGATAGAATAATAGGATTTGATCTTTTTATAGGTTATGAAAGAAATTTTTAGTTTTGGAGTTTTTTTTTTTTTTTTTTTTTTTGTTAAAACGCCATGTAACTCTAGGTTGCAACTGGCGAATTTAAGTTAACAAAAAAAATGAACTTTTTATTTTCAACCACGCAACGTTATGTTACGCTGGCAGAAAAGTATAACTCAAAAAAATTTTTTATTTTTTATTTTATTAATTGAATTGTGTTTAATTCAATATTATTACACCATGTGATTAATTTACAAATGGTGGTTTAAGTGTAATAAATAACTGGTTTCTTTAATGTTCTCTTGCCATGTAACGTTAAGTTGCAAATGGCGAACGAACAAAAGAAATTTTTAAACGAAAATTTATTTTTGAAGGTTATGCTACTAATTTATAGCAGAATTACCGTTAAATAATTACCAGAAGTCCAATTGTTCGGGCGCCATGTAACGTTTTTCCCTTTTGGAAAGGGGAAATACGTGTAACTCCTGTTTCCAGACGCTTCAGCGAGTTACCAGGGTAAGATTGGCAGGAGTTGGAGGGATCGGACGGCGGAAAGTAAAGGAAAGTAACCAGGTTTAACACGTTTGGTTATACTAGGGAGCACCGTAGCTTTATTGTACTCTCAATGCTCGTATACAACGACGCTTATAAATGTGGAATGGTAATAACGTGTTAATCAAAGCTAACCCTAATATCTTTATACAATGCAAATAAACTAACCTAACCTTAAGTGTAATTTACAGAATTAATTAATGTTTATTTTTGATCAGCCTCTTGACGGCTATTTAATATCTTTGAAATAAAAATCCAATTTAAGAAATAAAGAAAAATGAATTTAATTAGTTAATCACTTATTACGGCCGGGTTGATCGGTGACTCGTCGACGGCCTTTTCCTGTAACAATATAAACAAGAAGGAAACCAAAAGATTAATTTACTAATTTAATCTATTGCTTTCAATAAAATACGCGAGGCTTAAATAATAATAATAAACTAATATATTATAACTAAGACTACGGCGGGATTCGGTGGACGACACCCTTAATCTAATTATAACAAAAAGAACAACGGTTGGGCGGAGTGCAAATAATTAAATGCGGTGGGTGGACGACACCCTTAATTTAATTTGATGCGCAGTTATCAAAAATCTAGCAAGATTTTGGGTGGATGTCACCCTTAAGAAGGGGCCGAACTATCTGTCTTTGTCTAATAGCGTTTTTCATCATTTATGTAAACACTATCCGGTATAACAAGAAAAAAATAGCAGCCCCCGCTAGATATTAGTATAATAAGTAAATTTTGTAATAACAACCAAATTTTTTCACTGCGTAGTTTTTGAATAATTAGAGACCTACCAAAAAAAGATAGGTTATATTCTAGATTGCTAGTAGGTCTCTAATTAGTCAAAAACTATGCGGTGAAAAATTTGGTTGTTACTACAAAATTTACTAATTATACTAATATCTAGCGAGGGCTGCTATTTTTTTCTTGTTATACCGGATAGTGTTTACATAAATGATGAAAAACGCTATTAGACAAAGACAGATAGTTCGGCCCCTTCTTAAACTTAACGGTGCAACGGGAGGTATGCGGCGGACAAAAGGCTGCTAGTGTATGCTCTTGGATAGCATAGCCTTACGCCAGCGTGCTCACTCGGCGTTATTCTATGCTGCCAGTATATGCATTAGAGTGTAGACCAGCGTGCTCACTCGGTCTACCCTCATGTGCAAGAGAGAGAAGCTAGGTCTTCTACAAGAGAAGGGAGGCAGCTACTATTTCTCTCACTCTCTCTTAGCCTAGCGTGCTCACCCAGGTAAAGAGGGAGAAGAGATGGTAGTCGACACAGCGTGCTGAGCTTAGCTTCTCGGCCTCTTATATACTCCGGCCTCATTTTTCTTAATGCGTGTGGCGGCGTTTGGGGTTGCCACCTGGCGGCTGAGCTCAGAACTATTGTTCAATAGTAGCTTGGCCGTCAGGCGGGAAATTTGAATGAGTGAGTATGTATACTCGTCGCAATGTATATATTGCATCGTATGGATACGTTCACAGACTTTTCATTGTCTTGCTTAGGAAATTACGTTTGCATACAAATAGCTGTGTTAAACACGCTTTTTGAAGTTGCGCACCAGTAATGCTTAGTATATTGCTGTGTCCAAAAATCTACTGCATTTACTAGGGGTTTCTTTATAGATAAGCTGTATCGACCAATCAGAAAGCTTCCTTAGAGCTATGTAACGCGTGATAAATTTTGTGAATACAGCGTGCGCGACCCCGAGAAGCATTTGGAACAAAGCCGATGTATAAGAAGAGTACGAAAAAAAGATACTCTTGTGTATTTTGTATCAGACGATTGTGAGGACTTTAATAATAACGAATTTCACTTCGTTAAAAATAATCACCGTCTATTTCACTGTAATTAGTCTAGGCGTCCAGAGGGTTTCGTATGAAGTTAGAGGTCCCACCAAGCCAGTAGGTGATTTGTTTGTATTTTGAGCCGCTAAATCCGAATTTGCAACTTGCTTTTCGCGCAAGTGGTTGAGTAATTTGTTATAAGCAAATTAATTGTTTAAATGACTATAGTTTATGAACTACAATAGATGCAGTAATTTTCTCTGTGAAAACTTGTTCTTTAATAAAAAAACAAAAACAAATCGTTTCTGTTGCATGTCGATTCGATAATTAGAACCAGAGATATGGCAAATATATTGCAAAAAAAAACATAGAGACGTAGCGCTAGCACGGAACTCCCTGGTAAAAAACCTTATAACTCGACAACTAATTGATTTTTTTTGAAGTTCAACATGTGTTTGAAAAATGTCAGAGTCTCAGCTTTAATGATAAATTGTTATATATTACTTTCAAATGTTGATAAATAAGCTAGAATGATTTGAAGCAGAAAAAATTTGCAATTTTTTAGAATTTTGTTTGTTTATAACGAAATAATATAGGTTAGCGAACAAAATATTTCTATATTTTTGATATAGAATGATAGGAAATTTCATCTTGTTTAAGAATCTGTCCAGTTTTTTCAATTTAAGTAAGTAGAACCTGAGATATCGCAAATTTAAGCTGTAGCGCCAACTCCTTGCAATACGACATACGTGTGCAATATGGCGATCACTTTCCTTATTAAAAATTCTTTTCTTATAAGGTGAGTAATTTCATTTTTTTCCAATAAAATTACTTTTGACTCTATTTTATATACTTTGTCATAATATTAATGATGTATAATACATTGAGATGAAGTAGACTTAGGGTTTTGAATAATCATTGATTTTTCTACTATAATAGTAAACAATTTATTCAACTTATGGAGTATTTTTATATTTATTTTTTTTTGCTAAAAGAACAACAATTTATTTTATTCAAGAAATTCGTTTTAACCTTCCGATTTATTAGAGTCATCTATTTTTAGCTGAATCCTTTTTTATTTAATTTTTATTTAATTTCCAAATACAGAGTTAAAATTAATTTTATTATAAAAGAATGAAATTACTTATCTTATAATAAAAGAATTTTTAATAAGGAAAGTGATTGCCATATTGCACGCATATGTCGTATTGCAACGATTTGGCGCTACAGCTGAAATTTGCGATATTTCAAGTTCTACTCACTTTAATTTTAAAAAACCGGACGGATTCTTAAACTAGATGAAATTTCCTATCATTCTATATCAAAAATATAGAAATATTTTGTTCGCTAACCTATATTATTTCGTTATAAACAAACAAAATTCTGAAAAATTGGAAATTTTTTCTACTTCTAATTATTCTAGCTTATTTATTAACATTTGAAAGTAATATATAACAATTTATCATTAAAACTGGGACTCTGACATTTTTTAAACACATGTTGAACTTCAAAAAATATTAATTACTAATCGAATTATAAGGTTTTTTACCAGGGTGTTCCGCGCTTGCGCTACGTCTCTATGTTTTTTTGCAATATATTTGCCATATTTCTGGTTCTAATCATCGAATCGACATGCAAAAAAAACGTTTTTTTTTTATTTTCTATTAATATCATGTTTTCGCAGAGAAAATTACTGCATCTATTGTAGTTCATAAACTATAGCTATTTAAACAATTAATTTGTTTATAACAAATTACTCGACCACTTGCGCGAAAAGCAAGTTGCAAATTCGGATTCAGCGGCTCAAAATACATATAAATCACCTACTTGCTTGGTGGGACCCCTAACTTCATACGAAACCCTCTGGGCGCCTAGACTAAATCCTTCGAATCGCAAAGGCGAATATTCGAGAGCCAACATTTTATTTCTTGCAGGTAAGATAAAAATATTCAATCCTTCACTATAAATTTCATAAATTGAAATTATTTTCAATATTTGAATAAGATTAAAAGTATTATTTCTATAAAATTAAAAGTATTATTTCTAAATGAATTAAAAGTATTATTTTCATTGTTAAAATATGTTAGAATAAATTGCTCCGTTTTTAATAAAATTTATTATGATTGAAAATAGACTAAAAAATAAATAAGAGAAAATTTTTTTTCATTCAACTTATTATTTCTTAATGAAGAAAATAGTATTTGTTATTTAATCTATTTTAAATGTATATTCCAACCATATAAATTTTCATTATCATAGACGATCTTAGACTCCTATTCATATACTTAACTCAAGTAGCGGTTGTTACTTGAACCTAATTCTGTCTTTGTCGCTCCATGATGAAAATAAATGATAGATGATAAAACCGTTACATGAGATCTAATAGCTACACTGGAAAAAAAATTTCTTTATAACGAAAAAAATTTTATTGTATCTAATAGATTCTTTCTGGCAATAGGTGAAATACTTTTTGTATTAATATCATTTATTCCGTCAGTGAAAATAACATTTTTAAATATCAATAAAATATTGCTCAACATACATAAGATATTTCTTAAACTTAAAAATATCTCATACTGGAAATTATTAATTTTATTTTAAATTAATATTTCGTAATAGAAATAAAATTTTTTTCCTCCAATAATAGTACCTTATGCACCAAGTACATTGCGCACGCGGTGCATATACTATTTTATAACACGACGGACGTAAAATATTTTTATGCATCTAAAAAATATTTCAAATTAATTAATTTCTTCGTACCAAATATTGACCATGGGGAATTTTTAATTAATTTTTCCTGGTCTCCTAGTTCTATTTCACAGAGAAAAATTCAAAAAAATTTTTCAAAAATTTTCCAGTCTATTACACCATGAGCCAAAATCGTTAGCCCCTGCGCTACCACCGATTCTACTTATAGGTATGAACTTATTTTAAATGAATGAGAATCGGAAGAGTGTAAATATGTATAAATTTAAAGAACAACCCGAGAAAAATCATCCCTACTGAAAATATTGTATGAACTCTCATATCAGATCTCATATGAAATCGCCTAAATAAATATATGTGAGATCTCATGTCAGATCATACATAAATTCATTTTATTTTAAAAATTTAACGAATATACATTCGATTTTATATACGATCTCATAGGCGATTTCATGTGACATCTCATATGAATCTCGTGTGCGATCTCATATGTGATCTCACATGGGATCTCTTATATATTTTATTCAATTTAAAAAATTTGAAAAAGATATTTATTACTTTTTTATTTTTTTTCAGCTTGTTCTTTAAATTTTGACAAATTTTGACATTAGCTATATTAATACTATTATTTTAGTTATAATAAAAAATCCTTTGGAGCTCTTATTTTCTTATGAACTTAGATCGTAAATTAGACATCAAAGTTGACAAACCTAACCTCAAAATACTATAAATTGAAAACTTGTATATAACTTTTCGAATATAAGATTTCGGTAGATTTCTTTAGTTGTCCGCACTCAAGTTGAATCTTACTACTTTTTTTCTTGATGTGGAAAAAGCCGATTAAATTCTCCATTTACTCATAAAGTTGAATAACAAATATTATCAAAAGGGGGAGCTTCATTATGTTCTCAATGTATTTAATTACATTAAGGAGGTTGTCAAGTACTGGTCGGAGACAAAAGTTTTATTGCTCGAAGTATCAAAAAAGCGTCTGCGCGCATGCGCTATAGTTTCAACTTTTGATTCCGACTGTGCTCACACACGTGGCGCAGTATATATGTACACGCACACACTAGTCGTCGTTACCCCACAACTACTTTCTGACTGTTTCACGTGCTTAGATTCATACATTTTCTATAGACATTTTCTATTTGTATATATACATATATCTGTAACGCGATCTTCCGGGATTTCATAAGGTTTTTCTCACAACATGAAAAATTTATAATAAAAAAATGTGTAAAGACCCTTACAATCAGGGGCGGAAGTGAGGTGTTATTGGTTCAATTATGATATTTTAGTGATATTCATTAAAAAAAGTAAATAATTCTTACTAAAGAAATAATTTCTCCTAAGGGAAACGATTGTAAACGCCCCTTAACCCCTAATCTACACAATGTTAATTTTTCTGGGATATCCCAGAAGACTACTAATATCCCAGAAATTCGCGTTCCATAACTTGGAACATCTCAGAACGTCGCATTACAGATATGTATGTTTGAGTTGTAATTTCTCGAAAACGGTACCGCTAGTATTTTTTAATTTGTGATCAATATATTCTTTATGAAATTCTAAATTACATATTAGTTTTTGGTTTAAATCTGACACAAAACAAATTCAGAATCATTGAAAACGTCCCTTTTACAGCACGTCAATATAGGGATTACGTGTTAAAAGTTGAAACTTTAGAAGTTTATATCTCAAAAATGGTACCGCTGAAGCTTCTAAAAATTTAATGGCAAGTGCGTAATGTTATTATAAACATGTGATCAAAATTTCAAGGTAATCTGACACAACTCGATTTACTCGATAACCCCCTTAATATTAGAAATACGTATTCAAATACAGAACATCATCATATTCGATAAATTTAGTGGAGCCACAAGACCCAATGCATCTTGCCCGGGGTTAGTATTCCTTATTTTAGCCACTTCATTTAATTTGCATTGTATTTCATAGCGTCACTTTCCACTTCGGATCAGCTTTCGACTGACTTTATCGATTGAAAATAGCTAAAAAAGATATTTTGTTTTTATTTATTTTTTTCAGCTTATTCTTTACGCGCTATCTAAAAATTTACGCGCTTTCGCTTCTTATTTGTTAAAATAAATAAATATTTACAAGTAAAAAAATTTTGATATGTATTTTTATCAAAAATAAACGAAATTACTTATTTAGCTATTTTTGATAGGTAAAAAAGGTCTAAGCATCATCTTCAACAGTAAGCTGGGGCAAATGTGGTTACCGACCGAGAAGTAAAAATGTTATTTAATCATAAATGAAATAATTATACTGTTTTCAAAAAAATTGTTATCGAGCGCAATTTTTCATACATACATGATTGTATAATAGATGTTTTTTTCGTAATATTCATCATATTTTAAGCAAAAAGTAAGTAACCGTACTTAGAGTTTAATAAGCAGTTGTAGTATAAAATTTTTTAATTTTTAAAATATTCTTCAATTATTTTGGTGAGTGCAATAAAGAAATAAATTTCGTGAATGTATTTAAAATTTTAATGCATTTCATTACGTTTAGTAGAAGAAAATTAAACAACGGATGTTCAATTCTCGGTCGGTATAGAATCTGCTCCGACTTGCTCTTGACGAATAGCATAATAATAAGATAAATTTATTATCTTACGTTTAATGTTTAAACTTAAATTGCATGAAAATATAATTTTTACTATGAAAACTATGTGAATAGTCTGTATGAATATGATTATATATCAGCATGGTTTGAAATTATATTCGAGCACGATTTTGAAATTGTTCGGATTACGGTAAATTCACGACTAAATTAGGAAAACAAGCAATAACATTGCGATTATACTCTAAATTAAAGTAAAATCAATAATTCTTGAGTTAGAGAAACCTATATTATTTAAATCTGTAAGACGCTATTGTAAATGATATGTAAAAGTAATTTATCAGTATGATAAAAAAAAGATATTAAGTACTAAGTCACTGTCAGTTCATTGAAGGTAGTTTGTCATAATGTTCTAAGACATAAATAAAGCTGCAACTGTTTTTACGGCGACATGCAAATTGTGTAACAATTGGTAAGACGTGTTATGCCGTAAATCTAAACCAGATGCAGCGTGCGTCATAAAACGATACTACCTATTGATTAGAAAAACTGTCATTAATCAGTGAACTGACCCCGAGTCTCGTATACATGATTTCGTCTGCGATATGAAATAAGTATCTCAATTTGTGAATACACAAATTCTGTACAAACCTTTGTATATGAACGGCATCGCTCCAGAACTCACTGAAAAGTGATGGACTTCTTGAGCGTAAATGGCGATATGCATAATTGTAGTGACTAGTATCTTAACTATTACTTGTAAATAACGTCTAAATCTTCGTAAAAAATTTGTTTCTATTATCATTTAATCGCCAAGTATAATTACGCTCAAATATAGTTTAAAACCATAATCTATAGTAGCATGCTTTAGATAACAATTGTTTTATAGATGTAGTATAGAATCATTTAATCGTAATTTTATTAATATATATAAATAAATTGAATCATAGACCAAAATTGAGATTTGAGATTTGTTGACATTCCTAAATGGAAATAATTTCTGTGAATAACTATTAAAATAACTGCGTAAAAATGTGAAGAAATGTGATAACTATAATAAACTACAGCAATTGAGACATTAATAACAGTAAATAACAGTTGATAACGGTTAATAATTGTTACGAATAGATAAGAATAATGATTAACTGTAAATAATAATAATTTACTGTTATTTATACTTATTTACAAATATTTGTAATTTTTCACATTTATTGACATTTATTGACATTTATTAACAGTTATTAACACTTTTTCACACTTTCAAAAATTTTTACACGTACAATCGTTTTTTTTATATATACGCGAAAAATTTTGTAAATGTGAAAAACTGTTAATAACTGTTAATAAATGTAAAAAACTGTAAATATCTGTAAGAAAGTATTAATAACTATAATTCACTGTAACTAATTGCAAATAAATATAAATAATTATAAATAAGTATAAATAATAATAAATTATTCACCAATTCTAAAATTTTGGAAAATGTGAGTAACTGTTAATAAATATTTATAAATGTATATAAATGTGAATAAATGTGAATAAACTGTTAATAATTGTAATAAACTACCGCAATTGAGACATTAATAAGAATTAATAACAGTAAAAAACAGTTAATAACAATTAATAATAGTTAATAATAATTATAAACGCTAAATAACAATTATTAACTGAAAGTCATGATTATTAATAATTATTTATAAAAATTATTTTCATATGGGTTGATTACAACTATAAGTGTGAAAAAAAATAAAATTTTTTTCACACGAGATCTCACATGAGTGCAATCTAGAATAAATATTATATACATCACTGAATAAATAAATATTATATACATCACTGAATAAATAAATATTATATACATCACTGAATAAATAAATATTATATACAAAATAATAAATACAAAGTGCATCGATAAATTAACGAAAATAATATATGAGACAAATAAAAAAGGAATTTCATTGAAATATATTGAAAATAAATAAAAGTGCAAATAATAATCATTGAATCAAAATATACAATTTACACAAGGTGCTATTCATACTTTAAAGTAAAATACAAATACAAATATATTAAATACATATATTAATACATAAATAAAAAAATTCAAAAGTGCTACATAAGTGAAAATAACTAAATCAACAAAAGTGACACATTTAAGAAATACTTAAATTCACGGTCAACAAAAATTGCTATTAAGCAATATTAAGTTAAGAAAATACTATAAATTTTTGTTATTAAATTAATAATTATTAATTTTAAAATTTAATAGTATACTAGTAAACTATTTAAGTTTTATAACAATTCACATTATAGAGTTAAAATAAGCATTATTAAATTTATTACGATTTCTTTAACTAATTAACAATGATTCAATTTATATTACTAAATTTAATTCAAATTTAATACATTATCAATATTAATATTTTATAATTAAAGATAATCGTATAGTAAAAAACGCTGCCAAGTGCTTTGGCGGAATGCTTTATCATAGAGCTCTTTGAGTTATATTAATTTTTTTATATTTATTTAAATGTAATTTTAATATAAAAAAATTGTCTAACATTATTATTTAATTATAAATTTGTACTTTAAAAGAACGATGACAACGAAATTTCTAATCGTAACCACGCTAAGGAAGAAGATAAATAAAAAATAAAAATTTGTAAAATATTTTCAAAATTCTCTTAAATTAAAACTGCACTGAGAAAATTAGTTTTTCAAAACTTGTTTTCTTCAGACAGTAGCAAATAACTTGCATACAAATTTTAGAGCAAATCTATCGAATGGTTTTCATGAAATAAAAGAAAAATAAAGAAAAATTTTTTTTTCAAAATTTTCAAATTGCTTTAAAATTAAAAGTGCGCTAAGAAAATTAGTTGGTAAAAGTTTTTCTTCTTTTGGCAATCGCAAATAAGGTCCGTACAAATTTTCAAGAAAATTCTTCGAGTAGTTTATGTAAAATAACAAAAAAATTGAAACTAAAAATTTTTTTTAAATTCTTAAAATGGCTTTAAATAAGAAACTGAGTTGAGAAGATCAATTCTCAATAGCTTTTTCCCCAGTTAGACAAAAAAATAAATTGCATGCAAAATTTGAAGCAAATCCATCGAGTAGTTCTCGAGATATTTTTGGCGTACTGAATTCATACACACACACACACATATACATACAGAAATTTTCTGGAAACCATTTTTTTCGACTCCCTGAGTCTAAATATGTACAAATTAATGAAAAAATAGAAAGAAATTTCTTTTATCGATACAATGCTTTCTCTATGAGAAAGCATTGTATCGATAAACAAAATAAACATTTTTCAGAATTTTAAAAATTCTTTTAAATTAAAACTACACTAAGAAAATAAGTTTTCAAAATCATATTTTCTTTAGACAATAGTGAATAACTTGCATGAAAATTTTGGAGCAAATCTATCGAATGGTTTCCGTGAAATAGAAAAATAATAAAATTAATAGTATTGTTACGGGTGGAATATTCTAGAAAATAATAAAACGTAAAAGTATAAGAAATATATTAAACTAAATGAATAAGCCAGTAAGTAAGCGCTGACTAGACATCTGAAACCAGCTAGCAACAACTCGTGATCGAAAGAAATGATGACGAACTAGCCGACAAGTTAAGACCTGTAGAGAACGAACAAAATAAAGCATGGAAAAATAGAAGCCACGAGGTAGAAACTTCTAGAAGAATAAAGAAGTGGGAAACAACGAACCCAGCAAGTATAAATACGACCGGGCGAACCACGCCGCGGCCTACTAGGCTACGAGGCACTAGAGCACCAAGAGAGATGTAGACTACTAGAACCCGACCAAAGCATAAAGAAGCACGAATCCACGATCGACGCAGCGAGGACGTATCAGCGATTTTACACCAGTAGTACAGTAGACATTTCTCTCTCTCGCGACTAACGTAATAATAAATCAAACAGTTTATTTTAAATATCGTCTTATTAAATTAATTACCTTCACGCAAATGGACTACTTGGATTCATCAAGCTTAGTCGTGATAAAAAGATACTCACAATATAATAAATCAATTACGTGAAAACGTAAGAGTATGCCGAAAAATCAGTTTTCAAATGTTTTTATTATTCTAACAGTATCAAATAATTTCTGTACATATTTTAAGGCAAATTCTTAGAGTAGTTTACGTAAGATGCAGAATAAATGAAAAATTTTAAATAAATTTTTCTCAAAATTTTCAAAATACTCTAAAATTATAACTGCGCTAAGAAAATAAGTTTTGCAAAGCTTGTTTCATTAAGGCAATAACGAATAATTTTCATAATAATTTTATAGCAAATCTATCGAATGGTTTTAGTGTAATATAAAAAAAAAATGAAAAATAAACATTTTTTCAAAAATTTTCTAAATGCTCTAAAATAAAAACTGCGCTAAAGAAATGAGTTCTCCAAAGCTTATTTTCCTCAGACAATAGCGAATAACTTGCATTCAAATTATGGAGCAAATCTATTGAATGGTTTTCATAAAATAAAAGAAAAATAAAAAAAAAATTTTTTTTTCAAAATTTTTAAATTGCTCTAAAATTAAAAGTGCGCTGAGAAAATCAGTTAGTAAAAGTTTTTCTTCTTTTGGCAGTCACAAATAAGGTCCATACAAATTTTCAAGAAAATTCTTTGAGTAGTTTACGTAAAATACTAAAAAAATTAAAAATCAAAATTTTTTGAAAATTCTTAAAATGGCTCTAAAAAAGAAACTGAGCTGAGAAGATCAATTTTCAATAGCTTCCCCCCCCCCCCAGTTAGACAAAAAAAT
This sequence comes from Anastatus disparis, assembly GCA_017163975.1. Classification (NCBI taxonomy): domain Eukaryota; kingdom Metazoa; phylum Arthropoda; class Insecta; order Hymenoptera; family Eupelmidae; genus Anastatus; species Anastatus disparis. Next base: position 1,558,001 of record JAFFSR010000066.1, read on the forward strand.
AAATTGCATGCAAAATTTGAAGCAAATCTATCGAGTAGTTCTCGAGATATTTTTGGCGTACTGAAATCATACACACACACACACACACACACACACACATTCACACACACACACACACACACACACACACACACACACACACACACACACGCACATACACACACACTTACACTTACACACACACACACAGACTTTTTCTGGAAACCACTTTTTTCGACCCCTGAGTCTAAATATGTACAAATTAATAAAAAAATAGAAAAAAAATTTTCTCATCGATAAAATGCTTTCTCTATGAGAAAGCAATATAGTAAAATAAACAAACTGCAAAAAAAGCAGACAATAATCATCAAAATATTACAAAGTATATCGAACTTGTAAAAGTACAAACTCAGCGAAAATTTTTTCTCTTGCGTTATGGCTTTCATATATTAACAACAGCAGTAGGTTAATATAAAAATTCAAAACACAAATCGGCAATATTTTTGGTTTTTTATGCAAGAATATTCGGTCAGTGTCAAAGAAATTTATTAAATAACATTCAAAATATTTTAAATATATATGTTTAAGAACGTAATTGTAAACAGTGTAAAAAAAACATGATCAGCAATATTCATAACAATTTTTATGATTAATAACGAGTTCAGACTATATATCAACAAGATCATTTAAACATTATTGACTCAACATGGATCAACATGAATATTGATAAATAATAAAAGTTTCTAGAATAACATTTTCATATTAGAATCATATTACACATTTACTTTATAATATCTTATTGTAACATATGAAATTCCCTTTACAAAATAATTAAGATATAAATATCATAATGGATTATGATGATGATTATTTGTTTGAACTTTTACCAGAATTGGATGGTAAAAATATATTACCTGAAGAATATATTGATAAAATGGAATCAGCAAGAAGCTTAGCACAAGATAAAATAAAACTTCTTCTAACTGCAAAATCGAAACTCAAAGGTCACATTAGCTCTTTTATTGATTCTGCAGAAATTAACAACTTACACGACTTCATAAAGATATCAAATATTATATATCAAAATGATTTTTCTCAAAACAAAAACTTTTGTTTATTTTGTGAAGTAAAAGGTCATACGAGAGAAAATTGCAACAAATTATACGAGTTACATGCAGAATTATATAATAATACATCCTGTAACGAACAAAAAATTATATCACATAAAACCACAGAATCTAAATCAAATATATTGGACGATTCAATTATTAATGATAAAACACTTACACTTTTTGACATAAGAAATGCTGAAATTAATGAAAAAGAGGATAACGAAAAAATCGACATAGGAAAAAATCAAGAAAATTTTCAAGCTAAAACTACTTTATTAATCAATAAAATCACTAATGAAGTTAACTGTAATGAACTACATAATAATTTTATAAAAACAGAAGAATTTGAATGCACTCTAATTGAATCTGACAAATCCGAAAAATTACAGAGTAATCAAATTATAATACACCAAATTCCAAAAGATTTCGAAATAGTGCATTCATTTGTTCCAACTATAAAAAATGATACAAAAATAATAAGCTGCGTAGAAAATGAAAAATTTCTCACAAATGATTTCAAACAAAATGAATTTAAAAAATACATAATTCTTAATACATGTGAAAAATTTGAAAAAGAATCAGAAATAATTTTTGATAACATTATTCCATTAAAAATTGATTGCGTAAAATATGAAAATATTACCGAAAATTTGATAACAGAACTGAAAAATCCTCAAATAATAAAAAAACATTATTTTTTCGAAAAAGAACTAATAATTTATAACGAAAGTAACATATTCAATGTTCATAATATAACATTAGCAGAAAAATGTTACGCAATTAAAAGTCGTACATCAGAACTATATAATCTAAATGATATAAAGATACCAGCTCTAAATAAATTAATACAAGTATGTGAAAGTGAAGCCAAACTCACTATCAAAATTAATATATCTGAAATACTCATAAATTACAAAGATAATTTTCTAGACGAAAATAATACATTTTTGAAAATACAAATAAGCTTTAATAATTTAAATAAAAATCAATATAAAATAATATTTGACAAAAATATCGAACAAACTAATATCATCGAAATAAAACAAGATCAATTAGATAATAAAAGTTGTTTTAAAATACCTATCAACTATATCACACTTACACTTAACCAACAAGATATAGTCAGTAAGAAAATGGATAATAATATATTTAAATACACTGATATTTTACCATTAAAAATACCAAATAACATCAAACAAATGAGAACCATATTTGATCCTTATTATTATATCATGAAAAAAAATTATAAATATTTTAGAAAAAAATCTAATATCCTTTTCTCTTTTTTGGGAATATTTAAAAATGTTAAGGATATTTTAATTTCTGTAATCTTTTCTAGTTACGTGCTAATTCATTCATCTATTGATACATATACCTATTTATACATATTATTAATTTTTCATTGATAAACAATTTTTATAAAATACGAGGAATCTGTAGGTTTTCAAAATGTGGCTTAGAAAGAGCCTATTAAATGAAATCAATCATTTTAATAAGAAATATTTACATCTAAATCAATTTATTTGATCAACAATGAATGGAATCTGTATTAAGGAATTTAAATCAATTAATTTAAATCAATAGGTTAGTTAATGATTTAATAAAATATGTAAAATCATTAAATACATTATCTATTTATAAAACGTATATTGTATTATAAGATTTAAACTTTAAAATTTTATTTATATCAATCTTTTTATCTATACTTTCATCTTTATTTTTCATTCAAAATAAACATCTTGTAGAAGAAATCTAACATTTAATTATAACTATCATTAAACTTATAAATGCATATTTTGTCTTATATTTTTTATTAATCAATCAATTACTTTTGTCTCTGAATTTACAGTATACAAACATATATTGTCTGACATGTATTCGTAAAATTGATTTCATTTTTCACACAAAAAAAAATATCTTTACAACCAAAAGAAAGGGGGAGAGTTACATACTTTCATCCAAATGCAACATAAATTAATATTCAAATGATTATTTGAACTTCTAAACTTATTTAGAAAATGTATTGCAAGAATAAAAAGAAAACTATCATAAAAAAGTCTTTATCGAGACTTAAAAAAAAATTTTTTTAAAGCAAAAAAGAAATAATGAACTTTATATTTGTTACAAAATAAAGACAAAAATTACAATTGATTAGTTAACGTTTCAATCAGATTAATATTAATACATATTATTTTTATATTGATACATGAAAATTATTTAAAAAAAAACAATTCTATACGAATCATAGTGGACCATTATTATAATTGGATCATATTTAATGTTAATTATAATCACATATTATTAATAACTATAATCTATATATTTTTAATTAGTTTTAACTTTTTTATGTATTTAGCTATTTTAATTTTGTACCAAACTTACGTTTAGGTAAACTAGTTTTGCCTCTAAAGAGTTCCATTGTAACCTATACTTCGTATAGGATTTTACTTACGGTTTAATAAATAAATAAATAAATAATCTATAGCCACATCTAATGTATTAGGTGAAAATTTTTAAATTAGAATTTAGAAAATTTTTATATTACATAGTTGTCACCTGCGCAATCGTCTTAAGCCAGGAGGGAAGTGAATGAATATTCACTTATATTTTCTCTTTATATTTAAACAATTATAAGAATCTATAAATTATATCAGATTATTATTAAAAAAATTAAAAAGAAGAAAAAAAAAGAAAAAAAAAATTTCTTATTTTTTCAACTTGAAGAATTATAATTATCGTGACAAATCTAACATTATTTAAATAGTTATTTTTACAAAGCATTTTTGTTATTTTTGCTATGAAATATCTCATAAGCTATAATACAAAACTTTATTCGTAAGAAATTTTGAAATGTATGAATTATATTAATTAAAAAGTATTTATAAGAAAAATCACGAATAATTTAAGATGATCTCCTATTAAAAATAAACTATATTTTATTTAAAATATTACAAGTTTGAAATAACAATATAATTCAAGAATTTTCCACTTTTCTTATATTCCATTACCAATAATCATACATTACTTAACAATTATATAATATAAAAATACATCGAATAATTGTATGAAGACATTCAAATAAAATATTTTTATATTAAAATAGATTTTAAGATAATTATGTAAATTGATCAATAACTGGATAAATTGTTATTACATTAAAATTTTTCTTCTGTCGCTTCTCGTACCGATAAGCAACATATTGAGCCCCAAGGTGTTACGTCATGACGTATCTTTTATTTCAAAATTTATCATTCCAAAAATATGCAATTATTGATCAATCAGCTAATTTACCTTAGCAAGCATATTGTAAAAGTAAGTCATTTGTTAAGAAACCAAGTGAAATTCGATTTTCAGAATAAACAAAATAAGTACAATTACGAAGACTACATGAACCAGATTTACCACGTTAACCATATCATTCAATAAGAGTCATAATGCATAATAAGCATTGCTCCATCGGTTGACACCAATTCAAATTCTTAAACAAGGCAGGGATCATCAATATAAAAAGACAGATCAAATCAGAAAAAACGTGCACTTTAAAGCAGACACTTTTTCAAAAGCACTTTATCAAAGAACTTCTACAAGCACTTCAAAAGATACAATCATTACAACTATATTTCTCGCACTATAAAATTATATAATTATTCGCGCAATATATTAAATCGCACTATATTCAGTTTATTATAAAAGTAACAAATAAAATCTCTATAATTAAAATATTAAATTAAGTGTACTTATTTACTGTCTGCCTGTATCTACTTAGCTGAATCAATGTAAGATTTTTGAAATTATATTTTGATCTATATTTCCTTTCAATTCAAGTATATTTAATCGTGAGAACGATTCATATGAATTAAAATTGGTAGAGCTTTTCTACCACTAGACTTAACTTTCAAACTAAACGTTTTAAAAATCAAACTTTATCCTTTTATTTAATATTTTAATAAAACATATTTTCCTCATAACAACAACAACATAATCAATCATTAATTCTGTCCTGGTGTAAAGCCAGGACTTAACAGTAAATCAAATTTCTTTTTTCTCCAATGATATGATTCTATTCAATGCACCAATCATGTTCTTAGTATAAAATGCTTTAAAACATCCAGCTATCGTTTTTTTTTAAGAGGATCAATCAAAGTGACACTCAATAAATAAAAGATGTATTTAAATAAAAAATATTTTGGTATCGATTGTAGATAAATTTAATAAATGTTAAATTAAGTTAATGAAATGGGTTTCTTAAATCAACACAATTATTCCAATGAAATAAAATAATATTTAATAAAGCATTTATTTGAAAATGTCAAACAAGTTTTTAAGTTAATATTTTATTTCAGAAAGCTAATAAATAAAAATGAGGAAATAATTAAATATTATTTAAGGAAAAATTTACTTTATTGAATAGAACATTCTGTCTACTTAAGATTTTATGGTGCAAACAGTTATTTGATCAAATCAATAATCATTGTTTTAACTTAACAAAACTTATATGTCAATACACGTTTAGCTAAAATAATAAGATTTAAAATAAAATTTTTTTATAAATTTAATACATGTTACAATTAATTGAATGAAATGGGTTCTATGGTATACAGGTTCTATAAATTAACAAAATTTATTTCAGTGAATTTACAAAATAATCCAATAAATAATATATTTGAAATTAAGAAAGATGTTTTTGATTTAATATTTTAATTCATTAAGCTAAAAAATAGAAATTTCAAAACAATTGTTATTTGATAGCATATTGACGTGAATAAAATATTATATATCTAGATATTTCATAATGCAGAATAATATTTGCTCGCATCAATCATTATCGTTTAAACTTCAAGAAACTTTTATGTTATCAATACATGTTTTGTTAAATCAATAAAATTGACACTTAATAAATAAGAGATGTATTTTAAAAAAAAATATTTTGGTATCGATTGCAGATAAAAATTCATTATAAATTTGATAAATGTTACAATTAAGTTAATGAAATGGATTTCTTAAATCAACAAATGATTGATCGATTACAAGTAATATTTATTTTAATTAAAAAAACTTAATATTCAAATGGACTAAATTTTTGTTGATCGAGAAAAATATGTGATTAGTATGACCAAATATTTTATTACTGCAAAAATATTATTCATCAAATCAATAAAATATGTGCATGGATAAAAAAATCATAGTGTTCAAATTAAAATTAATGTGATAAAATTATTAATTAGAAAAAGAAATTTTGTTTAATTTACTTAAATATTATATGAAAACATTGGATTAATTTTTTTTTTTATTTATTTATTTAATCCCATATGGAAAAAATTTTTGGATATAATTGTAAATAACTGTTAATAACTGTAAATAAATGTAAATAAATGTAAATAACTGTAAATAACTGTAGAAAAATGTTAAAAAATGTGGGAATTGAGACATAAATAACAGTTATTTACAATTATTTAGAATTATTTACTGTTATTTACACTTATTTACAGTTATTAACTGTTATTTACACTTATTAACTGTTATTTACACTTTTTTGCAGTTATTTATATTTATTTACAGTTATTTACATTTATTCACTTTTTTCACAATTATTTACAGTTATTTACGATTATTTATAGTTTTTTACAATTATTTGCAGTTATTTACATTTTCCAAAATCTTCACGAATTTATTCAATAATTTTATATATAGGCGAAAATTTTTAAAAATGTGAATAACTGTAAATAATTGTAAAAAACTATGGAAAATTATAAATAATTGTAAATAACTATAAACAACTATAAATAACTGTAAATAACTGTAAATAACTGTAAACAACTATAAATAATTGTAAATAATTATTAATAACATTAAATTATTCACTAATTCAAAAATTTTTGAAAATGTAAATAACTGTAAATAATTATGAATAACTGTAAATAATTATAAACAATTGTAAATAATTATAAAAAACTATAAATAATTGTAAATAATTGTAAATAACTGTAAATAACAGTTAATAACAGCTAATAACTGTAAATAATAGTAATTAATAATAAATAATAGTAAATAACTGTAAATAACTATTATTTATGTCTCAATTCCCACATTTTTTAACAGTTATTTACAATTATTTACTATTATTCACAGTTTTTCACATAAATTATTTCCATATGGGATGTTACATCAACAACTAGGTTATTAGCCACAATATAATTATAATTTTATACAAATATATATGTTTGATTACAGAGAATGGAACAATAATACATTATAACAGTTGTATAGAATGAGAGTTCATTTGAATTAAAATATCTTCCCGGTTGAAAATAAACACATAGTTTTATTACATGATTTTATCATATGGTTTTATTATGTGGTTTTATCATATGGTTTTTTTACATGTTTTTTGGTTTCAATTTATCATATGATGAAAGTATATGATAATATCATATAATACAACCCTATGATGAAATCGTATAGTGAAACTATATGGTGAAGACAAAATAAAACCATATTCACGGAGAGAAGAAACAGTTAAGAGGAGGTCACGTATCTCTGTCCTTTTCTAATCAAATAATTAATTTTTAGCTAAAAATAATAACTTTAGCAAAAAATAAAGAGAAAGCCGCATCTCGTATGAGGAAAAGCAAAATTTTCTCTAATAAAAAAAATTAATTTTATTGCTCCGATTTCAAGAAAACCTTGAAAAACCAAATTGTTTACCCTAACCTCTGTGTTTTAAGTTTTTCAAGGTTTTCTTGGAAACGAAGCGATAAAATTAATTTTTTCTCATCAATGAAGATATTGCTTTTTTTGATACAAAATGCGGCTTTCTCTTAATTTTTTACTAAAATTATTAGTTTTTGTAATAAAATCAATTCTTTGATTAGAAAAGGACAGATATACTCGACCTCCTCTTAACAGCTATTCAAAAAATTTGGAATCATTACTAACTTTGTTCGGCAATAATTAAAGGTAAAGGAATAGATACAAATCTATAATTTAGCGCCACGCGATAAAAGTAAGGTTATGATTTTACAAACTAAGGACTGATTACTAAAGAGTTAGATAGCTAGCCATAAAAAGTTAAATGAAGAGTCAAACTAAGAATTATTGTCTGCAGTCTGCCTATAGGCAAACTATAGACAATAATTCTCAGTTTGACTCTTCATTTAACTTTTTATGACTACCCTAGTGGAAATCGAATCTGTGAATAACTGGGAATAACTGGAAATAACTGGAAATAACTGGGAACAACTGTGAATAACTGGGAATAACTGTTATAAACTGTTCAGTTTGAGACAGGAATAACAGTTATTCCCAGTTATTCCCAGTTATTCCCAGCTATTCCCAGTTATTCTCAGTTATTCCCAGTTATTCACAGTTTATAGCTTAAAAATAATTTGAAAAAACAGAGGTACGAATAACAGTTATTCCCAAATATATTTATAATAGAAAAAAAAATAAAAAAAAATTTTTTTTTTTTATTTTTTCAAATTTATATTTTTCAAATTATTTTTAAACTAAACTGTAAATAACTGGGAATAACTGTGAATAACTGTGAATAACTGGGAATAACTGGGAATAACTGTTATTCCTGTCTCAAACTGAACAGTTTATAACAGTTATTCCCAGTTATTCCCAGTTATTCCCAGTTATTCACAGATTCAATTTCCACTAGGGTAGCTACCTAACTCTTTAGTAATAAGAGGGGCTATTCAAGTAGTGATACACATGTATGTATTACGCGAATTCTATGCGCGTGCAGACTTTTTATTCTCTTGCCGACAACTATCGTCGCGATACATACTTGAATATTCCCTCAGTCCTTAGTTTTCTCAGATCATTTGTAAAATCGTAACCTTACTTTTGTCGCATGACGCAAAAATATATATTAGTATTTATTCCCATTCCTTTAATTATTGTCGAACAAAGTTAGTAATGATTCAAAACTGCTTTTTCTCTCCGTGTGTATGGTTTTATTTTGTATTCACCATATAGTTTCACTATACGATTTCATCATAGGGTTATATTGTATCATTTTATCATATACTTTCACCATATGATAAATTGAAACCAAAAAACATGTAATAAAACCATATGATAAAACCACATAATAAAACCATATGATAAAATCATGTAAAAACACTATGTGTTTTTTTTTAACCGGGTTAACACTTGAATTGTATTATACATATTGTTTGATTTTAAAAACTTAAACACTTTTTTTACATTGTCCTGTGACTTGAGTAATGTCTTGATATTTCCGGTTATGTTATGATGTTGTCTTGCTGTGGTGAAGTTTGGGCATGTGCAGATTAGATGTTCTATGGATAAAGGGATATTGCACAGGTTACATATTTTTTTTTGTTCTTTGTTGAGTAGGTAGGAGTGAGTGAGTTTGCTGTGGCTTATGTGGATTCTTGTGATAATTGTTTGTTCTTTTCTATTGAGATTATGTGTGGGTTATGGTATTGTGCTTTTAGTGTAAATGTTGTCTCTTATAATGTGAAGGTATGTGTGTTTGCCGTTCTTTCAGCTATTGTTCCAGAGGTCAATTATTGATTTGTAAATCATATTAGCTGCTATTCATAATGGTAATGGGAGGCTTGGTGTCTGTTTGTTTGACAGAATAGTTTCGGTGGTTGTTTGAAGTATTTGCTAAGCGAAAATGTTGTCATCATCTATTGAGTGTCTTGTGATTACTATTTTTTTGTTGCTTAGTTGAATTATTTTGTTTTGAATTTGGTTTACTAAGGTGTTGGTGGAGTAAAGCTTGTTAATATTATGGATAAGGTGAACCAAGTTTGTAAATATTTTCCAATTAGTGTTTTCTGAGCTTTCTATTATTTCTATGGTTTTTATTAGTGCCCAATAGTTAGCGAATTCTATGGAGTATAAATGTGGAATAGAAAACTGTATATTGTTGTCTTTAGACATTATTGAGATATTGATTATTGTGTTTGAGTTGTGACAGCAGGTATAGATAAGATTAAATTCAGTTACTTCTGTTTCATTATTTTCATTTATGTAGATGGTTTGTAGTATGTCTATGGGGTGTGGCTTATAAGTTTGTGTGATGATTTCTGGAATAGTTATGTTGGCGTCTATTAAGGTATTGTGAAGTCTGTTTATAAATGGAGTAAGTCCACTAATGAAGTCTTGAAGGACCACGTCTTCGTTTTCGAATATGATGGAGTAGGCTAAGTTGTCTGGTAGTGAGGCTATTTTGCAAGCGTACTTAGCCATTAATTTGATTCTTCTGTAGCTTAGTGGAGTCATGTCACTCTCCGTGAGTAAGCTGGTGGTAGGGCTGGTATGATGAGCTCCTAGTGCGATCTTGATACCTTTATTAGGGATAGGTTCCAGGGAGTTTGCGTATTTTGAAGAGCCGTAAATAATACACCCATTAGCCATTTTCGATAACGCTGTGGCTTTGTATGTGTTTAGTAAAATGGATTGGTCCACTCCCCAGGTTTTAGCTGGGGAGCTCCTAAGGTTTTTAATATTTTTAGTCTGTTGTGGGCTTTGTATTTCAAATGTTTAATGTGGTTTTCCTATATTAGTTTTTTATCAAAGGTGAGCCCTAGTATTCTAATTTCTTGGACCTTTTGTATCTGTTGATTGTTTAAATTGAGAGTTATCTTGAAGTCATCTTGTTTAGTTGAGAAAATGATATAGTTGGTTTTAGTTGGGGAGAATTTGAAGCCGGTAGTTGTAGACCATGAAATGATATTGTTTAGTGTGTTCTGCAGAATGTTTTCAGTGTTTTGAGAGTCTTTTCCTGTAGTGTATATTGTCAGATCATCGGCAAATAAGCAGAATCTAGTTGGGGTTTCAATGCAAGTTGTAGGCGCATTTGTAGCTATCAGGAAAAGAGTGACACTGATTACTGATCCCTGTGGAACTCCGTTTTCTTGAGGTAATCTGTCTGAGAAAACATTGTTTACTTTTACCTGAATGAGCCTGTCCTTTAGGAAGTTTTCTATGAATGCTAGTATATGGCCGCTTATTTGTTTTTTGAGAAGGTGGATCACTCGGTCTTTTTATATGGTTTTATAGGCCTTTTCTAAATCCAGTGATACTGCTACCAAGTGTAGGTTATTTCTAAATGCATTGCGAATTTCGGATTCTAACAAAAGAAGGTGGTCGATGGTGAATTTGTTTTGTCTGAAGCCGCTTCGAAGTTGTGAGAAGTAATTTTTAGATTCGAGGTAGGTTTTTAATCTTTTTTTTTACTATTTTTTCCATGAGTTTGCAGATGTTGCAAGTCAGGGATATAGGTCTGTAGTTTTTAGGAGATGAAGAGTCTTTGCCAGGTTTGTTGATCGGTATTATTGTGGCTAGTCTCCACTGAGACGGAAATATGTTGTGTAACCAGATAATGTTAAATATTTTGTGGATGTATTGAATGGCCGAAAGGGGAAGGTTTTTTAGTAAGATATTATGAATAGCATCGGGACCAGCACTAGAGTTTTTGCAGTTGTTGAGTGTTTGAGTTATTTCATTTACATCTATTGGAGCGTTTAGTAGAGAGATATCCAGAGTGTCATGTTTTTCTTGAGTGGAGTTGTGATTATTTTTGAATTCTAAACATTTTTTGTTATAGTTGCTATTGCTGGAGTTTTTTGAAAAGGTGGAAGTGAACTTGTTGGCGATGTCTGCTGTTTCATGGATTACTTGGTTGTCTTCGTCTATTAAAGTAGAAATTATTGCTGATTTGAGTTTGCCTTATACTCTTTGGATTTTGTTCCATATGAGTGAAAAGGGTGAGTTTGAATTGAGTGATTGAGCAAAGTTTAGCCAGCATTTTCTTTTAATTTTCATTATAGTTCTTTTGTAGATAGCTTTCTTTTTATTGTGTTCTATCTTGTTTTCTGTGGTTTTGTGTTTTTTGTATCTATTGAAGGCGTGTTTAGACTATCTGCAAGCGTTGGAACATTCCTCATTCCACCATGGAGTTTGGTTTTTGTTGTGCTTGTTACTGTATTTTGGAATGCTAGTTTTAGCAGTGGAAAGTATTATATTATTGAGGTTGTCGATTAATAAGTCTATATTTGAGTTGGTGAGTTGAGATGGATCATTCAACTTTTAGATGTCATTATCAACTTCTGATTTGTATAAATTCTAATTCGCCTTCCTGAAATTCCATGGATCGTATAATGAATTATTTTCTTGTTGGCTGCTAGTCGAACTTAAGCAAACGTGTAACAAAATAGGATAATGGTCGCTATTGTGAAGATCGTCACAAACTTCCCAGTCAAGATTATCCGTAATGTCTGCGGTGGCTATTGCTAAATCTATGATACTTTCAGTACCATTGGAGGAGTTGAAGTGGGTGGAAAGTCCCAGATTTACTATGTTTAGTTTAGCTTCTTCAATCCACTCTTCCACTATTTTACCTCTTCTGTCTGTGTTTCCTGAGCCCCAATTTGTATTGTGGGCATTAAAGTCTCCTATAACTATATGCGCAATTTTCAAAAACTTCATTCATTTTGGTCACTTGATTTTTAACAATCCAAAAGTCTATAATACAAGTTTCTGGGGTGGCACACACTTAAATAAGGGCTTAAATTACTAGTTGTTTAAAGTAGAATATGTAATTAAATTTTGGTATCGATTGGAAAATAGCCCTTTACGGTATATAATTTTATACGTCGAAAATGATACTTTTTTTGTTTTTCTATGTGTGTTTCTTGAGCTATAAAAAAAGGTGCATACTTTCGATCATTCTCAAATTTTTAGAGCATAATACAAAAATTTATTTTGAAGTTTTTGTAAAATAGAAAAAAAAACCCGCGAAAAGCAATTTCCGAAGTGGCGAACAATGAGTAATTTCAATTACCATGTAATACATATAAGAACCAATAAAAAACTTCAAAATTCAGGTCTGTAAAAAATCATGCTAACTCTCCTCTTCATTTACAACCAGAAGTATTCTTATAAATTTTCCTCTAAAACATCAGAATTTTTAGAAAAAAAATGATAAAGTTAAGCCTTTTTCAAAAATTTTGAAGAATTTCCGAATTTCAAGGATCTATAGCTCTTGATATTTTCAATTTAGATCCTTATATCGTCTGTAAGTTTACGTACAGCAGTCTGCGTTGAATGGTTTTTCATGAAGCCGGTCTGCATAGGATCGAGCAATTTTCTGATGTAATGTACTTCTGCAGTTGGTCATGGGAAATCTTCTCAAGAACCTTTGAAAGAAAACATAAGATGGCCATAGGCCTAAAATCTTTTGGCTGCTTAGGTGCAACACACTTTTTCAATGGTATAATACGTGCTTGCTTCCAACGGCAAGAGAAGACCCCCGTGCAAAAGAGGAATTAAACAGAGTCACAAGATGTTCACCAATAAATGGTGAAGCTTTAACTATCACGCTTTGCAGAATGCCATCGTCACAACGAGCCTGTGAGGCAAAATGTGAAATGGCAAAAACAACATCATTAAAACTAATTGGTTTAAAGGTAAACAAATTTCATTGCATTATGAAAGAATTCTCAATCGCTCTTTACTATCCTCTTGCGCCGAGACACCCCAGCAAAGTGTGCATCAAGCTCATCCGGAGTGAATCCATTCAAATCCCCTTGAGGTCCGGATAGCAGTCCTAGGTCTCTCAACTCCTTCCAGACATTACCACCCGTAAGAGCACCAAACCGTCTATTGTGAATATAAGCAGTCTTAGCATGGTCCGTCTGTTCGTCTACCACCCTTCGCAACCGCAGAAACTCAAAAAGGTGTTGCTCGTCCCCTGTCCGTTTGTATTTACGGTATGTAGCATCTCTCTTACGCCACATCTGCGACAATTCTTAATCTATCCATGGAAACCTATTTTTATTGAGCTTGAACGTTTTTAACGACGCCAAATTCTCGATTGCAGTAGTTAGATTATCACAGAGGCAACCAAGTGTAGATTAAGGGTCAACTGTGTCAGTCATAAGCGGCGACCAATCACAGCCGGCAAGTTTCTCTCCCAATGCAGTTGAACAAATATTTTTATAGTTTCTATACATGATAGGTTTTTGATCTAAAGTTATAGTGTTTCCAGGCAAACATAAGTCAATCAAATTATGCCGACTGTGAAAGCTCGCTGGTAGGTTCCGTGTATCAAGCACCGCGTCGTTGTCATCGACAAAGATCAGGTCAATCCACGTGTGCGACGTCGAAATATGATGCGTAGCACCGTGCTGGACCAACTGTAACGGAACAACTTACTAAGAAACTTAGCATCACTGCTCTCTTTAAGGAAATCGGCATTCAAGTCCCCCATTATAATTTTATAGGAACAGTCCGAACAAAGATTTTTTAAATCATTTGACAAATTAGAGTTTTTAATAAATGAAACAGTAGGAGGACGATAAATAACAGAAACTAGCACGGGCTCGGAGCTGCCAACTTGCACAGAACAGAAAATATATTCAGGC